>JALBWW010000003.1:50183352-50808352 GCA_023212625.1 Styphnolobium japonicum
ATAATTAAACCAAGCAAGAAATATTTAAAAAAATTCCTCCTCTTCAACCAAACAGTTATAGTGTGTTTGGATTAACTTTTTTAATTTTAAAATAGCTTATAATTAAAATGTTTAAGAGAGAGATTTTAAAAAAAATTATTTTTAAGTATAAAATAATCAAAAATAATCATGCACTTAGACTGTGAAAATGAACTGGCAATACCTGTTGGCCTGTTTGGAACCAATTCATTCAAGAATTCAATTGAATTCTGTCAATTGTAATTTTATTTGAATTCTCGTGTTTGGAATAAATTTTACATTTTATAGAAATGAAAACAATTCCTATTTGGATAGCAATTTAAATTGATAGAATTCAATTTAGTTGACAATTTTTTTGAAAGACAACTAAAGATAACTCGTTTGTCCACTTTTAAAAGGGATGTTGTAACGCTCAAGTGTCCGAAGTAAATTATTTTAAGTATAAAATCTTGACCCTCGAATGAATTTTGCAAGTCTCAGTCTAACACCTACTCTGATGATCTGGTCAATGGCAATGGATCTTGAGAGTTCGAACTTTCAATAGCAAAAGCCCCTTTTAAAAAGACAGTTAATAAGAAAATGCTAGTCCCTGATAGCTTAATAATAATAAATAAAAAAAACTAATAAAGATGCACACATTGACAAATAAGAATTGCTTCTCCAATTGTTAGTCATAATAATTTGAGAAGGCCCAGCAACAAGATCTGAAAGAAAGTAATCTTAAATAATAATAATATATAATGTAATTTTCTAAAGCCACCCTGATGAACCTCTTGCCAAGGTTGCAAAGGCATCTGAATCATCTGATGACTGACCACAAGGGCATAAGATCCCAATCCAAATTTTTAGTTACAGTAAGCATGTCTATATTTGGGCTGGCCCCTATTCAGGCTATTCTTGAAGAATCATTTTGTTTGGGTCACTGGTCAGGCACCGAAGCCACGGAACAGCTGCTAAAAGGCCCATAGGCACCAAAGCCCACAACACAAAAGGAATACAAGCCTCTAAAGGCTTCTCCCCCGGACCCAGGTTTCAGTGCACCTCTTTGTTATCGTTTTCATTTTTCCCAACATAATTCTATGACCAAAATAAATTAAAAAAAACCAACATAATACTTATACAAGTCTTCAAGTCTCTTGTTATATTTTTTCCTTTTGGTTTACTTCTTTATTCTTTTATTAAAATTAACACTGAAATTTTGATATAACTTTCGACATTTGCACATATTAAAAAAAATTGCAACACAATTGTACGGTATTTTAAGTAACTTTTCTAATTCGTTCACAACTGAAAATGGAAGGAGAAAAAAAAAGGGGCCTGCCAGGGAGATGGGAGGGGGTTGATGAACAATGGGCATTTTTATGTTTGGATGTTGAGAGAAGGGATGGGAAAAAAGAAAAATAAAATAAAAAGAATGAAAAAGTAAGAAAATATAGGGATAAATAAATATTTGTTTAAATTTTTAAATTAAAATATTTTAAAATTAGAGAAAATTGAAAAATATTCATAACCCCTAAATATAGAATAAAGAGAAATGTATAAGGTCCCCTTAAATTTTATTTCATTTTGATATAGTTATTATGAACTTTCAAGTTCGAATAAAATGATTTTAAACTTTTCAAAATTTATAAATAGATTATTTTATATATAAATTAAATAAAAATTATTTATCACGTGGCTTGTAAATATTTATTAACACATGATAATTTATAGCTTGTCCATATAATTTTTTAGAGAAATTTAAAATATTTTTCTCCTTTTAATTTAATTTCTTTCAAATTATTTAATATTTTTTATTTTTAGACATAAAAAGTAAATTTTTTTATTTTTTTAAAAATAATATAAACAAATTAAATATTTTCATATCTATTAATTAATATACAATAAATAATTTAACTTAATTAATAAATACAAAGATTTATTTAATAGATTAAAAATTTAAAGAACTCCTATCTAAATTTAAAACTTTATAATAACAACTTTTAAACAAGCTAAAATTAAGAGGTGGTTATGTATTTTTTCTAAAGAATAGTTTTGGAATCTTGTACGAATTCACTCAATTTACTTACTACATGCAAATATATAATTTGTACTTAAGTACTTTGGCGCAGAGGTGTATCTGAGTGAGGTAAGTATAGACTATAGAGGCTACAGAAGGGAGGTCACGAAAGGTAGGCATTGAGAGGTCTTTCCCTCTCGCTGTAACACTTATCTCAAATGAGTTGTTTGTGTGTCAGTCTGTCAGCTTAACCCAAGCTGCTGCAAAAGCAACATACCACTGAGTCAAGTGGGCCCCGCCCCAGAACCTGAAACATAGAGAGAAGTCTCTATTGCTACGACGATCGTGGTCATGACCTCAAGGGGAGGTAGGGGACCCTTCCGTATTCTTATATCATCATCACCTCGTCAATGGCCCAAACAAAAAACAACAGTTTTGCTTTTGGAATACAAACCACAATTACAGTACAAACTGACAGAATATTGAATGGGGTTTGGTCATTGACATGTTCTAAATGCTAATGAAGATGCTAATTAAATGCTAATGCTATATATGGCACGAATATTGGCATGCATTCCGTTTCCGTCCACAGCATCAGTCTTCCATCCGATTCAGACCTGACATAATCAGTACCTATGCATGCCATGCCATGTCATGCCAATCTATACTTTGCAACGATACGCCCTGTTAATAATACTCTGCAGCATCTGAAAGCACAGCCAGCGCGTGTGATTTTACCATTGTCATTTCCAACTATGCACGAGTCACTCGATGGATGAATTCATGTAATTAACATTGAAGTAGAGAAACGCAAATCGGATCCCGTGGGAGAGTTTGGAAGCGGGGCTGACATCAGGGAAGCATTCAAATTAAGAGTTATGAATGAATTTATCAATGGAGCAAAAGACGCAGGTATCAGCCACGGGGAGTGTCTATGGAGTGTGGACTGCGGAGAGAGAGAGGGTTGTTTGTTTCCTTATTGTTAAAAATTGAATAAAAAGAAACAATGCATGCAAATGCAAAATATTGCAATCTGCCCCCCAAGTCCTCTCTCTATCTTGCTCTCTGTCTGCAAGAATGGGTCACAGTAGACTCAATAGTCAGTACTGAGTTAATCAGCAGGGGAGAGATAGTGCGTGCTTGTGTGTGCGTGACGTAATTAGTAACATTGGCAGGCGTGCTTGGAAGCGTGTGATGGGGTTCTAGAATTGAATGCCTCATCATAAAATCCCCATTTATGATTTAACTCTCTCGTTGGACTTTTCTCCACTTCGTTTCTACGAAACTTTCACAGTATGAGGACCCTTTGTCTTGTAAGATAGTATATATGGCGGCAGAAGAAAGAGAGAGAGGGAATATGTATTTGCAGGATCAGGAGCGTCAGGCCTCATGGATGGGGTGGGGAGGGGGAAGCTCTGCCTCAGTCAGAGGTGAGAAGAGTCATATTGCAGAGTAGAGAAAACAAGGTGATCGACTTAAATGATAAATAAATTTAAATTTAGCCATTAAAAGACATTTACAAAATAAAAATTTTTAGGACACAGCAATGCATTTATGAAAAAATACAACCTCTTAGTTCAAACAGGATTAATCTCAGGTATAAAATTAACTGGCCAAGGAAAAAAAAAAAGAGCACAGAGAGAGACAAAAAGGGGTAGTGTAAGAGAAGCAGAGATGTCAATCGGGTGCCTGAGAGCTTCGTATCAACGTCCCTTGGAAGAGAGTGATCAAAGCCCCATCATTGTCTCAATTATCAGCGTCAGTGAGTGGATGAGTGAGTGACAGAGAGAATATATGCTTATGGCAATTACTCCTATATTTATATATATTTTTTAAGATATCAATATTTAAAATACGTTATTAAATATTATTTATATTTAATAAAATTTTAAATATTTATTATAAAATTAACAGTTAATAAATAATTAATAATTCATCATAAATATCAAAATCATCCATGTACCTATACATACATATAATATGGGCGTTGTTCTACGCGTCATTCCTGAGCTAAAATACAAAACCTGCTCAAACCCAAGACCATGGATGTTGACTATGTGCGTGTCAATGTGTCATAGCAGCAGATAATTCTTATCCTACATTTATTTTTTGTCTACGTACATGTTTGAAAAACTCTCATCTTTAGTGAATATAAGATATTTCATCTTAAGTTGTGTTGACTGCATATAAAATTTTAATACAACATTTTAAATTTGACCACATTTTCGTCTCTCCTATGCTTTTCAGATTACAACATATTTTCTCTGTCTTACTTTCAAATTGTTGGAATTTAAGAAAGAAATGCAATTAAGGATTTAATTAACTTGTTATGAATAAATACCACTTTGGTAACAAGCAAAAATCACGCGACGAGACGAGAACCTTCCAACTCCAAATCAGCGTTGTTCACTTCTCAGTTTGGACTTAACCCTTTCGGAGGCCTCACAACACCGCAGCCCCCAAAGCTTAACCTGGATTGGCACTATCAAATACCATCCAATCTCAGCCTAAGCTCTCTCATTGTGAACTCTCTTTCCTTTCATTCACAATATTTGTTTTTCAAGAGAGCTTCCCTCTCTAAGTTGTCATCTAATATAGTCATAGTGTCTTTTTGACGGCTGGCTTTTATGCATATCTCAAATGTGGAGCATGTACTTGATATTTAATATGATAATGAAGGTTTTATATATAGATAGAGAACAGCCTAGCTCTATAAGAGAGTGATAAGTATTGTATGCTTTAATCTGGATCAAGAATGATTATTATAAGCTATGGCTAGAATGGACTGGGCTAAGGCCTATGTGTCTGGTGAGGTCCACACAGTCCTTTGAGGTGAGTTTGACACTTTGACTGATGAATGGGTCCACGTCACGATTCGAATTAATTTGAGAGCTGGTAAGTAAATTTGTTATTATGGAATAAGATTTAAGTTTAAATTTTAATAAGAGTCATTTTAGTTTGAGTAATAAAAAGTTTGTACTTTAAGTTGTTAATTATTGATTAATCTTATAGAAGGTTAAAATGACTTAACCTATAGAGATGACGTCACTAAAGCCAAATAACTAATTAAAGTGGTTGAAAAAAAGATTTAATATGTTATAAGTATTTATTCCCATAACATCTAGGGCGATTAATTTATAAATTATTATATAAATATTTCATTCTAAATACATGACCCATTCATTTATTATATTTCTTTCTATAAGAAAATCATAATATAACATATATTTATTTCACTATTATCAATTGAATAAGTTTTTACGGCATTCAAATATCTAGTTGCTCACGCATGCATGCATGTTCCATTTATACATTTGTGTGAAAGATTATATATATATATATATATATATATATATATATATATATATATATATAAACAATTACAATAGTTTAACCCTTTGAAAGTTTTTCTTTTTACCAAATGAGATCTCTTAATGGTGTTTCACATTTTTTT
Organism: Styphnolobium japonicum; assembly: GCA_023212625.1. Classification (NCBI taxonomy): domain Eukaryota; kingdom Viridiplantae; phylum Streptophyta; class Magnoliopsida; order Fabales; family Fabaceae; genus Styphnolobium; species Styphnolobium japonicum. The sequence continues at coordinate 50,188,824 of JALBWW010000003.1, forward strand.
CTGTGTAAATATCTAAATAGCTTATTAATTAGCTGGTTTCAAAAATTAGATTGATATATATGTCATAAGAAAAGAAAGGAAGAAGACAAATTCTTCACCTTTTGGCATGCCATCTTTTTTCTCTATTTTTTGAAGAGAAATTCTTTTATCTCATGCTAATAAAAATTGAATTGAATTTTAATTTACTGTTAGTATAAAGTTTTGTTACATTATCATTTAATCATGTATTATTATATTATTAAAAGAGTTTGACTATCATAACAACTATTTAGAAAATATAACTCTTTAATGATGTATTAAAATATCATTAGATGACAATGTAAAAAAATTTTATTAATAAAAATTAAATCCATAAAAGTCTGTGTCACCAATTACCAAATGAGGTTATTTACCATTTCACACTACACGCGTTTTCCCGAAAGCTAGAGCTCTCACGGTTCTAAATTTCCCCCAGTATTAAACATGTCGTTTATCGGTACTTGGATGTAATTTTAATTTACTTTATGTTAAAAAAAATTACATTATCATCCAATTATGTATTAACATATCATTAAAAGTATTAGACATTCAAGATAATTATTATGATAGTTAAACTCTTTTAATGATTTGACAACATATCTAATAACAGCATAAAAAAAATTTAGAATCAAAATTATACTCGAAGTACTTTGTGTGTGTTTGAATTAACTGTGAAAAATCCATTATGTGTATAATCGATTTTTAAAAAAATTGATTATGAGAAAATTAATTTATGTTTGGATATGTTAATTCATAATCGATTTTATAATAAAAAGTTTTGTTTGGATTATATATATAAAAAATCACTTTTATGTATTAAATTATCCAAAGATGTATGAAATAATTGAAAAAATTATTTGATTGAGAGTAAATAAGTATTTCTCTCTTAAAACTTTTGAAATAATCTAAAATTAAATAATTAAAAGCTTAAAATAACAGCTTTTTTAAAAAATTTGTTTTTAGTTATAGAAAAATAATCTTAACTTATAATCAATTTTATACACTTCAAACAAACAAAATAATTTTTATATAAAATAATTTTTTTTCAAAAAAAATTATTTTGATAAAAATTTAATCTTTTCCAAACATACTCAAAAAAAATTATTTTGATAAAAATTTAATCTTTTCCAAACATACTCTTTGTATACAAAGTTTTAACTTTTCCTCTCTTTTGAAAGACCTTGTTTGATGCAACGTTGAAGGAAAGCAGCAACAAACAGTGTGCAAGAAAATGCCTGCATGCAGAGGCGGCCGTGATTATCAATTATTTTCATATTCGAAGTCAAATACTTAAATAATGTCTCTTTCCCCCTTATTTCTTTTTAATAATGAGCCATAAATAAATAGTTTATTTCTCATTGTGTCGGTTAAAAAAATTAAAAGGAAAAATATAGTCACTTTTCTAATTTATTTTTTTAATTTTGGAGTAAAATTAAGTACTCAACAATGTATTATAAATTGTAAAACAAAATGGTAATCTTTTATTATCTCTTCATCCTTTTATACAATTCACAGACTAGATATATTCGAAAATATTAGTCTAAAATAAATATCAAGTAACTAGTTCATTTTGGAAGTGAACAGCTTTTGCTAGATAAAATGATCACAAGCATTTGTATATTTTCATGAATTAGGGATTAAATGATAGATACGTTATCGTCTTAATATTTTTAAGATGTTTAGCATAGAAATTACCATTATATCCAGTTTTTTTTTAAAATGGATATTTAGTATTTCAGATACTTATATCCTAATATCCATTATACGAAATAATATCTATATATCCAATATCCGAATATCTAATAGTTAATTTCAGATACTCAGAAATCTGATTATTTTGATATCGATTTTATAAATATAATTTATTTAGATATACGATATATCAGACTTTTTTTTTTTTTGACAACATATGATATATCACTTCTGCACCACAAGTTTGTTGCGTACTGCTTGAACTAGCATTCCATTTATTTATGAAACTATTTTGTACAAAGGAAAGAGTCGAGAAGTTGGAAAGACGTAAGCTGCAAATACAAAATTGTACCTACACAGAAAACTATGGAAGGAAAAAAGGAAAAGAAAAGCTAGTACAATTACGGAATTACCCATGTATATCCTATGAACTCTTGAGTAGGATCATATGGGAATTACAGTAAGTCTTGTCCTTAACGGTCGTCCACTGATCAGCGATGTCTTTAGCGATCTTAACGGCATCAGAGGCCGTTCCTAAGAGACCTCTTCTTGTGAAACCCACCGCATACAATCCATTCTCTCCCTTCCAACCGTCTGGAAAGGGTGTTTTGGGCATTCCGTCTTTGTTGAAAAATTCACAGCTCTGCAGTTCAATACATACATAAATAAAAAAACATCTACTAACTTGAAAATAAATACAAGCCATTCGTAGTTTTTAGTTGAAAATTGAAGTTTTAATGTATGAATTTCAATGACGGTAAACTATTATATACAACCCAGCGCAGACCCCAAGGTGATTTTATTCTCTTTCTTTTTTGCATGTAGAAAAGAAGCCATTTGTAGGTTTCTGCTCTTTGCATGTGTCCCAAGCCTCTTAAGAGGGTTTCATAATTAGGTAGAGCTAAAAAGTAAAAATGCAACAGATCAGGTCAATTTTACCTTGAGCCAAGTGGGGACGTTGCTCTTGTATCCCGTTGCCAAGATTATAGCATCGAACTCCTTTTCTTGTCCATTCATAAATTTGGCACCATTTCTTGTTATCTCCTTCACACCTTCCATCACCTGGAAACCCTAACAAATCTTAGCTAAAGCCTCAAGATACGACAAAATTGAAGCTCTGCTTGCTTTTGCAAGTACAATACTCGTAACCTAACAAAAAGGGATAGTTTAATTTCCATCAAATGTACCTTCATGTTACCGAATTTTATTTGTGCTAGCTGCCCAACATCAAGGACAGGGGTTTTCCCAGTGGCAAGTTTGAGCTCGATTGGCCCGGTTTTTGGCCTCTTGATACCGTAGTGATGGGTGTTGCCCAACATGAAGTTAGTCACCAGCAAGAGCAACTTGTCTACATATTTTATAGGAAGCCATTTAAAGAGTGCCATAGCTATTCCAAATGTTGAGAAGCCAAACATCTCCCTAGGAAGAACATGTACCTGCATCATAAAGTTTTGTGAACCAACGTGAGCAAAAAGGACAGTATACTTGCAAGTTTGATGATTAGTTACCCAAATGGGAAAAACATGACGTCAATTCCAGCACTGAACAATTATGTGTGATGATTAATTAATAAAGACTACCGAGAACTTATTGAAGGCAGAGGAAAAGAGAGAGGACTTGTATACTTACTGTGTTTCTTGCAACCATATGAGGGATAGCATTGTGCCTACAAAGATCCAAGCTAACTTCCATTCCAGAATTGCCACAACCAATAACCAAAACCTTCTGGTTTTTGTACTGAGAACCAGACTTGTAGACGCTGGTGTGAGCAATGGGTCCATGAAACATCTCCATCCCAGCAATTGTGGGAATGACGGGCTCAGCATTCTCGCCGGTGGCAACTATAAGCCATGGGGAAATGTACTCAGAATCATGTGTTCGAACCACCCAAATTTCACAACTTGGATCGAACTCCGCACTCTGAACTGTTTGGTTGAACCTGGGTTGAATAGAGAAGTGTGAAGCATAGGACTCCATGTAGGAGATGAACTGGTTCTTGGTGGGGTACTTAGGGAAATTGTCAGGGAAACCCATTAATGGAAGCTCACAGAACTCTTTGGGAAGGTGGAGTTTGAGACGGTCATAGGTTCTGTTTTGCCATAGTGAAGATATACAGTCACTCCTCTCAAGAATCACATAAGGTATTCCATGGTCAGAGAGACAAGCAGCAACGGCTAACCCTGAGGGTCCAGCACCTACAATGATAGGCCCATGAACCCACACACACTTTGCTTGCTCTCGTTCTTGTCCTTTGCAAGAGCCCATGTAAGAAAATCCCAAGAAAGCGAGGGAAGGGTAAAAGAATTTAAAAAGAAGCAGCTAGAGAAAGAGAAAGAGAAAGAGAAACCGCTGTTTGTTTCTTCTTCTTCTTTTAAAAAATTTCCTTTCACTTCCCCTGTTTCTTGCCTCGGTACCCTCTTAGGACGATAATGAGTGGATGATATTATGGGAATTTAAAGAGGTAGGAGAGATGGCGTAAAGTGGGAATCGTCCATCAGAGTGTGGTTCGAGGGGTGTGCCTTATAAATGCATGGAAAGCAGGGGGAGAGAGAGAAACAGATCATTTTCTGAGCAGTGAGAGGTAGAGAGAGAATTGATCACGAACGGCCAAAGACTTGCACAGAGAGAGAGAGAATGCAGGTGAAAGACGAGGGGGTGGGGAGATGCTGTAATTGAGGCGTGAAGGTTAAGGAAAGGATTTGATTCTCTTTCTCAAGGCTCTTTCTTCTCAGCCTCTCTGTCCAGTTTATGGGGTTGGGGCAGCAATGGCGAAAATAGATGATATATAAATACATTTATGCATGCCTTTAATTTAAGTTTATTTTATGGGAATGACTCGCTGACACTCTCGCAAGAACATACAAGTTTTTTTAAGTTTGACACGCTTTGTCAGTAGTTTCTGTGGACCTTTCTTCTCCCAACTTGTACCAACTAACGTTTTACTGCAATATAATTTTAAGAAAAAAATTAAAAGTTATACTCTTGTTTGGCGAAAAGTATATATATATATATATATATATATATATATACGTAAACTGCCCAAATTACATTCATATGGTTTAATAGCTTTATGTAAAATTATGTAAAACGATAAAGTTCCTGGCTTAAACTTTAAACTACGTATACACATTTTGGTTTTGGTTTTCTGATCTCTATCATTTATATGACTGTTTCCAAAAGTTGGAGCCTATGAAAGGAGATTTTGGAAGCATTGTAGCTTCCAAGTTCGCACACTATACACTGACTGGGACGGAGAGTGTTGCAACTTACTATACTATACGAGAGGTGTCTCAGGTAGCGGAGCGTGGGACGACCAGTTGTCAGAATGAAGTGCACAGCCACGGGGATGCCAAGTAAATAAACAAAAAGAAAGATGCTGCTGCATGGTGGGAAACAGCGTGGAGAGTTTCTTTTCGCGACAACCGTCTTCTAATGCAGAAGTTTCTTGTGGTCCAACAATATTTGAGAAGGAAAAATATTAAGTTGCCATTTACCTGCTAGATTTATAGTCTAAATATTAGAAGATTAGGATTTTGAATGCCTAGCCTTAGACTAAGTGTGCTGTATGTGTGAGTTGCTTTAATTTATTAAAGATATATGAATCAACATTTTAAATTTAGAGTTTAATTTTAATTTTCTGTTAGTGTAGAATTTTTTTATACTGTTATTTAAACATGTATTGTCAAATTATTAAAAAAATTTGACTATTAATAATTATTTCAAAAGCCTAACTCTTTTAATAATTTTAATAATGTGCTAGCACATGATTGAATAATAATGTCAGTAAATTAAAATTAAATTCTTAAATTTATTCTATACAACTAGTGTTTTTTTTAAAAAAAAAATTACTGCACGAATATTCATTTAACAATGCCATGTGCAGATGTCCTTCCTTTTCTATCAAGCTAATTAAAAATTCTTATTTACAATATATTTTAAATCTCCATAAATTTTAAATGATCCCTCTCCCAGTTACTTGGTAGCACTTGCTTCTTTTGGATGAAGATAAAGATCTAATTAAGCTACCTTTCTTTATTTATTGTCGTTGTCGTTGTCAATAATGTAAGAACAAAAAACAAGCACAAAGTTTTACTTTGGCCAATAAACTCTCAAATAAGAAGGAAAAAGACATAGAGACAGAGAGATAAAAAATAAAAAAAATAAAAAAACACTATTGAACCAAGGTCCTAAAGTGAATGAACAACGCCCATGGCAGCGAGCTGGTGGGATAAGTTATTATTATTGAGAAAGAATAAAGCTATAAGACTAGAAAAACATGCATGTGGGAAACTGGGAGTTGACGTCGGTGCGTGAGTAAGCTTGTAGATGTCTAGAGAAGAAGAGACACCCAAAAATATGCATAACCAAACTATAATCAATGACGAAATGAAATCCGCATATGTGACTTTCAGTGAATATATGATAGTGTTTAGATACGGGATCTACAGAAACAGGCATTTGGATTCACTTGGTAGAAAATCTAACACAGAAAATGATATATAGGGATCGACAGGGATCTTTATGGAATATGGATTTTGGTGGAGTCCATTCAGGATCTTTATATTCAACATGATATAATCATAGTGGTTGCGTTTTTTCATACATATGGCACAATTGAATTGCATTGCCTTCAATTGACCAACACAATATCTGGACCTACCTTGGATGTCTTTTTCTATATATTAAAAAAATTGTTACCATAATTTAGCCAACTTTTGGCCCGCTTTAATTTGCTAATATTAGTCTAGCTGCCTAACGACAGAGTTACATTGCTTTTTATTAGGGGTATTTGTGGTTTAAATTGATTTGATTTTGAAAAAAAAAGTCATTCCAATCAAATTAATCAATTTTTTTATATTGTGAACTAATTAATTTTTTTCTAATTGATGAATCAAACCAAACTAATTGCATTTAGTTTGATTTGGTTTGGTTCGGTGCAATTAATTTTTAGTTAAATATTTTTAAAAAAAAATTCATATACAACTTTACTTTTTTCTTTCTATGGCTCAATTAAAAATAAGTTGGCATAAAAATATCATTAATAGTTCTAAACAACAAAATTGATTGGTTTTCATAAAAAGAAAATCAAAAAAAACTAATATTAATTAGTTTTGTTCAATTTTTTATTTTTTGGTTCGATTTTTTTAGTTTAGATCGATTTGGTTTGGTTATAAACACACCTACTTCATGGGACCATGCACGACTCTAAAGGTGTCAATTTGGCTTTGAGTCAAGTCAATTTTAGTACGAGATAACAAATAGTCAGCTCAGCCTTATGAGAGCTGTAGGTTGGCTCGCGAACCATTCATTTTTCTTTTTTTGGTTTCTCTTTATTGTTTTTTGTATCTATAATAATAAGTTATTGATAAATAAAACTTTTACATCAATTCAAACCCATAAAAGTCATGTAGGTTAATTAGATTCAAGTATAACAAAATAGTGTCATCAACATAAGCAATGAAAATTTATTACATTATTTTTTGCACAAACGATTTCAGATATATCTATGAAGTGTTGGAACCAAAGACGAAATCAAGTAATTGATATAAGAACCAAAATAATTCAAGTAAATTGAACCCTTCAAGTTGAAGATAATAATAGTATTAAATTAGAATGAACAAATAAGTTTTAATTGAACTTATATTATTGTTTCCTAAAGGTAGTGACAGTCCAATTTGTATCTCTCATGTAAAACATTCATAAACACTTTTTGGACTAAGACAAGTTCTGTTAAAAACATACTTAAACGTTTTATTACGTGTCTCCAATATGATATGAACTGTTTTACTATATTTTATTGAATCGTCTAAAGTTTTTGTCTCTGTTATTCCTTCACTTAAGTCATTCGTCCAAAGCCAATTCAAATACAAGCAAGACAAAATGCATTAATTGCTAATAAGATCTCTGACAAGTACGTGGCATTCGAAGTTAACTTTGTACGCTAGAGCTGACATACCTAACAACTACAAGAACTAGCAAATAGAAACTTTCTGCTCACTCAGAAGAGCCAGAACAAAGATATCAAAAGTTTCTTGCTACGTTGATAACCAAAGCTACTTTTCAGAAGAAGAGCAACACATTATCAGTATTAAACATTTAATCCAACTCAGAACGATAATAAATATTGTCGTTGGACGAAGAAGTTTATGAAGACAAATTTGATCTCACAAGTATATAAATATACGAAGTTTTCGAAGAATCAAACGGAAAACAACATAAAGTGAAAAGAATTGCTCTGAGTTTTTTGCTTAAACTTTTTCATACTTTTGTATAGAGTTCTTATTCTGATTCTGAACTTATTGTTTATCCTCACACATTAAGAGTTGATCTTAAGTGTTTTAAACATTCTTTTTCTTAACTCTATGGAAAGCCTGAATAGGCTTATTTAGAAAAGAATATTTGTTGTTAGAACTTGAAGAGATTAAGAATACTTGGTTGTAAGCTTGAAGAGATGTGTGAAGAATACTTGTAATCTTTGTGAAGATTAGTGAAAACTCCTTCAAGTAGAAGAGACTAGACGTAACTCTCAGATTGTGAGAGTAAACCAGTATAAACATCTGGAGTGGTCTTCTCTTCCCTTATCTTGCTTTACTTTGATTTTGCTAACATTTGGAAATTGTCATTGTTGTGCTTAACAATGCCTTTTATTCAAACATACATTTTTGGTTTGCGTCCAAAGCTTTTCTTAAAGCCTTCTTGTGTCCAACGAACTGTACAAAGCATTTTTATTCGTCCATACTTTCTTACGAACTTGTAAAGTTTTGTTCCATAAACCAATTTATTGAAAAGTTTTCCAAAAGGTTAAAAAACACAATTCAACCCCTTCTCATGTTTCACTTGTTTATTTCATGAAGCATCTATTGAATCATAATTAATGAATTCAATAATCACACACAAATGGAAAAAAAAGAAGAACTTATATGTATTCACTAAATTTGATTCATATTTTTTTTATCCAAAGGAAGCTAGTCAAGTAGATACAGAAACATATAATAACAAAGTTAAATACATACCATGAGAGAGAAATTGCTAACTATCGAGCTAGCGGATCGACCTATTTTCAGGTTGGATTGGGCTTAGTCCACAACGTGGTTTGAACTGAGATTTCTTTGACATAACCCTCGCTTTTCTTCTAATTATGAGTTGACCTATTTTGACACCCTTAAATGATTCTTCCAAAATTTGATTTATATATGCTATTTTTTTTTTAAAAAGAAAATAATTTAGCCAGGACAGTGATAAAGTGAGAACAAAAGTTGAAGAGGCTTTTAGATAAAGTGATAATAAAAGTTGAGGAAGTGGTAGATGCATGAAGAAGATCAACAATAAACAGATGGATATAAAAGCGTGGTTCAAAATAAGAGAGGACACATATACGGAGATATAAATATAAATAAAAAAGTGACGGGGGAAGAAATTTTAGAAAAGAAAGAGTCAAAGTGGACAAGTATTCCTCTAACTCCAACAGGGTCCGCCCTCATTGGGGCAAGTTTAAGTTAATTATCCTGAAGTTAGCATATGAACAGCGGACAAAAGAGAACGCGATGCGCATTTCACTTTCCATAATGATATATAATTGAATACTATCAACTGAAGCTTCTGAACTATGACAAATGAGGTGAGGCGTAGTATAGGGATTAGTTTTACATTCAAGAAATATAAGGATACTTCTGCTATATACAAAAAACCATAAGCCGTTGTGCACCTATTCATGTGCAAATGCCTTGCTTAAAAAAAGACTATTATAATAATCTTTTATCATAATTGTTAATAAAATGGCCTTATATCCATTTCAATCATTGACAAACGAAAATGTAAGCTAGTTCGAAGATGAAAACAATTATGCAGGGCTTTGAAAATTAATAGCTATTTGATTTATCTGATTGACATGAGCGAACAATTATGCAGGGCTTTGAAAAATAAAATCTATGATGAAGGGAATTTACGAAGGGAACATGTGCTCTAAAGACTGAACAGAAATACGATGTGTAGTGTAGTTGGCGGCCACAGCTTGGTCTGGCACATTGATGCTAACAAGGCTCAAACATTTTAAAAGGGTCCCCCACTGGCCTCTAATCTCAAAATAAACCTCTCCCTCGACCTGCGCATGAGCGAAAGATAAAGAGGGAAAAAGACCAAATCCAAATAGATTGGCACTGGGTATTAAACATGCATGAAATGAAACACCATTTTGGGAGCCGAGCTCCACCATTCTCTCATCCCTCTCACCAGTCAATACTCATAATTTAGTCACATGACCTTAATTATTAAAGATTAACACAAAATCACATCTAATAAGCACAAAAAGAGTTTGGTATTGATGATATATGCATATGAATATATAACTATATATAGATATGGATATGTACATTGAGGTACGAGCGCTTCTAATTGGGCAGACTGCAGAGCAGAGTCAAGTTTGAATCGGATGATGTCACGTGACCTAAGTTCAGCGTCACTCCTGCCAGTCACGTGCAGTGATTAGCCAATACAATGACCATGACCAAAACGACCTTTGATGGCAATCCCTGAGCCTGCATGAGAAAACACGTTAGTCATGGAGTGACCCCAAACCGAATGTACATATAAGGATTAGAGTACCATGATTTGACGGTGGAGGGTGCGTTCGTAATTAAAGAGGATCTCCACGTGTCGATAAGGAGTTGGTAGAGTTGCCTATAATCGAAAGTCAAGATTTTACTGAAATCAAAAGTTTAGGAGATAAATACTTAAAGTTAGTTTTGGGAGAATGACATGTAACGGAATAGAATAGAATTATATAAGAAATTTTATAAAATGAGTATTTAAGAGTTATTAAAGATGTTAGAATGGAATGATAATAGAGGGACCTCAAGATATCTTATTATCATTAAAAATTTTAATTTTATTGTCTCTCCAAATTGGAGTATTTAAGAAGAAGTGACATGATTTTATAAGAATAGTGTAGGGAGTTCATTTTATTCCTTTATTAAACTACTAAATAATATAATGACATCTATCTTTTATTCCATTTCTTTCATTTTCCTTCCATTTCATTATAAGCCACCCCCTTTTATTTTCTTTAAAATTAAAAAAACATACCCTTAAGGAGGCATCGCCAACATAGCGATTTCATTCAACTATTGATATGTGTATAGATACTCTTTAAAAATATATATTTATAACGTAATCTACATAACATTATATATGTTTAATATTAAATAAAGTGTCTATAATAAAGAGTACCTACTTAAAAAAATTTCACAAAAATGGGAAAGGCGTGATCACGGGAAATCCAATGTGGATGATATCATACGCCTAGGTTTAAATTCAACCTCCTAATTCACTTTATATAAATAAATAAATGGGAATTATTTTGATACTTAAAATTTATCTTAATTAATTGTTAAATATTTAATCATGGTATTCGTTATAGATAATATTTTATATTAAAAAATGTTATTTAAATAGAGAAAAATATGTAACAGTCCGATATTATAAAAAAGTATTTAGAAATTGAAAAAAAAATGACTTTTTCCTTTTATCTTGTTTCTTTTAATGGGAAAATAAAGCCAAAAACTATTGTTAATAGGAGGATGGTAGTATAAAATGTCGCAAGCATCCTCTTGGGAGCAAGGATCTGCATTTACTCGTATTTCTCCTCTTAAAGGGACGGAGCCACGTAAAAGTAAACTCACTAAAATAAAATAATTTTCTTTGTTGACTTAATTGGGTAACTTTTTGTTGTTGTTAAAATTAACTTTTTCATTTTTCCTCTTATATTTTTATTGAGTTTGAGGCTATTTAGAGTATTAGTTTATCCTTTTCTTATTGAGTTTAAGGTTATTTAGAAGACTGAAAAGATTAAACTATTAGGTGAGAGTTTAAAATTAGTTTTTATATATCTAACCTAACATAACACTTTTATACATATAAAAATTGATAAATATTTATGTACTATTAGATTTATCTAAATTTTGCAATGTCATTTCAACATTTTTTTACAAATTCATATACAAGACACACTCGTTTTCTATTCTTTGTAGGACCTCAATGTTGAATATTAAAATATATTCATATGATTGTCATTGGTCCATGATACAAAGCACTATATATACATGAATAGAAAAAACTGTAAATAATATAGGACCTTGGTCCATCAAACAAGAATAAAACGGAATGCGGAAGCCTACCTCCACTTGAAGCCATTGTTATCAAGTCTTATTGCTCACAGTCTCTCACAAGCAAAATATCAAGCACCTAAAACTCACTACAAAGAGCAGAGTGTATAGAGAAAGAAAAGAGAGAGAGTTCTTCTAGCCTTAGCCTTTTTTGAAGTGTGTAAATCAATGGAGCATCACAGACCTTTTTATAGGCAAGGCAAGGGAACCCCTCATAATTTGTAGAAGCGTAATTGCCCCTATATTAGCTCCTCCATTAAGAGCCAATTTTCTAAACTTTGTAACAGCTGTTGCCCTCATTAATTTGTAACAGCTCCCTCATCAAAGTCACAACATTGCCAATATATGAGCCATATGCATTCTAACATTCTCTCACTTGGCTCATATATTATCAATGATAATCCTTATTTTGACAATCAAATATGGCCATAACTTGTCAACTTATACTTGATATAGTCACTTAGAAATTATTATACATGAATCATGGCGGTTATATTTTAGATAAACATTTCCTTCCATGTATTACAATGCACAACCTTTCTAAGTGAATAAATGTAGGGTCCAAACTTTATTGATTTAAATAAAAACTTTACATGACAAACTTAATGCGCACAAAGTCATATAAAAGAAAAGACAATTATTAACGTAAACTAGTAAGACCCATATGAATTACATGATTCTGAAACACTTTAGCCGGCAACCCTTTAGTTAGTGGATCAGCAATCATGGATTCTGTGTCTATGTACCCTATAGAGACTAACTCCTTCTTGATGTCTTCTCTTACAACCAAGAACTTAATATCTATATGCTTACTTCGGCTTCCACTTTTATTATTCTTTGAGAAGAATACTGCAGCCGAATTATCACAAAATACCTTTAATGGCCTCTCAATAGATTTTACAACCTTAAGACCAAAAACAAAGTTCTTCAACCATTTAGCCTGTGATGTGGCTTCGTAGCAACCAATGAATTCTGCTTCCATAGTGGATGATGCAACAATTGTTTGCTTTTTGCTTCTCCAAAAGATAGCACTTTCGGCTAAAAAGAAAATATAGCTCGAAGTGGACTTCTTAGAGTCCATGCATCCAGCAAAATCTGAATCTGAATATCCTGTTATTTCCAAAGTATCAGAATGCTTGTATGTCAACTTATAATCCATAGTTCCTTGAAGGTATCTCATAACCTTTTTTGCAGCCTTCCAATGTTCCATGCCTGGGTTACTTTGATATCTTCCCAACATTCTTATCGCGAATGCAATATCAGGCCTAGTGCTGACTTAAGCATACATGAGACTTCCTACTGCTGAAGCATAAGGAATGCCTTTCATCTCCTCTTGTTCCAATGTTGTTTGGGGACATTGATTGAGATTAAACTTTTCCCCTTTAACTATAGGTGCAGCAATTGATGAACAATTATGCATGTTAAATCTTTTCAAAACTTTTTCTATGTAGGCCTTTTGAGATAATCCCAATGTCCTTAGAGATCTATCCCTATGAATCTCTATGCCAATGACATAAGAGGCTTCACCCATATCCTTCATATCAAAGTTTTGTGATAAGAAAAATTTTGTATCATGCAAGAGACCTAAATCACTACTTGTAAGTAAAATGTCATCTACATATAGGACTAAAATGATAAATTTACTCTCACTGATTTTAAGGTATATGCATTGGTCTACCACATTTTCCTCAAATCCATATTTGGAAATGACATTGTGAAACTTTATATACCATTGACGGGATGCTTGTTTTAGCCCATATATAGATCTTTTAAGCTTGCAAACTGAGTGATTATCTTTGTCACTTTCAAAGCCTATAGGTTGCAATGTACACTTCTTCTTCAAGATCCCCATTTAAAAAAGCCGACTTCACATCCATTTGATGTAACTTTAAATCAAAATGAGCTACTAAGGCCATGATTATTCTAAATGAATCATTCTTAGAAACTGGAGAGAAGGTTTCATGATAATTGACAAGAGGTTGTCGAGACCCCGTCAAATAAATAAAATTACCGGTTCACAAAATAATTTGTAGTATAGAGCATGAACCGAATCGTCTCTCAAGGATCCAAAAAGAAAAAAGATTTAATCAGATCAAGATAATTAAAAGGGGGGTTTTGATGATTTGAAATGATAATACACTAATTGAAGTAAAGGAAAGTAATTAACAAATTTAAAGAAACAACCAATCCAAGGAAATTTACCGATCTTGAGTTTAACTCATCATTGATCACAAGGAATTCACTTAATTGCTAACCGTGTTCTTGGCCTTAGATCACATCAAGACGCCTCAACATGATCCAAGAATCCTCTACTAGATAAGCATCTAGGATTTAATTAACCAAGGTTAGATAAAGTAAGCACCATCCAAACATAGATTAACTTAAGATCAAGAATTTAACCAAGCTAAACAATCCATAAAAAAGCTTTAATAAATTGTTTATTCTATGTGATCCTCTTAGAATACATGATAATAAAGCTATTACCACATTAACATCTAAATCAAATTAAGCAATTTAATCTAGATAAAAATCAAAAGAGGAAGAAGAGAAACTTGAATAACAATTAAGTAATATGAACAAGCAAAACAATATCTCCAAATTAAACAACAAGATGGCTAATCCCTTGGATTGATTATGAGAGCCTAGCCTTCCATGGATGGGAAGGAAGAACTCAAAAATAAAAGAACAAAAACGAAATTCTAAAGAAAATGAAGAAGAAAAGAAAGAAAACTCTCACAAATACTCAAACTTTCTTCAAACTTACTTAAAATTGAATCTCTAACTTACTTCAAAATTTGAATCCCTCTAATACAAAGAGGTTGGGTCTATTTATACTAATCCTAGAAGCCAATTTGTACATGTACATAATCTGAATACAAGTTATAAGAATATGAAAATTGTCAAAAATGGAAGCTTGATGCATGGTTGGTGGGTTGGTGCATGGTAGGTGGGTTGGTATATGGTTGGTGGCTTTTATTCAACATCTCTTATCCGACTTCTGGCTTCAAATTCATCACCTAGACGGTGCATTTTGGCTTGGATGTCTCATCAAAGTTGTAGCCAGTTGTGTCCTTGAAAATCTCCAATTTGAATCATGTCATTTGGACTTTTAGAACTCCAGAAATGCCAAAAACACTGCACCTACCTCAAGTTAGGTTGGAAGAACGTGTTTCCAAATTCAGACCAACTTGTAACTTCAGAAGCATGCCTAAAACGACATCTATTGACAAAATGGTCTTCAGTGAAGTTGGAGATATGGGTCTTATCTTTCAAATGACCAAGTTTCAGCCCAAGAGGAAGCCTATAACTCACTATGTAGTCCAATATGTGCACACTGCCCATATTTTCTTGACAGCAAACCCACTCTGCATTGCAGGGATGTTTTGGACCCTTAGAAGTACGATCCAGCTCTTGAGTTCTTCATGAAACTTGTAGAGCATTGTCTTAGCTTTCCAAAGACACCAAGATCACCTCAATTGGATCACCGAGTCCCAAGTTATGGCCTAACCAAGGAAGAAAGGTCAAAATGCATCAAAATCCGAAAATTATCCAATATTTACATTAAAACCCAATGAAGCCCAACAACATTAAACTCATCTAAAATACTAATATTAGGCACAATAAACATCTAATAAAGCCTAATACAAAGCTAACATAAGTGTCTCAAATTGATTGATCAATAATCAATACCTTCTTTTTGAGTAAAACCTTTGGCTACAAGTCTTGCTTTATATCTTTCGACATTTCCATTTGAATCTCTTTTGGTTTTAAAAACCCATTTACAACCTACAGGAGAGACTCCCTTTGGTAATTCTACTAGATCCCAAACTTGATTTTTAGCCTTAGATTCCATTTCCTCTTTCATGGCTTCATACCATACCTTAGAATCTTCTCTACTCATGGCTTGTGAAAATGTAGTAGGATCATCCTTAGGTCCAACATCAAAGTCAGATTCTTGAAGGTACACGATATAGTCACTAGAAATTGCTGATTTTCGAGTTCTTGTAGATCTCCTTGCTCCTACTGGTTCTTGATCAATAAGTTCTATATTAGTTGGTTCCTCATGTGGTATATGCTCAACATATGGTTCTTGATGAGTTGGTTGGTGTTCAATAATATCATGTTGATTACTTTGAACACTAATCATCTCTATTGGTTTTAAAGGTATCATAGGTGATTCCTTTATTTCCTCAAATTCCACTTGTTGAGTATTTCCACTCCCACTAACTTCATGATCTTCAAGAAATTTTGCATTTCTAGCTTCAACTATTTTAGGAGTATGAGAAGGACAATAAAACCTATAGCCTTTGGAGTAAGTTGGATATCCAATAAAATATCCACTAGTGGTTCTTGAGTCCAATTTCCCAATGTTTTGATTATAAATCCTTACTTCAACTGGACAACCCCATACGTGTAAATGCCTTAAACTAGGTTTCCATCTATTCCAAATTTCAAAAGGTGTTTTTGGAACAGCCTTAGATGGTACCCTATTTAATATATACACGGCTATTTTCAAAGCTTCACTCCACAAGGACATAGGTAATACCTTTGAGCTGCTAATCATGCTTCTAACCATTTCCATAAGCGTGCGGTTCCTTCTTTCCGTAACACCATTTTGTTGTGGTGTACCAGCCATAGTCTATTGGGCAACAATACCCTCCTTTATAAGAAACTTTGCAAATGGACCAATTTGTTGTCCCTTTTCTGTGTATATACCGTAATATTCCCCACCTCTATCAGATCTTACAATCTTTATTTTCTTTTCCTTTTGTGTCTCTACTTCGGCTTTGAAAACTTTAAAAGCATCAAGTGCTTCAGATTTTTCGTATAGAAGATAAAGATACATAAATCTTGAGTGGTCATCGATAAATGAAATAAAATATTTCTGACCATTTAAACAAGGTGTACGAAAAGGATCATAGATATCTGCATGAATAATTTCAAGAAGCTCACTACTTATTTTGGCACCTTTAGTAGTCTTGTTAGTATGCTTTCCCTTTATACATTCCACACAAGTACTAAAATCAGTAAAGTCAAGATTCCTAAGAATTCCTTCCTTTACTAATCTCTTAAGTCTTTCAAGAGAAATGTGCCCCAACCTCTTATGCCAAAGCATAGAAGAATTTTCATCCACAATACTTCACTTAGTACCAACATTAGAATGTAAGGCTATGAGACTTGTTTTAAATATAGGATCTAATAAAACCTTAAATAAATTTTCAACTAATAAACCACAACCAACAACTTTATTATACTTAAAAAGTTCAAACAATGCATCACGAAAACAGAATTCAAAACCAATACTCATAAGTCTAGAAACAGAAACCAAGTTTCTAGAAAAAGAAGGAACATAAAAGGTGTTTTCCAATAACAAACAAAAACCAGAATTTAAAACAAGTTTATAAGTTCCAATAGCCTCCACATGTAAACTCATCTGATTTCCCGCATAGATGCTTTGTTCAATTCCCACTGGTTTCTGCTGATAAACATATTTTATATGCATAATTTAGCACATCTCATTGGACTATTCTTATGAAATTATTGCATATATAAAGTGAAAATTGCATAATTCCTCATATATTGGTTATGTTGTTACAAATTGAGCAGAACACCCGAAGGACTATTCAAAGCAGTTGTTGAATCAAAATATCATGAACTTGAATGTTGATATCAGTATAGCTCAAACAAAAGAGAAATGAAGACCTAAACTCAGTGAATTTTGGATTACATCAAATTCATGACAAATCAGAAAATTCCTACTCAAACCTATACTCGATTATTCGGTGATTTCTCAAGATCTAACCGTTAGATGTAGCTGAACTTTTGATATGTCATTCATGACATCATTCTCTATGACTTTCATAGAAATGAAGATTTCCAGATTAGCACTGGAAGTAGGTTAAAATTAGGCAACAAATTGGTGGCTGTCATTATTAATATAATCTGAGTAGTTTCGGAAAAACGGTCATAGATCAAGATCCAACCGTTAGATCTGGCTACAATTTTGACATGTTCTTCACAACTGCATGTGCTACAACTTTCATGAAGAGAAGATTTCCAAATTATGTCAGGAGCAATGACGAATTTGGTAATATTCGGAGCTGAAATTTCAACCCATGTGCAAAGAGATTTGACAAAATTATAATTGAATAGTTCTAGCCTTTGCCTATAAAAGGAAGGCATTTGCCACACTTAAAGGCATCCCATTTTCTGAATTCTCTCATTATAGTTTGAGTTAGGGGTGAAACTTAGATAAATTGTGAGATTTATACTTTGATTTCAAGGTTAATTCTTCCAATTTGTTTAAAGTAAATCCAAAGCTCTTGTAGTTTGTATAATATATTGTTCATCTTATTTAAGTTTCTTCATCTTGATGTCTAGTTAAGGTTCTTCCTAGAGTTAGGGGTGAAGCTTTCATAAATTGTAAGATTTATACTTTGATTTCAAGGTTAGATCTTCCAATTTGTTTAAAGTAAATCCCGAAACTCTAGCCCGTTGTGTTCTTGTTAATACCAACTACCACTTTCATTTCTATCATGCTTTTCACTTGTTCTTTTGTTTCCTTTAATATAATGAGTAGCTAAATTTCTATACTAGGATTGCAATTTGAACTCATACGTAATTTAATTCGTCTATCATATCTAAGAGTAGGTTGATTATCTTGAATTGTTTATCTTACTTGTTCTTAATGCTTTTAATTAATTGACCATTAATTAAATTGAATTGATAAACCTTAAGCAACTTGACAAAGGGATTTTGGTTTTAGATCTAGGTAAGATAACATATGATCTTTGTGCGAAAGCCTTGAGTCTATATAAGATAGACATATACCTATATGACATATGTAACCATTAATGAAATCGGAACTTAATGAATTCTTGATTATTTGATAGACATAGACATATAGTTTATAATTAATTAAGGATATTTCTATTTGACCATTGAAAGAGGCTTACAGATAAGTTAAGGATTTCTAGTTAACAATTTAGATAATTAATTGATCTTAGATAGAAGTAAGAGAATCAAGTAAAGTGTGAGGAATAATTGCAATCCTAGGCTTAGTTAATTTGATCATTAAATTTTTTTTTCTTGCTTACTTTAATCTTTAGTTTTTCATAAATCATCTCTTATTAAGTTGTTTAAATAAGATTGAGTTTTGCAAACTTTTAGTAGATAGTCAAATTTAGAATTAATCCCTGTGGGTTCGACACTTTCTTACTATTATATTACTTGATTTGCGATAACGTATACTTGCGTTCTGATTTACCACATCATCTGCAGGTCTAGAAAGCCTTGCACATTATTAGCAATGTGAATTGTAGAGCCTAAATCAATCCACCAAGTATTGCTAGGAGCTTTAATAAAATTTGATTCAAAACAAGTTAAGGCAAAATTACCTTTCTTTTCGAGCCATTTCTTGTACTTGGGACATCCCATCTTCTTACAGAAAAACAATTAACCTTTTTTCCCATTTCGCTTCATTTGGATAGTCTTGCGGGCTCCGGGAACGCCGTTGCCTTTTCTCCCATTTCCTTTATCATGAGTCACTATATGAGCA
Source organism: Styphnolobium japonicum (assembly GCA_023212625.1). Classification (NCBI taxonomy): domain Eukaryota; kingdom Viridiplantae; phylum Streptophyta; class Magnoliopsida; order Fabales; family Fabaceae; genus Styphnolobium; species Styphnolobium japonicum. The sequence goes on from JALBWW010000003.1 coordinate 50,208,252, forward strand.
CTTTCAGGTGCATCATGCTTCAACCTTTCCTCCTCTTGAACACACATGGTCAAAAGTTCATTGATAGACCACTTATCTTTATGTGTGTTATAAGAAATTTTAAAAGGGCCATATTCCATAGGAAGTGAATTAAGAATGAAATGGACAAGAATTGATTCAGAAATCTCAACTTATAGAGACTTAAGTTTAGCAGCAGTATCCCTCATTTCCATGATATGCTCACGCACACCCCTACTCTTGTCATACTTCATGCTTGAAAGCTTCTTCATTAGGGTGCTAGCCATGGACTTATCGGAGCTAACAAACTGCTCCTCAACAGCCTTCATATAAGCCTTAACCTTATCCCAATCGGGAATGGATCCCATTATGCTCTTGCTTATATGAGACTTTATGAGCATCAAGCTTAAGCGATTTGACCGCTCCCACCGCTCATAGTTAGCATTTTCTTCTTGAGCACTATCTTCCGTGGGGATGGGTGGTTCATCCACACGAGGTGCTAAGTCCAATTCCTTACACCCCAAGATCAAGAGAATGTGTTCTTTCCAATCAGCATAATTATCACCAATTAACATTGGAATTCTAGATTCAAGCAAATTGCTAGGTACAATTGCAATATAAGGATTACATACATCAATGCTACGAATAAAAATTTAATAAGTAAATTCAAACCTTCCTATGGGCAGAGGTGCAAATCATGCATAAAATTTACAAACTTTATGTATAAACATCATAATAAAATAAATCATGCCTGTGGGTTTAGAAATATTCTATCATGATATTTAGTCTTGATTAACTATTACTTCCCTATGGGGCTAAGTAATAATCCCTTTATCACATTGCTTAGGATGTTGTCGTTACTCCCAAACATGTAATCCATATATTCTAAGCATACAATAATACAAAATATATAACTTATATATTACACAGAATTCAAATTAAATATATAAATGCAAATTTCAATAAAATCAATGTAATAAAGTACTAATATAATAGCAGAATTTTCATTAATTGACATTGAAATTATTAAGTTAATTTAAATGTAATAAACCATTTTACGTTCAAGTTATTGAAATAATTGCTAGCCTGTGATTGCTCCAAGATGCCCAAATCAAGTGCTATTAAAACTATTCTATACATAATAAAAAGTCAATTTCATGGTCAAATCACATTCTAGACATCATTCATATATATTATAATATAATATTTCAAGCCTTCACATTTCCAATCACATACAAGAAACATCAAGATTGGAACACCAACAATAAAATGGTGGCTTTCATTATAAAGCAATCAAATATGAAACCAAAGTAATGCCAAAACCATATTCTAGGCTAAATCAACTTCATGTAAATATATAGCAACTATCTGGCATAATTAAAATAATAATAATAATAATAATAACTTGAATTCAATTGAAATATTCAAATGAAATATACAACTTTTTATTAATCTTATACGGACACAAATAAAATATAAGAAGAACATAACAGTGGCTGAATAACAAGGCTACAATGTCGGCTCTAATACAAAATGTAGGACCTCAATGTTGAATATTAAAATATATTCATATGATTGTCATTGGTCCATGATACAAAGCACTATACATACATGAATAGAAAAAATTGTAAATAATGTAGGACCTTGGTCCATCAAACAAGAATAAAACGAAATGCGAAAGCCTACCTCCACTTGAAGCCATTGTTATCAAGTCTTATTGCTCACAATCTCTCACAAGAAAAATATCAAGCATCTAAAACTCATTACAAAGAGCAGAGTGATTAGAGAAAGAAAAGAGAGAGAGTTCTTCTAGCCTTAGCCTTTTTTGAAGTGTGTAAATCAATGGAGCATCACAGGCCTATAGGAATAAATAGGATCATATTATACGAATTTAGAACACTAATATTTTTACTTACTTGATGAAGACATAATGAATCAACTCTGAGACCTTAAAGCTCCTGAAAAAACAACTGCTAAGTCTTTCTTTACCTGTTCAAGACACAGCTCTCAATGGGGCAAGCTGCGGAGTGTCCAAAGGGTAACCGTGTGACGGCAGAAGGGACCGAGTCAAGAATTTTATAATAACCCTAAGCACCTCCCATCATGGGCCTAAAGGTTACGGCCTACACTGTTACCAACACAGACCAATATTAGGTGTCTACAGCCCCTTACAAACTGATCACTAAATTAGTGTGCCTAAGCATCATCAAATGGATCAAAACATTAGCCCGTTTTTGGCAAACTGAAAAATCACAATTGATTGTAGCTCATAAGAATTATTAGAAAAATTCTAACATTCTCACACTTGGACAAAATCAATTGTGTAGTTTAATTTGTAGAAAATATTTTTCAAAAACGACTTTCGGGCTAATAATAGTTTTATCAATGTGGCCATAAAACATATGATCTCAAGATGCAACACCTAATTAAGACTCTATCCAACAAAAGTCAAGTAATATCGAATCATGGCGGTAATCACATCCTTAATTAATATAATATCTTCCATGGTTACAAATACCACCGACTCCGTCGGCTAGTCATCAATGTGGAATGTAGCAAGAAAATGACATGTCAATGTGATCTAATAGCCATGCTGTCATTTTCGTTGTCAGTCCTCAATTTCTCTTAAAAGCCTGAAAGCCAGAGAAATTACATGGTTCACAAGAAACCATCATGCCTCAGCAGCTCCAACATGGCATCGACCATGGGCACAGTGGTCCCAATGACACCGAGCTTTAATATTTTCATATTTGATGTACATATACAAAGGTATATAACAATGAAATGCAACTTATCATTAATTTCTCAAATCAAAGGAAAAAAATATATCATCAAAAGTGTCCATAACAAAATGTCTTACATCATAAAGAAAAGTAACATAAAACTCAAGCTCCCACTAACCAAGCACAGTAAAAGAACTCACAATGCCCATGTTCTTAACATGTCTTTTAAAAACCACGGGCCTGAGTCCCTTGGTTAAGGGATCAGCTAACATGGAATCTGTGTCGATATGCTCAACTACTATGACACTATCTTTCACAAGATCTCTGACAGTTAAGTACTTCAATTCCAAGTGCTTAGAACCACTAGTAGTTTTATTGTTTTTAGTGTAAAACACTGCAGCATTGTTATCACAGAAAATCCTCAATGGCCTAGCAATGGAATCCACAATACAAAGTCCTGTCACCAAATTCCTCAACCAAACAGCATGGTAACAGCAACAAAACAAGCAATAAACTCTGCCTGCATAGTAGAAAAGGCAATAAGAGTCTGTTTCTTACTTTTCCAAGATATCGCACCTCCAGCTAACATAAAGATGTATGCAGAAGTCGATTTCCTATCATCGAGGCACCCGACGAGATCTGAATCTGTGTACCCCACTATCTCCAAGTTGTCAACTCTTATATATACAAGCATATACTCTTTGGTTCTTTGTAAGTACCTCATGAATTTCTTAGCGGCTATCCAATGATCATTCCTAGGATTAGATTGGTATCTACCCAAAACGCCAACTATGAAAGCTATGTCAGGTCTAGTGCATACCTGAGCATACATGAGGCTACCAAAGCACTCCCAAAAGGTCTATTGTTCATCTCTGCTCGCTCAACCTCATTCTTAGGACATTGATCCTTGTTGAACCTGTCACATTTAGTGACTGGAACATCACCGAGTTTACAATTTTGCATATTAAATCTCTCCAACACTCTATCAATATAAGCTTTTTGGGATAACCCAAGCATACTATGTGATCTATCCCTGTGGATTTCAATTCCTAACACAAAAGAAGCCTCACCAAGATCCTTCATGTCAAAGAACCTAGTCAACATCTGTTTAGTCCCATGAAGCATACCAAGATTATTACTCGCAAGTAATATATCATCCACATATAGCACAAAAAAAATGAATTTGCTCCCATTGACCTTAAGGTATATGCACTGATCAACTTTATTTTCTTCAAACCCCAAAGAAGTTACCACTTCATCAAATTTCAAGTACCACTGCTTAGAAGCTTGTTTCAGGCCGTAAATCGACCTTTTCAATTTACAAACTAAGTGTTCATTACCACCAACATGGAAACCTTCAAGTTGTTGCATGTATACTATCTCACTCAAATCACCATTTAGAAAAGCCGTTTTGACATCCATTTAGTGCAATTCCAAATCATAGTGAGCTACGAGTGCCATAATAATCCTAAAGGAATCCTTAGTTGATACAGGTGAAAAGGTCTCATTAAAGTCTATGCCCTCCTTTTGGGTGTAACCCTTAGCTACTAATCTAGCTTTGAATCTCTCAATGTTACCCTTTGAGTCCTTCTTTGTTTTAAAGACCCATTTGTAACCGATTGCCTTATAATTTTTAGGCAACTCAACAAGCTCCCATTCACCATTGTTGACCATAGATTGCATTTCCTCATTCATCGCATCTATTGATAATCTACCATTTTACTAATTATGGAGTGTTTTAATTGGGTAGTTTTATTGCTCTTGTGAACTCTTTAGAGTTGTTTTGCCCCATTTATTGCGTTGTTTTTCATTTAGTTGTTATGTTAGTTGTTTGGTTGTGTAATTTGGTTGTTTCTAGTCTTTTTGATTTGCTTTTGAATGTTGTTGGAGGTTGCGTAGGTAAGGTGAGTTGGATAGAAGATCTTTGGAGGCTTAATTTGCATGCTGGAAAGCTTGGCTTAGCGCAAGAGAAGAGAAAAGTGAATTTTATTCTGGAAGAGCTTGGCTGAGCGCAGCAAAACCTTGGCTCAGCGCAAGGTCACCCGAGAAGTATCCAAGAGCTTGGCTGAGCCAAACTTCCAATTTTCACCTGACTTATAAAAACACATTTTAGGCAATGAAGAGGTAGCTGGCTGGGCACGGAGACCATAACCCTAAAAGAGGAAAGAAGACTCTTGTTCATCTTAGGGAGGAATCTTCATGAAGTTTGGATTGTTCTTCTTGCCTCCTTCATTTTCTTTTGTTTTCTCTATAATTATGTGTAGCAATTCCCTTCTTATTGGGGTTAGAGAATGATTAACTCTAATATCTTCTTGTAATTGACTTTGGCTTTAATACATTTCTATCTTCTGATGAGTGTTCAATATCCTTGCTTAATGCTTATCTTGGCTTGATCATCCATGATTTGTTGTGTGAATTGGCATTAGATTGGAAAATTAATGCTAAATCTAGAACTGAGTTGAACATCCAATAGGTCAAGATGCTAGGAATAGATTTTGATTTGTTGGTGATCTAGTGATCCTTGAGCTTTATGCATTTTCTCTCTATAATTCACCTAAGGAATTAGGGTTTATTTTGGGAATTTAGGCTAATTCACCTAAGGAATTAGGGTTTTAGTAGTTTAGTGGATTGATCTTCATCATTGAAGGATAGAGTGTGTTAATAGCCATTGCATTGCTTGATTAAGGATGAGTAATCGAATCTAACCCCAACGCTTTTTCTCTTTTGCATTCACATTCCGTTTTGCTTACCAAGTGTTTGATAAAAATCCAAAAAGAACTCAAACAATTTACTTTTTGTTAAGCTGTTTGTTTACAATTGAGCTCCTTTCTTTCCAAACGAAATTCTAAATAGTGGTTCATTTTGCGAAGTGATACTTGTCCACGATCCCTGAGGACGATTGTTGGTCTCACTACCGTATTACTTGTTTACGACTAGGTATACTTGCCAAATATCGTATCATCTATCCACATTTTAGATTGAGGACAAGAAACAGCTTCTGATAGTTCTTTGGATCAACAACATCCCCAATGTCATACGCATCCTCACTAAGATAAACCATAAAGTCATCACCAATGGCATGTCGCTTCTGCCTAACTGATCTCCTCAAAGGAATCTGCTCAACTGGCTTAGTAGGTTATGGAACCTCAACCATAGCAGGAAGATTAGTCACATCCTCAACTTGAGGATTAGGTACATCCTCGGTTGGAACATGAGTTTCAACAGGAACAATAGATGCAATACTATTATCAGGACTAGGCAAAGACAAAGAAACAGTGAACATCAGTCTCATCAGATAAAAAAAACAGGGTCTGCCACATTAAGCTCTAAAAATTTAGCATGCATAGACTCCACAATTCTAGTACCTCTACCAGATATCCTTTAGCACGATCTGGATATCCAATGAAAAAACAACGACTAGTTTTGTGGTCTATCTTTTTCTCCAAGGGATTATAAATTTTAACTTTTGACGGGCAACCCCAAACACGAAGATGGTTCAAACTGGGTTTTCTTCTCGTCCAGAGTTCAAAAGGTATTTTCGGGATGGATTTACTGTGAACTCTATTTAGAATGTAAAGGGCTGTTTTCAAGGCCTCACCTCACAGAAATTCTGGCAAGTTACATCTACTCATCATGCTTCTCATCATATCTTTAAGTGTGCGATTACGCCTTTCGGCTACACCATTTTGTTCAGGACTACCAGGCATGGTGTATTGTGGAACTATTCCACAATCTTGCAAGTATTTAGCAAATAGTCCCATATGTTGCTTAGTGGCTTTATATTTACCATAATACTCTCCACCACGGTCAGACCTTCCAATCTTGATCACTTTTCCTAATTGTTTTTCCACTTCAGTTTTAAAAACTTTAAACTTTTTAAGCATTTCTGATTTTTCTTTAATTAAATAAAGGTAGCCATATCGGGAAAAGTCATCAATGAAAGTAATAAAATATCTATTACCACAAATTGTAGAAGAAAGAGGTCCACTAATGTCTGTATGAATTATTTCTGAAAGACTGGAACTTCTAGTTGCACCTTTCTTTTTTGTCTTAATAAATTTTCCTCTAATGCAATCCACACAAGTACCCAAATCATCAAAATTCAAGGAAGGTAAAATGTCAACCTTAGTTAATCTCTCAACCATTTCCCTAGAAATATGACCTAAGCGCTTGTGCCATAACAAAAAAGAATTTTCCTTGGTTTTAGACCTTTTAGCAACAGTATTCTCAACAATCAAGGATGAAGAAACATTATCAGAAGCCAAAGACAATTTATATAAATCATCCACTAAAGATCCATAACCTACAAGTGGGGAGTTCAACATCAGATTTATTTGTCCATCACCAAAAGCAAAACTAAAACCAAGTCTATCCAAACAGGAAACAGAAATCAAATTCCTCCTAAAGGAAGGTACATAGAAAGTATCCTTTAAAACAATATCAAATTCAGATCCTAAAACTAAGCTGACATCTCCCACTGACTCTACAACAACTTCAAGATCATTTCCTACCCTGAGTTTGCTTTCCCTCAGATTTGGCTCCCTCAAATTTTTGACCATTTGTAAAGACACAGCAATGTGGGTTGTAGAACCACTATCAAGCCACCAAGAATCAATAGGGACATAAACTAAATTGGACTCAAAACAGATTAGAGCTAAATTATTACCTTCAGATTTATGCTTGTTCTCTAGCCAAGCCTTGAACTTTCCACAATCAGCTTTCTTATGCCTCTTATCCTTACACCAGAAACACCAAATATTTTTCTTAAAAGCATTTGGCCTAGGACCTTCTACAGAGTGGTGCTGACTCCTACCTGGTTTCCTTGAGTCCTGATTTTTATGAGAAGCACTAGACATATTCTTCTTATGTTTCCAATTGCCCTTGCTAGAAGAGGGTTTGGTGTGGACAGACAGTGTCACGATCGAAAAAATCACGACGGGATCGGAGAGAGAAAATTTTGTTAAAACAAATGGAGTCGCCACCAATCGTTTATTGGGTAGGGAAAATGAATGGCAAAACCCTTTAAAAATGGATTTAAAATAAAATAAAAAAGAAAAGGTCTGCGATAGGCAGGTAGGGTTCGAGAGTCAATTATGCACAGGGAAAGGCAGGAACTTAATCCTACAACACCCCTAATACATCCGTCCTACGACGGTTACCTTAAGCTAGTTGTACAAATTTAATAACCTAAATAATATTTGATTTACCTCCTAAATAAAGATAAAACAAGCCAAATAATTAAATTACGAATATTCACAAATTTAAATAAAAACTAAACCACACAATTTACTAATTTGAAGGAAAATAGACACAAAAAGCTAAATTAAATATTTTGCAGGTTTGTTGTCAGAACCAAGAAAAATAATTAAACTACAAATATTCACAAAATTAAATAAAAACTAAATTAAACAATTTATAAATTTGAAGGAAAAATAAACAAAAAAATTAAATATTTACAGGTTTGGTGGAAAATAAAGAAAAATAAATTAATAAATAAATTAGAATATTTACAGGTATGGGAAGAAAATAAGGATAAAAATTAAATTAGACTATTTATACATTTGGCTTGCTGCGAGTGCCTACTTATCCCCCAAGTGCAATGGAGAATTCAAAGCCACATAGTTCTTTGGAAAATGATTATGTGTTGGTCAATTTTAAATTTTTTTGAATTTACTGATTAAAGACAAGATTAATTTGATAAAAAAATGGATTGATTTTGATTGAAATAAAATTGATTTAATAAAGGAGACTGATTAGTGTATCATAAACAAAATGGAACATGGTACTATGCCCACAGAATCATCCCAAGAAAATTGGCTAGAGGGTATTTGACCCCTCAACACCACTAAGCAATGTTTTATTTTATTTTATTTTATTTTATTTTATTTTATTTTATTTTTTATTTTTTATTTTTTATTTTTTATTTTTTATTCTTTAAGAAAAAGTTCTTAACCAAGGTTGAACATGGCACTAGTCCATAGAGCACCCTTAAAAAGCTTGATCAGTGGGTACATGACCCCTCAAGATCATTGGCGAAATTATTATGGCCTTGTACCATATATTTGATTGTTATTCCACCTCTCTCTTTTTGCATAATACAATTACAAATAATTAATACCAAGTATCTACATCAAAATAAATATACTTAAATGCAATAACATTAAACGATTTAAACAAATAAATAAAGTAAACATAACAAGATAAGCAAAATAAACAAGAGAAAATAAAAAAAAATACTAAAAGAAAATAATAAAACTTGCACTAACTAACATTAAAGAGATTCAGAATATATATATATTTTTTCATTACTTAGTATGATTCAATCTATTTTGCTTATACTTTATTTTCATTTTTATTTACCTAATTTTATCCAATCAATTTTTGCTTATCTAGCCCCCCTTTTTTTTTCTACAACCCAAATATAATTCTCTTGAGCCCCAAAAAAAAGAAAAAATTAAGCTAAACAGACCCAAATATCAGCCCAACCCAACTAGAAGACAAATAAACCTAGCCCACTAAAATTAACTTAAACTTCTACATTTGAAGTAAATAAATAATAAAAATAAAAAATACAATAATAAAAAAAAGAAGAATGCAGAAGGAGCTAGAAGGAGTGGGAGATAAGGAAAAATCAATATAGTGGTCTCGGTGGTGGCGGTGCGGTGGTGCTGGTGGGGAGGTGGTGCTGCGGTTGTGGCTCGCGGTGGCCGGTGGTGGAGCAGTCATGGCTCGCGGTGGCCGGCTTAGGTTCAGTGGGATGTTGGTGAGGCGGTGGTTTGGGTGGCGGTTTGGGTGGATTTCGGAGATAGGTTTCGCATGACTTGGTGGGGAGGTGCTGGCGGTTTGGGTGTTGATGGGTTCTAATTTGGCTCCAGAAATGGTGGCTCGCGGCGGGGCTATGGTGGTTAGCCGTTTGGTTGATTTGGGTGGCTGTTTGGGTGGTGCCGGCGACGGCTTGGTGTGGGTGGTGCTGCTGATTTGGGCGTGTGGTGTAGGCATTGTGGTGCGATGATGGGTATGGGTTTGGGTGGCGGTGGTGGGGTGGTGAAGTGGTGGCTTGGTGCTTTGCTTTGGGTGAGATTGTGGTTGCTTGGGGGTGAAGTGTGGTGGCGTGGTTGATTGGGTTGCAATGGGTTGATGGGGATATTGGGTATGTATTTTGATGAGGATGAGCTTGAGGGATTTAGCAAGCAACAAACAGGATGCAGTAAAAAAAATGTTAGTCTGCTATGCAGCATGAGGAAGTTAAATAGAAAAAAAAATGGTGTCAATAGCAGGGTATGCAAATGAGGAAGTTAAATACATTATCCATCTACATCATTAGCTTATATGGATTTTCATTCAAAGAAAACAAATTCATTTTGATTCATATGTATCATTACAAATATAGTTGGAGTGAGCTTACCTCCACTCCAGCAAACTCTCTATGAAAATTTTCTTTCTTTATCTTATCAAAAAACCTCCTCCCAACCCAGCTCCTCATCCCTTCTTTTATGTTCAAACATATGCTAAAAGTATGTGCTTTTTGTGTGTGCCAGCCTGGGTGTAGTATGGGTGTAGGGCATGAGATATCATTGTAGTGTGTGGAGTGTGCAGAGCCAATGTAGAGGAAAAATGGCCTGGCCAGCAAACATGAACGTGAAGTGTGATCATTGTGTATTTTTTATTTTTTATTTTTATTTTTATTTTTATTTTTATTTTTATTTTTGTTTTCCTGATATATATATATATATATATATATATATTTATATATACTGGAAAGTTTTGGTAACATCCCTCGGTAAAAAAAATAGGGTGCTTACAGACAGTAAGGCTAAATCAAGGTCAGCGATTCCCAAAGAGAAATCTAAATCTTGCTTCCTTTTGCTAAAGTTTGATCTAGTCAAAATTTCAATCGAAGCAGAACAGCTGTTCATGGAAAAATTCACTGTTAAGACAAAACATGAATGCATTAGAACAAGTAATGTAACAAGATATAGCTCAAAATAAGACAAGCTATCACATTGAGGCCAATATAATAGCACATTCACCTTTGGGCAAAATGTACCAACCGAGGTCTTAACCTTAGTCAAAACCTCAGATGGGTTAATCCATGAGCATACACTAGGTTCAGAAAATTGTGCCCTTTGGGCAAACAAATCCCTTAGCCTAATGCATTCTCCAATAACTCCATCTTTAATTAACTTTCAACCACAACACACAACACACAACAACCCCCTTTGGGCAGGCAGTTGCATGCAATGATCAAAAGCATTCCTCAAATTACAAAGAAATTTCCATGAACTAATATAAGTTGTTCCACTTTGGTGGTAACGACCCATGACAACTCACAAAAACTCTTGCACAGGAATCTCATTTTTTTCTTGTCAAAATCATGAGACAGTCCACAAGAAAATGCATTATTTAAAATGCACTCATACTGGACATTCTTCAATATTAATCAACATTCCCAACATGTTTTGCTCTTAAACAGTTTAATAACAACATACATCGCAACAGGCAAGCTTATTGAAAACATATATAAAAATAATAGCACATAATTATGCATAATCATCTAAGGAGAGTGAACATCACCATAAAATCTAGAATATAGCAAATTATTTTTCCAACATATTTTTTAATTTAATTTTGTCCAAAAAAATAATTAAATAATCAATTTAATATATTATTTTTGATAAAAAAAATATTTATTACAGTGGAAAAATTTTGGAAAATATATAGAAAATACAGGCACGAATATTAGCGTACAATGCAAAAAACGACATCAAAAAACGAAACCTATAGCATTCACACTCTCCGTAGGCTGAGAGTAGGCGTCGCGCAGGATGCTGACAATATCTTCTTCAACCTCCAACAGGGTCAACCCGTGAACAGTAGCAAGAATTTTTTTTATAGGTTTTGTTCATAAAGGAATATCTAATGCATTTAGCACAAAAGCCCCAATTTTTTTAACAACAAATTCATGCAATTTGAGCATCAAAGAGTCAAAAAACTCACTACATATGAACCCCATATTGCTACTATATTTTTTTCGAAATTCTCTCTCCACAATGAACGAAAATTCACAAAACCACCGCTAATAGATTTGTATTATCATCCTCTACAAAAACCCTATGGTTTCAAGCTTCAATTTTTATATAAATCATTGTTCTAAATTTCACATACAATGAAAAAATAAAATTACCCAAACATGGAACCAAAAATAATAACAGAGATTGATCTCGTTCAATAATCAGGTCCTAAATCATGATATTTAGTCTTGATTAACTATTACTTTCCTATGGGGCTAAGTAATAATCCCTTTATCACATTTCCTAGGATGTTGTGGCTACTCCCAAACATGTAATCCATATATTCTAAGCATACAATAATACAAAATATATAACTCATATTACACAGAATTCAAATTAAATATATAAAGGCAAATTTCAATAAAATCAATGTAATAAAGCACTAATATAATAGCAAAATTTTCATTTAATGACATTGAAATTATTAAGTTAATTTAAATGTAATAAACCATTTTACGTTCAAGTTATTGAAATAATTGCTAGTCCGTGGTTGCTCCAAGATGCCCAAATCAGGTGCTATTAAAACTATTCTATACATAATAAAAAGTCAATTTCATGGTCAAATCACATTCTGGACATCATTCATATATATTATAATATAATATTTCAAGCCTTCACATTTCCAATCACATACAGGAAACATCAAGATTGGAACACCAACAATAAAATGGTGGCTTTCATTATAAAACAATCCAATATGAAACCAAAGTAATGCCAAAACCATACTCTAGGCTAAATCAACTTCACGTAAATATATAGCAACTATCTGGCACAATTAAAAAATAATAATAATAATAATAATAACTTGAATTCAATTGAAATATTCAAATGAAATATGCAACTTTTTATTAATCTCATATGGACACAAATAAAATATAAGAAGAACATAACAGTGGCTGAATAACAAGGCTACAAGGTCGGCTCTGATACCAAATGTAGGACCTCAATGTTGAATATTAAAATATATTCATATGATTGTCATTGGTCAATGATACAAAGCACTATACATACATGAATAGAAAAAACTGTAAATAATGTAGGACCTTGGTCCATCAAACAAGAATAAAACGGAATGCGGAAGCCTACCGCCACTTGAAGCCATTGCTATCAAGTCTTATTGCTTACAGTCTTTCACAAGCAAAATATCAAGCACATAAAACTCACTACAAAGAGTAGAGTGTTTAGAGAAAGAAAAGAGAAAGAGTTCTTCTAGCCTTAGTCTTTTCTGAAGTGTGTAAATCAATGGAGCATCACAGATCTTTTTATAGGCAAGGCAAGGGACCCCCTCATAATTTACAGAAGTGTAACTGCCCCTATATTGACTCCTCCAGTAAGTTTTAGACTTTGTAACAGCTGCTGCCCTCATCAATTTGTAACAACTCCCTCATCAAAGTAACAACATTGCTAATATATGAGCCACATGCATTCTAACATTCTTGTCTCCTCTAATAGTGTTCAATTATATATATATATGTAAAAGGTTGTTCCACTATGTTTTTCCATCCTTCTATAAGGAACATTGACCCAAAAATTTGGGACTGTATGTTTGCACATCATTAGTAATTTGAGCTCTCTCCCCCGACGAGGAGAGGCCTACGTGTATCAAAAGAAAGATCGTTCGTGTATGTATTGTTGACAACGAAAGAAGGTGAGTTTAATTTGCCTGCAGAGTACAAAAGGGTTGTATTTTCGCACCTGTGATGATGACTGCGTATAATACAATGACTATGTAGAGAATTTTTTAGATAATAATGGTAAATATAAACACTTCATATGTATAAAGATATTATTTAATAAATACATATATTTATAACATGAATCATATATTTTTAAATATATTTAATATTAAATAAAATATCTATAATAAACATTATCTACCAAACAAATTTTCTGACTGTGAGTGAGAGGCCCGAGACCCATGAATCATGATCATATATATTGATGCATATGTTCTAATGTTTTAAAAAAAATCGGTTGAATTGGAGAATTAAAAAAAAAGTAATTCATAGTTTAACCGGTTTAACTGAATTAACCGATAGTTGAATCAGTATATATATATATATATATATTAAATAAAGTAACAATTATTATTTATTTAATAAAGCAAAAAAGATTATATAAGTTTAGTACAGACAAGCCTATCATTAATTAATTAAAGATGTTTAAGAACATAAAATTTGAGTCTTTAAAACTTTACTAGTTTAAAGAATATTCAAATTTTAAGATTTTTTAAACTTTTTTTAATGAAAAATTAATTTAAAAATTATTAATGATTGAACCGGTTATTTTTTAGTTTTCAATTTCTAATTTTATACCGATTTAATCAAATTTATCTAATTTTTAGTGATTAAACTACTCTAATAATTTTTTGATTAAATCAAAATTAGTGATATTTCAATCTACGATCTAACCTGCTGAATCAGTTTTAAAACGCTGATATATTGTCATATTGCATAAAGGATCGATGGGCGAGAAATATACTCCCACAGTTCCAAAAGTGATCCAAAAAGCTGCGGGTCATCACTGAATTTCTTTCTTATCATACATATGGTATATATGGCTTTGAGTATGATCACATAGATTTTATTCTCACAAATCTAATCATTAAATAATAGATTAATTCTACTGTAACTTTTTAAAATGATGAATCCACCTTATGAAAAGAATTTGTGAAGATATAATATATAAATATCATTACTAAATATCTTTCATTGCTGGTGCTATTTGTGGCGTGGCAGCTTTCCTATTGGCACGACAACTCCAACTCCATCTCCATCGAACCCTCTTTCATAATTTCAATCTCATCTTTCAAGAATAATTTGTTCCCCACTTGATGGGAAGTAGGCACTAGTAATATCTCGCTGAAAATTAAAGTGACCGAGAAAGTTTTATATTAGTTAAGAATGAATTAAGTAAATATTATATAAGTGGAAATATTTATAGACTTAATGCCATACGAGAATTGTTATAGTTCTTTATGAGTTTTGATACTCAGATAAATTGTTAATTATTTATTAATTATTAGTTTTATAATAAATATTTAAAAATTTATTAAATATAATTAATAATTAATGAATGCTTAGCAATTCAGTTTGGGTACCGGTACTCAGAAAAAAAATATGAGTACCAGATTATTGTTTAATGCCTTAAGATTTTGAGTCAAGATATAGTGTCAAATATGTTATTATGGTTTCTTACTAAGTCTATTAACGAAAATTTCTCTGACTCCCCCTAACCGCCTAATAATTGGTATCAAAGTCGATAGTTCGATTGGAGCAAGTATTTCATATAGTAGTTGAAGTCCAAGTGTTGTGCTGTATTGCCACTTAGTAGGTTTGAACTTTATTGATAACCATATAAATATATTAAAAAAGATTTTCATTCAAGGGAAACTCTACATATGTAGGAACTCACACTTCAAGTGTGAGTGACCACCATATAAATGAAAACACTCATAAAATTAATGTCTTAAAATTTTGTATTTTATATTTCTTTGCTAACCCCATTGATAAAATCTTCCTGACGCCCCCAATCTAACATATCTCACTAGTGAGTACTACTTGGTTCTTTTATAATTTTGCTTTTTCCTTGGTATATATAATCATGCATGTGCTTCTATCAATCATTGATATTTCTCTCTTTTTTGACTCTGGTTGCGCTTTCTTTTTCATTGGGACGAAAGAGGGTGGGGATCACTGGTGGGGCTGTTATTATCGATATTTATTAGTGAACTAACTAGCTTGTTCACTGTCAAAACTTTGACTTGCAAAGAGCAATCTTTTCTCATTAATTTAAAAGAGCTTATTATCATTGCCATTCTTATTCGGAGGCAACTTAGGGGAAATAAGTTAGGCTATGTAACATATGTTTACGGTCTAATTTATTTTTAATTTACTTTGATCTAATTTATTTATTAAATAAGTTAGATTTAAATTTTTAAAAGCATATTTAGCTAAATAGATCTAAGCTTAAGTTTTTAAAAAAAGTCTATTAAGTTTAACAGGGCGATCTATTTATTTATTATAATAATATATAATTAAAATTTTATAATATTTATATAATTTAATAATTATATATTAATATAATTTATTTATTTTATATATAATATAATAATTTTGTTAAATGTTAGATATATTTAAAACTTATAAAATTTGAGTTCGTTGACTTATTCTAAAGTTTTATGTAATATAAGCCTTTAAATCGACTTTCAGATTAAGCCAGACTTTTAAGTTTTCATAAAAAAGTTAGGTCAAGCTAAAAAAAAAGCCTATAATAAGTAACAAGTCAAGTTAAGGTCAATATTTTTTAAAACATATCAAACTTATTTAAGGGAAAGCCTAACCTAACCTAACCTATTTCCATCCCTAGAGACGAGTACTGTGTTTGCTCCATTTCAGTTTTGGCCCTAGCACTTACAGGGGCCAAAATCACGTTAAAATTGTTTTTTTTAGGAGAGTAGCTCCAAATTATTGAAAGCTAAACGAGTTCTTATTTATAGACGGTGATCATGAAAAACAAATTAATTACATAGGTAAGAGTTTGAAGCTAATAAAATAATTTTTAAACTGTGAAAATTATGTCAAAGTTTAAATTTAATTGATTATTTAAGTACTTATATCATATCTTTTTTTTCTTCATGAAACTTAATTTTTGTAGAAATGTACCTATTAAAGCAACAACTAAGATCAATCCATAAACCATGTTTCTTTAGTGTACTAATAAACCATATGTTTGGATTTAGTAAAATTAAGTATGAGAAATGGCAATAAACTTTTAATGTAGTAGCATTTAAATTATTTTTTTCTTTTTTTGGTGTTAATTATAAGTTTTTTCACACTATTTTGGTGAGACTAATCCTTTTCAGGTGTAGAAGCGTTATGATCAAGTTTTTTTAATAATGAGGACTCTTAAAATTTGAATATTTTACCTCATTTTAGGAGTTTAGACTACTTATCACTTCAACAAAACACTTCTCGGTATAACACTTAACTTTAAAAAAAAAATACTTGATGTCAAATTTGAGTTTTAACACTTATACTTATTTTATATTTTTCATCCTTAACCAAGTCTCTAAACCTTTTTCATAACTTACAAAATAAGAAAGTATATAAAAAAAAATTATTTCTTTAAAATATTAATTATTAATTATCATCACTAGTTAATTAAAAATTAAATGTCATTAATTAAGAAACATTTGTGGCAGTCCAGCGAAGAAGAACAGAGTGGGATTCGAAATGAATTGGACACATCATAGAAATGACCAGAAGAAGATACAAACAAAACCTAAGACCTAGATATACCTAGTTTCCTTCCAAAGTCCAAACACAATGATAGCTTATATTCTATTATTTGCTAGTGTTCAAAGAAACACTCGGTGGCTGCTCAGGTGCACTGCGCTAAAAATCTCAAGTGGCACCCTCGTCCCCTTGCCATATGAGACACAACAAAATCTACTTTCTCAGATTCCATCATATTCTAAATCCAGCTTTCTCATCTCAGAAGAAGTGAGCCAACTTTACTTAAGTCACTTATTTGATTGTATATAGTTGTGCAAATAATGTTTTTATAAAATAACCTTTTATTACTGTGACAAAATAAAAATAAATTAATAAATCCAAAATGTCTTTTAAACTACTTGAAAACTTAAAAGCAAATACTTTATATAGTCCAATAGTCATTTTTATTTTTGAATAACCCCGAATCACTTTTAGAATGGAATCCCGATGATGTTAGTAGGCCGTGGTATCTGGTATATGAATTTATTGCTAAGTGATTGTATTTTGTAGTATATCTTCTGGTTTTTTAGTCTATTTCCCAGATTCAAGAGTCTCTAATCCAATATAATTTCATTTTTTTAATTATAATTAAATACTCGGTTGAAAAAAAGAAACAAACCAAAAGCTAAACAATAATAAGAATAAGATATACTAAAAGAATTAGGATAGACTATTATAGATAAAAAGTGTGTTATCCGTATAATGTACATAAACTCATAAAAAAATAACTATTAAAATTGTAATACATATTATGAAAGTTATAAATTTAAGTCATAAAGAGAAGGAAGCATCAAGTAATCGATTGGGAAGTGATGATCAACAATTTGCTTGGTATGTTTCTCTTATTAATTCGCTGAGTGGTGACAAGAATTATTTTTAAAACAATTTTCAACTTTCTTAGTGTATATTTAAATTAGCTGTGAAAAAAAGATTATGTTAAAGTTTAATCATATCTATAATCGATTTACAAGAAAATCAATTATGAGAAAATTAACTTCTGTTTGGATATGTTAATTCATAATCCATTTTAAGATTAAGAGTTTTGTTTAGATTGTATGAAAAAATTATTTTTATGTATTAAATTATCAAAATATATATGAAATAATTGAAAAGTTATTTGGTTAAGGATAAATAAGTATTTCTCTCCCAAATCCTTTGAAATAATATGAAATCAAATAATTAAAAGTTCTAAAGAAAAGCTTTTTTAAAAAAGTTATTTTTAGTTAATGAAAAAAATAATCTTAATTTGTAATCAATTTTACACACTTTAAATAAACATGATACATTTTAGACAAAATAACTTTTTAATTAAAAGAATGATTATTCCAAATAATTAATCAAGACCAAACACACTTTTATTGGGTGATTAGACTATTCAATTTGGTAGCAATACGAGTAATGCATCATATTGCATTGAGCAACTAATTAGTGTGTTTGGACTACGAGTGCTTGTGACCTGTCCTGACCTGAAAATTTGGCCCTGGCTTAAAGTGTTTAGGTCAGGTTCGGGTCCTTCTTTTATACCCGATGTATTTTTCGAGTCGGGTTCGGGTCACCTTTTGGGCCACCCCAACGCGCCCTAATATTGAATAAGTTATTATTTTTCAATATTTTCTTCTACATATTATTGTGACATTTTTTTAAATGTTAGACTTTGATCAAATATTACGACTCTTCATAATTTTAGCTATTATGTCCTTAACTTATTATATAATTATCAATTAAATTAGATTTTAACATGAGCAAAAAGTAGTAGATATGAATAAATTTATACAAATAAAGAGAAAATAATCAAAACATTACATAAAAAATATATTTTATGTATCTTAATTAGGTTAACCTAATCATATCCTTGCCCCACCCAAATCTCAATATGATCGGGTTAGAACCATAAAAATTGATCAAATAAAAACTTCAGGCTGTGACAAGAGTAATGTTCAACTCGGTCTATGAACACCCATAGTTTGAATGTAGGGTTTTGGAAGAGAAGAAAAAAAATATATAAATTTTTTATTTTTAAATTAAAAAATTATAAAAATAAATAGACAATGATTAAAATGTTACATGATAATCTTTTATTTTATTACTTTTGTTTTAAACAATTCTCAAATAAGAGAAATATTCATTTAAAATAAAAATTACTCTTCCACATTATTTTTTTAAAATTTCTTCATCTAAACATAATTGAGAATAAATCGAGTTACAAAATAGGCCACGAACTTTTTAAGCGATTACGGGCCAGACCTAAGAACTTTATTTTAACTTTTATGACTTATGAACCCGGCCCATTTGAACTATTTTTTATTAATCCAACTTTCGGGCCAGACGTAAATTTAGGCCCGCCCCCATTTAGTGACCCATTAGTGCTTTGGATTTTTTGAAAAAATAAATGGAACTCATTGGAGTGTTTGGGATTCTCGTTGTGATTTCGTTAATCACTTCAGTTAGCTTACTTTTGTTTTCTGAGCAGTAGACTTGGTTTGATACATACAGTGACGATCATAGTCTAGTCCAAATAAAGTTTCTTCATCTTCATCATTCACTTTTTTTTTTTTTTAATATGCCAGATATATCTCTACAGTTTTAAGTGTGAGATTAATTTCCTTCAAACCCTCGAACCATCATTCTCTTCTTTTCTGTTCTATGCTGTGATCAACATGTAGCTTTCGTAATGATATTACATCAATAGTCTAGTCCAATTAATGGCCTCATTGACTAGCCCAATATATATACAGTATAGAAAGTGTGATTGACAATAAACTAGTGGGCTTAGGAACTGATCCAGTCTTCTCTCTCAAAGCCATTGGAAACAGACAAATAAAAACAAATAAATAAATAAAATAAGGCAGTGCGGTACGATGGTTATGCATAGTTGAAGGGGGAAAAGATGCGAAATGTGTACTACATGTACTACAGTTTCCAGCCTGCATAAATCCAATGGAGTACTATTACATGGAATTATTTGTTCGATATTTTGAGTTTTCAAGAAAGAAAGAAAGGGAAAGAAAAAAAAAAGAAAAAAGAAAAAAAAAAAAAGAAGACTTGTAACATTTGAATATCATTACGAAATTCCTTTGTGTAAAATGGCAAGTAATAATTATTTATATATATATATATATATATATATATATATATACAAGTAATAATTAATTGATTTCACATGGAGAAGCAAGTGTGGTTGCTACTATGTTTGACTACAACTGAGAGCGGCGGGGCAGTCTTGAAGGTGGAACGCACAGCCTCGTATCTCCGCCGTGCTGCTGGCCTTGGAAGGTTCTCCGGCACGATGGTTTCCAATGAGTTGTCTCGCCAAGACGGGCACGCCCTTTTCTCGCTCCATTTGGCAACACCGACAGAAACTGATGAACTATTTGATACCATTGCTATTGGCATCATCTTCTCCTGGGCAACAGCTTCATGTTCATGAACTTGGCCTCCACCCACTAAATTGCCCATTTCTAGTCCAATCATGGAGCAATACGATGCCACTCCTATCAGAACGCATTGCCTTCTCCAACATCCTTCATTTTTCACCCTTTCCAACAAACAAAAGACAGTTCTACAGTATCAGTTCATTGAAAGGTAATTAGTGACCTAGGACACGTAACCCAAACAAGAAAAGACGCTGTATAAACTTACAATGAAACTTGAGGTGGCTTTATGGGGATGAGAGAACCGTTTAAAGTTTGGTTTGATGTTGGAGGGGGAAGATTGAGGCAGCAACTGGTTCTCATGGTCAATATTGAATTGAAGACTAGCTGATCTCCCTCCCTCTCTATCCCTCTCTCCTCGTGTTTGTATTTTGTATACTCAAATTCTCAACTAGAACTAGAAGAAATACACACACACATACATATATGGAAACATAAAAATCTCCAATAATCTAGTGTGCGTGTACGTGGGAGAGAATGGAGCGTGGATGGTCAATCACGGTAACTTTAAGTGAAAAGGACCGGCGGGGTGGCAGTTCGTGGTTGGACACGTGGGTTGGACACTCATGGCGTATATACCAAATAATGCCAAATGCCAAAACCACCTCTACTTTTACTTGGTTGAGTTTGTTTAGCAGCTTCATGGTGCTTTCTATTGCTTGCCGTCTTTGCAGCAAAATGGGCTTGCTTAATGTATTCCCGTAGAGGACAGGGGAGTCATAGTCTTGCCGTCTGCCTAACCTACTCCTGTACTCTACCTTTCTCCATATATCTTGGATTCTTTTCTTGGTTGAGAAGTTGGACTTTCCCTCCCCAACCCAAACCACGACCCCAACCTCCTCAATCCTCCTCCTCCTTGATTGCGTAGGTTAGATAGATAATTTGCAAGGTTGAAAGTTCAAACCTTTAACCCCTAAAAAATTTGGGACAAAAGAATGATCCTTAGCTTACAAACAAAATAATAAAAAAATTATTAATATGAGTCATGAGTTAGTATTCCTTTTACACACTTTTCTTTTTTTTCAAAGATATTTTCATTTCATTTTGTTTCTTAACTTATTAATTAAACAATTAACACGTTCACTTATAATTAAATATTAATATTAAAATATTAAGTATGTACTTTTTCAAGCGGTCATATCCGAAGAAAAGTTTAACGTCCGTGAATTTTTCTTCTTCCATATTGGTCGTCACCCCCAACACTCCCATTAATTTTCTTCTTTCCACTTTATTCTTTCATGTTGTCACACCAAATCTAGCCAATGAAACATGCTATTAAGCTTATATTAATGCATATTTAATATCTTTTACAAAAGAACACTTTAATATTTGATGAGAAGATGAAAAAATAAAAAAGCTACGTGTGAGCTTAACACTAAATACCTTTTAAATAAGTGTTATTTGACTACTAGCCTACATTTATGTGTTGAAGAAGATGGGTGATTGCTCGCAAAACAAGTCCAAAATTTAGGTTAACAGGCACAGAAAAAATTAAATTAGATTAAAACCACATTGACCAGCCATTCGGTGGAGCATAAATTTCATGCCACTTCACTGGAATTTAGTGAGCTGACAGAAGAGAGAGCCCAAAGAAGAAATACTGCTCTTCATTTAGATAGCGGTGGACCATGAACAGTGGCTCATACATAGGGGACTGGAGTCTTGGTAACTTTTGACTATACCGAGGTCCATTTCTATTTTTGAGTCTAAGCCCAAATCCAAAGTAGGTCTATGTATATATATATATATATATATATATATAACCAGTAATTAAATGGTTCATTGGTGGACCATTAATTACAAATTGTTAAATTTAATATAAAATAAATGGATGGTTTAGATCAGACCAAATCAGATACCATTAATATAGGTTACATGTAATAAAAAAATTGTAAGTTAGACCCCAATAAAGTTTGTTAATTTTTTGTGAAATATTGCAAGTTTGTCCCCAATAAAATATTGTTATTTTTTATTCTTCTTTCTCGTGTGAAAAAACTCTGATGTCGAGCTATTTTTGAATAAAAAATCAAAGATTGCCGAAATTATAACAGGTCGCGACATTGTTTTTGCTGTTGCACAAAGGAATATTATTTTACATAATTTATTAACATTTTTCAAAATCTTATCTTTGTATTGATTTAAAATTTATGATTTCTATTGAATTAAAAAAAAAATTAATAATGTGTATAATTAATTTTAAATTATTATTTATTTGGCCCAAACCATATAGTAAGAAATCTAATCAAACATATTTAAAATATTAGTTTATAAAAATATAAATATTATGCCGTTTTCAGGATCAATGAGAGATCTACTTGATTATTTTAATAATTAGTATTTTAAAAATTTTACAATATTGATATTATAAATTAATTTATAACATTAATTTTTTATTATTTTAAATCTCTAAAAATTCAACAATATCTAAATATTAAAAAATATAAAATGTCTCATGAAAATGATTTTTTAAACAATTGTTGTTATATTTTTTGAGAATTATTTTATTTCATATTAATTAATAAAAAAATAAATTTATATTATGGAATAAGTTACTATGTAAGAAATAAATTTTGGTTACATATGAATAAAATACTATGGATTGGAGCATCAATTTAGTGTGTGTTTGGTATAGATTTTGTAAACTTGATTTTAGATGAACATGATTTTACAAACTTAATTTTAGTCAAAAATGAGTTTGTCCTAACATGATTTATGTTTAGAAACTTATATCTTAAAAGTAATCCAGGTGGTTAATTATTTAATAATTATTAAGGTTTAAGTGTCTAATTTACAAATACAAAAGTCTTTTTCTAAAAATATGTGAAGGGATGACAACTTACTATTGACTATTATTTTACTGACTCATAGGTAGACTACATGTTATAATTCTTCACGGTAGAACCCACCACATATATATATATATATATATATATATATATATATATATATATATAATTTAACAGGCCCTTCATAAGAGTAAATACTAGATCCCATATCAAAGAAAATGAAATGCAAAACAAATTAAGATAAAAGTCTCTTTTAGATTTAGATTAGATAAATAGTTAAATATTTATAACATCACGAGCATTCGCATAAATTGTTGTTGAGAATAAAATCTGAAAAATAAAGAAATATATATATAACTCAAAAGGGGCTAGCCTTGAGGGTAGTGATAGGAATTAATAGTACTATTTGTAATTAAATAGTTAGCCAAATAATTATTTTGTTATGTTAAACTACTTATATAAATAAAAGTTAGAGAACTTATTGTACAAAAAGTTAAATGATTTGAAAAATAAAATATAGGATATTATATAACTAGAGGGCAAAGTTGTTTAAATTTCATCATTCTATCTATTGAATTCCTATTAGATAGCCAGTAAATTCAATTTTTAATAAAATTTTCATACATATATATGATTGAATAAAGTTTGACTTGTCAGTTATAATAAAAAAATATTTAAAATGAGAGATCTTTATAAATTTTATTTTTCCTATTTTTGAATATTTAAATTAACAAAATAATCTGACTCGTGAATTGATCTGTCGGTTAGAATGGACTCGTTTTCTCTTTTTGACAATACAAATTATTCATTTAATATAATTTGTTAAATATTTTTTTTCGCTAGTTTTTCAGTATCGTTTTTCTTGAGGTATACAATCCAATTTTATGGTGATAAGTTGTTTTTGTCTTTTTTAATTTTAATTTTTTAAAATTATTCTTAGAATTTAAAAAAAATACACTTTTCATGAATAGAATGTTATAACTCCTTTGAGTTTTTTTCCCTTTCACCTTTACAAAATCACGTGAGTGTGCTTTAAGGGAGAATTAACCTTAAGATCACTAATAAAATATATTTAATTTTAAGCAGCATAAAAATGTAAATTATTATCAATGATTATTTAAATTTTATTTAAGAAAATAAACTATTAGATTTCATTTAATGGACAAAAATATTCTTAATAAAAATCCTTTCAGAAGGATATGCCTATGACAAATTTCTTTTATTGAGTGGTCAAATATTTTTACAAAGTTGTTAACAATAGTAAATAAAGTTTTGAATTTATAAGAAGTTTGAAAGGCAATATACGAACGACTATGTCTTTTTATTAAGTTGTCAAGTGTTCTTGCGGAGTGACTAATAATAATAAATAAAATTTTAAATTTATAATAAGTTTAGAAAATAATACGTGAATGAATATTTTTTTTATTGAGTAATCAAGTGTTTTTACATAGTGACTAATAATAGTAAATAAAATTTTCAATTACAAGAAGTTTGGAAGACAATAAACAACTGCAGAGTAGTTAACAATAGTAAATAAAAATTTAAATTTATAAGAAGTTTGAAAGGCAATATGCAAACATTTATTTCTTTTTATTGAGTGATCAAATATTTTTAAGGAATGACTAACAATAGTAAATAAAGTTCTAAATTTATAATAAATTTAAAAAATAATATGCAAATAACAATTTTTTTTTATTGAATGGTGAAATATTTGTACGAAGTTGTATAAAGTTTAATGATTTTCTAAATTTTTTTTATTAAGAGTATTTTTATTTATTAAGTAAAATCTAATGATATTTTTCTTAAATAAAATTTGAATGATTTTTTTAATAATTTAAATTTTTGTATTCCTTAAAATTAAATATATCTTATTATTGGGTTAAAGATTAATTCTCCCGTGTTTTAATGTATAGATTTATGGAATGATTTCTCCATGTTTTTACGAGAGGTACTATTAGCGTTCATAATCACTAAATTTTTCCATTTTTGCATACATTTTTTTTAGCATAAAATCCATAATTAGTAACATGGGCCAGCGTTTATGATATTGAGTTGACTAAAGGAGTGACATGATTGGAGAACATATCTAACCATCATTTGGTGGATGCTGCTAAATCATTGAAATTTATTAGAACATACCTAGTTTAGATTGGTTTTCAATTTTTTGTCTAACTTTTTTTTTTCTTACTAAAGACACCCAAATTCTTTACTTTTTTCCATGGCCAAAAGAATCCTCAGCCCATTTATACAATAAGCAGCCGATTTAAAAAGCAAATTCCAAGGGAAAAAATAGCAAATGCAACAATAATTATGATCAAACCGATTCAAACATCTCATCACATAAGTCATTATATATAACCTGAAAGTTACATAAATGATACATTCATCAAAATTCAAATACACAAATCCAAATTCTAAACTATGAAGATCCAAACTAATTGTCAAATCCTCCAACACACATCTAATGTCCATCCAAATTATGAAAATAATTTCAACTACAAAACCAGCCATATTACCGAAGTAAGTTTGTTTTCCGGCCTACATGCAACCCTCATATGATAAATGCCATAATTCACATGAAAGTACAATTGTAAAATAAAGCAAGCAGAAAAAAAATAAAAATAAATGAACAATAGTTATTCATTGAAACTAAGGCATCAACATCAAAATCCAATTCACATGCACTGCATCAACAGATCACAATTGACACTGAGGTATTTGCCATTTGCTAAAATTCCTATGTCTTAACTAACAAATACAGATTCCAAATTAATGAAATTGTCCACGACAATTTACAGTTAACACCATAGTTTACAGTTTACACAGAGGTTGTTTTACAGAGTGGTACCTGTCGGAGACTCAATCACAAAAAATTAAAAATTAAAAAAAACTTAAATAAAATTTTATAATTGTTTATTGTGCTGTTTTTTTTATTAAAATATAATCTGTATATTATTTTTTATATTTTAATATCACATTATTTTTATTTTTAATGTTAATATGTAAAAAATAATATACATATTATATTTTAATTAAAAAATAACACAAGTATCTGTAAAGTCTTATTTAAAAAAAATGCAGATTAGCACACTAAGTCATTTTCCAATTGCTAAGATCCCTATGTCCTAACTAACAATTACAGCTTCACCAAAAAGAAACCTAACAATTACAGATTCCAAATTAAGAAAATTATCTATGACAGTTTACAGTTACTGCCATAGTTTACAGACTATTAAAAGTACAGTCACAGACAGAGTAAAAACCATTTCAGATAGTGCAAGGTGGAATTGAAACAGTGTTGTAAAGGATGAGACGGAGATGGGTCCAATCCAAGTGAAAAGGAAATCGACATTTATCTCAAACATTGTCAGGCGTGGCAAGAGGGGTGAAATCGAAACACAGTTTGGTTTTGACGAAGTGACAGATAGGACGAAAGGAAAGGAACAAGAGATTACCTCAATCCGCGGCGTGAATATAGATGAGCAAATCACGTATAGGGTCAGGTTAGAAGATTTTCCTATCATATAATCCGTTTTACAAATTAATTAATTAATATTTTATATATAATTAGATAATAATTAATTTTATTTTTAATAGTTGATATATAATTAATTATATATAAATTATTAGTTAATATAATTAAATATTAATTCATTTTAAAAATGAACCAAATAAATTTATTTTTAAATTAATCCTATGAGTCATTTTTCAAATATAAAAAATGAAGATTGTAAATGAACTTAGGGTGATAAAGAAACAACTCTGTTATATATATATATTATATATAAATTATTAGTTAATATAATTAAATTTAAAAATGAACCAAATAAAAATAAAATTCAAATTAACCCTATGAGTCTTTCTTCAAATATAAAAAATGAAGATTGTAAATGAACTTAGGGTGATAAAGAAACAACTCTGCTATATATATAATTTGATGAGTTTGGTTTGGATAAGTAAATTAGAATGTAAAAAAATGAATTGATATGGTTGATTTTTTTAAATAATAAAATAAAATATACTCAATTTTAATTCATTTTTTATTTTTTGTACCTTGAGGATTGATAGAGATAAATTGATATTTTATTTGTTTAATTTAGATGTATTTTGTATTGATTTTAAATAATTTTTTGAAATTTACGCAATGACAAATGGCTAAAGGTAATTTCACTAATTGATTTTCTAAATAAAAACTCTTATTTTGAAAGTTATGAGTATTTTTAAAGAAATATTTTTTTTAAAGTAAGGATTAAACTCTAATTTTTCTTTTACAGGGTGTTTGGTTGGAGGGAAATGAAGGGGATATTTTTAATTTTATGTTTTGATTTAATTTTTTGGAGGGGAGGGAAGTAAAATCCCTCCTAAGTCAATTTTAACTCTCCTCCAAAAGTGGGGGGATTTGAAGAGGGGAGAATATATGTTTAAAAATGGACTAAAATATTCCTAAATTAAATGATACATTAAATGTTATAATTGTGTAAAAAAGTAAATTTATACTTTTCCTCTATTAAAATCTCTCCCTTCCTATCCTCTAACCAAACACACACACAATTAAAATCTCCCACCTTTCCTCTTTTTGAACAAAATAGACCATTAAGATTTTAGTTACTCTTAAAATAAGAGTATTTTAATTATGTACAATAATAAATATTATCACATGCAGTTTATTTTATTTTATTTTGTTTCCCAGGGTATCCCCCGCGCGGGACTGCTGGGAGTAATCCCTCGAGGTGCTGAAATCCATTTAAGGGGTTGATCTCTCCTAACAGATGTTTTTTCATACACATGGGTCAAGAATCGAATCTCTAACCACATGCTCAGTCTATTTTTTATGATTCATGTTATTATATTTACTTATATATATAAATATATATAGGTTAAAATATATTTTTAGTCCTTATAGTTTACACTTATTTTTAATTTAGTATATATACTTTTTTTTTAAATCAGTCTTTGTACTTACAATCGTTAACAAAAGAGCTCATGCGGTTAGACCCAATTATGATGCCGTCAGTTAATGGTCTGACGTGAAAAATAGAGGTTGAGGTAACATCGTTCATATAATTGTCTTTGATATTAGTATAAGGACCAAATTAAAAACAAGAGAAAAATATAGGGACCCAATTAAAAATAAAATAAAACTATATGAACCAAATATATAATATGTATTTACTGTCTATATATACCATGAGAGCAATTTAACTTTAAGTATGGTAAGAGTTATTATATACTCTTAAAGAATGTAAACTAGAGAGGCGATAAAAAGAAAAACTCAAAACTTGCCATTTTTTCTCGCATTTTTATCTTTTTATATTTAGTGTTTTTATGTTCTTATTGTTTGATTTAATTTTCAATATACTTTCAATCTTTTATATTTATGTAATTACTGCTAGTTTTAACTTAATGTAGTTAATATAGTGGTTAAAGTATAACAATGTGTGCTTCTTACCTTAACTACTCGAATTTGAACCTTTGGCCAATTAATTATCTTAAATGCACCATGCTAATGTGGGGGATGTACCATTAAGATCATTGGGGAAGGACTAAGTCACAATTGACGTGAAAGCTGACTCGATGGTACTTTTAAGTACAACAAAAAAAATACTAACTTTTTAAAAAATATATTTGTTTGTTGGTAGGATAGAGCAAGTTTATCTATTTAGAAACTTTTATGTCAACATGAAAAATTATAGTGGTAAGATTGTATTTAGGGATATAATGCTTGCTAAATATAAGGTTACATATTATGCAGAATGAGAAAGAAAAATAACTAAGCTAAAATGTTTTTAAAGCATATTATATATTTGGTCTTATAATTTTATCTTATTTTTAATTTAGTCCATATTTTATTTTTAATTAAGTCCTTATAGTTTTTCTTGTTTTTAATTTGGTCCTTATACTAATGTCAGGGATGATGACGTGGATAAAAATGATGCTACCTCAGCATTTGATCAATCAATTTGAGACACTTATGTTAGCTTTGTATTAGGCATTATTAGATGTTTATTGTGCCCAATATTAGTATTTTAGATGAGTTTAATGTTGTTGGGCTTCATTGGGTTTTAATGTAAATATTGGATAATTTTCGGATTTTGATGCATTTTGACATTTCTTCCTTAATTAGGCCATAACTTGGGACTCAGTAATCCAATTGAGGTGATCTTAGTGTCTGTGGAAAGCTAAGACAATGCTCTACAAGTTTCATGAAGAACTCAAGAGCTGGATCGGACTTCTAAGGGTCCAAAACATCCCTGCAATGCAGAGTGGATTTGCTGTCAGGAAAATCTGGGCAGTGTGCACATATTAGACTACATAGTGAGTTATAGGCCTCTTCTTGGGCTGAAACTTGGTCATTTGAAAGATAAGACCCATATCTCCAACTTCACTGAAGACCATTTTGTCAATAGATGTCGTTTTAGGCATGCTTCTGAAGCTACAAGTTGGTATGAATTTGGAAACACGTTCTTCCAACCTAACTTGAGGTAAGTGTAGTGTTTTTGGCATTTCTGGAGTTCTAAAAGTCCAAATGACATGATTCAAATTGGAGATTTTCAAGGAGACAACTGGCTACAACTTTCATGAAGACATCCAAGCCAAAATACACCGTCTAGGTGATGAATTTGAAGCCAGAAGTCGGATAAGAGTTGTTGACTAAAAGCCACCAACCATACACCAACCCACCTACCATGCACCAACCCACCAACCATGCATCAAGCTTCCATTTTTGACATTTTTCATATTTTTATAACTTGTATTCAGATTATGTACATGTACAAATTGGCTTCTAGGATTAGTATAAATAGAGCAAATCTCTTTGTATTATAAAGATTCAAATTTTAAGTAAGTTTCAAGAAAGTTTGAGTATTTGTTAGAGTTTTCTTTCTCTTCTTCTCCATTCTCTTTAAAATTTCGTTTTTGTTATTTTATTTCTGAGTTCTTCCTTCCCATCCATGGAAGGCTAGGCTCTCATAATCAATCCAAGGGATTAGCCATCTTGATGTTTAATTTGGAGATTTTGTTTTACTTGTTCATATTGCTTAATTGTTATTCAAGTTTATCTTCTTTCTCTTTTAATTTTGATCTAGATTGAATTGCTTAATTTGATTTGGATGTTTATGTGATAATAGCTTTATTATCATGTATTCAAGAGGATCACATAGAATAAACAATTTATTAAAGCTTTTTGATGGATTGTTTAGCTTGGTTAAATTCTTGATCTTAAGTTAATCTATGTTTGGATGGTGCTTACTTTATCTAACCTTGGTTAATTAAATCCTAGATGCTTATCTAGTAGAGGATTCTTGGATCATGTTGAGGCATCTTGATATGATTTAAGGCCAAGAACACGGTTAGCAATTAAGTGAATTCCTTGTGATCAATGATGAATTAAACTCAAGATCGGTAAATTTCCTTGGATTGGTTGCTTCTCTATATTTGTTTACAACTTTGAGTCTTGTATATTTATCAATATTGTTAATCAACAACAAAACCCCCCATTTTAATTATCTTGATCTGATTAAATATTTGTTCTTTTTGGATCCTTAAGAGACGATTCGGTTCATGCTCTATACTACAAATTATTTTGTGAACCGGTAATTTTTATTATTTGACGGGGTCTCGACAACCTCTTGTCAGCATTCGTTTTCACATCAAATCATAAATTGACGGCGTCATAACAAGGACTAACGACATGGATAATTTTGTTAATGATTGTAAGTATAAGGACTGATTTACAAAGAAAAAAATATAAAAACTAAATTAAAAATAAATGTGAATTATAAAGATCAAAATTACATTTTAATCATATATATATATATATATATTTACCTACAAATTGCAAGGTGCAATAGGGTTGAGGGATTTTTAAATCTATTATCTTTTATTTACTATATCATCTATATTATCTCGTGCGATGCATCACACGGGTGTTAACCCAATATATGTAAATTGATACTCTTTTAAAATTAATTATTTAACTGCTATGGTTCTTGAATAATTGACTAAAAATTTAACTAAAATTACTCGCAATTAACGTAATAATATGTGAAATTCATATATAAAATATCATCAAAACATTCGTGTATGACTTCTCACTATATAACATTTTTCTTTTCATATATAAATTTGTGTACTTCGATTCAAACTCAAATTAAGAAAGAAGAGAACAGTCTCTTATTACCAAGTTAGTTACCGGTAGTCAAGTAATAATCATGTTGTACATATTTTCCTTGAGTTGGAGAGTAAAGAAAAGGATGTCCTTTACGTATTTGCCATCGGCATTGCGCTGTTTTCTTGCAATCAAGGCCATGTTTGAAGGCCAAGAAATGACCACTCCAATCATACAAGTTCACAATGCAGTAATATACTGGGTCCCAAAACCAACCCCCGCAGAACCTGAAAGACGCTTCTGGATTCAGTATTAATTCTTTACCGAATTTTCTGTCTGCTCGATGGCATGTAAGCTTCACCTCGTCTTTTGCCATATTATATCCTTTAACATCATCTGCCATACGATTTTCAAAAGAAAGTGTGTACTTTGGTTCTCCTAGGCAAGCCCACGTACCGTTTGCCACACGAGAAAACAAGATTAGTGACAAAATAATTTGCACCACAATGTTTGTGGGAATGTTAGCAATGGTTTTGCCAAGTGATCTTTCTTTGAATAGTGCCATGGTTAGGAGCCTTGAGCTTGGTCATGCATCTGCACATTACGATCCTTTAATATCTGAAAGTAGAAGTCGTTATAATAGCTGGAAAAACAAAACTCCTAAGATCAACTTTAATTTGTTTTACGTTAAACAAACGCCATTTATTAATTTTTGTTTTCCTTTTCTCCCTTTCGTTTCTTTATGTATAAAGATGAAGCTTGAGCCTATGCAAGAGAGTTTTATTACAAATTACAATTAATAGACTGGAGTTCATGTTAAACTTTATACGCGACAATATATTTATAGACTTCATATATATATATATATCATTTTAAATTATTTAAAACAAATATATATGTTTCCATGTATAAAATTCATTATGAACTCAAATTCATATTAATAGTTCTATGCAAGGTTGAAGATTGAAAACTAAATCAAAAGAATAAAGATTAAAAATTAAAAAAATCATCGAATGATAAATTATTAAACAAAAAACCTACACTAAAAGATTATAAGTTTTTAAGCAAAAGATAAGTCACCTCATATTTATAATGTTAACTATGGTTACTTTTAAGGTTAAAAAGAATATTCTGTTAATAGAATTAGGATAGAGATTTGTCAATCTGGTCAAATGAGATAGAATGTAAATTTTTGGGTTTAATGTGATATAGAAAAAACCTCAAAGTTAGGGACTATTGAATCATCTGTTAGTATTGAACAATGATGACGCAAAGGTTTCCAGTTTAATTTTTGTTGGTGATCCTTCGATAATATGTTATCTGTAAATTTCATATAAGTTCTTGATGAAGAGAAATTCTTAGGTACTCTAAGAGTAATACTCTCAACGGTCTAGATTTTAATTAAATTTTATTATACTAATTTTATACAAATTAATTTATTCTTTTTTAATTAAAATTAAGATCCAACAATTATAGTTTTTAATAAAATTTTATTATATTAATTTTATACAAATTAATTTATTCTTTTTTAATTAAAATTAAGATCCAACAAGTATAGTTTTTAATTAAATTTTATTATATTAATTTTATACAAATTAATTTATTCTTTTTAATTAAAATTAAGATCCAAAAAAGTAAAGTTTAAGAGAGTAAATTGTAATTTGGCCTATTTATTATACATTTAACAATTTTTAAAATAAAAATTATTATTTATTTTGATATTTTCCAGTATTTCCTTTGTTGTTGTGGTATACAATCCAATTTTATGCTGATTAGTTTTTTCCTTTCAATTTCAATTATTTTGTTTTAATTTTTTTTTAAAATTATTCAATACACTTTTTTTTTTCACGCAATTGAAAATTTACTAGCTCATTTTTTTTTCTTTTCGTTGAGAACTTGGATTTAAAAGTCGCTCAAATTTTGAAATTTGGA
Source organism: Styphnolobium japonicum (assembly GCA_023212625.1). Lineage (NCBI taxonomy): Eukaryota > Viridiplantae > Streptophyta > Magnoliopsida > Fabales > Fabaceae > Styphnolobium > Styphnolobium japonicum. The sequence continues at coordinate 50,241,575 of JALBWW010000003.1, forward strand.
TATTTTCACCTTTTTCAAAATCATGTGAGTCAATTTTTTTATGCAAAAAGTACTGAGTTATAAAATAACTCGTAATAGACTTGCATGTTGTGCTGATGTGAAAAATTGTGATTCATACTTTATGAAAAGAGTCGCACACATTATAACTTTGCAAAATTCAACTCACTTTCCATTAGTATTTGACAAAAAAATTTCAATTAAAACACAATATTTTACCTTTAAACTAACTAAAATACATTCACCAATAATCAAGAAAACATTAAGTGCACGTTGCTTGGATGATATCTTACTTTTGTGGCGGTCATAAGCTCTTGATATGGTTTTGATGAAATTGAATTTTTTAAAGTGAGGAGTGTATTTTAAAAATAAAGTGCATAATTAATAATTATTGATAAATATAAAAAAATTAATAGTTTAAAATTTTATAAAAGACAAGCACTTGTATAATGAATATTGGACATGCAAAAATTCACTCTTTTAATTTTTTCATTGATGGTTAAGCTGCATTTTACTTTATCAAATACATCATTCGCTTTAGCTTTAGAGAATCCAATTCTGATTTTGATACCAAGGGAAACTAGTATTGAATGGCAAGCACTACGTTCTATCATCCCATTCTTCATGTTTATCCTCCTATCCAATAAAATTATGAAGAATTGGATTTGCAAAGAAATAAATAAAAAGTCAACATAATAATAAGACAACAACTAAGGTAATTGCAACCTCTGTTATCCTAAACTATACAAATTATAAAACATAATCGTGTGATTAGCTAACTTAATTGAAGAGCCGCAGAAAAGCAAATGAATCCCCTTTCTATTTTTCAATTTCCAAGCAACCATTTCAGCAAAATTAAAAATCCATATACGTTATCAATAAACAAATGAAATCTCTAGTAAAATATTTCCCAGATCTTACTATTCATAAACTGCTAAACACATCATTTACACATGAAATTAAATATGAATTCCAAAAGACAATAAAGATGCCCTACGATAGCCAAAAATCTTTAACAAATGCAGAATTGAGATCTACCATTTGATGCCCCCCCCCCCCCCAAAAAAATAAAATTTAAGGCTTACTTGACAAAATATGAAAACGCATTAAGCTTCAAAATTATGAATTAACTAATCAAACATGAACAATGGGCCAAACCAAAATTGAATCAGACAACGAATTGGCTACTTAATTTTGTACAATTTCTAAGACCAATAAAATGAGCAGAGTATATCATAATCAAATGCGCTTAACAACAAAACCATCCAATTAGACAATCTTAATTAATAGTGAAATGAAAAGAAAACTGTGGCATTGTGAATATATATAGTGAAATAAAGAGAAGAGAGATCAACTGCTAAGATAAGGAAAGGGAAAAGTGGTGCAGACATAGACAAGGGCAAGTAGAATACATCAATCGCCAATCTTAGATCGGACCTTTTGTAGGCACAGGGAGAAGAAATAGAAGGTTTCCTGTTATGAAGTACTCATACTTTAAAATATTTGTTGTACTTGTGACGGTTACATACTCGTATCGGATATTAATATTTCATACTAGATATTTCAAATATAATATAGGAGCTTATTTTTTCTAACTTTTTATTTTTGAATTTTGAATTTTTTTGTCAATATGGGTGAGATATCATAAGAATTTGATAAATTATAACCTTCTATTATTCATGTAATGACTAATGCTAAAAATAAAAAGTATTTTTTTTTATTTTTCTCCCTTAATCATATAATGACCTAACTATTTTCTTTATCTTTAATATATATGTTATCTCGAATCATATCGTATTCGTATTTTAATTTTTTAAGAAATAACGTATTTCCGTGTCACATCGATATCATATTCAATATCCGTATTCATATCCTATTCATATCAGTGAATCATAGGTTCCGAGAAACTTTTCTTCACCATAGGTTCCATCTACAAAATGATGTTATTATGTCTTTGTCGACAAAACAGCGGTTCCTGCACCCAGTCGGCTTACTAAGAGCTAGGTGGGCGACACCTAGTTGCAACTTCCAGCACATTTGAGTATATTGGTGCTTACTCTGCCAATGGTGGTAGAGTTGGAGTTGGTGTTGGATCTTTATTATCTTTGGGGTTATTCTACGTTGTGGGCACTGGGCACACTTCTAAGGATTGTAGAGGAACAAATAATCACACAACCATAATGAATATTAAAAGAAATTGAGAAGAATACGATTCAGAACATTTTTAAGGATTTGTGTTTCTTTTTTAAAAACAAAGAGTCACATAAATATAATGGAGATTGAGAGAATAATATCAATAGTTTAGAATACCAAAATATGTTGATGTGTGTTAGGAACCAAGAGGGTCCGAAATTGAGAGTTTACTGTAGAAGGAAGAGGAACTAGTGAGTAGTTGAGGGGCCAACTAGCTGTAATTGGTTGTGCCGGTTGTAAGTGGGAGTTTAGTTAGTTGAGGGGTAAAACAACCTATAAATAGAGATGTAATAAACTGAAGAAACATTCTTTTGACATTTGATAATAAAACTGATACAGTTGAAAAGGGAAGATCTTTCCTTGGCAAAGGAGTACCCTTGGGTCTTCTTTGATTCTATCTCACCTATCAATCTTTCTCTCTATTTCTGACACTTTCTGATCTTTTGGGACCTAACAATTGGTCCGACCTGCCATTTTTCGAGTACGGGACCAGTGTGCGTAGTGCTATGGAGGCTAGAGTGGAAGCATTGGAGTCTTCGATGGAGTTTCTCAAGAAGTTGGCTTCGCAACATACCTCTCAACTTGCGGAGTTGAAACAACAAGGTGTTAATGCAGAACAGATCAAGAATTTGCTCGCGAAATGGATGACGAAACAGGGTATTAATTGGGACGACGACAACGATGATGATGAGGGTGCGGACAATGGCACCGGAAGTAAACCCACATCGTCGAACCAGAAGAACAACGGTGGTACTGGCACCGACGGAGAGTTTTCTACAATCTATGACAGGAGCTGGAAATGGGTCAGGAAGGTGGAGCTACCAGTCTTTGAGGGGCTGGACCTAATTGGATGGATCGCAAAAGCGGACAAATTTTTTGAGGTTCAGCATATTCCACCAGCCGAACAACTCCAGTTGGCGTTCGTGGCTATGGATGGCCCGGCGGTCCATTGGTTCCGTTTTTGGCGCCAAAAGAATTTGGCTGCTTCTTGGGCTTCTTTTACCATCGACCTTATTCGAAGGTTCGGTGACAGAACAGGGGGTAGTGTATTTGAAAAATTGGCAACGCTGAAGCAAGACTATTCTATTGATGACTATGTGAGTAGGCTCGAAATTTTGGTTGCTCAAACGGGGTCATTACCGGAGGCGCAGCTATTAGGCTATTTCCTTGGGGGGCTCCGACCAGAGTTGCGCAGCAAGGTACACATCCATGACCCCCCTGAAATTTCAAAGGCCATCGAGTTAGCTCGCGATTTGGAGGAAGATTTCAGGTTGTCTCAAGGATGGGGAGGCACACGATATAGAGGACATTCCATCCCCCCCCGTTCATTCCAATTATCGCCCACCTTCAAGCACCTCTTCTATCACGAAACCCAGTTTCCCAACTTGGTCCGCAGGGTCTGGCATTACCAAGAACCAGTCAGGGGGAGAGCAGAGAGGGCTGTGGGGTACGGGCAAAGGTTCGTAAGGTAGTGGGGGTTCTCGTACCAGGAGCTCAGGAACTTCTGCTGATATTACTAAAGGGACTAAGTAACTCCCTTATTCTGAATACATCAAACGAAGGGAAGAAGGGAAGTGTTTTCGATATGGGGACATTTTTTCTCCAGCGCATCGTTGCTCAGCCAAGAACTTGCGAGTAATGCTCCTTGGAGAGGATGAATTAGAGATAGCAGGGTTCGAAATTGTTCAGATGGAGGAACTTGCAGAAACAAAACTCAATGCAGTAGAGGGGGTAGGGGTGAATTGCCAAAATTTGGAACTCTCTTTGTGTTCAGCTGAAGGTATTGCACAACCCAGGACTATGAAGTTGTTGGGGACAATTCAGGGCGAGCAAACCACGGTACTAATTGATGGGGCCAGCCATAATTTCATTGGCTATCAAATTGTACAGAAGTTGAGATTGCCAGTGTCCACAGTCAGTATGCAATCAGTTAAATTGGGAGACGGATTTCAAAAGCACACTCAGGGTTGTTACCATAACCTGCAGATTGCTCTAGGAGATCATGTTGTCAAAGGGAATTTTTATGTCTTTGACTTGGGAGGTGTTGATATAATTTTGGGGGTGACTTGGCTGGCTACTTTGGGGAAGGTGTTGGCTGATTGGCATTCTTCCAGCATGCAATTTATGCAGAATGGGGCACTAGTGGTTCTTCAAGGAGACCCAAAGTTATCCAATCCTCATGTTTCTATGAAGGTTCTTCACAAATTAACTGAGGTACAATCTACCTCACTGCTTTTTTTCTTTATGCTGAATCAAGTAGAGATGCCTGATAAGGAGGATAGGGGGAGGAAGAGTCAGATTTGGATGCTAGTCAGCAATTACAGACATTATTAGATAGATTCTTGATTGTTTTTTCTACTCCAAAAGGACTACCACCCAACAGAGGCGTGGATCACTGCATTCCCCTCAAATCAGGGACTGATCCAGTGAATGTCCGACCCTATCGTTACCCCCATATGCAGAAAAATGAGATGGAAAAGTTGGTGGCAGAAATGCTGGAGTCAGGGATTATTCAGCCTAGTTGCAGTCCCTTCTCTAGCCCGATCATTTTGGTCAAAAAGAAAGACGGCAGCTGGAGGTTTTGTGTGGACTTCCGAGCTCTCAATAAAGCCACTATTCCGGATAAATACCCAATTCCTGTTATTGAAGAGTTATTGGATGAGCTAGAAGGGGCAGCGTTCTTTTCCAAAATTGATTTGAAAGCCGGGTATCATCAGATTCGCATGAATGCAGCAGACATACCCAAGACAGCCTTCAGGACTCACCAAGGCCACTATGAGTTCTTAGTTATGCCTTTTGGGTTAACTAATGCACCAGCCACCTTCCAATGTGCAATGAACTCCATTCTACAGCCTTATCTTCGCAAATTCGTCTTGGTTTTTTTCGATGACATCCTCGTATACAGCAAGTCTTGGACAACTCATCTACAGCACCTGGAGGTCGTCCTCCAAACCCTCCAACAGTCCCAATATTACGCCAATTTAAAGAAGTGCAGTTTCAGTAGGAAAAAAATTGACTATTTGGGACATGTCATTTCTAAAAAAGGGGTGTCTATGGATCCACATAAAGTTGATAGTGTATTACAATGGCCAATCCCAAGAGATGCTAAGGCAGTGAGGGGATTTTTGGGGTTGACGGGTTATTATCGTCACTTTGTTAAAGACTACGGCAAGATTGCAAAGCCATTGACTGACTTACTTAAGAAGGGAACCAACATTACCTCCTGAGTTATAGGTGAGACCAGAAGAAATTATCCCTGACCAGCTTCTGGATAGAAGACTCATCTCTCGGGGTGCTGACCCAGTAACACAGGTGTTGGTTAAGTGGCAGAATTGTCCTTTAGAAGAAGCCACCTGGGAGGATGCCCATGTCATACAGGAGCAATTTCCCCAATTCAACCTTGAGGACAAGGTTCAGCAAAGGGGGGAAGATAATGTTAGGAACCAAGAGGGTCCGAAATTGAGAGTTTACTGTAGAAGGAAGAGGAACTAGTGAGTAGTTGAGGGGCCAACTAGCTGTAATTGGTTGTGTCGGTTGTAAGTGGGAGTTTAGTTAGTTGAGGGATAAAACAACCTATAAATAGAGATGTAATAAACTGAAGAGACATTCTTTTGACCTTCGATAATAAAACTAATACAGTTGAAAAGGGGAAGATCTTTCCTTGGCAAAGGAGTACCCTTGGGTCTTCTTTGATTCTATCTCACCTATCAATCTTTCTCTCTCTTTCTGACACTTTCTGATCTTTTGGGACCTAACAATGTGGCTGAAAAACAAAACTATGATTCGGTGATGTGGTTGAAAAATAAATCAACAAGCTTATTGACATGACGAGCTTCAAAATTTGAATATTATAAATAGATTTTTGTCTCAGGAGAGAGATATTATTAACCTTCATAATCATGAAATCATTTCCATTTAGTTTTCCTTTATCTATATTTATATAAATAATCACTTATTTTAGTCTTAAAAAAATATAAATGTCATTAGTTTGATCCTCTAATAATTTTTAACATCAAATTAGTCATTTTGAGGGACTAATTTGATGTAAAATATGACTTTGAAGAATTAATTTAATACCAAAAAATAACATTGAATGATTATTTTTATGAATTTATCATTAGAGGACCTAACTAATGACACTTATATTTTTAGAGGACTAAAATGAATATTTACTCTATTATATATCAAAGTCAACTCTTATGATGAGAGCTTTTCAAGTAATTATTTCAAGCAATTTTTTAGGTCATGATCGATTGATCTTTTGAATTTCTACTAATTATTAGACGCATAAGTTTACATAAATTCTTGTACATAAACATAGATATCACACCATTTGAGTTTTTGCCCATTAATAGATATGTATATTTACAACAAAAATATGTGCATGAACCTGGATAACATCACTTAAATCTCCACCCATTAATAAATACATAAATTTATGCAAATTGCGATACATGAACTTATAGATATGACACTCTTTAAGACTATGACCATTAATGAATATATGTATCTTTAGATTCTGATTCACTCACCATTCGAATCTCTACCCATTAACAAATACATAAATTTATATAAATTATCATGCATGAACATAGATATAACGTCCTTTGAGTCTTCACCAAACAATAGCTACGTGTATTTACATAAACTTTTATGCATGGAGTTAAACATTGTTTCTTAAATCTTGATCTATTAATAGATACATAAATTTACACAAATTATCATATATAAACTTAGACATGTCACTATTTGAGTCTCAACCGATTAATAAATACATATATTTACATAAAATTCTCATGCATGAATTTGAATATAATTTTTTATATTACACAAACATAATGAAAAAGTTCATACTTATAATTGAAGGTGCACAATTGTGATAAAAAAATTTAAAACTATTTCTTCAAAATTAAATGTTATTCTCATACTTTACTTTATTACTTGAGCATATCACACATATTTATAATTTTTAAATACTGACTTAAAACAAAAAATAAAATAAAATGCAAGTGACAAAGAATGCTGGACTACTTTTTTGGGTAAATTCTACTCCATATAATCCATAAGACGCAACGTAGGCTGCCGTTATATGATGGTGAGTTGACTGCAGGGGTGGCATGATTGGAAATCATATCGAACCGTCATTTGGTGGATGCGGCTATCATTGAAATTTCAAAGGTAACTCATCAACCATCAATCATCAATCAGCTTCCATTGCCATTGGAAGATTATTATTATTATTGAATCTAAAAATATTTAATTAAATTAGAGAAAATAAAAAAAATGAAGATGTAAGAAATTAAATTCTATCACATTAATCATAATATCCTAGTAAAAAGACCAGAAAAATAATCTATGCTCAATCGTTTATTAGTATTCAAAAATAAAATAAAAAATATTATTCATTTTATTTTTAATATTTCTTTGTTAGGAAAAATAACTTTATTGTCCATTTGAAAATTTATCAATTAAGGATTATGATAACTGATTAAAGATTTACTTTAATAAAAAAATATTTTAATAATACTTATCAAATAAAAAAACTTTCAAGTCATATATGTTATGAATTTTATTTATATCATAAATTATTTTTATATATTTTAGTAATAAAAATAATTTTTTAATAAAATTAAAATCCATAATTTCACATAATTAGTTTATTATAAAATATTTAATTTTTTCCGTCGAAAATAGTAATACCTCTGTATAGGAAGAGGCCTGGTGCCGTTAACAAAGGTCAAAACGTCTCCGTTTCAAAGACACGACGTCGTTACGAACTCGCCCCCACACTTCAAATGTTAATAAAAACCCCTCCCTAACACCGACCACTCACGCCACCGCCTTCACCTTCACCGGTGCCTTCGTGTGAATCGCCCAAAATATCTCTCTCTCTTACATTCTCTCTCTCCCTCCCTTCTTAGCTGCATTCATCACTTTGCCATTGCCAACCACTACGATTTCGTCAATCTCTTCTCTAACAGTTCCAAAACCTGATTCTCTCTCTTTCGTGCATTCCGAAGAGCATTTATTTGGACCCACTGCTATGATGCTATCTGCACTCGAATCTCTGAATCTCTTCTCGCAAATCCCTGCTAGTTCATTGCATTTGTGACCCACTATCGAAAATTCTATTTGTAGACCAATTCTTATTGCTCACATCCAAAGACCCTAACTCCAAAAACAAAAACAAAAAAAAAAAAACCTAATTTGCACTTGTGGTACCTAGCTGTTCAACTCTTTGGCTACCCACTAGTTTTCTCTAATCGGGGTCGAAACGAATTGCTTTCGATTTGCAGTTGAGGCAACTTAGAGATTCAGTTACTGGGTGGAGTAATCGTTTTTTAACATTTCAGGGTTTTTTTGGAGTAGGGGATCTTATGGTTGACAACAATGGAGGAAATTGAAGGGCTGAATAGTAGTGAAACTAGGAGGAGCTCGAGTGAGAGTCGACCTCCGAACCCACCTGCTGCTTCGTATCGGCAATGTCTCGGCACTGACCCTGTGGTGGTGCCATGCAAGAAATCCCTTGTTCGCCACCCTTCTCTTGTATGTTTCAGCTATTCAATTTTTTATTTTTATTTTCTTTTCCTCAAATATGGTTTTTTTTTTAATCTACTTTCACTGTGCTAATGGTGTTTGTTTGTTTTTTTTTTAAAGAAAAAAGAACCAGTTTTTTTTTTTTCTTAACAAATAAAACGTCTTTAATTAATCATGGCGTTTGTTTGGATGTTCTCTAGCTTCTTATTCGCTTTTATGTCTGTCCCTTTCCTCTTCTGTTGGAATTTGAGTTTCTTATATGTTTTTGTTTATATTATTCGCGCATGGTGTTTATTTTTAATTTTTGCCTGTTGAATGTTCGTCGAAATCACATGCAATCGAATGTTACGAAAGCAAGGCCAATCTTGTACTAACGCTGACGGAAATAGAAGAATTTCTTTTTTTGTTAATAGAAGAAAGTTATTCAATTCCTCAAGTTGATTCTATGCATATTATTGTTTATAAGTTTTTAACATCGTTCCTTTTTCTTCCATTTGTCATTTTGGGAAGGGAGGTCTTTCTTTGTGATGCTGTGAGAGTTTTTGGAAAGTTGTAGCAAAGTAAAACTATGGAGTCTTACGTGGAAGTATCTTTAGCCTATGGTTTATCTTTTTTTATCTATGACAGAAGGAAATTTTGTTGGGATAAAAACTATAGAGTAATGTAATGTAAAAGTAACGATGGTGGGTTGGTCAGACCGTGGGAGTAGTAAATTAGATAACATCATGCAAAATCTGGAAATGATTGAACTTTGTTCCTTCTTGCCTGGGACCAATTGCTTATCTCATTCTAATTAGTTTTCTTGCGAATATAGTTTACAGCCATATCATTGGTCATTAATGACTGCTGTGAGTAGTGTTATTTTTGGAGTTCAAGTTTCTTTCTGCAATTAAAAAATTAATCTTTCTCAAAATTTTCATTGTTTTTGTCTGTTCTTTTTCTGATTTTTTATGGCAATCTGAGCAGATGAAGACGAAGTTGTCTGATGTATCTGCTGAGCCAGGACATGTTGTCGAAGATTGTCAGTCTGATTTCCTTCCAAAGCTTCGATCTGGAGCATGCTCTGATATTGGGTTCCGGTCAAGCATGGAAGACGTGTATGTTTGTGTCGACGACTTTATGCAGGATTATGGGCTCAAGAACCATATAGATGGACCCAGTGCTTTCTATGGGGTGTTTCTCTACTCTTGGCACTTAACTTGATTAGAGTACTGATTATTGTTGTGCCTGTTCTGTGAATGAATTTTAGTTTTTCTATGTGTGGTTTTTTGTGGTGAACCATTATTATTTGTTCTTTCATTTTGTCTTCTTTCGCTCTTATGTTCCACTCCTCTGATGCTGTCCTTGTAGAAATTCTTTGGAAATCTTTGTTCACTTGCTAATCTTCTCTGGTAATGCTGTCGTGCTTTTCGTATGGATCAATGCATGTCAACACATTTTAGACACCATTTTGGAGTTTTCACATCTGACAAGAATAGACAAATTTGTGTATGTTGCTTGCATTTGTTTGTAAACTTGTCATGAAAGTCAGCCTAACATTATATGGCTTGGTCAGGTATTTGATGGACATGGTGGAAAGCATGCCGCTGACTTTGCATGCTGTCATTTGCCGAAGTTCATTCTTGAGGATGAAGATTTCCCAAGTGATATCGAAAGGATAGTTGCTTCAGCATTTCGGCAAACAGACAATGCCTTTGCAGAAGCTTGCTCTCTGGATGCTGCCCTAGCCTCTGGAACCACTGCATTGGCTGCTCTTGTTATTGGAAGGTTAGGGTTTTTGATATTCAATAATCTTGGTGTACATCATATTTTTTCAAATAGTGCCAAAAATATTATTTCTTCTTCTTTGAGTAAGTCTCCACTTCTTTTTAACTGCCTAGATCAAGGGTAAAAAATATGCAATTTCTTCTTTTTGAGTAACTCCCCTGATAGCTGTGGTACTGCCAATGGTAAATTGTTTTTTTGTGATCATCTGGTTAGACCCTGGGTAGGTAGCATACTAGCATGTTGCATGGATTCTAAGTGTTTAGTTTACTGTTGCATTAAACTTGGCCTAAACCATATGGCTTTTCAGTCTGTAAAAGCTGTCATTTATTTCACTTTTCCCTACTGAGCTCAAAGAAGAGGCGAATCAAATCTGGGGATTTCTGCACATGTAACGATAGTGAGCCCTGATATGTGGGTAATCCTAATATTTGTGCTGAAAGCTGCAATAGTAAAAGATGTTTAGATGCAAAATGAATGAATTTGTGAGCCTTTGTTATTATTTTTCTTTTTTAGCATTCATATGTAGTTATTATACCTCGATGAAATTTGGTTACAAAATATACTAATGTGCAGTCTATCACAAGTCCAAAAGCCAGAAATCATTGGAACCTAATGGAGGTTCATAGGCATTTTTGGCCGGCCACAAAAGTTGGCCCATATTTCCAATTTTCCTACTTCTCCTTTTATATGATAAAACTGACATGACATCAACTACATGCCTTCGATAAGTTGCATGTTGATTATAGTTTCTGATTGCAGATTGCTGGTGGTGGCAAATGCTGGAGATTGTCGAGCAGTGTTGTGCCGCCGTGGAAAAGCAATTGAAATGTCAAGAGATCATAAACCAATTTGCAGCAAAGAGAAGAAGCGTATTGAGGCATCTGGGGGGTATGTCTATGATGGATATATTAATGGACAACTTAATGTTGCTCGTGCGCTTGGTGACTGGCACGTGGAAGGAATGAAATGCAGGGATGGGGGACCACTCAGTGCAGAACCTGAACTTATGACTACAAAACTCACTGACGAGGATGAATTTCTCATCATAGGTTGCGATGGGATTTGGGATGTATTTAGGAGCCAAAATGCAGTGGATTTTGCTCGTCGCAGGCTACAGGAGCATAATGACCCAGTCATGTGTAGTAAGGATCTGGTTGATGAGGCTTTAAAGAGAAAGAGCGGAGACAATTTAGCTGCTGTTGTGGTTTGCTTCCAGCAGCAGCCTCCAGCCAACTTGGTGGCACCGCGCTCTAGAGTGCAGAGGAGCTTCTCTGCTGAAGGTTTGAGGGAGTTGCAAAGCTTCTTGGATAGCTTGGGTAATTGAGTTGGCACAAGTCCTTATGGTTCTTGTTCATTTATCTTTTTGTACCTCTTTAAGAATTAAGATTCATTTGTAGGTGTAGACTGAGAGAAAACTTTAACTGTAACATATGCGGCATCAAGTCGACATTTAATTAATCTTGCATTAGTCCTTAGGTGGTTGGCGATGTAGAATTACTGGTTATTTTTTATTACGTTTTTGCATAAACAAGGCCAATCATTGCATAGCTTCAGGGCTTGTTTGGTTGAGTTCGTACTATGAGGGCACTCCAGTGCTAATGGCGTGCTGTTTTTTCCCAATTAATAAAATATGACCTTTTTCTTGGAAGTTAGTTGAGGTTTTTAATCATGCGGGGATCTCAGTATAGATTCTCATGCATCATGCATGCGTTTGTACTTTGTAGCATGGGTGTCTATTCTGGGCAATGGAGAAGAAGAGCTGTCTGGTAAGCATGGAAAGCACATTCTTGCAAGTATTTAATTTTCATCTAATGTCAGTTTAAAATATTTTTATACCATCTTCTAATAATGAGTTTCCAAGTCATTCAAAAAGTATGACTTACGATAACTCTTAGAATGATTATATCTACTGTATCTCCTTTGGTCAATTAAAGTGCTCATTGTCTATATAATTTAAGAGTTTGTTTGGGTAAAGGGTAATGAGGAGATAGAAGGAGAGAAGGTGAAAAGGGAATAGTTTTTTATTTTTATTTTTATTTTTTCTTTTATATTTAGAAGTTTAAAAGTTGAGAAGAGAATGTACTCTTGTAGCAGCTTTCTATTTCTCGCATTGCTCTATTAGTTTAGGAAAATGACTCGTAGGTTTGGCTTGATTATAGAGTAGAACAATTTGGTTCTTTTAAAAAGTTAATTAAGTATATAACTAATAATTTACATATGGTTAATCATGTATTAAGTATAAAAAATGAAAATAAATTATTAATTAAATTAATTGAATACTTAATTAATTTTTAAAAAAAACTAAATTGTCCAATTTTATGACAAACCAATCTTTGCAGGTCATTTCTCCTATTGGTTTTACTTCAAAACGATTGAGTGTTTTTTCTGTTTTAATATTTACATTATAAAAAATAGTTGTTTTAAAAAGAAAGAAATTAGATATTTTTTTTGGTTCGAAAGAAAAGAAACTGGGACGATATTAACAATACCCACACACACAGTATATAAGGTTAATATCGTCACGTCAGATCTACTGTTTATATTATGGAAAGTGAGCAAAAAACTAATTTACTGAAAATTGAAGAATTAAGTTACTATTGATGTAAAAATTCATTTAAAAATTAAATTGATATAAACTTTATCTGTTATGAGCAAATTGTTTAATTACGTAGATTTTATGAATAAAAAGAAAATAAAAATGATCTCTATTAAAAGGGAATAGAAGAAGTAGAGATAGACTGACGGCAAGGAGAAATAATTAGAAAGAAAGCGCATGCAGAAATGACTACCAATTTGCGTAACAAAGTAGCGGCAGGGAAGGGTTATAGCGTATCTAAATTTGTAAATATCCCTTGAAATTCAACAAAATTCTGGAATTCAGTCATTCATTCATTTACAATTACAAGTATGTATAAAAATAAAAATGCTCATCTCTTTTGGAAATTAAAAGCCTTAATTGAAAAGGCAAAGGTAAATCCAAAGAGCACTGAAAAGCCAACAACCACAGATGCAGCTATGCCAATGAAATCATCTCTATACCCAAAATAATTCCTAACAAACTCTTCCACAGTCTCTCCAGTCTCTATATGTTCTTTTATATCACCAAATTGTGAAGTAACCAATCCATATATGGTCCAAGAGACAGGACAAATCCAGAAGTACCATCTCCACCATACTGGCATCCTCTGTTACATATCAAAATGTTAGACTTTGTGAGTTACGGTCTACAAGGTCTTTATTAAAATGAAGCTAAAGGGACACTTGTGACTTACGGATCGGGGAATGACGAATCCTGAGAAAAGGTTCCATATCATGTAGAAGGCAAAGGAAACTATAGCAGCAATGTTCTGATCCGGGGTAGCAGCCACAGTCATCATCCCATATAAGGTGAAGTATAAAAAGGAGAAGAACATGAAGAAGAGATACCAGAAGAACTTGCTGACCGTCCATTCAAACCCAATCGTGGCATATACTATAACCCCATATACAAGGGTCTGTATAAATATGTATGGGATCTCAATAGCAACCTGCAAAAAATTCAAATGTGGTGAGAAGCCATTGGCTAAAATTTCCTCAGAACTAAACAGTTGCCATTTTCATTCAACTACATAATTAGTGTCTGTTCAATAATCCAAGATTTTCTTTGTTATTTGATATTCCTTATTCATTACATGATCCCCGCAAATTCTACATTCCTGAATTTTGGTAAGTATAGGGAAACTGCAGAGATCACAAGTTCGGTTTTGGTTGAGCAACTTCATAGACAAAGGCATGCATACCTGTCCAAATGCATATGGCAAAGCTGAGTACATTCCAGCAGCTCTTTCTCTATAGAAGACTGTTCTCTCAATGGCTATAACTGGTTGCACAGATGTAGCGTTTTGTACCCCAATGAAGAGGACAGCAGCATACATCGATCCCATTGCATTAAATAGATCTTGCTTTTTTTGCCTGCATTAGAAGAACATATAAATAAAGGTAATGAAAAACAGGAACTCAGAAGCGAGGCAAAAGAAATTTGGGACATTGGTTGCAATTTGGTACCTTTTGGAGCCAATATCCCAAAATATTGTCCCGAACAACAAAGCTATGAATGTTGTGAATAAAAGTCTCACTGCACTGTACGGAGGATTTCGCCAATATGATAGGTGCTGTTTCCAAAAGCAAGCCATACATTGGGTAGTGAAAGACTGTGAGTACTTTGTCGGGAAGTACAATTCTTTAGAACCCGGTGGAGGTGTGCTAAGTTCCCTGATCATGGCCTTGTTTCTCCTGAATGGAATTGTGCAATATTGGTTAACCATAGAAAAACATATTAACAGTAACAAATGCTTAAAGAACTGTGTTTCCTTCGAAACATCTGAATCAAGTTTTCCATTATGGATTTCTAATGATAGTATGTGGAATCTGTTTTAAATATTAAGTTGTTCCTACCTATATATGTCAGAATTCTTGTATAATTCAGCGAAGTTAACTCCAAGAGCTGCTTCTTGCGCTTCTGAAGTAACCTCCAACATCCAAGTGGCAGGATTATAACCATTCTTAATTTTTGGCACTCCAATAATTCCCTATACCAAGCACAGCTTACTTTGATAAATAAACTGACTGATAATACAGAAGAAGTATTTAGGACTAATTAACAATTCGAGTTAGTGCTGACCTCAAAGTAATTAATCAGATGAGAACAATGCCGACCTAAAGGCCCCACATATATTTCCTCACCTCCCCGCTTTAAGAGAAGTAGCTGTAATACAATATACATGTTCAGCCTTGAGACTATCAATTTTTGTAAGCAAGTTAGCAATCATAAATAATTTCCAGTTTGTAGACGTAGAAAAAGGAAAAGGATCTCTGACCTCATCAAAAGCATCAAATATATCAATGCTAGGCTGGTGGATTGTACAGACCACAGTTCGCCCAGTGTCCACTGTGTTCCTCACAGTTCTCATGACTATAGCAGCAGCTCTGGCATCAAGGCCAGAGGTGGGTTCATCCATGAATATAATAGATGGGTTGGCAACAAGTTCAACTGCGATTGTTAGCCTCTTGCGCTGCTCCGTGGACAGACCGTTCACTCCAGGCAATCCAACCAATGCTTCTCTTAAAGAAGTCAGCTCTATCAGCTCCATAACTTCCTCAATGAACATCTGCAATCAATCAATATATAGGAACTCTAAGCAACTGACCTGACATTGGACATTTGGAAGAAGGTACAACTACAATGTCATGTGTGTGGTGTGGTGTGGTGTGTGCGCGCACTCCCTATGTGTTCTTCAAGTTTTTCCTCCTTTCAATCAGTGAGTGGATTCTCCAATTTTTGGCGTCTGTTAATATACTATGACGTAATTTACAGGTAAAAGAGAACCAAAATCCTGACAGACTTTACCTGTCTGGTGGCAGAATCAACCTCAGGGGGTAACCGGAGCCATGCAGAGTAGACCAGGGACTCATAGACCGTAACATGGGGAGAGTGGATATCAGTCTGTTCACAGTATCCTGATATGCGAGCAAACGTTTCCTGCTTTTTAGGGTACCCTGATATTGTGATTGGCCCATTAATATATCCTGCTGTTTTCCTTCCAGATAACACATCCATTAGAGTTGTTTTACCAGCTCCACTAATGCCCATTAGAGCTGTAAGAACTCCTGGTCTAAAAGCTCCACTAACACCCTTCAAAAGTTCAAGTCGATCCTCATGAATGCCTTGGGCCTTCATTTCCTGCAAACATAAAAGGAAAATCAGGATCCATTTCTGGGGAACTATTATAAATATATCAGGAGGGAGACTGCTAAAGATTGACACTTTTTTTATGCAAGTCTTATCCGAAAGTAGTTAACCTTCATATGCCGATATATTATGCTATATGCATGTAGGATGACAAATTCTAATGCTCTATTCCAGAAAAAAAAGCTACTACGTTTCAAGTTTATGCAAGTCTTATCCGAAAGTAGTTAACCTTCATATGCCGATATATTATGCTATATGCATGTAGGATGACAAATTCTAATGCTCTATTCCAGAAAAAAAAGCTACTACGTTTCAAGTTAATGACTTGGAGTTCGATCCTCCACTTAAAAGTGCCTTTCTGAAGTCAGTTCTTGTACCTGTGGCATGTCCACCGCATATCTGATTTCATCAAAAGTGATAGAAAGGGGTGTGAAAGGAAGAACCATCCCCCGCTTCCTCTTGTGATCAGCTGCACTAATGCTGCCCACTCTTGCAGACAGCGTTCTGGAGGACAAACTTCTTTGACTTTCATTCTCTTTTTCTGCATTGAAATTATACTGATCATCTTACACAGCATGAACAAGTGAAGTAAAAATGGGAAGCATAGGTCAGTGAACTTGTAACACACCAGAAGAACCTTTGCATCTAGACGATAGTTCGATGATCTGTCCATTTATGCCAGCATTTCTCTCAGCTAAGACCTCTTCTGATATTATCGCCTGGGGTTTGCCAAATGCTGCAGAATATTGATTCAATTGTTAGAGCACTGTGTCAATTTCACCACATGCATTATGCATAGGATAGGATACTTACGGTCAAGATAATGTAAAGCCAACGGGAAAAGGAAGTTGAAGAGTAACATGTATCCAATGGAAGCTCCAACTCCAATCCAATACCAGTATGCTTCAGGGAAAATCCCACGTGATTTCAAGACCTGTACTCCTAATGTTTCTGTTGAATTAGGCGGAACCTGCAAAGCAGAAGTATTCACATATTATCAAACACTCATCAAGACTGTTCACTAGTTATTTGCATTCTTGTACATGTTTCATTCATGGGAGTATGATTGTATTGCTTACATGTGCCCAACTCTTTCCAAGGAATTCATTCACAGCTATAGCATTCTGTCCATACATCATGGGCGAGACCCAGTAACCCCATAACCACCACTTCTTCACATCGACTGATGCAAAAGAAAGTAGTTATGTCAGATTTTGATATCAAAACACCTTGAAACAAGCAATATGCATCTTAGAGAATAAACTGCATTAACACTTCACCTCTCGATAAAATAAATCCACCCATGACCATAACCGCAAGTAAAGCAAAGGACCCAAATGTGTTTGCGACAATAATGTTCCTCCCAACTGCCCCCATAAATCGAAAAAGTCCAGATGCCATCTGGTTGATACAAACTAGCAGAAAGAACTGTTTGATGAACCTGCCATGAGGAAATATCAGCAGAATGAAGAGCATGATATCTGCAGTCTATGCATTTTTATTTTTTTTCTCTTTTTCTCACCTTTCAATACTTGGATCAAAGCCTATAACATAGTAAGTCATCACAACCCAAATACCAACTTCTAGTAAGGTGATAGGAATCTTAAGGATCCATGTAGGCAGAGAGTATGCCCAAGAAGGATAAAAGAGAAGGTCCCTTTGCTTATAGAAAACGGGGAGTTTCGCGATCGTCATGGATAGCTCGGAAAATCCATTGAACATCATTACAATGAGTACGAAGAACAGAGCACCCATATAGATCCCACCATCGGTTACTGTACCCCGGTGCATCTCAGTTCGCAGGAATAATGTCATTGTTATGAAGGCCGTTATAATCAACTGAAAATGAATGAAGTCA
This sequence comes from Styphnolobium japonicum, assembly GCA_023212625.1. Classification (NCBI taxonomy): domain Eukaryota; kingdom Viridiplantae; phylum Streptophyta; class Magnoliopsida; order Fabales; family Fabaceae; genus Styphnolobium; species Styphnolobium japonicum. The sequence continues at coordinate 50,259,655 of JALBWW010000003.1, forward strand.
AACATCAATCAAGTTGAAATAACACTAATGATTAATGAAGCTTCTCTTAACAAAGAAAATTTTAAAGCTTGAACAGTGCTTACTTGCCACATTTTGAAAATATAGACAAACGAATTCCTTTTCATAAGTAAGAATTCCCTGGATACACAAGCTCTCAAAAGTTCCTTCTTGCTAACACCATACTTCTTTTTGGTTAAAACAGCAGGGTGGCCTTTGGACGTGTCAAATGGAGTAGCAAGTTCATCACCAAGTTTTCGACCAATGTGAAATGACTGAAATGCATCAGCAAATTCTTTTACAGTGATAAAGGTATATGGCTCATCTTTTTTTGCCCAGTACTGCTCTTGATCTTTCCTTGATGTTACCTATCACATACATGAATAGACAGAGCTGAGTCCAGTATCTTTAAAGGATGAAAAGAGCAAAAAGGGTTTAGTGAAGTTAAAAATTACTTCTTGTAAGAAGTCTGCTACTCCTTTTCTCTCTGGACTTTTGAAACCCATGTATTCGAAGAAATCAAGCACATTTTCCCTTGGACCCTGATAGACAATTTGTCCATCTGAGAGGAGAATTATATCATCAAATAGCTCATAAGTTTCTGGTGCTGGCTGGAGAAGAGAGATGACAGCCGTTCCATTCAGAATGTGGATAGATTGTCGTAGAGAATTAACCATTTGGAATGTGGTAGAACTGTCTAAACCAGTTGATATTTCATCCATGAAAAGTGCTCTTGCAGGTCCAACTAGCATCTCACCTATAATTTATTGGCCACAAAATACCAAAAAAAAATTCAAAATAGTAATTGGTAGTCACATTTTGAGTTTCACAAGCCAATTTTTTTTAAACAAAAATCCTTTATTTTCATAGTAGACAGATAATTAGATTTCTGTTTTACCAGTTGTGACTCTCTTTTTTTGTCCGCCAGAAATACCCCGAACCATGTCATCCCCTACCATGGTATCAGCACAAACTTCTAGTCCCAAAATCTGCCAAATGTTAGAAACAGGAACAACTGAGTTTCTAATTCTGCCTTTTTTCATCTTAAAATCATCTTACAAATTTGATGGATTTACTTTGGTACCTTCATTATATAATCTGTAACTACGTTGGCTTCTTGGCCTTCTAGTGCTGCTGCCTGAAAATTCAATATGTTTAGCTATATTTCTAACCAATTCATTGTGGACTTAATTTGAAGAACTGCACAGAGGTCTATTCACATTTAATTTCTATCTTTGCTCACCTTCATATAAATATCAAGATCAGGATCTGGCTTAATGTTTGCCGCCTTCTCTCTTCTTGATAATTCTGCCAGCATCTCTGCAAGTTACCAAAATTGAAAACAGTTCAATCGAAGTTAGAGACATAATCCTTCAAAGTTCAGACAGCAAGGTTGACTATGTCGTTTCAAAGGGCTTAACTGACCATAACGGGTTCCGATCCCTTGACACCTTGCTGAAAAAGCCAATGTTTCTCTGACTGTCATTTCTCCTATGTGGAGATCATTTTGACTTATGTAAGCTGATGTTCTCTGAGGCACAAATTCCTCCATGCCATGACCATTATAAACAACTCGCCCAGAAAACTGCAAGTTATCAGCAATAGAATTGAATCATAAGCGTTAAGGGATTCGCCAACCTAAGCGTTCATTAGTGCACTCGTTGAAACAAGACCCATTTCACATTTCCTTACCTTCAGATCTTTACCGAGTCTTCCAGCCAGTGCCAACAATAATGTGGTCTTTCCAGAGCTTGGAGGCCCTAAGAGCAGTGTCATTCTGCATAAGCCATAAAAAATCTTGAGAAATAGATAGTTTCTGAAGATTCCTACAGGGAATTTCAGAGGCGTTGCCCTCTTACAGTCTTACCTTCTAGGCTTGATGATTCCACTAACATCATGAAGAACTGTCAATGGCTTCTTTCGACTCGGAAGAAGGTGAAGAGAATTCAGGAACCCCTTCAGAAAGAGAGAGCAAATATGTACATGCTAGCTGGTCAGTTTACTCTGCTTAAAATAGAACTGTTGTGATAATATCCAAATCTATTGATCATATGATTACCTCTAACAAATTAATGCAGAAGTTAAAGATTGTAGGCAATGCCCTGCTTCCTACATGAGCTTCCGCTTCAACATTCAAATGCTCAAAACGGACTTCAATTGTCGGAATATCAAGTCCAACTCTGTACTTTGAAAGTAAGAATCATATGAGCAACACAAGTATATTATAAATTTCGTCATGCATGCAACAAGCATCAAAATCTAAAAGACCCATTTCCTTAACAAGTTGAAGAGTTCAAAACTTTTCCATGATATATAAATAACTTTTGGTTTTAATTTTAACAGAACAAACCCAAAAATAAGACATGTAGTAATGCTTCTAAACTAGGACACACACAACCACTCATGTTAATGTTTTCAAGAAGAAAAAATGTTGGAGTCAGTATCTTTTCTTGAAGCTTACCGATCAATGCGGTCTCTTAACTTCAACAAGAACTGCTCATTATCTTCCTCTACAATCTTGATTAGCCTCTCCACCAAATTCTTCCTCTGTAGGGGCCCAAGTTTATTTATATCAATCTCTGTAGGTTGACCTTCTGCTTCGGTGAGTATACCCCTAGTCATACGTAGATACGTGGGCAGCTTCTCAATTGCAGCCCATGTAAGCTCTTCTTCTTCATCATCCCTCCGTGAAGACCCTGAAAAGACATCCATGGCACTACTTCTCCAGATGCTAGAGCTGCCTATGCGTGCACTAGCCACTCTCAATTCACCATTTTCCATTGTGTAATGCTGCAGGTTTCAATATAAGTTAAGCAATCAAAAATCAGCAAGTTCTGCTGGACTTCTCATGCATGCAAACCAACGCAGTTTCCAGAAATGGCTTGTTCCTGATTCTGGGTTGGTCAAGAATGAATGAGGATGAGCCACACAAATGGAGATGTATATTCTCTCTTTCTGCTGTGGCATAAAGAGGAGGATTGATAGAACCTTGATGTGTTCACATAATGGGGGCGTGTACTTATACTGCTCGAAGGACTCAAGAGTCAAACCTACATGCAATTTTCTGTGTTGGTTGAATCTACATTTCTTTTTTAAATGAACTGTGCATTACAAACTTAGTAACATATAGAAAGGGGAATATGGCAGTGTAGAAAAGGCAAGACAGTACCTCAAAATCATATAAAAGTTAGAAAAATAAAGGGAATAAATTATTTTCATTTTTCTAATTTTTTTGTTGAAGGTTTTCATAAATTTATACATAATCAAATACATCTGCACTCTAATTTGTTTTTTTTTTCAATCTTTTCTCTTTAATGTTATCCTCAATATTAAAAATTTGCGACAAGTCCCAGACAGAGGAAGATGGTCTTAGCAGAAAATTAAAAGGAAAAAAAGGAAAAAATAAAAAAAAAGTGAGTGCCAAAGAGGGAGAGGTACTGTTGTTTCGCTTTATTATTATCTCCCTCGAACAATATTCAGTTCATGAATTTAAAGTCACCACCTAATGATCAAACATTAAGAAGAACTATGAACATCATGAACTTCATCTCTTTCATCTTTCAAGTTCTAGTTAATACAACTTTCAAACACAATAAAGAAAGTAGAAAATCCTTAAAAAAAAGTTAGAAGTCGTCTTATGTAAATACTATAATGGGCGTCATAAAGAATGGATACTGTCAAGTTAATTGATGATTAATAAATGTTCTGATTAGCATCAATTTGTGAGTGATGAAAGAAACATATATATAATGAGGGATACTTACATAGATTACAGAACCCAAGAAATTTGATGGTACTTAAAAAAAATTGGATTCTCACAAATTTTTAAAAGACGGGAGATTATTTTGTTATAAGAAAAAAAAATGACACAAATTTTTATTGTGAAATGGTTTACGTATACGTATGCAAATTCAATAATTTTATACTAAAATAGCATTCTCTCGTAAGAAAGAGAAATTCGTATGATAATACATTAATCTCCTAAAAATTTAATATATGACACAAAACATGAATATATGTTGTGAGATTAAATTTATAATATTATGAGATAAAAAATAGATTATTTCTCCGTAACAAGGCACTCAGGTTACTAAAAAGAATGAGATGATAAAATCCCGTAAAAAAATATGCTTAATTGGATTCGGGATGATTAGCTTTGAAGTTTGATCCTGCCTTACAAGGTAATATCAACCCCAAAATTCCACCTGTCGCCCCTCGTAAATGGAACCCCCAAGTTCTAAGGGCAACTAGCTGCCGACTTCACATATTTTAGTCCTACTCCTCAATTAAAAAAATGGGGCTGCTATGAAAAATAGGAGATTCTGTGGAAGCAAAGCAATAAAGACTTCCTCCCCACTCTATTATGGGAAATGGATATTACTTAGTATTCAATATTTTTAGTTATATGCACGTCCAAAAAAGTTAATTATTGTATGTTAAATAAAAAATTATATAAATTTAATTAATCATATATCGTAAATCGTCTCATCAAGTGACTGACTTTGAACTTGGTTAAAAAATATATGAAAATAAATATTTAAATAAAATACAAAAAAATGGATAATTTATAAGCATTTAAATATAATTGACTTGACTTAAAGAAAATTATTGTCAACTTTAAATTTAGTTTGCACTGTATAACAGTTTTTATTCGTTTAACTTATACAAATTGTGTTAGCTAATTTATATGAAAAATCTATTTTAAATTTGATGAAGATTTAAAAGCTTAATAATACTTCAACTAAAAAAGTACTACTAATTTAAAGTACTACAAAAGACTTTGTATTTTTCTAACTTATTGTGTGTAACCGGTTTTACACTAAGCTAATGAACATTGTTAGTTGATTTAACAATTTAAATTTGAAAACTATTATGTAGCATTTTTCGAAATAATTTTTGTTTATATTAATGTAGTTCACAGATAGAGTACTGATAACCATGCTTATCCAATAATCTCACAGTTTTTTGTCTTTTTTTTTTCTTTCACAAACACAGCTCTTAATACTGTTATGTGCTACAATGTTTTTTCATTAATATAATTTTAGAATGTAAGAAATGATTATTTCTTTTCTTATAATACTTTTTTGGTAAAATTGAAAAGGGATCATATGAGTTGAAGAAAATTTATATAAGTTATTTTTACCATAAACTAATAAAAAGTATACATATATTTTAATAAATAATAATATCAATTTAGATTTTAATGAGTTTAATACTCATATTTCTGACAGGTTTGGAACACAAAATTATAATTTCATAGAATGAGAATTGAATAGAATGAGTTGTAATGGAATTAATTTTCAATCCATTTTAATATTTGGTATATGGAATAAAAATTTATCTAAATGATCCAAATGCCTCTCATTAAAAAAACAAAAAAAAAATTTCATGCATATTTTATATATGTAATATGAATGTATACTTTTGAGAGTAATGTTCAGTTTAATATTTTTTATAATTTGATAACAAAAATGTTGTTAGTAAAAAAAAAACTAATGCTATTTTATTTATGAGACAAAATTGAAGTCTGTACAAATTTAATAAAGGTAATAGTTGTTATTTTACAAAAATTAATGATGGTATACGTTGCGAAAAAAATTAAATAAGCATGGAATTTTAATACCACATCTCTAGGAATGAATGAGATTTTTAATTATATTCAATTCCTAATTCTGTGAATGAAGCAACAAATAAAATGCTTTTTTTTTCATTAACATGAGTATTTTTATGAGAGAATGAAATTTTAGGCTCTACTTCTAATTCAGTAAAAAATAAGCATGAAATAAAAATATATATTCAACAAACATGAAAATTTATGAGATGAATATAGAATGGAATAATATTGAGGCATACCAAATATGATGTAAGTATCTCTCTTCCAATAAATAAAAAGTTTGATATCTTTAAATATGAATAGCTGAACAGCCGCACACGTTAAGCAATCAGACAAACAACAATGATAGAAGACAAATTCTGTAGCCAATTTGCGTCATTTCTTACTTTATTGTTTTTTTTTTTTTTGGTACAAGTTCATTTGCTATTATCCTACAATAAAATACTATTTGTTACAATAATGTATTCGTATATAGTTATACATTACTGATTAAATAAATTTTTTGTGGCCTGTGACATGATTATCTACCTGTAAGAGAAGTGCTATTATTGCAATGTTGTAGGATATAGATTCAAATCATAAAGGGAGGAACCCAAGCCCGACAGATGAGTTGTGTGGATCTAGGATGAAAGAGATCCCATGTGTACCAAAATCCCCATGGATCCGGAGAAGATCCGTCGGTCCATCGGTCAACTCCTATATATATATATATATATATGCATACTATATAATAATTATATATATATATATATATGCATACTATATAATAATTATATTATACCTTTTCAATTCCAATATATGTCCATTGTCCATTTCTATTTGTAACAGAGAGTACATCCATGTGCGTGGGGTTTGCTTGGCCCAAAATAATGTGTCTTGCACTACCTCCATGATTTTGCCTCCCGTTTCATTGAACTAAAATATTTCAAAACTTACACAAATGCACGCACTAGTATAATGATACTGATATAGGATTAATATTAATAATTTAAAATAAAGAATTTTACAATAAAAAAATAAATATTTCATTTATGTTTAAATTTATTAATAAATAAGAAAATAACACATTGTAGTAATTAAGATTTTTAATTTGCAATGAATACGTACTTTTTAAAGAATATTTAGATGGAGGAAAAGAGAATAAAATAAAAGATTTTAGATAAAACTTACCTTGTTTGAGAGTTTTATAAAATGAATAAAAGAAGTGAGGGATTATAATATGATTTTTTCAAAATTATCCCTTATTTTATTTTTATGAATATCTCAATTTTTAATTTTAGAAGATTTTAAACATTGAAATAAAAAAAGAGGAACTCATTACTTAATATCTCATAATATCTCAATCTCTTTCTTTCCCTTCTCCTTCAAACACCCAAACATATCCATAATTTTAAAACGATTACATCATATGATTTTTTGATTATGTGAAATTATTTATACTGTTATTAATATCTAATTCAACTAGAAATTAATTGGTAAAAGTTACTAAAAGTGGGTAGTGATGAGGAGTTTAGATAATTTAAAGGAAATTAATTGACATATATCTGTTTTTGGAGGGAAAATATTTAAATAATTGTTTATAAAAACAATAAAAGAAAAAAATGTGTCTAAAAGTCATATAATTAGTTACACACTTCTTTTCTTATCTTATATAATAATTAAGAGTGCGTTTAGATGTGTTTTTTTTTTTCATAAAGCATTTTTTTATAAAGAAGTTCTATAATTTTTTATGTTTGAATGAAACAACCGAGCTTTAAATTAAAAGAGATTTCTCGTTAACGAACAAACAAAAAAATGAACTTTTAAATTTGGTACAAAGACAAAAGCGAGCTCTAATTTATTTCCAATTTGCGGGATGACTGAACAAAGACAATGAGTTTCTTGTGTAGACTTTTCACTGATAAATTAACTATGTCGACTTGCTAAATTCCTGTGTTTTAGATTTTGAGGATAAGACAAACTTGAAAGGAAGAGAATCTAGTTCCCTGAGTTCGAAATGAATATGCTGTTATATATGAACTCATGATTAAAACAATAAATCTCGCACATCATTACGTTAAGTTGATGTTTGCCGTTCGTTCTAAACATCAGTTTTCAGATAAGAAAAGTTGTGCTCTGTTTTATTCTGCTTCCAAAGGACCAGTACAAATAAAAAGGGTTAGTTAGCCAGTCATACCCATCCCCATCATCTAGATGAAGAGTTTGATTGATGTTTATTATTAGATCAAGTGCTTGGTTTGAAATTAGGAATTTTAGCATATTCCATGCATACATAAGTGATTCGTTGATATGCTAACTGCCACTAGAGATGCAACAAAAATTTATATCATTTTAACGATTTAATGTAGTGGGTAGCGAGACCAAGTTCAACTGCTGCTCTAGTTTTGTTCCATTCAGATAATAGATTAACCAAAAGCTTGCATCATGGGTGGGGCTAACTAGTTTTAGTTTATTAGAAGAAGACCAGCAATTTGGAGATAAAATGCACCCATAGTACCATAATTAAAACATAATCAAATGCGATTTCAAATTGATTATATTAGGATGAATAAATATATATAAACTAAGTGCAAGTATTAAAGATCATTAAAAATTTAAATCAGTATCAAGTGTATGTTAGGTGTACGTTTACTCTAATAATTTTTTTGGTATTTATCTAGGTATTTTCACACCCTTTGGGTGTGAGACTAATCTTATTTATAGTACTGAAGTTGTCCATTCCCATAAGTGTTTTCTTACGAACTAGAACCTCTAACATTAGAAAAGCTTCTCAACCGCTAAGCTTGCTTACCACTTGAGCCACCCTTTATAAGTATTTACTTCAATAATTTTTGTTGTATAATAATGTCCTTTATTAATATGCACTATGCTGCTAATTTGCATTAAAATAAAATTCTCACTCTCCTTTAGTTTTTTTTTCTTCCTCCATTTTTAAGTATATCTATCTTTTGGCAATGATTTTAAAATGCTTCCGATAATTGGGAAATCATTGATATCAATAATCATCACTACCTTAACGTGGCGTTTGGTACACGGATTATTTTTTCATTCCTGAAAATCTTTACATAGGAATGTTGGATTCCCATGTTTGATACAAGTTTTGAAAAAACATTTCTATCCAAGAATGATTTCTGGGAATGATTTTTGCTCAATATTCTCACACTTTCATTCCCATAGGGAGAGGTGAGTTTGCAACATTCCTATGACATGAGAATATTTTTGTCATGTGAAATGTCAAAAATACCTACCCTTCTATCATCATGCCATCAACCAATTATCTCCACGTCATTGTTGGCGACCGTCATCCACCACCACCGACCACCGTTTGTGGCGGCCATTTACCAGAATCCGGCCACCCTCGTCGCCGCCGCAGTTGTTAGTGCCGGTGATTTCAACCACCATACCGGTCACTGAAATCCGGTCACCCTTGTCGCCGCTAGCGATTGACAGTGACCTTGACCATTGCGTCAGTCATTGGAATCTGACCACCTATGCCACCGCCCTTAGTTGACGACTATTCATTGGAATCTGGCTACCCTTATCGAACGATAGCCGTCGACTTCGGCCTGTCGCCAGCCACCGGAATCCAGCCACCCGTCGCAGTCGGTAATTAACAGTCATTGACTTAGACCATTATTGGCCCGCCAGCAGTTAGAGTCATTCCCAAGAATGTTTTTGGTTAACCAAACATAGAAATAATCATTTCTGGGAACGATATTCCTGAAAATATTTTTTTCAAAACTTGAACCAAACGCCCCATAACTTAGGGCATTACTCTAATACTTATATTTTTTCTTAAATACTAGTACTTAGTGTGAGTTGTCAAATATTTATTAATTATTGATTATATTTATTTAACTTTTCAACATTTATTAAAAATTTAACAATTAATAAATACTTAACAAATCACTTTAAATATTATACTTATGAGAGGGCACCATAGCGAATCTACCAACTTATTACATTGCAATTAATTGGTACACATAAATTGCAGCGTCAGTACTCCAACGTTTAGGATAATGGAAAAATGACCTAAAATGTTGACTTAATAAAAAATATCTCTATTTGATTTGTAAAAAAAAGTTAATCAAGTATTTAATTAATTAAATTAATAATTTATATACATTTAACTAATAATTTTTTCATTTTGATACTTAATATGTGGTCAACTATATATAAATTATTGATTAAATTAATTAAATATTTAATTAATTTTTTTACAAACTAAATAAAAATATTTTTTTCCAAACCAATACGAGCGATAATTGCGTTCCAAGGTTTGACTCGCGGCTGACGCCCCTAGTTTTCATTTTCTTATATTTGTTCTTATTATTCTTTTAAGAGCAGGAACATGAGTGTCCAACTATTTTCCCCGAGTTGACTTATTAGAATATTTCATTATCACAATGATAAACTTATATACAACCTATATATATAGCCAATAATATAACAGGTACAACACAGGTAAGGTGAGGAAGAGAAAAGAAAAAAAGAAAAAAGAAAAACACAGCTGCTGTGATTCTTTGTACATGGACATGGTCAACAACTTGGAAACTCCACATGAAGATTGGACAGGAGACACAATCAACTTCGGGAATATGAGCGATGATAGTAAATTACAAGGCCGTGTCTGCTCAATCATTTACAATTGTGTTCGTGATGACACCACCTGGCTAGCTAAGTAGCTGCTTTTAGTAGGAATAAGTTTCCTTTCAAGCAAATCTCACAATTATTCACATATATACGTAAAGCACAACTAATTATTATTCACATTTCATCAAGATAGTGGGAGAGATGGGGGAAATAAGATCATCTTCACAAAGTTTAATCGCCTCATCCTCCCCAAGCGTCACCATAGCCAGCCACCCGGGACCCTCCTCCAGTGATGCTGGCAAAATCAAAACCTGCCCTTCTCCCAAAACTGGCTTATATGTCATAAGAAACACGAATCGGTTTGAACCAGTCTTGAAACACAGCTAAATAAGGGCCCATCCCCTCTAAACTAGCACATATCGGATCATGACCGTTCGTCATTAATTGCAGCCTTGTAGTTGTAGGAGAGTTTATATCATTATATTTTCAAACTGCTCGATTGGATCCATTATTCCCTCACTGTCCATTTATGATTTTTGCCACAACCTCCCCTGTGGCCCTACTCCCTAGCAGCTTGTGCCAGTTTGTTATTACCTTCTAAAATCCCGCTATGCACCTCTTCTCCGTACCCATTCTTTTCTGAGGGTACATATCGGTATATTTAATTATATATTTCATTTAATTGAGAATACCGTATCCTTAAAAAATATCATATATAGTATGCAGTTCCCAAAGAATCCATAATTTAAGCCCAAGCTTCCCTCACACCCCTACGCACAGTGGATCGGGCTATGGACATGCAAGACCAAACCATGTGGTCTGAAAAGCCCAAGGTGATGGTAGTGTATCTTCCTTCCTATAATTTCTTTTTTTATATAAACCTCGTCCATAAAATTTTTGGTTTTTTTTATACTAATATAATAAAAAAAATAAAATTTTTACCAAAATCATATTATTTGAAAATTATGTATCAAAATATAGTTATTTTTTTTTACATTAAGAAGTCGGTTTTGTTAAAACCAATCTCTCAACATGTTTAGTTTTTTTAAAAAAGAAATAATGTTAAGAAGTCGGTTTCATTGAAACTAACTTTTTTATATGTTTAATTTTTTTTTCAAATCATGTTAGAAAGTCAATTTTAATGAAACTCACTTTTCAACATGTAATTTAAAAAAAAATCATATTAAAAAGTTAGTTTCATTAAAATCGACTTTCCAACATAAAAAATAAATAATTACATTTTAGTATATAATTTTCAAATAGTATGATTTTGATAAGTTTTTTATTTTTTAGCTATATAAATATAAAAAAGCCTAAAATTTTCATATAAACATTATATGCATTTCTTTCTGCCCTTAGCCTTCATTCAAGAATTTTTCACTCAATTTAACAGTATATGCATTTCTTTCTATTAGTTTAATTTAATCAAACTATATAATAATTCATAATAAACATCTTGTGACCAATAAATTAATAATCACTATTTGTCCCTGACAAAACGGCATGTCATTTTTATTAATAGAAATATTATATGTATTTTACCTAATCACTTGAAATTATCAAAATATATATATCTTGGATTAAAAATCAACATTAACAATAATAATAAATTAAAAATTAGAAAAGAGAAAACCTTATACCAAGAAAAATTTGCAAGGGGACAAAACCAAATGTGTTATTGGTAATTTTAAGTAATTACGTGAAATGCACGTGATATTTTTTCGTTAAAGATGTGTTAATATAAACTCGAGTTTTACAATAAAATTCATCGTAAATTTTTTTTTTGATGATCAAAAGGGGACTAAGCCCCAACCAATTCATCGTAAATTTGAGTCTATGGTAACACAACACTTTTTATTTTTCTATTAAATAAGTGAATTAGTAAAATGAAGAGATTTTTTTATCCATTTTAAAATTTAGGGGTAAATGGCATATCAATCAAATTTACGGGGGATTTTTTTTTTTGTTTTTTTTTTTTTTGCATTTTGGAGCAAAGCAAACGTCGTTGTGTGTCTCGGTGGTTATCAGAAACAGAAACTGGGATCGATGGTGGGGGATTCGAGTTCGTGGTCTAGGGCTATGGTGACGATCTCTCCGTATACCTTCTCCGCGGTTGGCATCGCCGTGGCTATCGGCGTCTCCGTCCTCGGCGCTGCCTGGTACGGTACCCTCTTAATTTCATTTCCATTTGTGTTGTTGTTGTTCTCATTTCCAATTGGTCTGTCTGAATAGTGGATCCAATTCGTTTCTTGTTGAAGGGGAATTTACATAACTGGTAGTAGCTTGATCGGTGCTGCAATCAAGGCTCCCCGAATTACCTCCAAGAATCTTATTAGGTAATAAATAAATACCCCTCACCACCACCACTCCTTTTTTCTGGAAACCCTTGGTCTTTCAATATCGTGGAATCATTCTAGACCTGCTTTTAGTTACTGTTCAGTTTTTTTTTTTTTTTTTGGTTATTGGGTTTTTAATAATTGATATTTCTTAATGCCTATGCTACGATTTTACAACATAATATTGAGGGCATTACATTAGTTTCTCATTGCTAGGAGATTCCTGTCTCATTGATAATCAATGATCATATCATAGGGTTAATACTTAATACTATCATTGTATTTGTACTCTTTTTTGAAGTCCAATTTTAGTGGAAGCTTCTCAGTAATGGTCATTGTTGATTCAATATCAAGAGAAGAGGTTCACCACTGAGCAGTTAGAACTTGGTATTTCATTATGGGGGAGCTGGAGGTTTTCGTTCATCCAGAGGATTTCATGTCTCTTAACTGCCATCCACACTGTCTCTCTGGAGCTCAGGTTTAGTATCCATGTGGGAGAACCAGTGCAATTGGTAGGCTATTTTCTATGGAAGGGCTCAGGCTACTTATTTGATGTCCATCTGGGCCTGTCTTATCATTGAACATATGTTTGCATGACTGGTGGAACCCTATATGATAACATAGTTTGCCCACTAAGAATTACTTTGGTCCATTTGTATTTACGGAAAATAACTTGTTTGTGGAAAATGTTTTACATAGAAAATAGCTTCCTGAATAACATTTTCAAGTAAGGATGTTTTCCTAAAAAATATTTTCAGCTCAACACTTTTACAGAAAATGATGCAGTTTCTAATTTTTTTTTTATTGTTTGCTTTGTTCAAAGGGGATGTCTTCTATTTTAAGTTTGTAACGATTAACTAGGAAAATATTTTCCTTTGACTGTTACACCAAACATAGGAAAATGTTTTCTGAAAAAATAAAAGAAGAAATTCACACCGAATACAGAAAGATGGGTTCCGTAAAACAAATAGATTCTTTATGTAGGATGGTTTTGTGGAGGGGAACTAGCTTTTACATTATGTTGGAAGAAGAAAAGAAGCTTAATAATCATATTTATGACATGTAACAATAAAAGTCCATTGACTCCATTGTGTGTGTGTGTGAGAGAAAGAGAGAGAGAGGCGTGTGTAGGTGTCCATTGACTCCATTGATGCTTTGTTCATTTGTTTTCTATGTTTAATGCAAAATTTCAGATTTGTGTCATTCTGAATTATCTGAACTCAAGATTGTTCTATTTGAGTGCTGTGAAAATTAATGTTCCATATAATATATATCTGTCTGCATAAAGTATCTTGGTGCTGCTGATATAGTTTCAAATGTAACCACGTGTGCCACTTAACATTTGGTTCTTGATGCCTGTGGTATTTCAGTGTAATCTTCTGTGAAGCTGTTGCTATATATGGGGTCATTGTGGCTATTATTCTACAAACGAAATTAGAGAGCGTTCCGCCATCAAATATCTATGCACCCGAGTCTCTTAGAGCTGGATATGCAATCTTTGCCTCTGGAATAATTGTGGGCTTTGCAAATCTTGTTTGTGGGTGTGTATTCTTTTTTACCTACATCTCATGTCTTCCCAGGAAATTCTCCATTTCTCCTGACTAATGCGGAGAGAGCTTTTCCATCCTGCTGTCTTTTTATATATTCAAATTGTTTTTTTTTTTTTTTTTTTGTGGCAGGTTGTGTGTAGGAATAATTGGAAGTAGCTGTGCTTTGTCTGATGCTCAAAACTCCTCTCTTTTTGTAAAGATTCTTGTGATTGAGATCTTTGGTAGCGCGCTTGGGCTATTTGGTGTTATTGTGGGAATTATCATGTCAGCTCAAGCTACATGGCCCTCAAAAGTTTAGTTTGCGTTCTATCAGAACACGTGCGAATGCAATTATGGTTGAGCACAATATGTTTTCTGTGCTTGCAGCCATTAAAGTCTCTTCTGCTTACCCATGTTGGTATGAATGTATAATCCAGCGTAATTGTTAGAAAAGCTTGTGTATCATCAGCCTTTTGGTCGAGGTTAAATATTTTTGGAGGATTACATCTTCAGTGTTAATTCATTTATCAATAAAAAAAATGTGAAACTATGTGGGCTTGTGAATATAGTCAGCAAGTAGTTTTGTTGACCGGGGTTTATTTGGTTCAGTGATGTGGTAGTAAAGTTCAAGTCAATTTCTTCACATTTAGAAGTTCAAGGTAAATATTTCTTGTTTTATCGCTAGAATATTCCATGACAGAGTATCAAGTACTACTTCGGCAATGATATTCAGAGGAACACATTGGCGGTATAAATGATAGAATTATAGCTCTACGACATATTTGGTAAATATACATTGTGTCCTGTGATCACCCCTAATTAATTTCCATTATCGCTACTTATACAATCTTTTTTAATTCCATAAGTAGCTGTTGTGGTTACATCTCAATTCTTCACTTTCTCAGTACCAATGTCAATAGAATTAATTAAAGAAAGACAATACCACGGGAAAATTGTAAGGGTAATCTAACCTCTTAATTTATTTTATCAT
The DNA here is from genome assembly GCA_023212625.1 of Styphnolobium japonicum. Taxonomy (NCBI): domain Eukaryota; kingdom Viridiplantae; phylum Streptophyta; class Magnoliopsida; order Fabales; family Fabaceae; genus Styphnolobium; species Styphnolobium japonicum. Next base: position 50,274,715 of record JALBWW010000003.1, read on the forward strand.
AATAACTATAGGTTGGAGCTCCGAAAGGGTGATAGGATACAACTTCCGAATTTGATTAACCAAGCGCCTACAAAAAATGAATACGAGGGTGTATTAAAATGGATTGGGCACAAGTATACACATTTGAGTAGAAGCACTAATCGTACGCTAGATTGACAGCTCCTGCAACATTCAATAAAATGCACGAGACTGTTTACACTTGATTAACGAAGGCCAACTATTTTCCTCATTTTAGATTTAACACATAATAACACCTGAATTTCTTACATTTGTACAAATTTTACAGATTAGGATATTAATAGCAGATCATTTCATGCTTTGACAACATGCCTCGCGAAACTGTGATTCCTGCATCGAATATCTTTCAATATGCCAACCCACCAGCAAATGTATCCCTATCGTGAAGCAGAGACTCTGTCAACCAATAACCATCCCAGCAACCACCAACCCTCTGCCAGTGACAAATAACACATAGATACTTGCGTTAAATCAAATAACAACGGGGAACTAATATACTAAATTTATGAAGACAATAGTTCAGATTATTATCGAATTAAGAAAAGTACTATCAAAATACTCCTGCAGCTATCCACTGTTCACAAACTTCCGTAACTCCCTATTTTCTATTGACTCAGTTTGATGAGAACACAACTCGGAACTACTCGCAGGCAGGCATCAAAACATGCATGTAATGCATTAGATAGTCTACGGTATAGACTGCAGGCTGCAGCATATAATAACTACCTATGGAATTGGGACATATAATGATAGAAACCGTTCTTTGGACAGATAAAAAAGTGATACCAAAGGCTTCTAATTGCTTTGTGTTTAAACTTTAAAATGGAAATATTAAATGCCTGTCATCTACTAGAAGAAACCATGATCAAACCTGACCTGAACCATGGTAAATTGAAATATCTCCTCTTCCTCTGGTCGACTTCCACGAATCCAAACCCGCTGCTTATATTTGTTCTGTCCCAAAACATGAAGTTAGATAACAGAGATAAAGAGAAAAATGACAAATAAGAAAGAACGAAGAAGGATGGAGTAACGGGATATTAGGAGCTCATACATTGTCAAATACAATATCCATAGGCAATTAGGCATACATACATTCATATATGAAATGGCCTGTGTATATATGTACAAGGCCAGAGATTTAGATGAAAAAATATACACACAGTCGTATATGACATCGTTCAAAACTAAACAAAAGCTGCACATCATGTGCTCAAGTACATATCATTATCCATGTAAAAGAGAAGTGACTTTCTACCTCCTCTACAAACAAACTGCTCATGATCTTTCTTTCCTTGTGAGCTAGTAACACTCGATAAGTTGAATGGTGAAAAATACGCCTGAACCGTTCAAACTGCACATAACCGGGTGTTTATCGTCAACATATACACTATTAATCAAAAGTTTATGAAAAGTTTGAACATTACTGACCTGACCCAAATCAAAGAATGGCCCAAAATAGGTTGACCTTTCAAAAGGATCAAATCCAGCAAACTATAATGGCAGAAACATAGCGTTACTACTTACCAGCGAAGCTGTTTCTACAATAGTACCAGAAGAAAATTCTGAGAGACAAAATTACCCTGTACATGACCTCAATGCCATAATCTTGACGGGGCTGGTCATTATACTTCAATGCTTCAAGCTGGTGATGCACAGCTTCTTCTGCACTAAACTGTAGCAAGATTTAATTGACAAAAACTATAAAGGAACACATGAAAATGCCAATTGGTAACAAGCATAGCCAGTGAATTACATCTAATCTTGGGCCAAAAGGTCTTTTTTTGCGAGATTCAAACCTGCAGTACAGAAGGCCAACAAATCCTGTCAGCTTCATGTTTTGTGTCTGATTCATAAATCATAGGTGATACCTTGGCAACAACATTAACTATGTAGATAAATTTGATTGCTTCAATCATTATTAAATTCAGGCAATACTTGTGAAAAATGGGTTATGATTTTTTTTGGTTAAAAAGATGGACAAACAAGACTTGCCAAGAAACATTGGACCCAATTACAATAATAATAAGAGTGGCTTAGAGTTAGACCGTTGATAAAATCCTAAAAAAAGTAAGCACTACAACTGCATACGCATACCAATCTGCAGAAAGGAAATCGGGAACGTCAGCAGAAGCCTTGAAGCGAGAGGTTACACTGACATGGTTTCTGTTTTCGATGTTGAAAGATTTGGCCTTGGAGTTGGACAAATACCAAACACACTGCGGAGGAGACAACAGAGACGAACCAAACGACATCGTCGTTTCCTTCTACTTCCTGAAATGATCGCTCTCAGTTGTTAGTTTATGATAGTTGAAGAATGGAGATTCAGATTACCATCACGGTATTCTCAGTTTTCAGTTCTGAGTGTGACGTCTTTGGTCCCTCTTTGTGCGTGCGCGCGCGTGGCTTTTGCTACGCCACCTTCTTTTGCAGACTTTTGACCAAAAACAAAAATACAATAGGGATATGGAAGATGATAAATACCACGAACATTTTTTCTGCCAATGGATTACAATGACATGGAGCAACTCTTTATACTAGAGAAATTGATTACTATAGTCCATAAAAGAAGTTGAGGTTGAAAAAAATACTACCACATTATTTCTAGCCTTTAATAAAAATGATTTTCGTATGAAATAGCACCACTTATTATAAGCATGTTTTAAGATGATGTTCTAGAATTATATAACTTTAATTATTATATTTTTTTAATGATAATTCTGAATTTTGTTTATACGCACCCGTATTTAAGAAAATTAATTATTTTATGTATTACTTCAAAATTGGTTAGAGCATAGTTAGTTTTGGTCATATACTTCCCTCTCTTTTTTCTCATTGTCTTACATTCAAACATACTGAGAATAGAAGTTTAATGTACAATGGCAGGGTACGTATGTGTACTTATTCTTGTATTAGATTTTATTTGAATAGGTTTATGTGTAATTTATTTTGATTTATATACTACAATTGGAGCTTATAAATTATTTTTATCATGTTTAGATAAGTTTGTTAAAACAACTTATAAAATTTTTATAAGTTATTTTGAGTTTATTTTCATAAGTTATAAATTTAAGTTTATGAAAATAAGCATTTGTGAAAACTAAAAATTGCTTAGATGTTAATTTTTTTTATAATAATTTTTGACAAAATTAACCATAAAGAATTGACATAATTCATAACATATCTCTCAAATGCACAATATTTATTCCAAAAGATTTATAAAAAACACTTCTGAAGTGTTTATCCAAATACTATTTAGCTTATTTTAAACCACACTTATAATAGTAAAGCTTATTAAATAAGCTCTATTCAAATAAATAATTATATAAACTATTTATTCAAATATGATTTTATTCTAAATTAGAGTTATATCATACAAGCAAAAGTTCTCGTAGTTGAAATGAACTTTTCTTATATAATTACTTACCTTGATTTAGCATAGAATGTTGCTTGAAATGTTTAAATTTGATTTCTAAAGGCTTCTTTTTTCTTTTCTTTTTTAATCTTTCTGTCCGCATTACGAAATGGGGTAATGATCATATTGGTATTGCCTTGGCTTCCATGTTGACATTCTTGAAAGATGTTACCGATATTAGCAGGGACCATCAATAGCAGTTTTAGGTTACATTTGAATAAATAATTTATATAAGTATTTATTAGAGTAGAGCTTATTTAATAAGTTCTATTATTAAAAGTGTTATCTAAAATAAGCTAAGGGCATGTTTGTATTAATTTTTTTAGGAGTAGAAGTGTTTTTTTAAAATAATAAAAGTACTTTTTTTTAGAAGCTAAAGAATTCAAGCTTTTAAAAAAAACACTTCATGTGCTTTTTTGTTACACATGAAATACTTTTTTTAAAAGCTTGAACTCTTTAGCTTATAAAAAAAGTACTTTTATTATTTCAAAAAAATACTTTTTGTCCTAAAAAAGCTAATACAAATGGGCCCTAAATTGTATTTAGATAAATACTTTGAGAAGCACTTTTTATAAATTATTTAGAATAAATATCGAACATTTGAGAAATATATTATGAATTGTGTCAATTTCTTAAGGTTAATTTTGTCAAAAATTATTATAAAATAACTATTACCTAAACAAAAGTTTATTTTCATAAGCTTAAATTTTTAGTTTATGAAAATAAGTCCAAAACAACTTATAAGAGTTTTATAAGTTGTTTTAATAAGATCATCCAAACCTTATAAAAATATTTCATAAGCACTTATTCTAATAAATAAGCTCAAATAAATTACATATAAGTTTATCCAAACATGCCTTACTAAAAAATTATGGCACCTTTCCCATTTTAAAATCAGACGTGGTTCCAAGCCTAAGCAACTTCATTTTAGTCTCGAATTATGATTTAACTTGAAGCAAGATTAACTTGCTTTTGAGTTGAGAAATGTCAGGTTGAATTCTTCCAACATTCATCCTTCCCAATCTACCATTGTAGGTGTTAAATCAATAAATTTAACTCAAAATAATTTATACATTTTTCATTTATAAAATTAATTTTTATCAACATTATATATAACAACATTAATTTTAATAAAATTAATTTTTAAATAAAAATTGTCAAACATAAATGAGTTAAATATTTTTATTTTAGGTTATCACCAACGGGTGTTGCAATTCTTTTAATGCACATTTATAGAAATAAATATTTAGGGAAATAACCCTCAAGTTCAACTTAGTGAGAAAGTTAGACAGTTTAGTTCTTTTTAAAAATTAATTAATTATTCAACTAATTTAATTAATAATTTACATACGGTTAACCACGTATCAAGTATAAAAAATGAAGATAAATTATTAGTTAACCGTATATAAATTATTGGTTAAATTAATTGAATACTTTGTTAATTTTAAAAAAAAAACCAAATTGTCCAACTTTCTCACCAAACTAAACTTGAGGGTCATTTTTCCTAAATATTTTCCTTTTTTTCAAAACCCCGTTTGCATTGGCGGAAAACAAACATACATTAAGTTGTCAATTCACGTTTTAAGCCGTTGGGAAGTCACACGTTCTTTTCCAATGGGTGTATTTCTTTGTATTCACGACCTCTGGGTGCCAGTTGTGAAGCTCCGAGGAATATATAATTTCGAGATGTGGGTGGGTATATATCGGCGAAAGATATTTCAACGCTGAAGTCAAATTTAATTTTAGGGTAATGCTACTATTTCCAACGCTCAGGCCTTATGATTATTCATATATATTTTTTAAAAACAAAAGCCCTCACATAAATTTATAATCATAACCAATGATAGCTCGAGCGTTTTTAGACAGCACTTCCCTTAAGTATGTAGAGTTGTATGATGATACATGTGCGATTGCCCCCTCATTTTTATCTTTATCTAACGTGTATGTTCATCTTTATCTGAGTTGATAAGCCTCTTGAAGTCGGGCTATGGCCAGAATTTTTGTGTGGATAACTCTTTTTCAGAATTTTTGCAGAGGGGATTATAATATACCCAAACAAACTAACATTTGAGAAATTACGTATGATGATGTTTAATAAAAAAAAAAAAGATAAAAAAAAAACTACTTCTTTATCTCGTATGTCGGTTTTTCGTAAATCTTTCAATTTTGTGTAATTTACAGTCAGAATGTATCTGAATCTGAAATTTATCTTCTTTTCTTATAGTGTCATTAAATTGATTATAGAATTTAATAATTGATAAGATAAATTTCTATATTTTTGTTTAATTTATCTCCTTTTGCCATAGTACCGTTAAAATTAGTTACAAAATTTAATAATTGATGGGATAAATTGTTATTTTTTTGTTTTAAAATTGTAACTATGTTATGATGGATATCTTAATTTTCATATTGAATTAGATTGTGAGGGTAAAATGTTACACTCAAATTTTAAATTACACATTAGTTAATTTGAATAGTTTTTTTTTTTAAATTTATCTTAAATAGTCAAGTATCATGTTTAGACATCTAATATTTATATAGGTTTATAAAGACAGCAGATGTTCATATGATCGAGATGTCTATGATAATCTCATATACCTAATAAGAGCATGTTGCTCAAGCATCCAAGATACTTAAAAATTGAGTGTCTAGAGTCAAATGCCTGTATAAAACATAAACACTTCCAAAAAAATGAGCCATATCCAAGTTACAATATATAAAATTCTATTATATCACCATATCCAGTTATGGTGTATGTGCTTCTTCATCTGTTTAATTTACTAAACACAACTCTTCTTAAAAATTCCTTATCTCTAACCATTAACCAACTATATAGGAAAGAATGGTTGGGAGCAATTTGTTTACCACTGTGACAATATATTTAATCTCTTACCTAAATGAATCATTATGCAAGGTTTCAATGTAACAATAAATAATGACGTGCAAAAATGTTTTTTGGTAACTTTTGGATTAATTTATCCATTGCGAGCGCATCTGAGTAAGGACCAGCAGGGCAGCAAGTCCTGGATAATGGTTAGCATAATTAGGAAACTAAAATGGACCACCAGGAACTCAACCACTTCGGCTGTGGCACATTATGGGATCTAATTCTAAGATTTACAGGAAAAAGGAAATGGATAGTTATAGTTATGCAATACAGGAAACTGAATTGAATATAAGAAAGTGATTTTAGTGTCTATCTTTAATGTTCTGGTGTGCATTATCACTATATCAGTGGTCATGCTCACAAAATCGCTGCCTGCGGGACATATCAATTCTCTCTCTCTCTCTAAATTAGGATATATTATTATTTTGAAAGTAAGAGATTAATCTTATAAGATATAATCAAATGAGTAAAGTAAAAAAAAAAATTTAATTATATTTTCTTTATATATATTACTTCAAAAATTAAATTTAAAATAAAATATTTAAAGTGAATATATTCCTTTTATTCAAAACAACGCGAGTTAATACATGTAAATTCTCTTTAATTAGTTGGAAAGTTGATAGATTCTAGTTCTAGTTAAAAATTGCCCCTGCTCTGCTGTATTGCCCCTGCTCTGCTGTTAAAGTGCAAAGCCCCACCGCCACGTGATAAAGTTAAACATAATTTAATTATTATAGGAATAGGGGTTGTAATAGGGTTCAACACAGATTTTGATGAACCCAAACCGATCCAACTCAAATCCAATCATGGTCCAATGGGATCCACTTGGTCCGACATCGATCGGTTCAACGCAGTTTTAGACTAATAACTATGTGACATGACATGTAGACCTTTTTGAGGGCTGCACTCCAAGATCCAAACCAATTACATTTCACCAAATGTCACGACTTCTTCATCACCAACCCACATTCACGAAGCTTCTAGAAGACCTCTCAGATAAGTTCCAATCTCCCGTGCCTGGCAATGGCATCGCGTAGTAAACTGTAAAATAAAGTATGTCATTAGCAAAAGTGCTTCTTATGTGTTATTCGCATTCTTCGACACTACCCATCTGAAAACTCACACCATGCACGTAACGATTCTCATCTTTAACATCTATACAATGTCTTCGTCAAGACTTTCTTTATGAAAGGACTCCAAACAAACTGTACACAATCAATTTAGAAATTTGCTATGAGGAAACGCTCGACCCCCATAACAAATCATTTCAAACATAAAGTTTAACCTTAATTGATTCTGCAAGTAGTGAAACCCCTACTATTTCCCTTTTTGTAATCTAAATCTCTTATTTTTTTTCATACCATGTAATTAAGACCAACAACACTTAACTTTCATTATTGTTTTAAAAAATGATTATCTAAAATTCTAGGAAAGTACTTGATCCATAATTAACCTATGAGAACTGATTGCAATTTAAGGCTCAAGCTAGCCTCACCAACCATATAGTTAAGTCTCAATTAAATTTCGAAGTCCCATGAGACAAAGTTTTTTTTTTTAAAAAAAAAAAAGTTAAAACGTTATGACTTACCATTATCAATTTGACTTTGAAGGATATTTTGCTGCAAGTGACAGTTATATAAGACTTCTGAACTAAACAAATAGAAATAAGAATTGAGTGTTAAATTATGTTTTTCAACCTTTTGAAAAAAAATTTGAAAATAGTTTTTAAAACTAAACTCTGCAAGTTGGCAATAAAGTATGAATGAATATAAATAATTAACGCAATCCGTTGGATATAAAAATGTTTTAATGAAAAACTTTAAACGCAAGTTGAAAACTATATGTTTAAATAAAATTTGTTGTTAAGAACAATAATGATAATCCTTAAATGTTAGTAAAAATAAAGTAATGCAAGGTAAGGGAAGAGGAATTCATGCAAGATGTTTATACTGGTTCACTTTCACAATCTGAGAGCTACGTCCAGTCCCTTCAATTTGAAGAAATTTCACTAATCTTTACAAAGATTACAAGTATTCTTTACATCACTTCTTTAGGCTTTTCAAAGAGTTATGAGGGTAAGTGTTTAAAACACTTAAGATTAACTCACGATATGTGAGGATAAACAATAAGCTCAAAAAGATTAGAGTAACTCTATACAAGAGTATAATGAAATATAGGCAAATCTCAGAGTAATTCTTTTCACTTCGTATGTTGTTCTATATATTTAAACCTGTGAAGATATTGTATATTTATACTTGTAAGCTTGTACTTGTCTTCATAAGCTTCTTTGTTCAACGATAATATTTATTACCGTTCTAAGTTGCATTAAATGCTCAATGTTAATAACGTGTTGATCTTCTTCTAAAAAGTAGCTTTGGTTATCAACTTTGCAAGAAACTTTGATATCTTTGTTCTGACTCTTTTGAGCGAGCAAAAAGTTCCTATTTGCTGGTCCTTGTAGTTGTTAGATATGTCAATTCTAGTGTACAAAGTTGACTTTGAATGTCGCATACTTGTCAGAGATCTTATCATTAGCAATCAATGTATTTTGTTTTACTAGTATTTGAATTGACTTTGGACGAATACACTTGAGTGAAGAAACAACGAAGACAAAAACTTTAAACAATCTAATAAAATATATTAAAGTAATTCATGACATATTAGACGCATGTAGTAAAAACATTAAGTCTATTTTTAACAAAACTTGTCTTAGTCCAAAAGGTGTTTAAATATGTTTTACACGAGAGATACAAATTGGACTGTCACTACCTTTTAGAGAAAAAATGTATATAAGTTCAATTAAAAACTTATTTGTTCATTCTAATTTAACATTATTGTTATTTTCAAAACTTGAGAAATTTAATTTCTTAAACTAATTTAGTTTCAATATCAATTACTTGATTTCGTCTTTAGTTTCATTTACTTCTTTAGAAAAAAAAGTATCCAAAGAATTTTTTAAAAACTTTTATTAGGATAAGTTCAAAACACGAGAGCGTATTGATATTTTTAGGATTTATATATTCTACTTTTAGTTTATCAAAATAAAGTGTGGAAAACAATATATATATATATATGAGGTTTTTCTAATATATATTTTTTGTGAGGGTCCAATACCTTTTTAAAATTTATAGTCAATATTTAGTCATATGTTTTACTTAATTAAAATATAATTATTTTATTTATATTTCATTTAAGTGAGACATGTGACTAAATATTAATCATTAATTATTAAGGTTACCAATATCCTTATAAAAATTAAAGGGTACTAAAAGAATCTTCACACAGACACATATAAATGTTAGTTACACATAACTTTTACTTCACATATCTCAAATATGATGAAGTGGAGGTTGGAGAGTGTGTTAAACTTAATATACTCACTAAATGAATCAACATATCTCTCACCTTTATCTTAACATATGTGAGATATGTGAAATGAAAGTTATGTATAACTAACATACATACACACATATATATCTAGAAAGTCAGTCAAACAGTAGTTACAAAATTATTCTTTGAGAATTATTTTGGTACTCATAAAAAATTTTTAGAAGGTCAGTCAATCAGTAGTTATAGAACTATTTTTTATAATTATTGCAGTACACACTTTTTTTGGATATTGGTATTCATTATGAGTTGTAATCATTCATTAGTTGTTATTTATATTTAATAAACTTTCAAATATTTATTGTAAAACCAATAATCAATAAACAATTAACAACTCAATTTAAATACTAAATTCATGAAAGCACCATGACAATTCCCTTAGGCCCCGTTTTGGCGGACAAAATTGAGTTTGGAATTGGAATTTGACCTCTTAATTCCAATTATTTTGTTTGCTATGTATATAAGAATTATAATTATAATTATGAGTCCAATTCTATAGAATTGAAAAATAACTAGTTTATATTACTCTCAATTCTTATCTTAAACCTTAAAAATTTCAATTCCAAGCACCAAGATTTTTTTTAATATTTTGAATATTAAAAGGTAAAAGTTAAAAACTATCCTGCAACTATTGCCACTCGTAAAACCGACATAATCTGACAACGTCGATACTGGCGTGCTCCGGCAACGTCGTGGCCAATGTGCTACAGCCACATTATCCACCACGCTTCGGACGTGCTAGCCACCGACGGCCTCCGATCACTATTGTTGTCATGCATGCAATGACCAAATTGTCACGCTTCCACGATTATTAGCACAGATATCTTGCAATCACTTTCGTCATCGTCAATAGTGTCATTTAATTTGACATCCATTACGACCGTTGTAATCTAGCAACACAAGTTTTATTTTTTTTAATATAATTTTAAATTATTATTTATTAATTTTATTTATTCTTTATAAATTCTCGATAAATTATTCAAATAATAAAATTTTAATTTTGTTCAGAATTATAATTCTAAAATTTTAATTTTTTAATTGTCCCAAATATAAAAAATAAAATTCTTATCTATTCTAATTCTATATAAAATAATAAAAAAAATAAATTTCTAAATTATAATTTCTGTTATCAAAGAACCCTTGTCTTTTTTTGATAGATGTTACAGAACAAATTTTACTGCCTATATAAAGTATAGTTTTTTTAATCATTAGCTGGAAAAAGATCTCTTTTTTATGGTTCCTCACATGACTCACATTCACACCTGGTTCTGATGCCGTCTCTTTGAAACACCATATATTATTGTCCGCTCTGCACCCTCTAAACCTTGTAGTTCGCTCTCCGTTGTTTTCTCCGGCCAGAGCATTGCGACCTCTGTGAGATTCACCATTTCAAATTTTCAAGGTCAGTTTCCACACGACAGTCTCATTCAAAATTGAGTTCTCTCTCTGTTTGTTTAGCAATGCGTGAACAATCTCTCCTTTTGATACATACATTGGCCATTCTATTAATCAGATTAGATCTTCTATGTTGTGGTTAATGGAGACGATGCAAAATGCTTTCTTTTATTTTCTTTTGGTGCAAATATAAAATCCATTCTATTTGTGTGTATTGATTATTATGGGTCATTCATGTTTTGCAGGGTTGTTGCTTTGGTAATTCTGACATGCATTTCTGATTCTCCATCATCAAAGGAGTTATCTTGATCTCTAACCGCGATTCACCAAACCCATTTTGATTTTTTCGATTATCTAGTCAAACCCTGAAGTTCCCAAACAATCCAGATGACAAATTCATCATAAAGTTTGCATCTTTAGAGGAAAAAGGATTCATGCTTTTTTTGTTCTCACTATCACATTGACATCAAGCAGAGGAAACTTTAATCCCAGCCATTTTTTGTTTGGTCTCTTAAAACCACCACTGTATCTCACAAAAGATGTCAGAATCAAATCCAAAATCCCCATTGATCCAATCATCTTCTTCTTCAACAAAGCTTCCAGATTTCAAACTATCTGTGAAATTGAAATACGTGAAGCTCGGCTACCATTACCTCATCACCCATGGAATGTTCCTGTTCTTATCACCTCTGGTGGTTCTAATCACTGCTCAGCTCTCCACATTTTCAGCCCAAGATCTGCATGAACTTTGGGACCATCTGCGCTACAATCTCATATCAGTGGTACTTTGTTCAGCTCTCATCGTGTTCTTGTCGACCCTTTATTTCCTAACTCGTCCTCGACCAGTTTACCTTGTCGACTTTTCGTGCTACAAACCCGAAGATGCCCGGCAATGCACGAGGCATGTGTTCATGGATCGTTCTGGTTTGACGGGAACTTTCACGGAGCAAAGCCTCGAGTTCCAGCGGAAGATTCTAGAAAGATCAGGACTTGGTGAGTCAACTTACCTCCCTGAAGCTGTTTTGAGAGTCCCTCCAAACCCATCAATGGAGGAAGCTAGGAAGGAAGCTGAGGCAGTTATGTTTGGTGCCATTGATGAGCTGTTTGAGAAAACAAGGATGAAACCCAAAGACATTGGGATTCTGATTGTGAATTGTAGTTTGTTTAATCCTACACCATCTTTGTCTGCTATGGTTATTAATCATTATAAGCTTCGTGGGAATATTCTTAGTTACAATCTAGGTGGCATGGGTTGTAGTGCTGGTTTGATTTCTATAGATCTTGCTAAGGATCTTCTTCAGGTTCATCCAAATTCTTATGCTTTGGTGGTTAGCATGGAAAATATCACCTTGAACTGGTATTTTGGAAATGATAGATCCATGCTTGTTTCAAATTGCTTGTTCAGAATGGGAGGAGCTGCAATCTTGCTTTCTAACAAGAGGTGGGATAGACGTCGATCCAAGTATCAGTTGGTCCACACGGTTAGGACCCACAAAGGTTCTGATGACAAGTGCTTCTCTTGTGTTACACAGAAAGAGGATTCCACAGGGAGGGTTGGTGTTTCTTTGTCAAAGGATCTGATGGCAGTTGCTGGGGATGCTTTGAAGACCAACATCACCACTTTGGGTCCGCTTGTGTTGCCAATGTCTGAACAGTTGCTCTTTTTTGCCACATTGGTTGCAAGAAAACTTTTCAAGATGAAGGTGAAGCCATATATCCCTGATTTTAAGTTGGCCTTTGACCATTTCTGCATTCATGCTGGGGGAAGAGCTGTGCTAGATGAATTAGAGAAGAACCTCCAACTCTCACACTGGCACATGGAACCTTCAAGAATGACCCTTTACAGGTTCGGCAACACTTCGAGCAGCTCACTTTGGTTTGAATTGGCTTACCCTGAAGCCAAAGGAAGGATTAGAAAGGGCCATAGGTTATGGCAAATTGCATTTGGATCCGGATTCAAGTGCAATAGTGCAGTTTGGAAGGCTCTGAGGAAGGTGAATCCGGCAAAGGAGAAGAATCCATGGATGGATGAAATTCATCGGTTCCCAGTTGATGTTCCCATGTTCTCAGCCATCTAGATAACGTGGCTTCATCATAGTTCATGATTTAGATTGTACCCACCACCCAGCTGGGCTAAAACACTTATTTTGATTATTGATTTTTTTCCCCTCTTATTTCGTATTACCTATTGGCAACCCAAACATAAGCTTTCCTTCTGTTAACCCGTTCTTACATTTCTCTATCGCAGCTTTGACTTTAGCTTTGGTAAAAACAGAACAGAATCAGGAAACGACTCAAATGAGCAGACTCGTCCATTACGGTTTTGCTAAATCTTTGCTTATGCCAAGCAGTTCAAAACAACACAGAATAGGTTGAAGAAGATAATTAACCATGTGCCAACATACAGCCTAGACAGCGAGTTCCATCTAGTTTGCAGTACCATAGCACAGAAGCCAACATGTCAGTTAATACAAGTCAAACAAAAATATCAGAAATTTTTAAATTACTGCAGAAGGTCGTTTCTATCTAACTATTGCAAGGGACAAGTTATACACAAATCAAGATATCATCAAATTTACAGTAAAATTCATCTCCAAGGTTAATTGGAATAATTTTTGAACCCTCATTCCTTTGAGGACTTGTTGATAAGAGACTTGTGGATATGAGGAATTACACCACCACCAGCTATTGTTCCTTTAATGAGGGTGTCAAGTTCTTCATCTCCACGGATAGCAAGCTGTAGATGTCTAGGGGTAATACGCTTCACCTTCAGATCCTTGCTTGCATTGCCGGCCAACTCCAATACCTCTGCAGTTAAATACTCCAGGATAGCAGCAGAATACACTGCAGCTGTGGCCCCAACTCTTCCGTTAGCAGTCACCCTTGACTTCAGAAGACGGTGAATACGTCCAACAGGGAACTGTATCAAAACATACACAAGATGACACACCAGAGGACACGAAACGTATTACAATTATACTAACAAACAAGAGACTATTAAACACAAATTGAAGTTCATCATGATTTCAGCCAACACACCACAAATTTCTGCATGCCCAAAACCTGGACATAATAATTACACCATTCCAATACATGCAACATTGGTTATGAATTATAATTAACCCCCGCCCAGCGTGGAATAAAAAGAAAAGGAAAATGCTAAATGTTACAAAAGCCAATTCATAGATTTGTTACAAAGCCTTTTGTGGGGAGCAATTTCGTTCCATTACATGCTGTTCCACTTTTTCTCTCAACTTGTTACTGCCACGGGAATTCGTGGCAAGATTCTTAAAAAATCTTTCGTAGTAAATAGCATTGCTGAAAAAAAAAAAACAAAGTCCTTACTCAATTATTGACTGTTACTCCCATCCTCACAGTTAAAATTTCAATAAATAGCCACTCCCAAAACAAGATTGTTGTTATAAATGAACCTGCTCAAACCATGGCACTTATGCATGCACACTTAGGAGGAAATAGAGAAGGGGGATGAAGTGAGGTAAACTAAATTGACTAGGTAATCAAACTAATTGGATGCTGAAGCCTATTGTATCAGGCTGCCACCTTGCAGAATACATCCAATTGGTTATAACCAAAAAGCCAGAAAATAACCACAGAGAAGTAGATTAAACTCAGATATGTGCACAGCCAGAATCCATGAATGGAGGTAAGACAACTCGGGCCAGAGCTTTAGACAATGAAAACTATAAGACAATTACAGAAATTGGAACTGAATGGACTTGACAGTTTAGAAGCAAACTGCCATAAAACAGGGTAACTATAATTCTATAGCTATATCATAGGAAAAGGGATAGATGGTGATCCCTTCCCAACAACCCATATACATCAGTGACAAACCACAATAAGGGTTTTAAATTGTGATCTACAACCCCAATTGCAGCCGCAATATTGCGGTTTTAGAGGTATCCACAACCGCAACAAAGCTGCAATTGTGGCTGCATCAGCCGCACTTTCCCACAATTGTCAACAATTTCTGTAATTGCAACCGCAATAATTGCTGCATGAATACTAACAAGTAATTCTAAAGATATTTGGTGGAGTCCAAAACATTTATTGTGATAACCAACAACTAAAAGATGTTTGACAACTCATGAAAGTACCTGTACCCAACTCATCAAGTATCAGCAGTGTGGTCAAAGGCATCAAAAGATGTGCCTAAGGCGAGGCGCCAGAAGGGGTGCCTCTTGCTGGTTGAGGCGCTGCCTCTTCATTGAGGTGCACGCCTTTGGCTCTGGCACCTTAGGTGCACCTCTTTGGTTCAGGGGAGGCAAGCCTGGCGCCTTATTGATAACTATAAGAAAAAACCCTAAAAGCCCATCCATCTAACTTGTTAACTTCAAAGCTGGAGGAGGTAAAATAGTCTGAAATCAGAATGTTAAAAATAATAAGGGTAAAATAGTCTGAAATCAGAATGTTAAAAATAATAACTAGTTGTGGGTCTTTGGAAGGATCAAGGAGCCTAGGGCTTTGTAAATTGAACAATTTAATCTTCTGTTTTAGTGTTTTACCATGAATGTTATGCTTCTTTTTTGCCATTTTCACCCCTCTCGTCTGAAGGTGTTAAAACCCCCTCGCACCTTTTGTATTTGACTACCTGGGGTACAGGGTACCCAAAAGAAAAACATGGGTACAGTAACAAACTCCGACACGGAAGACATGAGAATTTCAAAAGGAGATGCAAAAGCCCTAAAACAACCCCATATTGTACAAAGCTAATATAGAATAGTGACTGATAGAATAACAGCTACCCACAATTTGAATTTCAATCGAAAAGAGTTGAGTGGAAAAAGAAAAGATTGAAAGAGAAGAAAAACCTGAAGACCAGCTCTGGAGGAGCGAGAAACGGGTTTCTTCTTATCCTTGTCCTTGTCCTTGTCCTTGCTTAGTGCTGGGGTTTTACCCGTTATCAACCCCTTTGCTCCTTTTCCTGACATCTCTCTCTCTCTCTCTCTCTCTCTCACTGCAACTCAGTGGATCGATGGATCAATTCAATTTACACACCTTTCAGATTTACAATCATCGATCCAATTCCAAACACCAACAACCACAACTACAGGTGGGGGTCTTCTCTCTTCTATCTATTTATTTCATTGGGAACAAGAACACCTTTCCTAATTAGTAATTACCCTCCTTGTTTCATTTAATTACCAGAAAACCACTGCTCTATGCTAGTATTCGCTATTCGGCCTTGGCCTCGACTCTTCAGTGAGTTCATAATGGATTGGGCTTAAGGGTTGTGTCCAATGTCTACTTCTTTTTTTTTTCGGGGTAAGCAATGATGTAATTTTTTTGTTGGCCTTCTATATTGCAGACACAAATGATTTTTTTTTTTTTAAAAAAAAAGAAAGATTGAAGATTGTATGTGTTTTTGTTTTTGTTGTCACTTCTAAGTGCCTGAAATTGAAGATTCTTTCAAGCGAGAAGCAGCTGCAAAAGATTTTTTATTCTTATTTTGATTATCAACCGATAATTTAAAATAATCTAATTAGAAGAGGTTGAGAAAGACTAATAAATTTTGAAGAGAAATCATTAAAAAAAAAAGAAGAAGATTTTGCTCAAATTAAATTTATTTTGGTATTTGATATGGACTAACAATGTCATTTAATTCACGTAGCCCATGCTATTTACTGGAATAATACTTTGATATTATTGTTGTTGTTTTTTTTGTATAAAGTTGTTTTAGTTTAATTATCAACTAATAGCATGTTTGGTTTAGCTTTTAGAAGTTCTCAAACCATGGTTTAAACAAAAGCTTGTCTCTTGATATTTTTGTTCAAACCATAATTTTGAAGTTTCAAAAGCTAAATCAAACACACATTAAGATAATATGACTGATTTATGAGTTTTCTAAAAGAGTGTAAGAAAAAAAATAAAAATTGGTGTAACCACCCCAAAATCACATAGGGAGTTAAAAATAGCCTCTAACATAGTGTTGACATGTTTGTCAACCTTTAAACTAAAATTACGTTTAAGTGCAAACGTGATTCTAACATCCAAAATACAAAAACAACATTTGTTGCTTTTACGGTGAAAGAAAACTCGCTTATATGTATATTAATAAAAATATCCTTCTAATTAAAAATTATATAATTATTTTAATAATATTTAAAAAATATGATAAAGAACATATAGACCCCTAAACTTTGACTCATTTGCAAACAGATATCACTAACTATAAACTAAGCTAATTATTTTAATAGATCATTTCATCCATCTTCTGTTAAACTAGTTAATGAAAAATGACGTAGCACAATTATAGTCTTCCACGTGTATGCAATTTACACTCTTAATATTTTTTTATTATTTTTTAATCATTTCAGGTATTTTGTTATTTGTCAAAAAATAAAAATAAATCTAAATTAAAAAAAAAACTTTGATTTTCTTTAAAAATTATCTTCATCTTGACCTCCCAATTGTAATGGTAAGCTTTTTAGATATTGACTTAGACTTCCCCTGACTTAAACACATTCCACCAAAGTGTTGAAAGTTTGCAATCAGGAACAAACCCTTCCTTAATCATTTTCCTCATCAAGGTTATGGGTCTTGTTCATCTAGTGAAGGATGTTCCACATGGTCTGGTACTTGTTGGCGCAAGCGTGGATCTTGACCATATCCTCGAACTCGACATAGGTGGAGTGGTAGGAAAGGTTATAGGAGCGAGCCCAGTTAAAGAAGCGAAAGGACTTACTGGCCGAGTTGGAGTAGGCATGGAGGAAAGTAGCACCAATGGCAGTTCGACTTTTCTTGTTTAGCCGATTGAATAGGCTAAATCACACCAATAATTCTCATGTTCAGACGATGAGTTAAGGAAGGGACTCTATCTCTTAGCCTTGGGTTCCTAGGATGCTAAAGAAAACTCCTAGTGCGAAGATCATTTAAAACACAAAGTAAAAGAAAGCTAAAAATTGCATTAAAATGTATGAATTGAGTACAAGGCAGTAAAGAAAGCGATAAACAAAGCTGTAAATAAAGCAATAAATAACATAATTGAAATGTAAGATAAATTGACTGTGTTGGTCAATCGACAGATGCCTCTTTTTACTGCTTCAAACCCTTTTATAGATGGAAAACTAGCCTTTAGTCCCTTAAAAACTGTCTGCCACGTCTCATTATCTTGCTCATCCACTTCTAATCATTATGGGATCATAGTTGAATAGTTATTGTAATGTTATTGGCTTCGTTAACTAATTTCCTTTATTTTAAGGCAAAAACTCTCCACTTTAGTTAAACTAGATAACTGAATAGCAAACCCAGTCTTCCATTATCCATATTTTCGTAGGGATGGCTGTTGTGCAGATCATGGGTTGTTGCAAACCTTTGGACCTGGTCAAATAATCATATATAGCTTCAGTCTTCAGCTAACTCGCTCCAATAGGCCCATTACCCATTGGGTCCGACCTAATTTTAAACTCATTATTAGGCAATGCAAAATCTGGTCCATCAGCTACCTAAACAGTCTCCATAATTCAAACATAAATAGGCCCAGCCTATAGTATATTTTTTGGTGTGTGAGAATGGCAATGGTGGTAGTGCAGTAGAGAAGAATGGGAGGTTGAAGATGAAAGATTTTTTTTGAATTAATAATTTTTTCATTTTTTATAATTATTTAATATGTGAAATGATTAAAAAAGATAAAAATAACATTAAGGGTTAAGATTGCAGATAAGTGGATGGTTAGGATTGTGCCATGTCATTGCTTCATTATAGTTCACAATAATTGTTTACAAATATGTCGAAGTTCACAGGGTTTGGATGTCATTTAAAAAAAAACCTAATAATTTTTTTTAAAATATTATTAGTTATACTCAAAGTAATTTTATTTTATAATACCTAAACAAACTTAATTTTTTAAAGAATTTCTTTTGCCATCAATTTATTTATAATCAATCTTTTTAACATCAATTTATTAACAATCTAACTCAAAATAACTTATACATTTTTTGACAATTACACATCTTAAAAGTAATTTTTTATCAACATTATCCAAACAACATTCATTTTAACAAAATTAATTTTCAAATAAAGATTTCTAAATATAAATCACCTCACTTAAACTTATTTATGACTAAAATCAAGTTACAAAATTAAGTTCACTTAAAATAAACTTTGTAAAATCTAATACACACTGAGGCAAGTAATATGACCAGTGTTTGCATTCTAGAAGTTTTTGAACTTTTACTCCAGGTATGTTTCTACAGACACGTTTCATATTGCAAATGCCAACTTTGACTACATGAAAGTCCATGAAGACACATCATAGTTTATTTTTTTATCCTTGTTTAGTATCCCCCACACCATTTAGGTGTGGAGATTAATTTTGTTTGAGATACTAAATCTACTATTCTCTATAAGTACTTTTTTGTAAGCTTGAATCCCTGACATTGCAAAAATCCATCAACTGTTAAACTTAAACTTGATTACCACTTCAACAACCCCTATGTAGGTTTCTTAATATATTTTTTCTAACAGTGTTGGAACCAAAGACGAATTTTAGTATCTTATATAGGAACCAAAATTGTTTAAGGAAATTGAAACCTCTGAGTTTTGAAGACAAAAATAAATATTAAATTAAATAGAACAAATAAGTTTTGAATTAACTTATACTTTTTACGAAGTCATGTCTTTTGGTTAAACAAATGACGAATACTTTTGTACCAAAGATAAGCTTTGATAAAATTTCTCTTTGTAATGCGCGTTTAATACAACTGTTTTATATTTTATTATTGGATTGTCCATTGTTTGTCTCTGTTGTTGTTTCTTGTGAAACATCCGTCCAAGGATATTCAAAGACAAGCAAAACAAAGTGCATTAACTGCTGATAGGATCTCTGATACAAACGTGACTTTCAAAGAATCAACTTTGTATGCTGGAGTTGACACATGTAACAATTACAAGGACTAGCAAATAAGGAACTTTTTTCATGTTCAGAAGAGTCAGTACTCAAATATCAAATTCCTAGCAAACAATGATAACCAAAGCCACTATTTATGAGGAGATAACACGTTATCAGTTTTAAGCATTTAATGCTATTCAAAACGGTAATAAATACTGCCGTTGGATGAAGAAGTTTATGAAGACCAGAACAAACTCTCAAGCTATAAATACCAAAGTTTTCGAAGATTCAATACAGTGATACATCAAGAAAACAAGAAGAAACTCAAAGCTTTACTCTGTTGTATTCATTTATTCTTGTATAGAGTTTTACTTGAGCATATTTATTTTATCCTCACTTTTTGTGAGTTAAACTCAAGTGTTATTAAAAATACCTTTATTATTTCATTGGTAAGCCTGAAGATACTGTGTATAAAACAATACTTGTTGTTTAGAACCTGAAGAGGTTAAGAATACTTGGTTGTATGCCTGAAGAGGCGGAGTGAAGAATACTTGTAATCTGAGAAAGATTAGTGGAAATTCCTTCAAGTAGAAGGGACTGAACATAGCTCTCGGGTTGTGAGAGTGAACCAGTATAAATATCTGGTGTAAGTATTTCTTCCTTCTCCTTGTGTTACTTTATTTTTAACTAACATCTGGCAATTGTTATTGTCGTTCATAACTAATTTTTTCTTAAAATATAAAGTTTTCAACTTGCGTCCAAAGTTTTCGGAAAAACTCTCTTTGCGTGCATCGGAATATAAAGAGTTTATGCTTTGTCCATTATCTTTTACTTTCCTGTGAAACGTTTGTTTCAAGAATAGCTTTATGCAAAGTTTTTCAAAAAGGTTAAGAAACATAATTCAACCATCTTCTTCTGTTTCACTTGTTTATTTTAAACAGAATTTACAATAATGAAATAAGTTTTTCTAAGTTGAAAATGTGATACCCAAATTAAAGCTAAATGGGAGAATGTACCAACAATAAAAATCTCGATCGATCAGCATTTGTGTTCATCCTTTGTAATTATCTAAACTGGTAGATGGTTTGTGTGTGTGTGTGTGTGTGTATAGTAAGTGTATTTTCAAGTTAATTGTTGATGTGTTAACTTAAGGTTTAAACTCGAGTAGTTAAAGTATGAAGCATACTATCATAACTACTAAGACTTGAATGTTAGTTTGATATGGAGCGAGGTTTTAAAAAAATGTTTTGGAATGCATTCGTTGAGGGATTTGATGCTGTATACTCAAGTTCAAATCCTGGGTCAACACCTAGGTGAATTAATTCTTTTAAATCTACCAAGCCGACTAAGGGGTGTGCCTTTAAGATTGTCCGGGAAGTGACTTAATCTCTATTGACACAATAGCTAGCCTGAAGATACTCTTACCATATAGCAAAAAAAAACTAATTAATGGATCCAATTAGTTTAGGATAAAAGCATGAATCAATTCAAAAATTAATTAATGTGGAGGCTAAAGTAAAAATTAAAAAATTAAAAAAATTCCATAGGCCACTTATTTAATCTAGCTTGCCAACCTGGCCCAGCCCAAGCTGCTTAGGCCGAGTTAGATCCGGTTTCAGTAGAATAATTGAATCGAGACAAGATCAAATGACTTTGGCCTGATGTATTTTTCGGGTCGAGTTCGGGTCACCCCGACCCAACCCAAGGTATATAAGTACCTATATTTCTTGATATGAAAAATTCAAATAAACATTAATTTTAAATGCATATATTTAATTATCTACATTTATTAAGAATTTGCTACTCATAGAAGTATTAACATATAATGTAAGCCTTCAAATACATCGCATAATAATATAACATGTCATACATATAACTCATTACAATCTAGGTTTTGACAAACTTCAAGTTGACTCAGTCTTGGCCCGATCCTGGACTGGTCAATTACAAACCCAACTATGATCGGGTCTACTCAAATTTAGAGTAGGATTCGAGCCTAAAAAATTGACTCATTCAAAATCTTGGACCGAGATCTTGCCAAACTAAACCCGACCTATGAGCACTTCTATTTTATTTTATTCTAGTGTTTACACCTTCTATTATATCAAAAAGCAAATAGTTAAAAAAATTAATATAAGAACCAACGGGGGTTGGACTGAGTGGTAAACAGCTCGGTTCCACTTAAGCAGGGTCTCAAGTTCGAGCCCTGTGTATGCAAAAAATCCCTGCTGGGAGACTTACCCACCAAAGCCAGGTGTGCGACGCAGGTCGAATCCGGATGTAATTGGGGCTAAGCTCCGGTGAACCGGGTGAGCAACCAAAAAAAAAAATTAATATAAGAAACTTTTTAAAATTAAATATGACAGTGTTTATATATATATATCAAACATTTCATATCGTTATTCTTTTTTTTGTTATAAAAGATGTATAGGACGTGGTGTGGGCGAGGAGAAAGATAGACTAAAATGGAAGGAAAAGGTGAGGCCTGCATGTCCCGTTTAGTCACTGTATAATTTTCCTCTTCTTTTGAGTTTAGGTCTCCTTTTTCACCCAAAAAAAAAATGGAGGGAAAGAGGTATCGATGACATAACCGTTCATACGCTCAACTTGTACCCATATCAACATCTTAAAACTCAATTATCGAAAGTATCTAAAATAAAAATAAAAATAAAAATAAAATAGAAAAACTTATCAAATTAAAATCACAAATAACGTTGCACGGAGTTCTATGTGTTGTCAATCTCTCAAATGTGACTAGGGCAAAATCTTAAACAAACAAAAAAAATCACTTAATAACAAATTAGATAAAATGATTTAGTAAAAAAAAAAAGATAAAATGATGATAAATTAGTTGACTTTTAAAAGCTTTATTACTGTCGCTATCATGAATTTAATTTTGCCATTGGTCAAAGTGTCAAACTGATTCCCATGTTTAACCAACTAATAATTGTGACCAGCTAGTTGGAATAGTCATGAATTTAAAACAGCCGCAATTGATTGTTTATGAAAATAATAAGGGAAATACTAAATTTTAGAAAAATGTTTTCATAAAATGTCACAGCAATCAATGACTGCAGTGTTATTGCATGCGTTTTGTCGAATTATTTGATTTTAAAAAAAAACTCATTACACTTTAATAGAAATAAAAGACAATGTTAAGAAAATTGGACCGGCTGGTCGGTCTGACCGGTTAGACTAGGAATCGGTCATCTTACTAATTTGGTCTATCTTAAAAAAATTGTTCAGTCTGAAAATCGATCAAAAACTAATGAACCAGTCAAAAACTAGTGAATTGGTCGACCCGGACCGATCCGATTAGATTCAACCGGTTTTATTTTATTTTTTTAAATTTTTGTTAATTCAAATGATGTCATTTTAATTTAAAAATTTAATGTAAGTTAATTTAAAAAGAATTTTATATGAAATACTTAAACTTAAATTATATAAAAGTTTAGAAACTGAATGTATAATTGATTTTATATCTCTTTGAACTAAAATTGAAATTTTTTAAAATAAAAATAGACTATAATACTGTTACTCAATGTTTTAGACTCTCAAAAAATAAGTTGTAAACTATTTTTTATCATTTGTATTATTTTTTATGATTTTTAATTTATTTAATTAGTATAATATATATATATTTATATATAAATATATATAAATTATTTAATTATACTTCGGTTCAATCACGGTTAAACTATTGAACTTTGAATCAGTCTCATAACCAATTCAATCACCAATTTAATTTTCAGAACTTTAAATATAAGTGAACAATTTCGTAACAAATAATTAAAGCATCCGGCGCTTAATTCCAAAAAGTTAGTAATCCATCGAAGTTTAATATGCAATTGAAGCCTATCAAAATTTTTTGTTTTATGATAAGGATATTTTTAAATTAATTTAATTTCAGAAGAATTAATTAATTCTGAAATGACAAATTTCACAAGATAAAATCTTACAATCCTTCGAAGTTTCAAATATTTTATGATATTAATTTTCCTTAAATGAATATTATATGCCATTTTAAATTAAAAAAAAAATATCACATGATATTCTAGGTAGATGTATGATATTAAATAACAGTATACAAGGAAATACTCCACTGTCGGGCTTCTTTTCTTATACAGTATTTTCGCAATCAATGGCATCAATCATGATTTCTTAGGATATTCAAATCAATGATTGCACAATAATCAAGCTATTATTTTTAAAACAAATAGATGCATCCAAACATGGACTTGACGAAGGAAATTGTGCATTTTCTAGGATAATTTTACTTACATAAAATTATAGTTACGACGTCATATAATTAGTAGAAATAATTTCATCTAAATTTAACAGGAAAAAATTGGGCAAGACTAAAATTAAAATGAAGGCTATTGTGCTAGTTGTGTGCAGTCTATATAATTTCTGTTATACCTTTTTCCATTGATTTTGTAATAAACATTGAATTACTCCAAAGAAAGAAAGAAAAAGCACCCATTTCATCTCTGTATAGAAAAGAGGGCTTGACATCAGTCATTATAAAGTTGGCACATAATTTGTCTTGCACAATTGCACAAAGTCACATTATGGCTTTGTTTGATATTATAAAAAAAAAATTGAAATATAATAGAAAAAAAAGGAACATAAAAGTAAAAGAGTTATCACCAGTGGTCTGAAAACCGGACCGGACCGGCCGGTAGGACCGGTTCGACCGGGAACCGGTCACCCCGCCGGTCTGGTCCACCTCCAAAAACCGGCCAGGTCAAAAACTGGTCAAAAATCGGTGAACCGGTCAAAAACCGGTGAACCGGTCGATCCGAACCGGTCCAACCGGTCCTCTTTTTTTTTTTTAAATAAATTTTGTTAATTCAAATAATGTCATTTTGATCTAAAAATTGAATATAAGTCAATCTAAAAAGAATTTTATATAAAATACTTAAACTTAAATTGTATAAAAGCTTATAAACTGAATGTATAATTGATTATATATCTCATTGAACTGAAATTAACATTTTTTTAAACAAAAATAAGTTATAATACTGTTACAGAATACTTTGGACTCTCAAAAAATAAACTGTAAACTATTTTTTATTATTTGTGTTGTTTTTTATAATTTTTAATTTGTTTAATTAGTATATAATATATATTTATATATATATAAATATATTTAATTATACTCCGGTTCGACCACGGTTCAACTACGGTTGAACTATTGAACCTTGAATCAATCCCCTGACCGGTTCAATCATCGGTTCGATTTTCAGAACCTTAGTTATCACATACTTTATTTGATATTATTTAATGAAAAAGAAGAGATATTTTTCTTCATTTATTTGGTTTCATCAAGAAAAAAATAAAAAATAAATGTTAATAAATATTAAATTACTTTATTATCTTTCTATAATACAGTAACCCTCTAATTATTCACAAATGCAAGTAATAAACTACAAAAGAAAAGATAAATAAAAACTAAAAAAGTTGACAATATGTGTAGTCCACGTAAAATTAAAAAGTTAAAATTAGTCTTTTCTCTCCCAATGAGCCCACAAAGAGGCCAATGCAAAATATATGGGACCCATAGAAAATGAATCAATCCAAGTTTCTTCTTTTCCCTTATTAAATTGATACCAAATAATAGATTGAGTCACTCTTTAAATACACTTCTTTTTCTTTCCTTAAAAAATTGAATATCAAATACACGTTATAAGAAGATCAATACAAGAATGGTAATTTTAGAGAAAAGGATGTCTTTCAAAACAAAAACATATAAATTTTTATGAAGACATTACTTACTATAAACACTTTATTCAACATTAAATATATGTTAAGACACTCATGACGCACACAAACTTACACATATTTAATATTAAGTGAAGTGTCTATAATAAATAATATTTACCTAAGAATTTCTCATGATCTTGACCATCAGACAAATACTCATACAATTTCATCTACATATTGTCTGCAACAATCACCACAGAAATTAAATTTTAGAGCAACAAAATGACCAGGCTCCTCCCTCCCTTTGCAAAGTCATTGTGTATAATGCTATACAATGCCAAGTTCAGATTTTCAAACCCTGCAAACGAAAAATTATCTTATTTTCAGTGCTGAGAAGAACAAACCAATAAGCACTCATCTATTCATGCATGCTTGGAATAAATGAGTTTACAAATGAATGAATATAATGAATATAATTGGAAACTTTTCTCTTTTTATCACTGTGATATCTTACAAAGTGAGAACATAATGTTTAGTTTGAGTGAGTCTAGTAAGAGCTCTATATATACTACAATATTAAAAGGTAGAGTTTGAATTTTTCATACACTCTACTTTTCATTTTCAACCCTCTTGTTTTCATTTTTCACTCATCCCATTTTCATCCATACTCTGCACACTCTTTCAAATATAACAAATAACAATTGAAACGGTATCTCTCAGAAGTTTATCAACAGGCAAAGAAAGTCACACCATTCAACAATTGATTTTTTTTGTTTTTTTTGTCTTTGCGTAAGTATTCTCACATCCTATAAATGTAAGACTAATTTTATTAGAATACCGAGGTTGTTTTTTTCTACAAATGTTTTCCCACACTCAAACTCCTCAACTGTTGAACTCAAGCTTGCTTAATACTTGAGTCATTCCTTATCATAGTGCTTGGTTGGAGGGAAATAGAGGGGAGGGGAGGGGAGGGTAGAGGTTATTTTAAATTTTATGTGCTTTTTTCAATTTTTTTGGAGGGGTGGAAAACAAAATCTCTCCTGATACAATTTTAGCTCCCCTCCAAAAGTGAGGAGATTTTGAGAGAAGACAATATATATTTAAAAATGAACTAAAATATCCATAAATTAAATATTACATTAAATATTATAATTGTGTAAAAAAAGTAAATTTATACTTTCCCTCAATTAAAATTCCTCCCTCCCTTCTCTAACAAAACACACACAAATTAAAATCTCTCCCCTCCATCTCCCTCACCTATGAGTTCAAAGGTTGATTTTTCAACAAATAACCTTTATCTATGAACAAAAGAAAACCAACACGGAACAAAACAAGAATGACAGAACATAGAAAAGTAAAACATGTGAGAAAAAAAAGGCGAAAAGGCTAAGAACTACGGAAGTGATCGAAGAACATTATCAAAATATTAGGCTTGAACTTACTGCTGGAATTCTATGTTAATCAAGGATGCCGAAGCATTTGCAATGGCCCGGAAGGCAGTGGTGGAGAGGACCATGGAAGTTCCCTCCCTGGAAGGCCGAGAAACTGAGGATTGTGCTCGATCAACAATCGTGATCTGAATGGTCTGGCCAGGAATGCAAGTTCTAGGAGCAGCTGCGCTGATGCACCTCACCTGATACTGCCTCCCGCACGCGGCGCCATTGTCCCATATACCTTCCCCTGCTGAACCAAACATGTTGCTGGACGGGAACTGTGATGCATCTCCTCCGAAACATGCAGTGGCTGTGTGATCAGAACCCATAAAGAGATTCATTAACAGAGATTTGGTCCATTTGGAGGATGTCAACGTTTCAAATTACAGTTAAGGGAGTTATCTTGGCATATATATATATATATATATATATGTTGTTGAGGGTGGGAGTGGCACTTACGTAAAAAGGGAGGGCTGTACTGGGCAGCCGTGCCAACATCACCATGACAGGAGTGGATGAACTGTGTTGAGAGGAAGAGACACAAGAAGCCTTGGAAAGAAAGGGTAGCCTTAGACATTGCTGCAAAGTGCAAATTAAAGAATTGAAGAAATGTGAGGCCCTAATTGCCCAAAATTGTAAGTATAAAGTTTTCAGACTCCAAAAGTCAGCGCTGATAAAATATGGGTAGCCTGCCGGCGCCTACCATACAGTTACATACATTTCAAGCCAATCACATAACTTTTAATTTTTCTTCTTCTCACCGAGTTTCTAGAAATTTTTTAAAGTTAACTTTTAATTTTGGTTAAAAAAAACCTTTAAATTTAAAATTTTCGATAATTAATTTATAATACAAAATTATTAAATTTTAAATAATTTAATTTTTCTCTTTTGTTCAGTGAATTGCATGCAGACTACATAATAGGAGTAATTAACCAATTTCTTCTTGTATGTTTTTTTTTGGCAGATCTCTTCTTGTAAATTTCACCTCACATAATCCCAATGAAATTTGAAATTTGAATCTCTGAAATAAAATACCTAATACTCAATCATTGGGAGAATCTTTAAAAGCGAAATTCAGTTTCTAAGTATGAATATTTCAATAGGCAAGTCACGGAAAAATTGCTAATTGAAAAATTGTTAATACTTAATAGTGGTTTAAACTTTAAATATATATTGACTAAAATAAAAAAATATAAATAAAAATAGCTATTGAATTATTTTTGAAATTTCAAAGAACTTAATTGCTAAAATTAAAAGGTAAGACAATTATTAAAAATTTAAAGTTAAAGAAAATTATATGCAATTTTGTCAAATTTTAATAATCAACACGCTTAGGTGTTCTTTTTTTTGGGTACATCACGCTTAGGTGTTCACTACTTATAAGATGTGCATACCCAACTTTTGAACATGAGCTTTTTTTATTTTTGTTAACCACCAGGATTAGTTGTTTGAATCGAGTAATGCCTCGTGATATATTTATGGGTTAGACACTTTGAACTTTTCATGGGACTAATCCACGGCTGGTAACTTAGAGTATAAGAATTTTTATTGCTTTCTAACTATAACGATTTTAACTGAAATTTAAATTTGCGTCTTATTTTATGGGAATATTAGCTTGACCAACTATCAGTTGATGAACATGAACCTTTTATTTGTGTTAAAATGAATTCATTAACTATTTAAAAGTTAGTTACCAATACCATGCTACGAAATTTAATTTCCCTCCTAAGTGCCTAAAGTTTGCACGAATTGGTGTATAAATTAAATGGAATGACGCTGCAATTTAATGATTTATTTTCAACGAATCAAGGCAATTAGGAAAATATTATAATGGGTAATTAATATTCCAAAGTAGAAACTAATGCGCAAAGGACAAAGTTTAGTACTTCTTACGCACCTTTCCCTAATATGGCCAGTAATTTTTTATTAATCACCTTAATTACAGCCCGTTTATTATACATTATTTAATGAAAAAAAAATATTTTTTAAAGTAAAAAATTATTTTTAATGATTTTGATTGTGTTTGTTTATGCTTATTAAAAAAATTATTTGTTTAAAAAAATTATTTTTATGATTAAAATGAAAAGCTACTCTCATTAACTTTTGAAAAAATTCTCATGCAATAAAAAAGAGAAGTTACTCTTATTTAAAAAATAATTTTATAATTGTAAACAAATACAAAATAACTTTTACTTTTTTTAAAAAATTTTAAAAAATAATCTCTAAATTATTGAAAGTCAAAATTAATTATTTTTAATCTGTAACAAATAGACCTTAATCTTTTAAAATTTAAACTGAGTAGCTTTTGACGATATCTTTATGAATTAACTTCTATTAACTCTTTGAAACTAATTCACCATTTAAAAGGACAAATCTTTAATAAAATTCAAACATACATCTTATTTCATAAGGTAAACCTCCTTAGTAACTCCAGTAATCCTAAATTAGTGGTGAGCAAGGTATTAATTGGACCAGTTGCGTACTTGTTTTGTACTTGGGGAAAATTCTATGCGATCTCTACTGGCATCTACGAGCTCCTAAACAGCTGGTGTCATCTAAAGTAATCAAAAGCTGAGTTGCTTCTTCTTCTGTCATTCTCGATCGAAAGTTCTGTTTGTATACGTTGTAAAGAAGCCACCCCGTTGGAGAATTAAGTACAATATTTCTCGTCGGTTTATAATTATATGATCACAGCCGAATCCAAGAGGATGATGTGAAATAGCAAAAAGATGGCTTCTCTTTTTTCTTTGATTGACAAATGTACAAAACACAGGGCACAATCTAAATTATGGGTCTCAGCTCGGCCACCGCCCGCCGGTGGTTAGGAGGACATGTCACCCCCCACGCGCTTCTTCCTCCCATTTGGGACAAATGAATAAAAATGGAAGAAAAAACAGACTCATTAAATTACATAAAACCCAATTCTTCTTTTCCTAAAAGCTTTTCCTTTTCTACTCCGATTACTGAGGGAATTAGGGTTTACGGTGAAACAATTCTTGCATATTATAAGAGTATTACATAGAAGGTTTATATTTTATTTTAAATTTAATCTAGCAATACATCTTTAATTTTTATATTACATCCCATGTTCTTATTAATTAATATGGTGCAATGCTCTATAAGATGGTACTGCAAAATGCACGAGGCAGAGGCTATAAGAAAATTTTCATAAAGTGAGGAGACATAAAGTGTATTCACGTACCTGATAATCGGTTCGCTTTACAGCGATATCAAATTGAAATTGTGGGAGATGACTCTGCGCAAACAAATGTTGCCACAATGAGTGGTTAAATAATCGATAGCAAGAGGAGTAAGAGAAAAGGAAAAGCAATTGACTCAATTTACGATCATTATATTAATTACTCTCCCCATGAGAAAATAAATAGAGGATTGAATGGATGCATTTACACACAATTAATATTGTAAAGTGCTAATTGACGGGGATTAAAATGTTCTATATATGCCTACAGCGGATTTTATTATAATTATGAGTTATAAACATTACATGAAACAACAAAATCTAGAAAGCAATTTCTAGATACTTAAAAATTATTAACTTGCTTAATCAAGGGGATAGAAAACGGACATAAGATTGCCAATACGGCAAGGATATGATGTCATATCAAATCGCCTGCAGGTTTATGGTGTTTCTTGCAAGAGTTAAGTTGCTTGATCAATTGCTTAGAATATTTTTAATGGGAAGGGAGAGTTAATTACTTGTATACTACATCTTTTAGTAAGTAACGTGCGGGTGACGAACCTTCACGTACGGGAATAAGGTTTTAAATTTTATTTTTAAACCTCTCTCTCCAGTCTTAAATATTGAGTACATACATCCATTAGGCCAAAAGCCCTTTGAAATTATAGTTCCACTGCAAAGTGTAAAATACCCTGAGATATGCAATTTCATATACAAGAAAATCAACAACATACATGAGATACACAATATTGCAATTTGCAAACATACGGCAGAATTTTTTGTATGGACTGCACCTGTGCGAATATGTCTCAACCTATAATGATATAAACAACAAAATTGTTCAATTACGTTGCATCACCAATCAACTTCTACGCGGCCAATCCGCAAGCCTGGTGTGATTTTTTGTTTTTTCAAAATAAATAATTTTATTAAAAGAAATATTCATTGAGAATTTGTTATCATACATGATATATCTTAACACTTATAATAAAATTCCTATCTAGTATAACTACACTATTTCTTATAGCTTTTTAATTGAGAGTGTAACTAAGTTGAGTTTAAATAAATATCTATTCTTCATAATTGGTATGCTTGATTTGATTAGAGTTTAAGTATATTTAAAAGCATCTGATTAAGAACTTTGAGAGATTGAATTAGAGCATGTTTGTTTTAAATTCTTCTAAATGCCAGCATGTGTTGGGGAGAAGGAAGTTTAAATTCCTCTAGGCACAGAGCCAGAAACTAAAAGTGATGGGGGCTAAGACCTTAGAGGGATTAACAAAAAAAAAATATGTAACATAAAATGATTTAAAAAAAATTATCTATCATATATAAAGAAATTTTCAAAAGAGTACAAACTTGAGGGGACAATGGCATCTGTTCGTCCCCCTCCTTCCGCCACTGACTTCCTTCATATAAACATGCATTGGGAAGCACAAAACGCACGTTGGTGTTGAAATAAATCTTAACCAAAGATGTTGTTAGGCGGTAGCATCTTTGTTAATAAAAGAAGCACGAGGTTTCGAGGTTTAACAATATAACATATGCGGCAAACACTACAAGAAATATGGGTTTTAAATTCGGCAACTTTAATTCGGTGATTTGGCTAACGGATTGAAATCATGTTTTTCAATTCGGTTCTAATACTGACCGAATTCATTAATCTTTTCCAATTCGGTTCTTATACTGACCGAATTCATTCATGTTTTCCAATTCGGTTCTTATCATGACCGAATTCATATATAAGAGACATTAATTCGTTTCACTTATAATAGGATTTATAAGTTATTTTCGAAAGCGGTGTTCCAAGAAACCGGATTCATAAGACATTTTAATTTAAGACATTTTAATTTATTTTAAATAAGCCTGACCTTTTGTAAACATGTTTAAATTATGTACTAGAATAGGAATCATTTATTTATATAAAAATTATTGTCCAAATGTAATTTTTCACACTATCTTGGTCGTTTATTATAAACCGAATTTGTTGTGGGTAGTTACCAATTCGGTTTATTCAACTTAGGATTGGAAAGGTTCTATCTAGGGTTTCATTATTTGTGCATCCAAGGCTTCCATTTCATCAAGGTTTCATTATTTGTGCATCCGATTAATTCCATTTCATCAATTAATTTTGTTAGGTAAGGAAGTTATTAAATATTTCCATTTTTAGCTATCGTTACTCTGTTTTGTTCATTTGGATGGTATGATAATATTATCGTTTTCTAGATTAAACATCTTATGTCATGGATGGTCATTGGATACACATGGATCGTTTATGCGGTGCATATGGAATGGGTGTTGAGCGTTTTCTTGATTTACGCACAAAACAATCCCGAATTCAATGGATTGATGATAAGATGTCCATGTCGTGGCGTTGTGCAACCTTCGCTTAAGCATCCAGCAATTGGGGATCACTTGTACTTCAACGGGTTCGACTTGACTTATACCAGGTGGATTTGGCATGGTGAAGCTACTTCATCGGGGACATCCAATGTATGTCCAAATTCAACCGGATTTGGAGTACATGAAGATTTTGACATGATTGACAAATTAAGGACAGCTGTTGAAATTGATGCTGTTGACAATTCTCAAAAATTTGAAGACACAATGGATGAGGCCGAATTACCATTATATGAAGGTTGTAAACAATTCACAAAAATTACAGCACTTATTAGATTATTCAATTTGAAGGCTTCCAACGGATGGTCTAACAAAAGTTTCAGTGACCTTCTTACTTTAATTCATGATATGCTCCCTGAAGATAACCTCCTTCCGACAACAATGAACAATGCAAAGAAGACAATGTCATCACTTGGTTTGAAATATGAGAAATTTCATGCCTGTCCAAATGATTGCATCATCTACTATGATCAGTACAGTGAAGCTGACTATTGTCCGAAATGTGGAAAATCAAGATGGAAATCACAGTGTTTAGGAAAGTCTAGGAAGAAAAAAATTCCCGCAAAGGTATTTTGGTACTTGCCAATCATTCCAAGGTTTAAGAGACTTTTTCTAAACAAGGAGCATGCAAAGATGTTAACATGGCATAAGGATGGAGACGGTAGGAAGTGTGATTTCAAGTTGCGGCATCCGGCTGATGCACCTCATTGGAGGAGTTTCGACGTTACATATCCAGTTTCTCGGCCGATCCTAGAAATCTCCAGATTGGGTTTGTGCAACGATGGAATTAACCCGTTTAGTAATCGAGCACTCAACACAGTTCTTGGCTTTGTTATTATAGTTATTTATAACCTTCCACCGTGGCTAACGATGAAGCGAAGATTCATGCATCTTTGTATGTTGATATATGTTCTAAAACAACCAGGAAACAAGATAGGTACTTACGTACGTCCTTTAATTGATGTTTTGAGGACTTAATGGAGTGATGATGTTGAAATTTATGATGGTTATCAGGAGTCCTTTACACTGAGATCAGCTATGTCAGATTACCCTGCATATGGTAATATTTATGGGGCTGTGACAAAGGGGTACTATGGCTGTGCAATTTGTGGAGATAATATCAATGCTTTTAGACTTAGACATGGGAAGAAAATGTCATACATGGGACATCGAAAGTGGCTACCATCAAACCATCTATATAGAAAGCGTGAAAGGCATTTAATGGCCAATGAGGACTTTGATTACGCACCAAAGCCTCAAAGTTTCAAAGTCAAATCCTGACTTATTGATTCTTTGAATTCTAATAACCCAATGGCAGTGTTGGAAGAGAAAGTGTATCTTTTATGAGCTTCCTTATTGGGGATCTCTCGATGGTCAGACATAATTTGGATGTCATGCACATAGAGAAGAATGTATGTGAATCTTTGATTAGCACATTGTTAAATGTGAAAGGCAAGTCAAAAGATTCTCTCTCATCTAGGCTCGACATGGTGGAGTTAGGGATTAGGACTACACTTGCTCCAATTGAAAAGGATAGTCAATGTACCTTCCTCCGTCATGTTATACAATGTCAAGGAAAGAAAAACAAAACTTAATTCATAAAGGATTTAAAGGTGCACGAAGGATACTCGTCCAATTTAAGGTCCAAGGTTAATATGCAAGAGTTGAAATTGCAAAACATGAAGTCTCATGATTGCCGTGTGCTAATGCAACAAATTCTTCGAGTGGCATTGCGAAATTTACAAAAGAAGTTGGGATTGCCATAACCAAACTTTGTTACTTCTTCAATAAGTTATGTTCTAAAGTTGTGGATCCTTCCATCATTGATGACTTGCAAATGCATATTGTTGAAACAACTTTTGCAGTTTGGAAATGTATTTTCCTCCATCATTTTTGATGTCATGGTGCACTTGGTAGTCCACTTAGTACGTGAAGTAAAGATATGTGGTCGGTATTCCTTCGAGTGGATGTACCCATTTGAGCGGTTCATGAGAACATTGAAGAGCATGGTTAGGAGCAAAAGTAGGCCGAGAGCTTGTATTATAGAGTGTTACGTTGCGAGAAGAAGCGATTGTGTTTTGTTCGGAGGAATGCGTTGCTAAGGCAAGCGTCATTGGACTCTCTGTTCCCAAAAATATTTCTCGTGAAATCGGGAAGAGGATTATTTGGACCCAAGATGTTGTTTGTTCCATCGACGATCTTAATATTGCTCACCTATATGTTTTGAGGAACATGGCTATTATCCAATGATATGTGGAAAAACACTTTGCATTTATTAAAGAATCATTCCCTTCTAAGTTTAGAGCAAGAGGTAAGTTTACAAAACTATCATACTAAATCATTTGCATCATGGTTGCGAGAACCATATAGATGAAGAGATTCAATGTGGTTCATCTATTGATGATACTTTGAGATGGCTTAGTCATATGCCACAAACACGAGTATTGAGCTATGAAAGTACGATTAATGGTTTTAGGTTCCATACTATGCGGAGAGACAACATGCGATTAGTCGAACTGGAGTCACATTAGTGGTGAATCATACCATGTGTCATCAATGAAGGATGCAAACCCAATACTATCCGATTACCTCATACTTTGGGATGATTCAAGAGATATGGGAACTTGATTACATAAAATTCGAAATTCTGTTTTTCAAGTGTAGATGGTTTGATCCAACGAGATTGAAAATTGATGATTTAGGGTTAACATTCATTGATTCCAACAAGATTGGGTTTAAGAATGATCCGTTTATCTTGGCTACACAAGCTAGACAAATTTTCTATGTCAATGATGGTAGCAATACAGCTCAAAAAATAGTCATTGCAAGGAATTCAAGATTCATGCCGAGAAGGGGAACTCCATCGGGAAGATGATATGGAAGCAGGAACATTTACCAAATTACTAATCCCATGTTCATTGGTGATGCATACGATGAACCAAGCTGGTTGGGCAATGGGGAGATGCGACTCATAGAAGAATCAAGGAAAACTTAATCTTGTTTAACACTATTCTAAATTAGTTAATGTTTCTCATTGTAATAAATAAACCAACTCTGTTTATTTGTTGTGATCACTCGTTAATGTTTTTCATTGTATAATATCCAAATGTGATGTGCATTTAATGTAAATATTAATTAAGATAATTAAATTAGAGTAAATTTTAATTATTAGAAGATTAGAGTCCTAACCTGACATCGTCATCTGTTATGGGATTTCATTAATTGTTTTTTGAAATTGTTATTTTTAATTTATGAAAAATTATTAAATAAATATAAAGATATAATTATTAAATAATAATTATGAATACAATTTAACATGCGAGTTATAATTAGAGACAAATTCAGATTATGTCACGTCACTCTTTTATTAGTAATATTTTTTGACATACTTTAGAATTCGGTTGAATAGTAGCCGGATTAATAAGTTGATAATTTCAAATCCGCTAACTTAGTAACCGAATTGGAAAGTCATTAAATGATAACTTACTTTTATAAATGTTTTAAAAATTATTTTTTTTACATACTTTAGAATTCGGTTGAGTTGTAGCCGGATTAATAAGTTTATAATTTCAAATCCGCTAACTTAGTAACCGAATTGGAAAGTCATTAAATGAAAACTTACTTTTATAAATGTTTTAAAAATTATTTTTTTTACATACTTTAGAATTCGGTTGAGTTGTAGCCGGATTAATAAGTTTATAATTTCAAATCCGCTAACTTAGTAACCGAATTGGAAAGTCATTAAATGAAAACTTAATTTTATAAATGTTTTAAAACTTATTTTTTTGACATACTTTAGAATTCGGTTGAGTTGTAGCCGGATTAATAAGTTGATAATTTCAAATCCGCTAACTTAGTGACCGAATTGGAAAGTCATTAAATGAAAACTTAATTTTATAAATGTTTTTAAAATTATTTTTTTTTACATACTTTAGAATTCGGTTATATAGTAGCCGGAGTAATAAGTTTCTTTAGAATTCGGTTAATTATTTGCCGGATTAATAAGTTGATGTTTTCCAATCCGCGGTCATATTAACCGGATTGGAAAGTAGATAAACAAATTCGGTTATTGGGTTGCCGAATTTATATGTCTTAGGGACCATTCATATTCAAGTGTTGGAATTCGGATTTTACTATAACCGAATTGAAAAGGTATTTGTAATTCAAAACTAGAACCCAAGGTAGGAAACCTTTACTTTTCTTTCCCTCGCGTTCTCTGTGTTTTTTGCGTATCCGCCAAGAGTTGCTGCTCCTACCCCAAAAATCCAGCCATTGTCGTTTCTGTAACCTCCAAGTGACTCCATCTTCATCATCGTCGAACTTCACATAAGGGGTAACTATTTCTCACTCCATTTAACATTTCTCGTTAAATTTTGTGACTTAACGTCTACGAAAACATGGATTTACGTTTCTGTGTCTTCTGACAGGTTATATGAGTGCTTTTGAACCATAGTTTACCTCAAATACTTCAAAGGACAAACAACGTTCATCAAACGGTAACAACCTTGAATATTGATTTTGTAATGTGCATTGTCCTGATTAGGGTGAGGTTCTAATGTTTATGTGGACCATTGTTACTTTTGCTTTGAGGCTAGAATACAGTCATGCATGCATCTTCTTGATTGTGCTGTTATGCTTGTTATGTGTTGGTAATGTGTATGCTTGTTATGTGTTGGTAATGTGTATGCTTGTTATGTGTTGGTAATGTGTCTGCTTGTTATGTGTTGGTAATGTGTCTGCTTGTTATGTGTTGGTAATGTGTATTGCTTATTACAGATGTCTTCTGATCCGGATTATCAACATACATCCGACACGAGGAGATTCTTCAAGTAAGCAAACTTCTTCAAAGAAGAGAACTAGGGGTCCAACAGGTTTTGGACCGCATCTCTAAGGTTCGTGCAACCGGTCAAAAATTCAGTTGAAACTAATTACAATGGTGTTCCTATTGAAGACGAGTGGGAAAGACCTTATGACTTATTTAGGAATAGTGACAAGAGACATTGTTCCTATCAATGTAATGGCCTCATGGGGTGAGGTTCCCCAAATATTTGAAGGATAGAATTTGGGATACTTTAACGGTAAGTTTTAAACATTCTTTGAATTAAAAAAAAATTTATCTTAATATTGATTGTATTACGATTGAACTTATCATTTGTTTGTTTTATGCAATAGAACTCATTTATACTACGAGGAGCAGAGAAATTCGAAAAATGATGATGAAGAGTCTTTGGCGATAAGTTAAAACAATTCAAGACCCGGATTAGGGAGGGATTACATATGGCCTTTTATGAGGTGGATGATCATGAGCGGATGTTTAACCCCCAAAATACAAATTCATCACCACAGGACATATGGAATGAGTTTGTCAAATCACGTTTGTCCGATCAATTCAAAGTAGGTACATTTAATTAAATTGGGCTCTTGACTTGATGATGTTAATTAAGTATGTGATTTATTGACATACGCCTAATGTAACAGAAACTAGGGAGAAGTGCATAGCACGATCCAGAAAACCAAATTCGACATCGCACTTCAAGGAAGGGATACGCTCAATTGGAGAGAGATTTGGTAAGCCATTTTCCATTTTATTATAATTAAATTCATTGTCCATATATGTTCAATATGAATCATATTTTATTTAATGCATTACAAAGCAAAAGAAGTTACAAACAACGAGAGAAAATCCAACGGTATGAGTGTGGAAACAAGCAAGAGTGGACAAGAAAGGGGATTTTAAGAAGCTAGAAGCGAAATAGCAAGGCAGATAGTAAGTGTGCAACTTATATGGTTTAAAGTAGCTATAAAAAATTTCAAGTTAAATCCATTGTTTAAACTATCTAATAAATATATGGTTGCGAGGATGACCTTGCAACAAAGCAAAGTTTAGGTTTGATCAAGCCAATTGGAAATAACGATATCGCGGCTGAGGCATTGGGCACTCCTGAACATAGTGGACGATTACGTGCGACCCGGTGGTTGTCCAATCCAACGTTGTCTTGGGGAAAAAGGAACAGAGTCAGCATGGAAGAACACAAGGCGAGTTTGTAACAAGGTCTCACAAATGGAGACAATTTTAATGGGTATCTTTGCGCGGTGGCGAAATCTTGGTCCAAACAAACCCCAATATCCCAAAATTAGATTTGAAGGCTTTGATGGGAGACAAAGTGGGTGAATGCGAGTTCCTCCAACTCAATCAACTTTGAATGTCACCCCTACAACATACAGGAAGAATGTCGCGAGAGGACCCGAGTCATCGTTGGGGGCACGTTAGGAAAACCAAAAAACATCATCATCTCCAACAAGTCCACTCGCAACTCCTTCCGATGATACAACCCATTCTTTAGGATGGTGTGAGGGCTTTTCGATGGTAAATAGAAGTTTATTGTTTTACATACTTTCATTTGCATTTAAAGTAATTAAAATTATATTATTATGTATCTAACTAAGGAAAATTATGTAGCCAAACATGCGTTGTCTACTAGGCGGCCAATAGGACAATTATGTTGCGGAAGGTACGGTACATCTTTGTTGGTGGCAAAGGGATGACCCTCCACAACAGGCCCCTCCCATTGGAATTTGTCAAGGTCAGCGTGGACGGGGTCATTAAACCCGATGCACCCGGTTCGTATGCCCAACGACGATGTGGGAACTGGTAAAAGATGCATTGGGGACTTTTGTTGCCTGGCTCGAAAATTTGTCACTCACGACATGGATGTAAGTAATTTAAAGATTACTGTACATGTGGATTAGTGGTTTTTAGACTCATTAGTTGCCTATTATTTTGACTACAGGCAACTCAAAGACCGAGATACAGAAGTCATAACCGACTTGAATGGCTAACCCAACTCATGTCGAATGAAATGGCTAAAGATGACGTACTCTCCGTAATATACAAGCTCCTGGGTTGGATGTAGACTTCGATCATATGTCTCACTTAAGATATGCATGACTTTATAAATTTGGAATGCATATCTGCTAGTTCTATAACGTGGTTCTTCGGGTAGGACAATTATCTTTAATTATTGCCTTGTATTTGATGTAAATATTGCTTTAGTTATTATGTCAATTTCATACTAAATTTTGTTCATTTCATTTCAAGTAACTTGGTTGACTTGATTGACCGCATTCCCCGGATGTCCAAGTTATGGGTTTCTTGACCCAATGAGGGTGTCACTTGAAGGCCAAGAGGATCCCAAGTCAAGGGGCCAATACCTATCCGAGGTTTTATTGCGGGTTCCAACGGACTCCATGGTCTTTGTACCTTATAATGGAGGGTAAGATTCATAAATTTAAAATTTAATACAAATATTGCATATATGTACTTGAATATGTTACATGTTGTATTTCCTAGGTCTCATTGGATGCTTGTGTGATTAAGATATCCAAGAGCATGCTTATTGGATGGACCACATAGGAAAACCAATACGAGATGACATTAAGAAGGTACTTGGAATGTAAGTTATTCTAACCCCATCATGTGTAACTTGGTTTTTAATGTTAAACATAACCTTGATGTATTCATTTGGTTTTTTAAAAGAGCTGTGAGGTCTTACAAAAAAGAAAAAGGACTATCACAAGGCAAAAAGGACGTTGTCAACATCATCACTCTGAAGGTATTGTGTATAATGTGTTTTCTAACAGAGATATCATTATTTGGACCACTGTTTGTTTCAATTAATTAGTTTTGATATTATATATAGGCACCAAGGCAACCTGATAGTAAAACATGTGGTTTCTATGTGTTGAAATATATGAAAGACATCATAAGTCAACAGATGAAAACAATGAGTCAGAAAGTAAGTTTTAAGGTTTATACTTATATTGATGTAGTTCTGTATTTGACTTGTACAAATATCTCGAACTTTAAATATTTTTGCTTTGCCTCGGTTTTGAGCGACAACTTATACGAGAAGAAGAGATAAAGGAGATACGGCGAATGGGCGACAGCCATTACATTTGCATCGATTTAGAATAAGCGCTGAGCTGCTCGAGATGATTGATGTTTTTCTACTTTTGTCCATAAACACTTGTCATTTAGGAAATGTTGTTAGGTTCACATTATTATGTACAGGATTAATACTTTCATGTTTGTAAACCTTTGCAAATAAATGTTAATATTATGTACATGATTTACTTTATAAACTAAGTATACTTGTTTTTGGTTATTCGTGTATGATTAAAGAAAATGTAAATGGATTACGGACATTCTTTGTTAATAGGATATGTATAGTACTTTTCAATTCGGTTGTTACGAATTTATATTAAAAAACACAATTTTCCAATTAGGTTATATAAAATCCGAATTCAATTGTCAATTTTCCAGTCCTGGTTATATAAAACAACGAATTCAATTGGATGTTTTCCAATTCGGTTATTTTCGTCGGATTTGATTTGGGCATCCACTCCAGTGTTTCCAATTCGGTTATATAAAAAGCGAATTCAATTGTAAATTTTCAATTCGGTTATATAAAACAACGAATTCAATTGGATATTTTCCAATCGGCGTTTTGACCGTTGGAAAAGTATTTTCCAATTCGGTTTCTTTTATGCGTTGTTAAAAGTCAGAAGAAAAGACAACCCCCGGACATAATTCGTTGTTAGAACCGAATTGGAAACTGCTTTCACAGCCGAATTAAAAACCCTATTCTGTCGTAGTGAAAACATATATGGTTAATTGTGGTTAGGGGTGGAAATAAGATAAGCTTTATCTTAAATAAGCCTTGCATTTTACAAAATATTAACCTTAACTTGACCTATTATCTATTGTAAGATTTTTTTCTGGACTTGCCTAGTCTTTTTATGAAAACATAAAAATTTGATATGACTTGAAAATTTATTTAAAAGCTCACATTCTATAAAGGCCTTTTAATATGTTAATAAATTCAAACTTTATAAGTTTCAAATATATTTCGTATTTAAAAAAATTATTGTATTGTGTATAAAATAAATAGATTATATTAATATATAACTAATAAATTATATATAAGCATTATAAATTTTTAATTATATGTATATAGAATAAATAAATAAGCCGACATGTTATGTTAATTTTTTTAAAGAATTAAGCATTGACCTATTTAATTAAATATACTTTTTTAAAAGTCTAAATCTGACATATTTGATAAATAAATAAAGCTAACTTAAGTAAAAAATATGTTAAACTATAGACTTCTGTTAACTGTTTGGCTTATTTACACCCCTAATGGTGGACATTGACAATAATTCAGTTGTACGTTTCCTATATTTTTAATCAAAAGCTCATTATTTTCCATATTGCGATTTTCATTGCGCAGGGAGAAATCATGTTG
This sequence comes from Styphnolobium japonicum, assembly GCA_023212625.1. Lineage (NCBI taxonomy): Eukaryota > Viridiplantae > Streptophyta > Magnoliopsida > Fabales > Fabaceae > Styphnolobium > Styphnolobium japonicum. The sequence goes on from JALBWW010000003.1 coordinate 50,316,714, forward strand.
GCATATTAATGGGGTTATGGTGTAGCCCTCAGGTTGCGTTTCATCCAGAAATGTTCCCAGTGAAAACATAAGAAGAGTTAATTAGTAGCTAAAAAGGTTTATGTAGAAGCTTCGCATCCTTGGCATTTCACAAGGTGAAATACTGCTTCAGATATATATGGAAGCTTCAGCCCAATGGGGTATCCTTGAAAGACAACTTATGAAGAATGGGGGTTTAGTTGATGGATTGGTCTTGTCTAATGATTGAAGCTAATTAGCCACGAAACGGTTACTACGGTTACTCATGTCTTGGTCGATAGACGATAATCCTACTGCCGAAATCACTTTTGGAGGACTCTCTCTCAGGTTGCTAGATGCGTGGGCCGGCTCAGCCTAGGCCTAAACTATATGGGCTAAGGTGTAGTAGGCTAAGATAAAAACTCAAGTATTTGTACCATAAAAAGCTCATTAAATGGACTTAAAATTTAGGCTCAGTCCTTACTGGCCATGAACTGGTCCACTAAATTTTAAAAATTGTATTTAATCTTTTTAATGTAATGTAAATTATACAATGATTATTAATAATAACGTGCCGATTTATGTCAGAAAGTATACATTTGTTAAGCAATCTAACCTGTGCAACTAATTTTTATTGCAAATTATAATTGGGACATTTTGAAGAAAGGTAAAATTGGTGTAGTGAGATCACGGTAGTAATTGGAATGAAAAAATGAAGAATTACGTTGCTTGTCATATAAAGAGTTAAAGTGAGACGGCATAAAAATCATGTGAAAGTAATTTTTCAATAAAATCATGTTTGACGAATGGCAGAAAATTTGACTGTTATTCTATTTATATTCCTATCTTATTTTTAAAGGGTTAGCATCACTTTATTATAACTGTCATCTCTATTATCACCACATCATTATCACTGCCCTACTCTTCTAAGTGCAATAACTCTTATTATAATTGTTTTATATTTTAATTTTTTAAAAATAACATTTCTATTTAAATAAATATTTATTTAAGCTATTATCTTTTGATACAACGGTTTACTAAATAATGAATAATATAAGTTTATATAATAAATAATAATAATTTATTATATTTATTTTTATCATGTCTTATGAAATACAGTAATACACTAAACTAACCCTATTAGTATAGATAAAATTGTAGGAATATCTATACATCGTTACATGATAATAGAAAATAAAGAAAACATTAATTTTGGTTAGTTCAGTTAGCTTAAATATCTTATTTTAAATTTGATTCTTAAAACAATATATATGGAAAAAATACGATTGAGAAATGTTTTTGCTTTACGTGCTTGACCGCATCACGTAAGATTAGTCTCTTATTTTTTAGATAAAATTTAGAATATATATATATATATATATATATATATATATATATATATATATATATATATATATAAAGAAAACCAATAGTAATTTTTGTGATTTTGATATTTTCAAGTTTTGACCGAGGCTTGTTTTGTTTGTAACCATTTTTTATCCAATAAATATGGTGTTGCCTAGGAGGTGGATGGTTAGATTCTCGGCCCTTGTCGGGGGCTAATCGCTGGCAAGCTATTGTCTGCTCTGCTGACTGCTGTCTTTCATTCGTTCTCTAACATTTTCAATCATCCCATATTTCTCTTTCCTTGGTATCAAATTTTCATTTTGTTCATACGGAATCATGGTTCCCCTTGAACTTTGAAGATTTCAGTAACAATTTTTCTCCATGGGTACTGCTCCTGCAAGATACCCAATTGGATTCCCTTTCCACTCCCAGGGAAAGCAAGTGGATTGGTCAAGCTTTGACTTCCCTCTTCATGTGGATGTTTCAAGAATTAGCTTGTGCCCAACTTCTGCTTCAAAGGTATTTAAATTGTGTTTTCCTATGGATGGGGTGGGAATTACACTTGCACTGTGGAATTTGCTGCCCTTGTTGTCAGTCAGTAGAATTGATGGAATGCAGAGAACAAAATTAAGGCGATTAAATGTTAGTGGACAAGATTGAAATATGAATTGATGGACAGAGACTGTAATTTAGCCTGCAGGACTTTGGCTTTACCTTGAATTTCATTGCACAACATATCCGTACTTATATAAGTGAGAGAAGGAATTGTCTAAAGTAAGTAACCTCTTTTAACATGAAGAAATTTTCCATTGGCTAATGAAATCCGGTTTACAGTCCACAAAAAAATGAAGAAAGAGGGTTCAAACTGAAGAAAGTCTACAATTTTAAACTATTGTAGTAAAGATACAAAATGGGGCACTAGTGTCATTAACCATGGGAAGTTTCAATGCCTTTTAGTTCTGTATCTTATAGTAAAGATTTCACAAGCCTTCTCCATGTAAATGGGATAACATGGATGACTTAATCTGGTGTTGAACTAAGTGGCTTGATTATTCAGTAGGTAAGGAGTCGCGAATTTTGCTTGCATTGCACTGAATGCATTATTCTACACCCATTGACTCAGATGACAGGCCAAGAGGATAATCCCTTTTGTCTTGGTGGAACAAGGGTGTCTTCTTCCACATGGTTTTTAGAGTAAAAAAAACAAGATTTAATAATCTAAGGTGAGAAAGTTACAGATAAGACTGAATGGCTGCTAAGATGTGAATTCATGTTGGAATTTGAGGCTGCTGTAATATTAGAACTGAGGGAAGCATTTTGAAATGATAAGACATCAAATCTTAATTTTACAATGTTATTTATCTCCATAGTTGAATATTATGTAGGACAGAAAATTATATCTAATTAATTACTAGATGAATGGGTGGTATATAATATTTTCTGGATGCAGGGATTAATAGATCGAGTATGCGCAAGGCCTGATACTGATGATTTCTACTGGGAGAAAGTTCCAACACCCATACTTGATGCTGTTGAAAGTCCTCTTTGCTTGAAGAACTTATCTCTTAAGGTTAGCTATATGCTCTTTAACATTTTTATCTTTTTTGTTTTGGTTTTACATAATTTATACTTGCAGTATGTCATTCCCTAAATAATTGTCTTTGCAGGAATTGAAACAACTAGCTGCTGAAATCCGTTTGGATTTGTCTTCTATTATGTCAGGTACACGAACATCATTGAAAGCAAGCATGGCAGTGGTGGAGCTGACAGTTGCAATACACCATGTTTTTCATGCTCCAGTAGACAAGATATTGTGGGATGTTGGGGATCAAGTAAGATTTGAATTTATATGCAAAAATGCAAGTGCACCATTCTTATTTTAATTTTTCCTCTATCTTTTTGGGTGTGGAAAGGAGAATGCAGATCGCAGATTGTTCACTTAGTTCTTTCCTTGGAGTTCATTTTGCAATAAACCAATGAACATTCCCTTTTCTTGGAGTTCATTTACTAAGAAGCCAATGAATGACCTGTTTTGGGTAATGTAGCCTATTCATTATTTGTGTGCAGACATATGCACATAAAATTCTTACAGGAAGGCGATCCCTCATGAAGACAATGAGACAAAAGAATGGCCTTTCTGGTTTTACTTCCCGATTTGAGAGTGAATATGATGCATTTGGTGCAGGTCATGGATGCAACAGTATTTCTGCTGGACTTGGTAGTTTGTAAATCCTTTTCCCTTTTTGATAATATTAGTCTCTTTGAACAAGCTTTGTTCATATTTCTTTATTGTCATATATTGTTATGACTTCTGAGTATATGTATGTGGGTTGATAAATTATACATTTTTCTGCAATGACTAAGGCCACTTCACATTTTCCTAATTAGATGAATTAACAAAATTCCTATGGGTAAAGTTTCGATTGATCTCGAAGTCATATCTAGTACATTTTATTTCAGGCATGGCAGTTGCACGGGATATTAAGGGGAGGCGAGAACGTATAGTTGCAGTTATCAGCAATTTGACAACTATGGCTGGTCAGGTGTATGAGGCAATGAGCAACGCAGGATATTTGGACTCAAATATGGTGGTGATTTTGAATGACAGCCGGCACTCTTTACTCCCAAAAGTTGAGGAGAGTCCAAAGACATCCATCAATGCCCTATCTAGTACCCTAAGCAGGCTCCAGTCCAGTAAATCCTTTCGAAGATTTAGAGAAGCCGCTAAGGTATGCTTCTTTTTCTCCTCCTTTGCAGTGAAAGAATGCTAGATAGTTGTAAATTAGTTTTCAATTTCAATATTTGTTGCTAGCATGCATCCGTATGACAATGCCGCATTCAATTTTAAACTGAGCCTACTAAAAGCATGTTTGCATGCAAAAAAAGTGATAACTTTTTGTACAAAATGCATTTCCCTGAGAAGATTAATTATAATGACATTAAGAGTATTCTGATAGGATTAGTGGTCTGTCCTATATATCATTATTTTTCTTGTTAAGCCACTAGGAGTGGGCTAGTGATCACGCCAGGGATTTGGGTAGTTTGCTCGAGGTCATAGGTTCAACCTCCGTGCCGTCATTATATCTACACAAAAAAAAAATCATTTTTCTTTTTAACTTCCGGTGACAACTCTCTCTCTCTCTGTATTTGCGCGTGTGTGTGTGTGCACGTGCAACTCTGCTCCCCCCCCCCTCTTTGTTCTCCTTCTCCCCCTTTTCTTTATGTGCATCTTTTGCTCTAGTTGTTCCATGCAGGAGCAATTTTGGCATTTACCTTCTCATTCAAAACAAGTGATAGGTCTAATAATTATGGTCCTTTCATTTAGACCCCAATTTTCATATCTTAATGCTGAATAATTTTTTCATAAATCACTACACAGATCTTTCAGGCCCTATCTAATTATTAAATTTGAAAGTAGAATTTTATTTAGTTATTGTGTTGTAGGATCTGAGCTTGATGGGGGCCTTGTAGGACTTCATCATCAAACACATTTAAATTTAATGCCCTGTGTTGCATACTCACATTACATTTAAGTGAGTGGTAATTTGTCTGTTTTATCAGGGTGTTACGAAACGAATTGGTGGAGGTATGCATGAATTGGCAGCTAAAGTTGATGAATATGCTCGTGGTATGATGGGTCCACTAGGTTCCACTCTTTTTGAAGAGCTTGGGTTGTACTACATAGGCCCAGTGGATGGACACAATATTGAAGATCTAATTTGTGTTATGCAAGAAGTAGCTTCCCTTGATTCAATGGGTCCTGTCTTGGTTCATGTGATAACTGATGAAAATCAGGGAGAAGAAAACAATCAGAAAAGTGATATAGTGGACAGGCAGCACGATGGTATTGCTTTTGCTATTTTCTGTCTTAATTATATTGTATGTATTGTTCCATTACACATGGATCAATGGACACCATTGGGCTCTATCAAAAACAAAATTTTCAGTAAAACCATTTAGTGCAAGGTCTTTTTTAATGAATTTTCCTAAAGTTTTTTTAGGTCTTTCTCTATCCCTTTTAATATTTCTTTCCAAGCTTTTTCCTGGTATGAGCTAAACCAGCACTTCTTTTACTTGGCTTCTTATCTGTATTCAGGTGGATATAATTAATATTTCATATAGGTGTAGAGCCATGTCTTCTGCACCTGTGAATGCCAGAAGATTATAATTTGGCTGCTTTATGGCTTGACTGTTTCTTTATTTTGAAAAGCTGAATGATATTTGATTTGGCCAAACAGTTTTTAATGAGTTGCCTATGTTAAATTTTCAGATTCTATTAAGTCTGATTCATTACATTTTGCAGTTCGGCCTCGAACATATGGTGATTGCTTTGTGGAGACTTTGATTGCAGAAGCGGAGAAAGACAAAGATATTGTGGTTGTTCATGCAGGAATCATGATGGAGCCATCACTTGAACTGTTTCAGGAAAAATTTCCAGATAGGTTTTTTAATGTGGGAATGGCTGAGCAACATGCAGTCACATTTGCGTCTGGTTTGTCATGTGGTGGATTGAAGCCATTTTGCATTATACCTTCTTCCTTTCTACAAAGAGCTTATGATCAGGTCCACCCATATTTCAGTATAAACTATCATAATAGCTGATATTTGTTGTTCACAGACAATCAGAATTTTCTAGGAGAACAGCATATTTGTAGTTGAGATTAATTATGAATTTCATGTTTTCTTTACAAAAACAAAAAAAAGAATTTAATGTTGAGCATAAAGGGTGGACTATATCTAGAAACCTGTTGAGCAGTTACCAGTACTATTATTATTATTAAGAGAGAGATAGAGAGAAGGAAAGCGGTAACAGTACTACATATATGGTACATGCTTAGGCTGCCAAATTTCAAGGACTGAAGGAAATTGTACTTTGTGGACCTTCAGGAAGTCTGGTACTCAAGGATCTGAGTGTTAGGAAAATTATGTAACTTTGAAAGTAAATAGGTATCATAGCATTATGTGTAATTTTTAATATGCGACTGTGTATGTCTGTGTGTGTTGGTGGGTCGGTGCATGTCCACATGGAAGTGTACCTACCTACTTGTATGCAGAATGGATGGTTAGTGCACAGTGATTTGATATAAGTAACTAGGATTTTTAACATGTTACATGTCACATTTAGGTGGTCCATGATGTTGATCAACAGAAAATTCCAGTGCGTTTTGTCATTACAAGTGCGGGATTGGTAGGGTCTGATGGTCCCCTCCAATGTGGGGCATTTGATATAACCTTTATGTCATGCTTACCAAACATGATTGTCATGGCGCCATCTGATGAGGTTGAACTAATGCACATGGTGGCTACTGCTACTCAAGTCAACAATCGGCCAGTTTGCTTTCGGTATCCAAGGGGTGCCATGGTTGGGAAAGACCACACTACATGCAACGGAATCCCCATTAAGGTAATTGCGTGACACCCTATTTTCTTGATACATTGTGAGTTATACTGAAACCTATAATGAAACCTGAGGAAGCATGATTCATTTTCACCTTGCCCAAAGATTTGTCATAATATTAGATAATATGATATCTTCCTTCTTCAAAATTGGAGTGGCTGTAATTTATTCACACACAGATTGGAAAAGGGAGAGTTCTTGTTGAAGGTAAAGATGTTGCTTTACTGGGATATGGATCGATGGTTCAGAACTGCCTTAAGGCTCATACACTTCTTGCAAAGCTTGGTGTTGAGGTGACAGTTGCTGATGCAAGGTTCTGCAAGCCCCTTGACATCAAACTTCTGAGGCAGCTTTGTAAACACCATTCTTTCCTGATTACTGTTGAGGAAGGATCTATTGGAGGATTTGGTTCTCATGTTGCTCAGTTTATTGCACTTGATGGACTGCTTGATGGAAGAATTAAGGTAATTTGTTCAAGCTACGTGGGAAGGTTATACTTGTTTTATGGTTTTAAGAATATGAGATAATATTTGGAATTATGAATATCTTATTGTGCTTGTATTTATAATCGGCTTGAAGATATAAAATTGACGATACTTAAGCTTCTTTCATTTCAGTATCTCTTTGAATTTCTTGGTGGGAAGATATATTTTATGGATTCATGATCTGTAGGTTTATCCTTTCGTAGCACCCAAATATTTCTGTTGTGTATCTGTGGAATTTGCAAAGATAATCTATCTGAATGCTAGAACTTAAGAATTTATGTGTGCACAAGCAAGTAGCTAACTGGCTTCCCTTTCATACAGCATATTCTTTATTTTATATTTTTTTTAAAGATTGTTAGTAATTTTTATGTTGTGTAGGATGCATTCTTAAATATACAAAGCCTTGACATACATTGTCTGATAAGGTATGAATAAATTTTGTTTTGTTTGACCAAGATTCTGATATTTCAATTTTTTTTTTGTCTGATATTCCAGTGGCGACCAATTGTCTTACCAGACAGCTACATAGAGCATGCATCACCAAATGAGCAGCTTGACCAGGCGGGGTTGACTGGACATCACATTGCTGCCACGGCATTGAGTTTGCTGGGCCGCACCCGTGAAGCTCTGCTTTTTATGTGTTCGTGACTCATATACTTCATGTCCTTTTCCAGATACGATAAATGAAAGTTGGATAGCTGCATAGGAGAATCAAGAATGCAAATTGAATCGCAAGGGGCTATATTAGGTTTACTGATCTCTATGTATTTGTAATCTTGTGTAGTTCTGCTTTACATATATGATGGAAAAAATATATCATGAATGCCATGTTAATTGTATAGTACTGATGTCAAATAGAAAAAAGCTAATTTAAAGTGTGAGAGTCTAACAAATCAAGATCTATGATGCCATCGAAAATGAAACATGAACATTTTAGATCAGAACTTAACCAGTTATCTCTTGATTGAACTTCAGTGGTTCACCTAACATGTGATTCATTAGTTTACGGTAGTCCTCAAAATGGTCAAATGCTAGCAGTTTTTATGCGTTTGCTTTCTAAGTGACCAAGTCGAGTAGGTAGCTAATCCTCCCCCCATCATCTATATCGTAAGCTGAGTATGAGCAAATCCATAGGCTTTAGATGTAGCATGCTATTTACTCCTTTAACTTTTCATTTTAGCATTTTACCAGTACTACAAGACATCGCGCAACAAAATCGTAGCAATTTATTCCATCAGATTTTTTATTAATATAATTTACCCTATAACCAATATTAATGTAACTGTTGTAAGTTATAGTTATCTGAGTTCTCAATAATAAAAAAACTATCATTAATGTCAGATGATCTTGACATTCATGATTCCCACAAGCAAGAATGAGTAGAGATACTTACATTGATGCATGACTCAAAGTTAGTAGCAATAAGATGTTCTGCAATGTGATAAAGACTTTTAAAAAATTCACTTTATATTCTTTTGCCTTCCTTTCTTTCTTCTTCTACATTAGTGATGATAACTGAAGAATAATAATTTATGGCCAAGAACAAGACCATTTAATTTGTACGTTTAATTTTTTCTTTTATTCTGCTAACTTTTATTTATCTTTATTTTAAAAATTACCTTTTTCTTTATCCAATAAAAATTTCTCCCCTTTAATTTATTTAATTGTTATTAAACTAATAAAAATAATTCACATGTCCAAGCACATGACATACTTAAGTCTTGCAACTGTAACAAAAAGGAATGAGTTACATATGTAAATAAATTAAAAATTACACTAATTAAAAGTTTTAAAAGTAAACTGCACTTCACATAATATAAAACTTAAGGACTTTTTTTTATTAAAAAAATTAGGAAAGGATTTATTTTTACTTTATAACAACTTGAAGCGTAATGCCTTGTAAGCGTTTATGATCAATTCTGAGCTTGGGCAAGTTTATGGAAACAACTTATTCAACCTATATCTGAGCTTGGCTGTCTAGCATTTTCCATTTACTAAATTACTATCAAAATATTTTTGCATAGTGTACTTATTAGTTATTAGTTAGAATTTAATTTTGATCTACTATTAATGTAAATAATTTTTTTCTTGTCATTAAATTAAATTATATATTAATAAATTATTAAAAATTTTAACTCTCATAACAACTATTAAAAAAATTTAAATTTTTTAATAATGTACTAATATATTATTATATGACAATGTAAAAAATTTTGTACTGATAACAGATCAAATTTAAAATATATTAATTATTAATATTATATAAGCATATATTTTAATAGTTGATCCAAATGTCGTCTACCATGATAAAAACATATAAAGTGTATGAATTTATTATTAAAAAACTAAAGTATAAGTTTGGTTTGAAAAATATTCTGAAAATCTGTAGACAATGTTTGACTCGCCGGATCAAATTAGATTACGCAAGATAAAGAATCATAGTCAGTCTAATACAGTGTTTGTTGTATACATAAAATAGTACAAGCTTACATGTATAACATTTTTTATCTTATATTTTTTGTACAACTTTATTTAATCATAATAAAATATGATACGGACGGATAAGGAAAAAAAAAAACAGAATTCTCACTTTATCCTCATCATCTCTTTTAACATCAAACCCACCATAACCACACTCTATTACTACGATGACAACCATCCACAGCCATGACCATGCATCCACCATCGCCACTGTTAAGTCTCATATATTTAAGAGTCTCTGTTTATTTATTTTGTTTGAATTATAAATATTCACATTTTTTAAATATGAAACTATTCTCGTTAAGTTAAGAAATATGATAATTACAAATCTTCTTAACAATAAAGACTCTAAAAATTAAATATTTGACCCCGTACTTAAAATTTGAACCAATTATCATTTTAACTTTTCAAATTTCTAAAAAAAAAAATCTTTTTATATTCTAGCAAAGTTTCTATAAAATTTTAACAAACATTTCAAACTAAATACAGCCAAACCTTTTTTCTATTTATTCCCCCCCCCCCCTCTTATTTGTTTTCTTCTTGGAAGTTCTCCTGCCTAAGCCTTACTGTTCAAGTGTTGGATGGCAGTGCAGTCTACAAAACTTTGGCATGTGAAGATTGCCGCCATAGTTAAATTAGCATTTCACAAGACTTGGAAATTGAAATAGAAAACCACAATGAAGCATTAAAAAAAAAAAAAAGCCACAATGAAGCGGGCAATGAGCTAGTAACACGTGGGTCAATGTTTTCAGGCCGTGGGGTTCCGTCCAGTACAGCGGTGGCTAGCTTCCGGCCCCATTCAAGCATCTTATTTGTAAAGTGTCGTGTCGTGTCCTGTGATTGAGGGTTCAGCCATTTTCTGGCATTCAAATTGGAAAGCTAGCTAGCACGTCACGCATCCAACGAATCGAAACGAAAACAACAAAAAGGAAAATGAATTTCGGGGATTCTGAACCAAAATACAGACGCAGAAAAATCCAAATAATGCCAGTTTTACTTACCTTTGCCAACTACCACCAGTTGAGCCTACGCGGTTCGGCGATTGTCTCTTTTGGGGTCATACTGATTTATTATTACTAAATACTGACCCAGTGACCCACCTCTCTCTCTCTCTCCTTTCCGTGTGCCAGCTGAGCCAGCGACGCGGTCAGTCATCACATGCAACTAAATGTCTATCAAGATCAACGTTACAAGACAATCTTTTTTAAGCTCACTTCTATTAGAAAATTCTCATCCTAACTCAAATTAATATAATACAGGTGATGATTGTAATACAAACATATAAAAATATTAGTAGATATGGTATGTTTAACAGTTTAAGCATAGATAACAAATTTTAATATAAAATACTAAAAATTCTTTTATCGGGATTAAATAATTAATCTGAGCTAATCCGAAGTTAGTTTTACTTTCACGGTGGCACCGTCACGTCTGAATTCTATTGTTAGCAGTCACAGAATCTGGCATTTGAGGGGTGAACGTGAGCTAAGGTTGGGAATCTCAACTGGCCACTTCACAGCATTGAGGTTGAGGCTTCTCAATTCATGAATTGAAGCGTGTGCCCCACATCACACTACACCCGACAATGAGACATTCCCCCAACCAATCAGCGGAAACCGGGACCCGCTTATCGAATCGAGCAACTACATGGGACCACTCCGACATCCTAGGATGTACAAATGGATCTCCCCTGTTAGGGCCCCACAATACCCGGCTTTGCCCTTTTCAACCTTTCTAATTTTTGCATACTTTGCAAACCCCTCTCTTCCCTGTCCCTCTCTCTTTCTCTCTCTTTCTCTCTCTTCCCCCACCCACCGCCCTTAGAGAGAGAAAATTCCCAGAAAGGGCCCTACCCTCCGTAACCTGGATTCTCCGGCGACCCTCTTGGCCTAGGCTGATATATATCACCTAAGGCCTCTCGATCCGACCCTCCTCCATTCTGCATTTCATTGTTCTCTTAGCTCCTCAGGCTCCACGTGGGCCATTCAAGTATGTCTCTCCCTCTTCTTCTTTACCTTCTATTTCACTCTTTACTTTTCTTTTTTCTTTATGGTGTTATGAAAAATTAATGTGCATTCTTACCCCTTTGGTTTTTCCTTTTTTTTCCCCCCTTTTTAAGTCATGGTTTGGTTTTGGCCTCTTCAAATGCCTTATATACGTGCCGCTGCTGCTGCATGAATCTTCTTCGCCGTGTTTCTCTCGTACAAGATTGGTGCATTTCCGTGTCCTGAGAAAAGTGAGCACCCATTTTACATTGCTCTTCTTTCATGTTGACGAAAATCTGTTCATTGAAATAACGGATTTAAAAAAATGCGATTTTGTAATTTACCCCCATTCCCCTCCCCCCCCTAATTATTTCATATGTACTGCTATGCAAATCTATGACAATCCTTGATTCCTTAGTTTTTTTTGGCAGAATAAAAACAAGAAATGAAATCTATTCCCAAGATTTCTTATATTTTAAAACGTTGTAGTTTTTTAACTGCTTGTGTTGGATACACACATCAACTGAAGAAATGCATTCTCGGTCACATGTATCCAACTGTTTGGTGCCCTTTTTTAAAGTTTAAAAGTTGTCCCTTGTGGATTGTTATATGGCTCTGTCATGGACTCCACCGCCCATCAGTGCGCCCCATTGCCTCCTTTCTTCTTCTTATATATATGCATGCTAATCGACTTGATTAGCCAAAAAGTTCCTCTCATAACATCCTACTTTCTGAGTTTCTTCAAATGTAATCAGTTTTCTGAAATTTGTCAATTCATATATCTAATCTCAGCATAACTTCCTTCATCAGCTATGGGAAACATCAGAACACCATTTAAGGGAATAATTCAAGATGTCAAAGGAAGAGCTGAATGCTATAAACAAGATTGGTACTGCGCAATCTGCTCTGGCGTGAGGTAATTCTTGTCTATCTTGGGCAACACATTACATACTAGGACTTTTTTTTTTTTTTTTTTTACTTGTGTGTGTGTGCTTCTGCATAGTTCTGATTTATGCTTCTTTGACTCATGCCAGCATATTGGCTCCAACTTTCTACATATTCTTCGCTTCTGCTCTCCCTGTTATTGCTTTTGGAGAGCAACTTAGTAGGGATACAGGTAAACCTCTTTTATCAATAGCCTCAAATCTTTGAAGACAGCAATATAGAGCTAGAGTTATTTTCAGGTTTTTGGTGGATATTAATGTTTGTTGTACTATAAGCGAGCTTCCATATCGTGTTTTTACAGATGGAAGCTTGAGCACAGTGGAAACATTGGCATCTACTGCTATTTGTGGAATTATCCACTCAATATTTGGTGGCCAGCCTTTGTTGATTTTAGGAGTTGCTGAACCCACTGTTATAATGTACACTTACCTGTACAGTTTCAGCAAAAGAACGCCAGAACTGGGTGCCAAGCTGTTTCTGGCTTGGGCTGGTTGGTACGGCATTTAAAATTATAATTCTGTTTCTGGCTTCCCCAATACTTCATTGTTCTCTTATAATTCCTTAATTGTAATACATATTTGTCTAACTTTTATGTTCATCTGTGTTGCAGGGTTTGTGTCTGGACTGCACTCTTGTTGATTCTGCTTGCTATTTTTAACGCTTGCACAATTATCACTAGGTTTACAAGAATTGCAGGAGAATTATTTGGCATGCTAATTACTGTTCTTTTCTTTCAAGAGGCTATAAAGGTATTGCTTCCTCTTTGAAAAATTGATTGTGAATTTCGCACTGCAAGAATCAGCCTGACAATTGTTTGAACCACAGGGACTGATAGGCGAGTTCGGCACACCCAAGGCTGAAAATCCGTTGTCAGAGGAATTTCAATTCCAATGGCGGTATACAAATGGATTACTTGCAATCATTTTCTCTTTTGGGTTACTTCTCACTGCCCTTAAAAGCAGAAGAGCAAGAACATGGCGATATGGAACAGGTAAATGATTCCAAATATCTACCAGATAAGACCTTAAACAAAATGTTTTCCTGTTAGACTTATTTCATCATATCACTTCTTTGATCTTCATTCTGGCATTCAATGCAGGGTGGCTACGAGGTTTTGTTGCAGATTATGGGGTTCCAATGATGGTAGTGTTATGGACTGCACTGTCTTATGGTGTACCAGGCAAAGTTCCACATGGTGTTCCTAGAAGGCTGTTTTGTCCGCTTCCCTGGGAATCTGCGTCTCTCTACCACTGGACAGTAGTGAAGGTATTGTTGTACAAAAATTTTCATCCAAAGTGCATTCTTTTGAAACAGAATTAGAACCGTAGTTGGCGTAGGATGCTTAGCAAAATATATTGTTTTCATACTTCCGCTGATTTTGTCCATGCTATGTACGTCATCTGCTTTTAGATTAGACAAGGGTGTTCAACATTGTGAACTGCAAGCGGTGATTATTTTAATTTTTGGCAAGTCCTAAAATCCATCTAACAGTTAACTACAAACTGCAGGATATGGGGAAGGTACCCTTGGTTTATATATTTGGAGCATTTATTCCAGCTGTGATGATAGCAGGTTTATACTTTTTCGATCACAGCGTAGCTTCCAAGATGGCTCAACAGAAGGAATTTAACCTTCAAAAGCCATCTGCCTACCACTATGATGTTCTCCTGCTTGGAATAATGGTATGTTATTTTGTCTCTAAAATCTTGCTTCCTAGAACTTGGCTTTATGTTGATTCCATGTTGATAAAGTTGCCTGACATATCTTTATGGTCTTTAGACTCTGATTTGCGGTATTCTTGGCCTTCCTCCATCAAATGGAGTCCTTCCTCAGTCCCCCATGCATACAAAGAGTTTGGCAGTTCTTAGGAGGCAGGTAAGTAGTATCATCTTTAACATCAAGACTCTTGGTTCTTACTTCTTAAATATCAACTCAATTAGATTCTTATATTACGTCATCCATTTGCAGTTGATCCGAAAGAGGGTGGTAAAAAGCGCCAAGGAATGCATTAAGCAACAAAGGACCAACTCTGAATTATACGGAAAGATGCAAGCTGTGTTTATAGAAATGGATACAGCCCCTACTGTAAGTATTGTTGGCTTGATAGCTGTGTGTCTTTGTGTATGCAGGCACGTTCAAGAGTAATACATTTGACATTTTGAATTTGGTACAGGTTAAAGAGTTGGAGACTTTGAAACAAGCTGTAATGAAATCTGATAACAAGGATGGTGCAAAGGAAAATTTTGATCCTGAGAAACACATAGATGCATATCTACCCGTCCGGGTTAATGAGCAAAGAATGACCAACTTATTACAGTCCCTCCTGGTTGGCGTATCACTTTTAGCCATCTCTGTTATCAAAAGGATACCTACCTCAGTTCTATGGGGATATTTCGCTTACATGGCAATTGATAGTCTCCCAGGGAATCAGTTCTGGGAAAGGATATTGCTTCTCTTCATCACCCCAAGCCGGCGTTACAAGTAAGTAACCTTATAACTATTTATTCAACGAATAAAGGTTTTGAAATTGAGAGATTAATCATGGCTTTCAAATGTGATGGAAATACTTCTTTCCAAATCTGCAGAACTAATAATCTAGCAATATGGTGCAAAATTTAATTAACATTTTCCCTAGGGGTGCATGGTCTTGAAAAGAAATTGTGAATGGAGAGGGCTTTCATTTTTCAGTCGGTGTCCAAATGCCATTTTCATATACTGTAAGAAGCTAATCACGTATTCAGTTTTGTAATCGTTCTTGGCTTGTCTGTTTGGGCAGAATTTTGGAAGGTTCTCATGCTTCATTCGTGGAGTCAGTTCCATTCAAGACCATAGCTGCATTTACAGTCTTACAGTTGGCATATTTTCTGCTTTGTTTCGGGGTGACATGGATACCTGTAGGTGGAATATTGTTTCCGCTACCATTCTTCCTTCTCATAATTATAAGAGAACATTTGCTTCCAAAGCTATTCAAGCCTAGCCACCTTCAGGAACTAGATGCTTCTGAGTACGAGGAAATTCTTGGTGCTCCTCATGGTACCCATAGTATATCACTGAGGGTACGACTTTTTTTCATCTGTGTTTTGTTGGTACATTTTTGTGTATTCCAAGCTTTTCAACTAAGGACTTGAAACTGTTTGATCAGGATAAGGAGCCACGTGATACTGATACTGATGAGAGCTCGGAACATTACTATGATGCAGAGATATTGGATGAGATGACAACCAACAGGGGAGAGTTGAAACTTAGAACTGTAAGCTTCAATGATAGAAACCTCAGCTACAGCCGCAGCTTCAGTAACAGCTTCAGCGAAGACAGACACTTTCAGGTAAAAGACTCGTAGAATCCTTTTAAGGTTTCAACTTTCGATACATCTAGCCTCTCTCTAGTATTTATTATGTTTGTCTCATGGACTTGGACAGGTTTACCCTGAAGATGCTGTCCGAGTATGATGAAGTTTCTCTGCATCGCCGTTTTTTAGGATGTAGAACTGGTTTGATATAAGAGTATATTCCTCTGAAGAGGAATGCTCAAGATTCTTGTGTAGTCAGTTAAGGTTGAAGATGATCTTCTGTGGAACAAGAAAGGATTCAATCGGGAAAAGAGAAGAAATGCAAAAGGAAAGAGAAATGGACAAGAAATCATTTGAACTTTGAAATGGGCTTCAATATTAGTGGGAAAATACATTAAAATGTTGAGATCAAAGGTCATTTCCTTCCTTAGTTGGCTACAAAGAAAAAAAAAGAGTCAGGTGGGGGTGGAGGGAAAGGATGATATGATGATATGATGATATGAGAAAAAAGAAAGGGGGAAGAGCAAGGAAATGAGAAAATCCAAAAATACTATACTTATTTTTAAGCTAAAATATAGATAAAAGTCCGTAGTGCATTCTTGATTTTTTATTTTTATTTTTTTTAACACTTATTCTTTTGATTGGATACAATAGCGAGTTTGTAAGCACATCTTCTTTCTTGGCCAGTATTATATTCAAGTCAACTGGCCTGAGCACCACGCATGATTATTTTGTTCGTATCAACAGCCCAGGGCATTCCATCGGCATTCAACACCACCACCATGAATGGAATGTAATGAGATTTGGTCTATTTTTTTTAGGCTGTGAATCTGTACCTTTCGTAAACCATTATAGAGGATTAATCTTTTTTAGGTACTTCTACATAACTTCCAAGTTCTACTGCGTTTCTAAACCAGCCATGCATGGCATTTTACTTTGGTGCATTCTAATCTGGGCTTACTGCTTTTCAGTTTCAACATGTTCAACGACGTGATACAGCATAGAACCATTTCACTCAAGCATACACTCGAGTCGAGTCAATAAATTGAATGAGTGGATGACCCATATCCATTAATGTTTTGTGTAAATCGTTTAAAGATTAGCACAAAAATAAGTAAATAACCTACATCTAAATACATTTTAAATAACAACTTCATAGACGGAACTTTAAGCATTGTGTTCAACATGGAGTACATATTTTTTAAAAAATCTTACATATTTTTAAAACTAAATACCTATATTTTCCTTGTATATATAATTTATTTATTTTTTAGTCAATATCACCCTATTAACTTTTTGAGTTGAGTGACGCCCCACAATATTCCACAGGTTGAACCCCTATAGAACTAATCAGCAGTCAGTAGTTTAGAGCACAAAAATTTTTATTCCCTGTTAACTAGGGCGACTCCTACCAGGATTTAAATTTGCGTCCTCTCTTGTGAGAAGCAAACCAGCTTACTAACTCGACTAACCTTCAATTGATCTTGTATATATAATTTTGTTAGAGAGAAGTTTGTGTAATATTCTTTTTTTCACAAATTTGTAGCCTAAATTAGCTCCTTTCACGCTGACCATATTGCCATTAATAAATGGTTCTTCTGATTTTCTTGTTTTAGAAACAAGATTTCTAGAAACATTTTTATAAACTGGGAGCGAAAACAGTTTTTCCAAACAGCTCCTTTTTTATTTTCAAAACGCAATTTTTTTTTAAAAATACTAACCAAAGGCCCATGCATTCTAATATATATGTATATATATATATAAGTAAAATTGTCTTGAGAAACAATTAATATTATCATTAAATACAATAATACCATTAGATACATGTTAAGTTTTAAAGAAAAAGAATTAAATAATGAAGTTAAAAAAAAACAACAATATTAAAAATAAGTGTTGTCAAAGCATAGAATTAAAAATTAAAGAATTGCAAAGTAAAATTAAAAAAGACAATCTCTCCAACTTCAAAAAAAAAATTACACCAACTTGCATTGATCTGAGTAGAAGAGGTTCAGTCACCTTAAGTATCTTGTCTCAAGTTCGATCATTGGGGCGATGTATATAGAGAAAAATGCATTTGGGATGAGTTTTCGCTTCACGTGCCTGACCGTACCTTATGTGATTAGTCTCTTGCCTTCCAACCTCCAGGCAAGGGGATACCCTGGTTTACACAAAAAAAAAAAATAATTTACAGCATTTCCTTCATTCATTTTTAAGAATATTTATTAAAAAAAATACTTCATAAATTTAACATATTTGAAGTAAAAATTATAGTTTAATTTCTATTCACTGTCAGTGTAAAGTTTCTTTACACTGTCATCCAATCATATGTTGCCAAATCATTAAAAGAGTTTGACTACTATAACCACTACCTAAAAAGTCTAACTATTTTAATGATATGTCAACACATAATTGAATGACAGTGTAAAAGTTTCTTTACACTGACAATGGATATAAATTAAATCCTAAAAATTATACATAAAAATACTATTTTGAATATAAAATATAAAATAATTTATGCAAAGCACATGTAAAATAAAATGAAAAATGACATTCTAATATAAAAATAAATTTTAAACATTTTTTAATCTAACTATAAGAATTTTTTATAAAAATGTACTTTATAAACTAAATATATTTAAAATAATAATTATAAAAAATGTAAAATATCAAATAAACCGTGCAAATGACGGGTATAATAACTAGTTTTATTAGTATTTTCACAATGAGCAATAATATAAATATCAATCGAAGGATTTTTTAGAAATCTTTTGCAAACGATGCGGCACCCACTTCATTTACTTTTCAGCTAAAACATAACAAATAATTTTTAAAAAAAGAAAAACGAAAATTTTCCTAAAACTCGCAGTAATTCATTCATAACCAAATTCGTAGTTCGTGATGATTAATATTTCCTTTCCACAATAGACTAATGACTTTAGTACAAGTGCACCTTAATTCCGCCGAGGGGGAGCGAATAACTTTGCCATTTAGGCATTTACAACCGTATTCCTAAGAGGAAACTAAGAATGTCGAAAAAGGTTAAGTGGTAAGATACTACTGCAAAAAATGCATACCCATGAAAAAGAAGAGCATGAGAATCAATTCTTGTTTCCCTCTTCAGTCCCGTGCAACAATAAGATGATCACCATCTCTTATAAGATTTATATCATCAACTTCAGCTCCTTCTCTGGTCAAAATTTTGGTGGGAGAGAAATCAAACTTTTTCGCACCAATATCTAGCAGTTCTTGAAGGGACTTGGGAAGCAAAACAAGCTTTCCTTCATATTCACCTTTTTCTGGACAACCAAGTGTCACTCTGGCTACTAATCCATACATGTTAGCCGTATTAGTGTAATTACTTTGAGATGCCATGCGTTCTCTTTTATCTGCATGGTTAAAATGAAAACATAATTGATCACTCTGATAGCTACCAGCAGTCAACAATGAAATGAACTTCAGGGCAGCGATGTTTCCATTCTATAATTGTAAGTTTCTAACATGTTTTTTTCTGGAATATCAACCCATTCTTGGATTTAAATATATGCAAAGAAAAATTCTGCTGACCCCTATAAGTATATTAGAAGATTTTTCTTGCTTTCTATTTTTTGCCATTGGAAAAGAAGCCATTGATGTTTAAATCACCAATTTATTCCAAGATAAAGGCATACTTACCATGATTGGCAGCTGACATCATCCCAAAAAAGGAATTACGAAAAGTGTTGGCCTTTCTCCTCCGATGATTTTCTAACCATGTCAATTCTTGATTAGGTGGCATGCTTCCTTGGGAAAGGGCAGACATAGTGGGTTCACTTTGAAACCTTCCAAAGCAGGACACCGCATCATTCTTTGATATTGGAATAACAGGCGGTTTTCTGCTCTCTCCACTGTCCTGGAATATATTTTTAATCTCTTCGTGACCTTGATGATCTGCCAAAGCCCAAGGAGTCCAGCCATTAGCATCTTGCTTATCAATGTCTGCTCCTTGGTCTAGAAGGAACTTAACCAATTCCACGTTTCCTTCGCATACTGCAGCATGCAGAGCAGTGGTTCCATTGCTTTTGGATTGTGTCACATCCACACCATATTGAACAATGTCCTTGAGCAATTCTAAGTTATTTTGCTCAACAGCAGTGCATGCAAGATGGCCTGCATCAGCAGAAGATATGTCTGCACCATTGTCTATGAGAAGTTTCAAAATAGATTCATGCCTGCCCATCATTGCTTCCCACAGTGGGACATTTCCATCTAAATCTGTAAAAATAAAAGCAATTAGAGACATCACAAGTACTAACACAAATTCTTGTATGAAAAAAGTTATTAGTACTAGTAACTGAGGGTGTATTTGATAAAATTGAAGAATTGGGCACTGAAATTTTTAATAATGAAAAATTAAACACGGAATGCATAATGTTTGGAAAAAAATTCATTAAAAGTGGAGGCTATACTAATGGAAACTATCATCATTTAACAATTTAAATAAGGAAAGAGTTGTTGCTGAATGCATTCAATGAAATCTCATGTGCTGAATGTTTTAAGCACTTTTTTGCTAGTTTTCATTTTTGGAAGATATTGACTAATAGCACTAGGTCATTTGTGAACTTTTTATTTTCAACAAAAATTGTGTTTTCGAACAGGCCTGAAGAGTACCTTTGCTGTTGGGATCAGCACCATATTCTAGAAGCAGAACTACACAATGCTCATTGCCTTTAGAAGCTGCAATATGCTGTTACACGAGAAAGTAAAGTTGTAAGCGTTTAGTATAGTGTTTATGCATATATTTATGCATGTATGTGTATGTGTTCACGCTTGAGGAAAGAAAATCTGCAAACCAGTGCTGTCCTTCCATTCTTATCTACTTCATTTGGATCTGAACCCCTCTTCAGCAACTGATGCAACAATAGATCGTCACCTCTGTTTGCTGCAAAGCATGTACTGATGGGCAAATCCATTCTGCCCCGAGCCAGCATGGCCTCTGTTTCTGCCAAAATAACATCCATCCCTGGATCCCTTGATTCTTGCAAATGCTGCAACAAGGTATATAGCACATATCAAAATGTAATAGACACAAAACTCTTCCATGGGGAAAAAAAAGCAGTTTCTTTACTCCTAAAACCATTTTTTTATACTCTAAAATGAATTCTAATTCTAATGACAGTTATACAATTTCAGTTCCAACAAAAAAGAAAAACTCAGGAAGAGATTTAATTTTAGTGCTAAAATTCAAGAGAATCGTCTTAAATCATTTTGAGGAGCAAACAATAGTATGCTCAATGAGATGGAAGGTGAGAATCCCAGCGCTGTGCCGAGGAATAATGTTCCATTGAACACAATAAAATTTCTCATAGAACTACGCACTAACAACTCTTAATCTGGTACAATAATATCCGTCATGATCTTATTTTGTAGCAAATACATCATCAAGTGTTTTCTTGAGTCATTTTCCAAATCTACATTCTCTTCTAGTCTTTTAAATATTCAGTGTTGGATTTACAACTGGAACTCAAAGGGATTCTTTTCCAATACTTACAGCACCTTGGCAAATTTCAGCAAATACGTCAAGTACAAAAATAACTGAAAGGCGAATTATTGTTGAGCACAAATAAACTCTGAAGAGGATTTTCTTAGATACCTCTACTTGGTACACTCATCCTTTATTTATAAAAGCATGTAGGATAGTCAGAAGAAAGATTGTTCAAAAGTTAAACAACTGGCAATGAAGTTGAGATCCAATATTTTATGTCTCCATTAAAAGTAAGAAAACCTTTCAAATAATGGGTCTGAAATAGGGAAGTTGTGCGAGGGGTGTAAAAGGAGAGAAATTTAGCAGCTTGTTCTACAGTCTATGCCATTGGACCAGAAAGTAAAAATAATTTTTTTAAAATTTATGGAATCTGAAAATAAGAGTAAAAGAAAAAATGTTGTACGGATGAAACTACAAATCAAAAGGTCTGAGAGTAAAAAAATACGTGAAAGAAACTAAAACATATCTACCTATTAGAACCATTCCTAGAAGAAAACACAAATCATAATTGCACAATACTTATATACCTGGAGCAAATTGTTCATGATTATTGTCCCATCTCCAACATGTGAATGAGCAAGATTTAGAAATGTAGTACGGTTCAAGCGCAGAAGTTGGCACAATCGTTTGGTTCGAACTGTAAACATCTGTGGCCTGTAACATAGAACTCCTATTTCTCCAACTACATCTCCTGATTTTGCCTCACCAACAACCTGGGATTATGGCAGACCACATGTTTTGTTAGTCACAGAAACAAGTCTTCAAATTGTCAATCGTGTGGCATTGATGATTCACAAAGGCATTAATGTAAATAAACTTGCCTGTTCTATTCCATTCTTTCCTATGATAAGTTCCTGTCAGTCAGAAGAAAATAAAAGTTCAGTTTGTATTTTTTTCAATAAATTGGAGAAAGGATATTTGAGAATTAGACATTCGGTAAACATTAAAAGGAAAATTAATCACAATAAAATAAAAATCTCTCAAATACATTTTTATCTCCTTAATTTCAAGGGGAATTGGTCCAATCTCAAACAATGTTTGATTTGTTTGATGAATTAGCATATGTGGACAATTCGTTGCTGACATAACTATCCTATTGGGGATGTAGAAAATAACGTGTGGAGCTGCTTCTAAATGGTGGGGACTGTTTACTGACGCACGTATGTGATCTGCAAGTGGAATTTGGGGTTGGTGAAGTCCATATCAGTGATGGAAACTGCTTTACAGGTTGAACCAAATTGATCCAATTTTTTAAAAAGGAGTCATCACATTGTTGAAATTTAAATTAGGGCCGCCAAAAATTAATTTTTTAAAAAAATTAACGAGAGAAGCATAATTAAGTCTACCATAAGCTATAAACAATCCATAACTGGAAATCTGAGAGTTGGAGAAAAAAAGATTCGTCAGAAAGACAGAAGTATTCTCATTAATTTCTCCACTTTATTTCTATGTACAAAAGCCTTTGGTCCACACACCTCTTAAAAACTGGAAAGCAAACTACAATTTAATTAGAACCCCATTTTATTACCATGTATTTCTTCACCCAATTTCATAGTCATCAGATTCCCAACAGTGACAAAGGTATTTTCTACATACCACACAGAGCACATATAAAGTGAATGAAAATAAAGAGGGAGCATAACATCTTACTGCAGAACCAGTAATCAATATATAAAAGTCTGTTGGTGCTTCATTCTGCAAAATCACATCTTCCTTTGGAGGAAAATACTCGGCCTTCATCTCCGTGACCTTCAAATTTCAACAGTTCAAGATATGCATGTAAAACAATCTGTTCATCATCCAATAGGCAAGGAATAACAAGAGGCAGACATACAACATAATTATTCTTGGAGCTTAGATCAGTTAGATGCATATATTTTGGACTGAACGTAAGATATTGCTTAGTTAATAAACATATAAAGAGAGAATCTTCTTTTCCTTTTCATTTTTGGGTCTCTCTTGAGGCTTCTTGGTTACCAAAGGAAGTTTACTGATCAAAGAACAAAGTTTTCTCACACAAAATCTCAGGTTTTGTTTAACCAAAACAGAGGATAAAAGAACAGTTATGCAGAATCCTCTGTTGCAGCTCTGAAAAGCTTCGCACTGTTTTGTTTTTAACACCATAGTCACAGGATTGTAGTAGACAAAAAAATATTACCAGTTGAAAAAGTAGGTCATTTGACACCCCATTAAACAAATACACTTTGTCGACAAGTGAATAGAATAGGTAGTGTGAGATGCTAGATCGGATAGCTTTTGGAAGGGATTCAATAATCTCTTGCTGCTGCAATCCTTCTATATCAGTTCTGTACTTCATAAACAAATGAGCAAGCATCTGTTCTTGCAAGCGGATAGGTAACTGATTCCGTTGGGCAAAACCTGTGGCAGCTTGCACCGTGTCTCTCTGATATGCCACAAAGAGCAGCCAAGAAAAAAAAAAGGAATACATTCAACATTATATTAATGAACCTCTTAGAAAGAAAATAAAGACCAGATATAGTATTTTAGAACCATAATAATGATGTGGAATTGTGGATAATTCTATGGAGTGCATAATTTTATCAGACTCAGAATGCTAATTAGGAGTGCCTGCATTGAAATAATCTAGTATAAAAATTCTTTGTTGAGGGGAGCGAGAAGGAGGACGTGAAATACAGAGGATGGATGCAAGTATGTGTGAGAGTGACTTATTTCAGAAAAGGACAAATGGACTTGAGAGGCTATTCAGATCAAGTACTCCTAAAAAAACATTGACTCCAAGGAAAAAAGATTCCAAAAACCATTCAGGAAATTATGGAAAAATGTAACTCTCTTTCCTTTCTGCCTGTAAGAGAACTTTGAAAGTCAGAAGATTTAAGTGCGGTGAACAACAAAAGGATATATAAGACGGAATACACTTACATATTTCCTAGTTCTACTTGTGCAATGGACAATCAAGTTTGTCATGTTTCCTATCAGATAGGCGGTAAGTCCCAGATTAAAGAGCATATAGAAAATGTCAAATATCATCTCCTTGGTATTTACAGGATGCAGATCACCGTAACCAACTGATGAAAGAGTCACTATGGACCAGTATATTGATGTTACATAGTGGTCCCACAGAGTCTGATTGTCACCGTCATCAATAAGCCCAAGCCATGTAGTTTTTGGGTCACGATTTGCAGCAAGAAAATAGTAAAAGCAGGCAGCAATATGCACTGAAAATAGAGTAACCTACAAATAAATGCAAGGCATCATAAAGCTTATAAGAAAGGTTGTCGTATACTTATTAAGTCGCAGCATTACCAATAAATTAAGTGTGCAATTAAATAGTGTACAGCAAATACTCACACATATAAGCTTTGAACAGCGCACCCAGAAGTAGTTATAATTCCTGTCCTTTTCTAATCTGACAAAATGAAGGGAGAAGGGGAAGAAGAATAGTCTAATCAGTTTCCATATCAGTTACAAGTTGAGAAAACATGGAATGACTCAAGTCAATTTGTTGACTTTAATTAGAATAAAAAACAAGTTACTGAATAATGATGAAACAATGAAACAGTCTTCGTTTATGTAAACTTTTCACATCACCTTGCAAACATGGCACTGACTCTGCGTAGACGCCAAAGGCGGAGCATATTGAAGTAGCCGTATGTCTGAAGAGGAGGGGGCAACACACTACGGGCAACTTCAGAAGGGATGGTAGAGACAACATCAAAGGCAAGCCAGGTTTTGGCATATCTCCAAGCAATGAGCTTTGGTTCGTCGATGAGCAGATAAGAAGCTTTGTCGAGGTAAGCAACAAAGAAGGTTAGAACAATGTCAACCGCAAAAAAAGCATTCACAACATTGTCCGTTACGGAAAGAGGACCCGTGGGTTTCTCAAGGAATCCGAATTCAAATGGGCACACCCATGCAGTGTAGAAAACTAAAAACACCAGAAACGTCTCCCAGAATCTGCAACAACATGAAACAAACATCACATCTCAAGTTCTCTATTCAACTCCCTAGGATTGAGGGTGGATTTCACGCTTTCCCATAAAATAGTCTCCGACATTTGAACTATATAAAAAAAAGTGATTATTGATATAATTAAGAATGGACAAAGTTAACAAGAACATGATAGACATAATATACGGACCTGTAACGAGAGTTAAATGGGGAGATAATGAATGGTCGGAGCTTGAGTCTCCGGCAGCTGGCGGCGGCGGTGGCACCAAGAGAAGGAAGAGGAATGCCGGTTAGGCTGTATTGGCTGCCATCGTCCCTTGACGTCTGCTCTATCTCTATGTCTCTATCTTTCTCGTCATATGTTGCCTTATCGCCACCACACAACGTTGCAAACAATTTCTCCATCTTCTTCTTACGCTTTGATATTGCTTGTTACGCTTTTCCAGAGACAAGGGAGGCACCTCTTTTCGTGTGCTTGTGTGATCTCTCTCTCTCTCTCTCTAAAAAGTAGACACTGTAATTGATTCTCCAATCTGAATTTCTCTTCTCTTCTGCTCGTGTTTTTGTGCGTAGGGGTTGGCGTTGGGTGCCAATGCCATGTTGATTTTGTGGCATAAATATATATAATGAAACATTGAAACCCAACAATTAATCGAAATTGTTGTTGTTGAATGTTGAATTTTGAATGTTGATTGAATGATGATTATCTATGTATCTGCGACTGCCCCAAACCCAAATCCCTTTGTTCTATTAGTGGTACGTGATCTCGGCGTGCCCTCCGTGTTAGTGTCACGTTACGAAGGAGACTCCTACTCGTCCTGCCAATTTTATAGCTCTCCTCTATTTACCCTTTTGCCCCCTCCCCCGAATTATTATTTTTTTCCTGAAATTTTCTATGGTAAAAATGAATTTATAAATATTTGCATTTTATTTTTATTTTTCAGGATATTCTCCTCGTGTGATTGCGGGAACTAATCCCTCGAAGTACGGAGATCCATTTAAGAGGTTGACTTCTCCCAACAGATGTTTTTCCATACACATGGGTCAAGAATCGAACCCTTACCTCATACTTAAGAGGCCCAAATATCTACCACTTGTGTCACACCATGTTGGTATAAATATTTTCATTTACCTTATTGCTAACTCAACTAATGACATCACATTAAAAAAAATGCATTTAGGATTTAAGTTGAGAAAAATTAAGAAAGATTTTTGAAAAATCAATTCAAGATTTAATTTTGAGCAAAATTTATTATGATTGATAATGATTGATTTGAATATCAATTTATGATGTAACTTGAGATAAATTAATCTAAATTGATCTTAATTAATTAAAAATTAATTTATGACTCAGTTGAGATTGAGATTCTCATATATTTAAGTTATAAAATTCTTAAAGGTTAAATTACTCATTTAGTTCATATAATTTCACATAAAATTTAATTTAATTTTTATAGTTTAAATTATTTAAAAAAGTTCTTATCATTTTCAAACAATGCAAAATGATTTTTATTAATTGAGTTTGTTCCCTATTTAAAGTGAAATTATAAAGATTAATTTACATTGTTTGAAAATTATAAAAATTATTTTATATTATTTAAAAATTATAGGGACTTTTTTAAAATATGAAAACTAAATTGAACTTAAAGAAAAACTATAACGATAAAATAAATTATTTAACTTTTCCTAAGTCATGAAAACTCACAAAAGCACATATAGAGACGCACACGTACAATTTAGAGACACTCTAAAAGAATAAAGCATGGAGAGTAAATCACAAGACAAGTCTCTCAATCATTATAGAATTTCAGTTCCTCAAGTATATTACCATGAGTGTTTATCTAACTTCAAGTGTACGTTTAATTTTTTTATTGTAGGATTGTTTGTTCTATAATGACACCGATGGCAAGTTATATTCATGATATTGTGACTAGAAAACTTGATTAGAGAATCAAGACTTCAATTTCACTGTTGTGGACTGTTTAGCAATATATTAATTCTAACTCAACGAATAGTATTGAAGTAATTTTGTAAAAAGTATGCTCCTTATTCTTATATATGATATAATGCCTACTATATATTCGTTTTGGCCATGAGAAATAAGACAAATTTATTTCTATATTGACACCTGTTATAGGGAAGATGGTTGGGTTCATGACATAAATAAATGAATGAATGGCAACTAGGGGTGTTCATAACCGAACTAAACCGATCAAAACAGAAAAAATCGAACCGAAAAATCGAAAATCGAACAAAACCAATTAATTTTAGTTTTGTTTGGTTTTGTTTTATGAAAACCGATTGGTTTGGTTCGGTTTTCGGTTTTCATTTATGAAACCGAACTAAACTAAACCAAACCGAATTCATATAATTATCTATATATTTTTTATAATTTACATACTTATAAATGATTATATTTAAATTTTTGGTTGTTTCTATAAATATTTTAGGCCTATTTATTGTTTATAATTATGTAATGATGTTTTTATTAGGATTTTATATCAACTTTTTTTTAATTGGTCCATAACAAGAACAAAATGATGATGTGTATAAATTTTTTTAAGAAAAAATGTTTAGTGAAAAACCGATTGGACCGAACCGATTGTAATTGGTTCGGTTCGGTTCGGTTCTCCAATTTTAAAAAAACCGATTGGTTCTTAATATAAAAAAATCGATTGGTTTGGTTCGGATGACTTTTTTCCTCAAAACCGAACCAATCCAAACCGCGAACACCCCTAAGACAACGACAACGCTAATAAAACATTATTGGCCTGATCACGCGGGTAAAAATCTAATTTTCTCTCAAATTCTAATCTTCGTCGGCAAGCAAAAAACTTTAGTTACAGAGGCCTGTGAATTTACTGTGAGAAGGAGATAATAAAAAAATAAAAGAGTTTGACTAAAATTTAATTTCAGAATCTAATAATCCTAGAAAGTTTAGCGTCATTTAACAAGCAAATTTAAAATGTGAAAAACAAATGATAAATTAAAATGTTTATATAATCAGTATATATCTATTATCACAATTAGTCAAAAAAATGTTTTCACACATATTCATTGAAAGCACTAAGGTTGTGTTTAAAATTAATTAAAAAATTAATTAATTTAATTTGATTTGATTTAAAAATCAAATTTTATATTTAAAATTTATTATAAAAAATTAAATTTGAATTGATTTAGAAATTAATTCTTATATTTAGAATTCATTAAAAAAGTAATTTATTTTATTTTATTTTTTTATTGCTATGATTTTGTGAAAAATTAAAAGTTAATAAAGGTGTAAAATAGTCAATCTAAGTAATTATATTTAAAATCAAATCAAATCTTAACAAATCTCACAATATTTGATAAGATTTTTAAATTTAAACCATTAAAATTTATTAGATTTTAAAAATCAAATCATTTTTTTAAACATTTCAAACATAAAATTTAATTAATTAATTAAATCAAATCTTATTTTTTTACATTCAAAACATATTCTAAATTCTACTAGTTTCACTGCAAAAAGGAAAAATCATTTATTGGACTCAACAAAAAATGAAATACACAATGAAAGCAATAAGGTAAACAAAACGTGGAAAATTCTGCTTCCGTCAACAAGAGAGTAAAGACAAGTCGTTGACCTGTACGGAACGGCGCATTAACTAATTATATTGATGTTATTTTGATTCTTCTTCTTTTTTTCTTCATGATTCCTTATTCTTTATCTCCGTACAAATCCTAATTTTGATTTAATTAATTGTTATTTTATTCTACTTGCCTTTTCCCTAACCCAAAAACTCCAATATCTGTTGCATTTCTGGCGTTTCATAATAACATTGAAGGCAAATGGCAAACCACACACAATTAAGATATATATTTTTAGTTTGCTTTGATGACAACCCGAGCCAATACAATATTTGGTGACTTCATGAGTATCAAATTCATATCACATCCTAAGTTCTGAATCATAAAATAAAGGTAGGTTATTGAGTTTTATGCTGGAATCTTACGATATATAGACGTGTGTATATATATATCAATACAAAGCAATCTATTAATTTAATCTAGTTAAAATTTAAACTCAGTTATACATATCAATGCAAGCAAATAATACTACTTGTTTATGCATATATGTAGTTTTTTTTGTTTTTTAAACTTAATGAATCTTTTATTTTCATGTATTTAATTTTTTTTTTTACAGTGTATGTTAACTCTTTCTTAATAACTTCCAAAATTCTTATTAGAAATTGAATTTCAGAGAAGTTCTTTTAACTAATAGACAAATCTCTCAATTATCATAGAATTTTAGTGCCTCAAGTATATTACCTCGAGTGTTTATCTAACTTCAAGTGTACGTTTAATATTTTTATTGTAGGATTGTTTGTTCTATAATGACACCGAAGGGCAAGTCATATTCACGATATTGTGACTAGAAAACTTGATTAGAGAATCAAGACTCCAATTTCACTGGTGCATGTGGACTGTTAAGCAATATATTAATTCTAACTCAACTAATAGTATTGAAGTAATTTTGTAAAAAGTATGCTCCTTATTCTTATATATGATATAATGCCTACTATATATTCGTTTTGGCCATGAGAAATAAAACAAATTTATTTCTATATTGACATCTGTTATAGGGAGGATGGTTGGGTTCATGACATAAATAAAATGAATGAATGACAACGACAACACTAATAAAACATTATTGGCCTGATCACACGGGTTAAAATCTAATTTTCTCTCAAATTCTAATCTTCCTCACTTGGCAAGCAAATTTTTTTAGTTACAGAGGCCTGTGAATTTTAGTGTGAGAAGGAGATAATAAATAAAAAAACAAGAGTTTAACTAAAATTTAATTTCAGAATCTAATAATCCTAAAAAGTTTGGTGTCATGTAACAAGCAAGTTTTAAATGTGAAAAACAAAAGATAAATTAAAATGTTTATATAATCAGTATATATCTACTATCACAATTAGTCAAAAAAATGTTTTCACACACGTTCATGAAAGCACTAAAGTTGTATTTGGAATTAATTAAAAATAAATTAATTTGAATTAAATTGATTTAAAAATTAAATTTTATATTTGGAACTCATTATAAAAAATTAGATTTGAATTGATTTGAAAATTAATTCTTATATTTAGAATTCATTAAAAAGGAAATTTATTTTATTTTATTTTATTTTATTATTTTACTTCTTTACCCTTATGATATTGTGGAAAATTAAGAGTTAATAAGAATAAAATAAGTAATATAAATAATTAAATTTAAAATCAAATCAAATCATAACAAATTCCATCATAGTTTATAGGATTTTTAAATCTAAATTATTAAAATTTATTGGATTTTAAAAAATCAATTTATTTTTTATTTTTTTACATTCCAAATACACTCTAAATTCTTGAGTTTCACTGCAAAGAGGAAAAATCATTTATTAGACTCAACAACAAAAAAAATGAAATACACAATGAAAGCAATAAGGTAAACAAAACGTGGAAAATTTCAAAATTCTGCTTCCGTCAACAAGAGAGTAAAGAGTAGTCTTGATCTGTACGGAACGGTGCAGTGGCTAATTATCATTAATGTTATTTTGATTGTTTCTTTTCTTTTCTTTCTTTTCTTGTTTATGATTCCTTATTCTTCGTCTCGATACAACTCCTAATTTTGACTTAATTAATTGTTACTTTATTCTACTTGCCTTTTCCCTAACCCAAAAACTCCAATATCTGCTGCATTTCTGGCTTTTCATAATAACATTAAAGGCGAACGGCAAACCACACACAATTAAGATATAATTTTTGAGTTTGCTTTGATGACAACCCAAGCCAATACAAGATTTGGTGACTTGATGAGTATCAAATTCATATCACATCCTAAATTCTTAATCATAAAATAAAGGAAGGTTATTGAGTTTTATCCTGGAATCTTACGATATAGACGTGTATACATATCCATACAAAGCAATCTATTAAAGCATTTATTTTCAGTATACTCAGTTATACATATCAATGCAAGCAAATAATACTACTTGTTTACGCATATATATAATTCTTTTTTTAAAAAAAACTTAATGAAGAATCTTTTCTTTTAATGTACTTAATTTCTTTTTATAGTACATGTCAACTTCTTCTTAATAACTTTTAAAATTATTATTAGAAATTGAATTTTGTAGGTTATTTTTTATTTTAATTATGAATATTAAAGTTAACATCCAATTCAAATTATAGTTTATTTGATTTTATTTAACTTTTGACAAAAATATATTAATTTCTTCCTTTTCAAAAATAAAATTATTTACAGTAAAATATTCACCTAACCATAAAATATCGGATAAATATTATGTCAATGTGTTATTTTGAAAATTAAAATTCATATTATCTTATTTTTTATTTAATTTTTTGATAAATAATTCATTAATATACTATTTTCAATTTAAAAAGTGAAATCTATATCATCACCGGTAATTATGTTATTAGTATACTTTTTTAGAGAAAAAATTAAAGCCAATTAAAAATTAAAAATATAAAATCAATTGTTTAACAATTAATTATCATATTATTCATAATTGAACGATTACACAAGATACAGGATATTTTAATTTTTTACATTGATTCTTTCCTTTTCATGCTAATTAATTAATCATTAAAGATTTAATTTTTCTAATATAAATTTTTAAAGTATTTTGTTCCTAGTTTGCTTCAGTCGTCATGGGTATTATCATTACCCATGTACTTTGCTCCTTAAAAAATGTTTATAGATATGTCACCATGAGCTGTTAAATTAGTTTCTATAATCTAAAAAGAAATATTTTCATTGAAGATAAATAATATTTCTCTTGAAATAAAGTTGATTGGTAATCATTGAAAGAAATTTTAAATTAAATTATTTAAGGATAGTGTTTTAAAATAATAAAATTTAAATAAATAATTATTAATGAAGAAATAGTAATTATTTACAGCATAGTTTTTTTACTGTCTCTTTGATTATTATTTTTATCTTTGATAAATTTAATTAATATTTGTCAAAATTTATCAATCAATGATGAATTTTATGTGAGTTTTGATTATTAAAGTAAAGAGAATTCTTTATTATGATAGTTTTTTTCATTTTTTATATTTTCCTTTTTAATAATTATCTCAATATATGATTTACGATATTATATCTTATTTTTTAAAATAAATTATATCTTAAATTTAATTAATAATAATTTTTTAAAATATTAATTTAAAACATATTAATTTTTATTACTATCTATTCTATATAATATACTTTTTTATATTAATCACATAAGTGTTAATCAAGTATGAGTAAATTGAAAGAATATAAAAACAAAGGGAAAATATTTTTATAAAGAAAAAAGTAAGTGCATGTTTGGGAAATATTTTTTCTTTCCTAAAACAGCTTTGTTTCTTAAAAGGTTGTTTTGTATAAAATTTATCATGTTTATTTAAAGTGTGTAAAATTGATTATAAGTTAAAATTATTTTTTTAAAATTAAAAACAGATTTTCTCAAAAAAGTTTTCCTTTCAGGATTTTAATTATGATCTTACCTGATTATTTAAGAACTACAAACAATTTTATCAAATACCTCTCTAGACCAAAGCGTGATAGTCATAGATGGGAAATGCTTGTGCACTTTTCAATGCACTCTATTATCCCTTATTCCTTAATGTGTCGCAGATCTAACCAAAAAGAACCCGTTCTCTCGTTGCATGCGTTGAGCATTTTGACACCTTTTTAAAAAATGAAGTCATATAAAAAATACCACCTGGTGCATAATAAAAACGTAAGTTATATATATATATATATATATATAGTTTAATTTTGATCCACTGTCAGTGTAAACTGTCATTCAATCATGTGTTATCAAATTATTAAAAGAGTTTGACTATGACAATAATCACCTAGAAAGTATAACTCTTTTAATAATGTGTCAGCATATGATTAGATGACAGTGTAAAAAACTTTATACTAACAGTGGATTAAAATTAAATTTATATATATATATAAACTTTTTTAAGTGCAACGAGGATACAAAAGTAGATGCTTTAATATATAAATAAAAAATATAAAGAATAAGTTATAATATAAGAGTTTAATTTTAATTTATTGTCGGTGTAAAAAAATTTTATACTATTACCTAATTATATATTGTCAACTTATTAAAAGAGTTTGATTATTATAATAATTGTTTTAAAAGTTTAACATTTTTAATAATGTGTTAATACATAATTGGATGACAGTGTAAAAAATTTTTACACTGACAGTAAATTAAAATTAAATTCATAATATAAACAAATTAATTCATACTAATTTTAGTAATTTACTATATAAAAGTGATTTTTTTATATAATCTAAACAAAACTGTATATCTTAAAATTAATTATAAATTAATATATCTAAATATAAATTAATTTTTTCATTATTAATTTTTTTAAATTAATTATACAAATAATTAATTTTTAAAAAATCTATTTTTTAAAGTTAATCCTCCAAACACACTCTAAATACGTGAGAGTGCAAATCAGCACGAGGCAAGTGTTCCAAAACGTGAACTTGTGAGTGACGCTAATAGTGTCGCCATTTGGCAAGCAAAGCATCTTCAATCTCAGGTGAAATTCATGCATGGCCCGCTCACTTTTTCCATAAAGTTGATGTTAATGCAGACTCGGCTCCATCATCTAATTTTATTTTATTTTTTAGCAGAATGACGCTCAGGTTATTGATAAGTTATATAAATTACTTCGTTTTAAAAATTAATTAAATATTTAATA
The DNA here is from genome assembly GCA_023212625.1 of Styphnolobium japonicum. Lineage (NCBI taxonomy): Eukaryota > Viridiplantae > Streptophyta > Magnoliopsida > Fabales > Fabaceae > Styphnolobium > Styphnolobium japonicum. The sequence goes on from JALBWW010000003.1 coordinate 50,350,851, forward strand.
AATAATTTATATAAAATTAATTAATAATTTATTTTTATTTTAATATTTAATACGTGATTAATTATATATAAATTAATTAAATATTTATTAAATATTTAAAATAAATCAATTTGTATAACTTTTCAACTAAACTAAATATGAGAGTCATTTTTTCTTTTTTTCTTATCGTCATTAATGGATGTCCTTCTTATTTAAAAATAGATAAGTAAATATCTATTTTTACCTAAAATTTGATTTTATAAAAAATACTGTTAATCAGTAAAATAAATAAAACGACACAGAATATCAAATATCACATAAAAATCTGATTTTTTAAGTGTAAAGACCGTAGTGATTAGATCAACTTAATATTTTTAATTTTTTAAGTTCTCTCTTAACTTTAAAGAATCTAAAACCTAATTTAATATGTATTTAGTGCGTATCAATTACTTCACTGCTTTTTTTCTCTTTTTTTTTCTTTTCCTCTTTTATTTGAATTAGCGTTTTTTGTTGTGTGTTTTGAATAATCTTTTTTGTGTGGATTATGATAATGAATTAGCTCTCTTTATTTGTAACTTTTATAAAGTTACAAATAAATAATAAATAAAAAAATAATAATTAAATAAGGTCGTAATCCTACCATGAGATCAATTAGGTTTGATCGAATTAAAGTTAAATCCAATAAAGCATTTTGTTTTCCAATATAATAATGAAAAAAACATTCTTTTTCTTTTTGACTGGAAAGCTGCACATATCATGGGAATTTCATGATTTTCACTCAGATGATACTCACGCTACAAACAATTGGGGCATTTTTTTGTCATAAATTTTAATCTTATTACGATAAAAAAAATTCGGTAAATCTTTAAAAAATTAATTTTTCTATTATGTGCGCCTTATTATAAAAAATTTTATTTGTAAAATTTATTTCCCTTTCATCATAATGCTATTAAAATTTATAAAAGAATGTTGTAAATTATACTAATTAAAAATTAATAGGATGAACTATGACAATTTTTTTATAATTAAAAAATAAGGGATAAATTATATCAAATTCAATTTTAACGACTAAGATACACCAATTAAACTTTATGCGATACTAAGGTTGATCGAGCTAGTAAGCAGGCTCGCTCCTATAAAATAAGACGTAAGTTCGAATTCTAATGGAGTCAGTCTGGTTAGAAAGTAACAAAAATCCTTGTGCTTTAAGCTGTTAACCGTGAATTAGTCGTATAAGAAGCTTAAAGAGTCTAACCCGTGAAGATACTACAAGGGGCCACTAGAGAGCTAATTAGGATAGTTGACTAAAAAAAACTTTATGCCATAAATTATACACATGATAAAGTTTAAAGTATATTTTTTTAAAATTTATCAAATAATTTTTACGAGTATATCTTGTTTTCTTAGTCGCCAACAAGCAAAGCACTCTCCGATGAAGACAACGCCCATTTTGTGGAATGAGATTTATACTATTTTTTTATTCAAATTATTATTATTATTATTTAGTTAGAATATTTTTAATCAACTTTCATGTCAATAAAAATTAATTTTTTTGTCTAACAATTTTAATGGTGCATTCTCACGTTACCTACATTTAAGATAGTTAATTCCTTGGCACAATGTATACTCAAGTTGAATTTAATGGCTTAAAAATTATATCTTTAAGTGTATCTAGTTACATTTTTAAAAAAAGTAATATTTAGTAAAAGAAAAAGTAATATAAAAATTGATTTTAAATTTTTTTATACAGAAATACAGAATGTGCCACGCGAGTGTTTGCCTTGATGCAACAACTATTGTATAAAAGACCTAAATTATTATTTTTTAAATAAAACTTATAATATGTAAATATTGTTTAAATCATTCAAATATGATTTAAGTAATCCATTAGCTTAGTTGTGAAGAATAAGCAAGTAACGTGTACATTTTTTTTTTTGGTAGAGCAAGTAATGTGTAGTTATGTTTGAATTACAATTTTGTTAATATCTTTAAGTTGTCAGGGCAAGGCAAAATCCAAATGTCGGGAATATATTTATTCATGAACTTAGTTATTCTTTTTTGGGTTAAGCGATGAACCACACTAATATGTTTTACATCATATTTTGACTCAAAATCTTAAAACATTAACAGCAACTATGAAAACACAACTATCGTTGTCAATACTTATGTCCTAGTCAAACTATGGGCTTTGATAGCACGCGTATTAAGTTTATATCGTCGTTAATACTCGTATTCTAGCTCAAATATCGATTCTAATATCATGTGTATTATGTTCATGAGTCTTTACTTATTCAATTTTTTCTTGATGTGGGACGTCTTTCACCCACTCAAATTTTTAAGAAAAATTAAGTCACAATATGATTGAATTAACTATTTGTGGTCAATTATTTGTGTGAAATATATTATTATTATTATTTTTAATTCTTTAAAAAAAAAGTCCCCATATTGTCATTTGCCAATTATGCGTGTGTATTTGTTGAATGAAGTCAATGTTGTTCAACAAAAAGTTGCATCAGAATCAGTATCTCTTTTTCATTTTTTTAGGCGGCCACAAGTCACAAAATATTGTCCTTGCAATTTTAGCAATGCAAGAGATGCGCAATATGGAAGGTGTCTAACTGCGATGGCTTCCCATTTAATCCCAGCTGCTATCACAAAGAAAGAGATAGGGTATGGTCATCAATTGCTAAAGCTCAAATGCCTAAATATTGTCCCTAAAATGTGCCGTCAGTGCCTTGAATGGACAGTCCAACTTTGACTGGAATGATATCCTCAATATTTTGTGTCTCTTGCTCTTGGAATCCCATTCCCTTATTTTATCTAAAGAGTGTCTCCTAAATGTCGTTGAAGTTTTAAGTGAATAAAAAAATTCAAGGAGATAAACAAAAGATGTAAATTCCAAAACTCTCATTCATACACTTTTATAATATCTTATTGTGAGGAGTGCCTCACGTCTCATCATATATATGGCCTTAAATTTGTATATAATTTATATAAAAAGTGTTAAATAATAGTTTAAAATAAAGGATTAGTCCCTAAAATTTATACTCATTTTAAATTTGGTTCATATCCTTTTTTTCTTTGGATATCAATTCATACACTTTCATTCCTTTACGAAGTTTGTCTCTGTCATCAACCCACTCATAAATGACTTTTGTTTTTTGCTTACGTGTCAAATAAAATCTCACATGGAGCTTATATGGCATAGGAGAGAGCTTATATGGGGTTTTTATGTCCAGCTTATTTCATCCCTATCTCATATGAGATGAATCTAAGGATTTGACTTTGTTTTAGAGCTTCTACTACTGCCCACTTAAGCCATGGAAGGTGAGAGTTTTTTCTCCCATATGAGCAGTTCGTGCAGTACTTCCAGTCGAAGCAAGCCAGTAAACTTTTGTGACTGCAATGGTAAAATGCTATTATTCACTTCATGGACTAAAGCAAATCTTGAAAATAGATTTTGGAGGTGCCCAAATTACAGAGTAAGAGATTTTTGAAATTCTTTTTCGAGTTCCATTAAACAAAAAAATGGGTATTTTTAAAAAACTTATAAGGGTTTGGGTCATTTGGTGGTTGCTCTATTGCTACCCTTTGTACCCTATTCTTTTTTCCCATAGCTTCAAGACTCAGACTCATACTAAGACGAAACACGGTCAAAATCACAGAATAATGAAAGAATCACTCTTAGAATTTGGGGTTTAAGAAATAAAGAAGACGAAGGGGTTGATGGGTTTTTGGAGTTGGATGGGTCTTTGAAGGGAAATGGGATTAACTGAAGTGAGTTGGACATAAAAATGCCATCTATATAGAATTTGGATTCCAGATAGAAAGAAGAACTTGAATGCTCAATTTCATTGAAATGAATCAATAACAGAATCCAAAAATAAATTAGGTCTAAAACTGTTAACTCTACTAATATATATACTCAACCTATTCTAAGCTAGTTTAAGTTGAGAATTAACAAAACTAAACAACTTATTTACAACTGTAATCTAACTAACTGGCTTACGTGGAATTCACACGTGCATAAATACAATTAACAATCTAATCTCTCTCTCATACCACATAAGCTTCACATGAGATTTCGTTTGATACATAAGCAAAATACAAATATTGTTTGTGGGTGAGTTGACGACAGGGACAAACTTTGTAATAGAATAAATATAAATATTTTTTTGCTCATTAATTTGTATGAAACTGGGCTTAGACTTGATAATAGGTATAAAATAAAAATAAAAATCTCTATGGATTAAATAGTTTTAGTTTCGACTCAAGCAAAATTAGGTACTGATAATGTATACAATTTAGTTGGCACTGAGGGAGAAGAAAATTTATGAGATTAATTTTTTCCCTCAAAACAAAATTATCATTATAGGTACGTAATGCATGAGTTCAGAGACTCAAAACATCTATTTTCTCGTTGCAAAAAAAATCAACTTTGGCTGTGGTGTAACGGTGTTCACGGCCTTGGTTGGGGTCCCTCAGCCTCAGCTTCTTTGATCACCACAAAGGGAACTTCTTTCGTGCAACAATTATGGAAGTGTTTGCCATGGTGCAAGACCCAAAAAACAGACTCTTTTGCCTAGGATCGACAAATGTGTGGGTTGTTTTAAACCGTATTGGGCCCTATCTGGCTGAGACCAATGGAATTACAGGCCCAATATTATTCCCCAAAAAAAATAAAACGCAGGAAAGAAACGACATGCCGTTGGCAGATGGGCAGGGCGTGGAAAAGTCATGTCATCGTCGTAGATTCTCATAGAATCGTGGGCAAAGCCCCTGTTCCTCCTCGATCATTAGAGAATATCAGAAGAAGCAGCAAACGACGAGAGAGAGAGAGAGAGCAATGTCTTCGTTTTTGCAGTCATTTGTGGATCCAAAGAAGAACTGGTTAGCTGCGCAGCACATGAAATCCCTTTCCAGACGCCTTCGCAATTACGGTTATATCCCTCTTCCTAAACCCTAATTCAATCTTTCAACCAGTTCCCATGTCACCGATTTCTGAAATTTAATTTTTAAATTTTGGGAATTAGGGCTCCGATACGATGATCTTTACGATCCGTATTACGATCTGGATGTGAAGGAGGCCCTGAATCGGCTTCCCAGGGAGGTTGTCGACGCGCGCCACCAGCGTCTTAAGCGATCCATTGACCTCTCCATGAAGCACCAGTACCTGCCTGAGGATCTTCAGGTTCGTTTTTGATATTTCTTGGAAACATCCATTGATATATTTATATTGTTTCTGAGAAAATATCAAAGAAGATTTAATGCCCTTCTCTGGAATGTGCATCTATGCATGTTTGTGTACTACCAATGTGAAATTTTAAACACTCGTATCTTTTGCCTTTGTGACAGGCAATGCAAACACCATTCAGGAACTACCTTCAGGATATGCTGGCCCTTGTAAGTGCTATCATGATAGAAATAACTAAATATGTGGGGTGTGTGTGTGGGTGTTTCTTTCTAATATTTCATGGAGGCTGATTCCATACTTCTTCATTTAACATGCTTTTCTTTAAGACCCTTTCTGAGGACAAAACTTGACAGTGTGAATTGATGTGTTTGTTTCATTACGCAGTTAGTTTGTCTGTTGCTCTAATATACTTAATCGTCTTATTCTTAAGTGCTTTTTACTTAGATGGATAGAACTTAATTATTTCAAGAAATGTAGTAGCTTATTTGATCATTTATTCAAGAGTGGTGCTATTTATCATGAAGGATTTTTTACAAATTGTATTACGAATGCACAATCACCCTTTTGTTAGGTTATAAGAGTGTGGTAAACTTCAATTAGTAATATTTAGCATTACTCTTTATTCAATATTCTTTTTTCCCCCCTTCAAACCATGATGTCAACATGACTTCTTGTTTTCTATCCAGGAAAAAAAACTCTTATCTATGACTTCACTTAGCCATTTTGTGATAAACTACCTACTTGCTGGAATAGATGCATATTTTGCCTGATCTGGGATTTTTTCTTTTTCATGATCTACTTGGTTCATTCTAGTGGCACAACTCTCTACTCTCTAGCTGAGAATAGTTTTACAAGTATATTATATTGGCATGTTTGGATATGGGTCTAAAGTACATTTTACCCTTTCAGAATTACATTAGGGCAGAAGTAACACTCACATTATTTTTTACTTTTGGCCAAAAGTAATTCTGGACTCCGAAGCATACATTTTTTCAGAAACAATAATTAAAGAAAAAAAATAGTTTTTTGTTTTGGGAAGTAGGAACAGTATCTTGTGACTTTCATGTGATTTGTGATGTTGAGTTGGATTCCATTATTGGTGATTGCTAAGACTGATTATCATACATTCTTTTCCTTTTGGAGCAGAGGGGTGAGGGGGTAGACCTACCAATTTTGAATATTATGTCTTAAGACTTATGCTTTATGAACTACTTGGCGTTTACTTTTAAATTTGGAAATAAGAACAGCCCAAATCCTGAAATTGTTACTAAATGTTTTTTCTCCCACATTTTGTAGGTGAAGAGGGAGAGAGCAGAGCGCGAAGCATTGGGAGGTTTGCCTCTCTATCAACGAACCATTCCTTGAGTGCATTAATTCTTGCATGAAGCTATTTTGATTGGAGTGGGACCTTGGTTGAAATTGTATTAATGTTGTGGTAGGATGTTTTCATTGGAGAAGTCCAGCTTCATCTATTAATGTTGTGGTAGGTTGAAATTGTATTCTTGCATGTGCATTTTTGAATGTTATGACCTTGTCCTCAAGCTTTATCTAATAAATATGTAAAACCTTAAATAGATTATGTTGTTGGGTAACAATAAACTGCTGTGCATTCAAAATTCGCTCCTTGCTTTTGTCCCTTCCTCCTTTTCTTACTCTGCTTCTATTGAAATTAATAGTACCTGTTTGCAGAGATAGTAGTACTGTTTGATATTTTTTAGGTCATATCTCAGTCTTGCCTAAATTGAGATGAATGGAAAAGAAAGGTTATGATTTTGCTGAATTTTAATTTCTAACCTGAACAATATTTGCTTCAAGAATCAATTCATGAAGTTACTATGTCCTCTTCACCATCCAACTTACTTGTGAAAGACTGAAACTGACATTACCGCGTGAGAAGCAATTTTTGTATGTCCCCAGTAAACAGGCAATGTTAAGTTTAAACGGGACCTTTCCAAATTGATTTTGGTTTCACCATTAGTGGTGGTTTACCACTTTTGTTTGTGAAAACCCACTGGCTGATGGTTTTATAGTGAAGCTTTGCTCGTGAGTTGTGTCTTCAAAATGCCGTATTACCATGAAGCAATGAAGGCAAATAATGCTTGTTTGGTTTTGATTATTTTATACTTATAAAAAGCTTTTAGCCATAATATTTCTTTTTGAACATTTGATAAGCTTTTCTAAATGCAAAGTAAGTTAATCCAAAAGCAAATTATATATCTTTCCACTTGGGCAAATTGTTAAGTGTATTCATTGAGATTCTTCTGCGCTATTTTTGTTTTTCTTGGAGTTACCATCATTTTTTTCTTCCTGTCTCAATTGCAATTTGCATGTTTAAGCCATTATTTCAAGACTTGTAACTAGATTACCATCTATGATGTCCTTCAAGCCAATATTTCAAGTTTAACCCCTGATGTTATGGGTGAAGATTTAATTGGGTATTCTTTTGGGTGAATACTTAATTGGGGTATTTTTTGTGTGAATAATTAATTGAGATACAGGCTATAATTAGGGATTTACTTATTCTAGGGATAGTCTTTCACACATTAAATAATTTTTTATAAACATTAGAAGCCGATGAACGAAGTTCTTATAGTAGATCAAGTTCATAAGATTTTATCAAAATTTAAAATGAGTTGATACTTCATCTTATTATTTTATTTTAATGTATAATATTTTTTTAAGATATAAGTAAATGTATATTATTAAATTAGATATCTATTGTATATTTTTATTATTATATTATATATCTGTGAATATTTGATTTATCTAAAATTTGATATATGTAATTATAAAAATAATATCGCATAATTCAATAGTTGAATTAATTAAATTCAGAACTTATAAAAAATTATTCAACAATGTTACAAAATTTACTCTTATAGACTTGCAGTAAATGAATCCAATATATATGGTGTGTGGGGAAGGAGGGATTTTAGCTTGGGTGTACTACATTAGTTTTACTTTCATTCACATTTGAAGTTTGTCTTTTATCTTTATGTTAATAAAGATAACGATATTTTTGTTTTCAATTGGTCGTCTATAAATCTTGAAAAGAATACATACGTATTCACATATATATCAAATAAACTAATAAAAACTATAAGATTATAATTGTAACTATAAAAATAATAAAACATTATTTAATAATTACATATTGCTTTCTCTCCTCAATTTTCTCGATTCTGTCTACCCTTACTTCCTCCACCATTACTTTCTCTTTCATCCCATGACTCACCTCTAGTACATCATGTAATTACATAAACACTCAACCATGTGCAACTAACCACGAGCTCTTTCCAGCTGATATACACTGGGCGAACTTTACCTATAATGTAAGAGTATGAATTTCATTAGAAGTGCCTTATGACAAAGGTAAAATTAATACTCGAGTGGAGATTAACTATACAGTCAAAATGTGTGAAGACACTTTGTGATCTTATAAAAAAATCATGTACAATTGTTGTTAGTTAGACCTTAGTGGAGTGTTTGATTTACAGATTACTATTTTATTCTTGAGAATTTTTATATGATAATATTGAATTTCGATGTTTGGTACAAGTTTTGAAAAAAAACATATTCATCCAAAAATGATTCATGAGAATGATTTTTACTCAACATTTCCACACTTTAATTCTCATGAGAAAAGGTTGGTTTGTAATATTTCCATGACATGAAAATATTTTTGTCATGTGAAATGTTTAAAATACCTACCATTCTATTATCATGTTATCAACCAACTACCACCATGTTATTGTCGGCAACCACCATTGACCAACATCGCTCGCTGCAACCAATCACTAGAATCCAGCTATCACTGTCTACCATTCTATTGCCATGTCATCAACTAACCACCACCATGTCATTGTCGGCAACCACCATCGACCAACATCACCCGCTGCAGCCAATCACCAAAATCTGGTTATCCTTGTCGTCGTTGACGGTTGACGGTGGCCAACAACTTCACTCATTGTGCCAGTCACCAGAATTCGGCCACCGCTTGTCGCCGTTAGTAGTTGACAATAATTGACGACTTTAGGTACCACACCGATTATGAGAATCCACACCACTCCTGCCATCGTTGACAATTGACGTTAGCTAAGGACTTCAGCCACTGGCATCAATCACCAAAATTCGGCTATCTACTGCTGTCACCGGCAATTGATAATGATCTCCATGAGCTACCATCATAATTATCATTCATAGGAATACTATTTTTGGAAATATAATTCGTATACATGTTATTCCTAAGAATATGGACCGAGGTTGCACCATTTATTTTCTTAACCCTTACCGTTCTTTGGTTGGAACTAGGAACATCCCACATTTCATAATAAATTCGTAAATCAATAATGAAAATATATACTGATTTCAAAATGCGACTAGACCTGGTAACTAAAACGATCCATTTTCCCCAGTGTGGAAATAGCGTTAGCTTTTGATCATTTAATGGTAAAAAGAATTCAGAATCCTCATCACGTTCTGCCCAAATGACGTCCACAAACTCTCTGTCAGTAACGCAATTGGCTATGTCTCCGTAGAAGTGAACACATGCTCTAGAGACTCATTTCGTTTGTTGCAAAGATCCCTAGCATGAATACATCGATGAGTGATGACCGAGTATTCTGTTGTCCCTACTGTATATCCCTTCGCCATGCATATTATTATAGAGGCAATCACAGAAATGAGCATAGGATAAGGGTGTGTGACAGTAACAACATGACAGTGGTAAACGTGGGGGTATGAGGCTGCAGCAGTCGGTGTTGGTGGCCTGTGACTCTGAATTGAGCAAGGCAATGGATGATTGCATACTCAAGCTCGTTCTGAACTCTAGTTTTTTTCAAGTAAAAAGACAAAACTTTTTACATAGCAATGGCCGAGATTGGTAAATTTAAGTCTGCCTCTCTTTCCTTGGAGAACTCATGAAATTCTATCCGCTGGCTAACATTCATTGTGAACCCATGAGAATTGAGAACTCGTGAAATTCTGTCTCTTGAGGTGTATATGTCGACAGCAATTAACAGATATTCATAAATTTTCTTCTAGACTTTATGGCAGTGAATCATGCATCTTAGCTTTAACTAGGCCTAGGGGACTAGTGTCGGGAGACACTAGAAAGTAGTGCTCATATGCTTGGAAGGTTCATCGCTGCCCTTCACTTTGGACAAATTTTAGACGATGGAGTATTATTGTGGTTTACACACTTTCCTGATGAAATGTAAAAGGATAAAGATAATTGCAGAGTAGTAATTTGTGCATAATTTGTGGGGGTAAAAAAGAATTTATAAGTGATATTGATGAGTTGAGCAAAAATAAGATGAAAGAAATAGTAAGTTGAGGAAAAAGAAACGAAGAGAGATTAATTTTATTCTATGCTAAAGATATTGTAAACTCGCTTTGATTAAAATTGGTTCTTACTTCTTACTGTAAGAAATAATTCTGAAAATTTTAATCAACCAATTACGAGTGTGTTTGATTTTTCTTAATTATTTGAAATAATTGTTTTTTATATCTATAAAGTTATTTTTAGAAAAATGTAACATGTTTGAGTTTTGTTAGGAAAAATTGATAATTATTTTTTATACTGATTTTTTTTCTAAAAGCTAAAATTTCAATATGTATTTAGATTAGTTGTGAAAAAAAGATTATGTTAAAAATTAATTATATGTATAATTAATTTTCAAGAAAATCAATTTATGTTTGGTTATGTTAGTTCATAATCAATTTGAAGACAAATTTTTTGTTTGAATTGTATAAAAATAATAATTTTTATGTATTAAATTATTAAAAGAGATATAAAATAATTAAAAAAATTATTTAGCTGAGATCAAAATAATATTTATCTCTCATAACTATAAAATAATCACAAAAGATTATAGATAAAATGCTCAAATTTTAACTTTTAAGAAAAAAATTATTTTTAATGTCAAAAATTAATCAAAAGCTTTTAATCTAACAACCTAAATATGTTACTAAAAAGTAAAAACAAATTTTATGAAAAAAAAATTTATTTTTCCAAAGAAATAAGTTAACTTAAATTGTCCACTATTAATTGATGAAAATGACTAAAATATCATTAAAATAAAGTGAGAAAAGGGAAAAGAAAAAGCAATTTTTTCAGGAATTGAAGTGTCAACACTTGTCGAACATATAAAAGTCTACTGAATTTAATTGGATTATTCGATTTCTCGTTTTTTTGGTACAATCTAATTCACATCTGTTTAAGTGGTGATGATGTAAGAAAAACCCAACCTCTACAGTCAATAAAATACTTTTCAACTTCCAAAATAAAAATAGCATAAAATGAATTTCTAAAACTGATTGTTGGCAGTTTATTGAAATTGGGATTTGAGAATCGCCCCAGGCAATGTTCAATACCATTAGGCCTTTGACCTAACGGCTATGAATAAATGGTTAGTAACAATTGAAAAGGAAAAGGGAACACAAAGGACCCTTGATATACGGGCTCAGCCCAATGGTGCACATGAGATTAAAAGTGAAAGTAGGCCCACTTTCTTATGCCAAAGTTTAAAAGCAGAGAAGGTCTACAATTGTTGAGCACATCAATGTCAAAATGCTGTGAAGGCCCAGAAAGAAACCAATACCATGGTGTGCTTCCCCAATTATAGGTCAGTGGCCATTTTCAGCAATCCCATCAAACAGTGCCAGCCCCTGTTCAGTCCACTTGGACCCTTTTTGTGGGTCTTTCTATCCTCAATTCCTCGTCATCATCCTCTATCTCTACCGTCATTGCTGGCCCGCCTTCCTCATGATGTGTTTTATTTTGGACTCTTTTAACGTGCAAGTGTTTCATTTTAAATATAGCATTCATGATTTTTGCTGTAAAGTATCTTTGTTTGTTATTATTTATTCCATTTAGTTTTGCTTATGTATTTTATTTTTATTTTTTCTGTTCTCTTTTTTAGTGAAAATAATTTTAAGTTGAGGACAAGATCTGTTCCAATCTAGTAGATGACTTACTAGTAAAAAAACTTATAATCAAATTTAAATCATGACTACCGTAAGCAAAATCTAACTAGATAAGTCAACTTCCGTTAACATTTTTTCTCTTCATTTATTCGGATGCAAACTTGCAAAGTTTAGCCTTTTATTTTGTCCCGTTTTTGAAGGGTTAAACACGTCGACTTCATCGATTGAACTTCTACTTAGTATAAAAGTAAAGGTGAAGCTAATAATATTTTATGAAAATATTGATGATGTAATTTTTTTATAAAATATAAGTACCTATATATAATAAGTTATATTTATAAAAATTTACTTTCTTGCTTTTTTATTAGTAATATTTTATACTTTATTTAATAAACTGCTTCTACAAATACTTTTTAGTTCCGAACTTTATAAAATAAATACACTTTTTACTTTTAAAAAAATTGGTTTTTGTAAATCTCGCCTTAAAAATAGTAAAGAAAGCAGCGTTTATATGTTTATGAATAATAATATTTAGGTTATAATTATTATGATAATTGTGCGCAGCTATATATACATGCAGTTTTACGTACATGATTGTGATTAATACATTTGTGTAAGTAAGTATTAGCATAATTCTATATCTACACATACAAATTTTACATGGTAGAAAAATCTTAATATTTATATATATGACTATTATGCCATAGGGTTATTGGTGAATTATACTTTTATATACATTTCGAGCAACAACAAAACAAAGAATAATTATGTTTTTGTTATGAGTTTTATAAAGTTGAAAATTTTATTTGTAATTCATAATAGAAGAATAAAAGATAACTTTAAAAAAAAATCACTTAACAAGTTATAGTTTAAGTGGCACCAAATATTTTTAGAGACTCATTGATTCTGATAGCAAATTTCAATCAATTTGATTCACCTAAACAACAATTAAATATGTATGTCCAATGGCGATGGCACTAATAAGAATAATAAGAATAAGTTTCGAACATTATATTCCGTAATCCTCTCTAATGACTGCACATGGTATGTTTCTTGTATGATATATGTTGTTACAAACTAAAGATTTAACATATGAATCATTCCAACTAACATGAGTTGTTGCCTCATATGCTAAACCATCGAAATCAAAGTAAACTACACTAAAGATAGATTTAAAATAGCATTTGAAAATAGCAGACTCCACAAACAAGTATATAAACTAATGAAACCCAAAAATTTATAGTTAAATTGGTTGTGGGGATCGACAAAATTGTCATCCGGGGCGGTGGTATCGTGGCTTTGCATGCTTTGCAACAGCAGCTTAAGGTGAAGGACCTAGGAAGAGCATGTGACATTGAACAGCTTTTGTTCGACCTGCACCAGAAAACATCTAAGATTCGGTTCATATTTAAATGCAAAAGAAGACGGTCAAATTCGTCAGCCAGTGACCCACACTGATCGAAATTGAAGATGAACACGTGAATGGCATATTCGCTATTTTACTTAAAATCTTAGTGCTTTTTAACAAAGCATGCATATAAGGCCATGCTCAACTCCTCTCATGCTACATGCTATGCTCTTTTTTCTCACCATTTTCTCGCCTTGTGGTCTCTCTCTCTCCTGAAATTGCAGAGTTTCATAGCCCAGCTGACATGGGAAGGCTCTCGTTTCTGTTGGTGCTCTTGTGCGCCGCCTTCCATGTCGCCTTCTCCTTTACGGACGGTAAGCTACAAATTAAATATACGTGTATAACTGTATATGTCTATCTAAAAAAAAAGTACATACGTGTATATATATAAACATCAATGTATACCTAGTCACCTACAAAAATACCAGCTAGCTAGCCGTATAAGCAACCAGTTTGATAGGTCTTCAATGTGATGTGTTGTTGTGTATGCATCTTCTCTTGATCTCTTCCTTGACATTGAATTCAGGTTCTGGACAGCTTTCACAAATCTTATTTTTCTTCTGTGTGTGTGTGTGGTTGGGGGGGGGGGGGGGGGTATGCAGAATGCTCTGAAAATTCACATGGCCTTATATGCTTACTGGAAATGTTGTAAGTGGACAGTCAGGTAGGTGCTGCTGACCACATGACATAACAAAAATTTTGAAAACATTTCACCATAAATAGCAACTGGCCAATTTAGGCACTATGCTGGTATTTTTGGATTGGGGACTTGGATTAGATCGCATTTCGATTTGGATTTGGGTTAAAAATGTTTGTTCTTGATTATCAAAAGTAGTCCATTAAAAGCTAAGGGCAACTTAGAAAGATTATATTAGTCAGTGGAATTAAATTATGCATAAAATTCTATTGTTCCCCCCTCTAATATATTTTTTGGCCATTCCCCTCTAACATATTAATTGATGCAGGATTAGTGGCAAATGGAAATTTTGAGCTGGCCCCAAAGCCATTGGACATGAACGGCACGGTGGTGACCGGAGGCCGTCACGCCATACCGGAGTGGGAGATCTCTGGCTTCATTGAGTACATAAAATCAGGGCAGAAACAGGGTGACATGTTGCTGGTGGTGCCAGAGGGAGCTCATGCAGTGAGGCTTGGGAACGAGGCCTCTATTAAGCAAAGGATAAAGGTGATCAAGGGAATGTACTATTCTATCACGTTTGTGGCATCACGTACATGTGCACAAGAGGAACGACTCAACGTGTCTGTGGCTCCAGACTCGGGGGTTCTCCCAATGCAAACATTGTATAGCAGCAATGGTTGGGATGCCTATGCATGGGCCTTCCAAGCAGATTACCCTGAGGTGGAAATGCGTATCCATAACCCAGGAGTGGAGGACGACGCAGCTTGTGGGCCACTCATTGATTCTATTGCTCTCAGAGCTCTGTACCCTCCTAGACCAACTAACAGTAAGTTTATCTCTTTAATTAGTCTTTCGTACATTGACAGAGTCACATACACACACAAATTGTTTGATTTGATGTAAAATCCTTAAGATCATTGCTAACAAAGCTATTAATTATAATACTTAATCAAAGATAGCATACACAGCAAAAATTAATAGCACAAGAGAAGGACGGTCTATTAATGCCTATAACGGCAACTATTTAATATATATTGCCATGCTTATGCAAGATGCCAGGCAATAAAATCATTGGCTGTGGTCCTATAGCGGGCTTCATAATTCCCCATAGAGGTAGGGTTGATAGGTTGTTTGGATCGTATTTATGAAACGCAATAATGCATACTATCTCTGCAAAACTTTTTCTCAGAGCTAGTATAAAAGCCTAGATGAATTCAAATTCAAATCGTGTCTGAACTCATAATACAACAGTTGTTTTCCTCGTTACGTTATTGCATATATGATATAGGAATATCAGTTCACGGTTCACTACTAGCCTAGGTGAAGAAAAAGTTTCCAATAAGACCGAACACTACTCCCCTTATAAATAGAAAATATCAAAGAAAATTAAATGATTTTATTTTAATCCATAAAGAATTTTTATACTGTCATTTAGTAATATGTTGACACATTATTAAAAATATTTGACTATCACAACAATCACCTAGAAAATTTAACTCCTTTAATAATGTGTTAGTACATGATTTGATGACAATATAAAATTTCTTTACACTAACAGTGAATCAAAATTGAATTTAATTTCAATCTACTATCAGTGTAAAGTTTCTTTACATTATCATCCAATCATATGCTGACACATCATTAAAAGAGTTAGACTTTCTAGGTGGTTGTTGTAATAGTCAAACTCTTTTAACGATTTGGTAACACATAATTGGATGACAGTGTTAAAAAAATTTACACTGACAGTACATCAAAATTAAACTCATCAAAATTAAATGCATGTCAATGTATAAAAGAAATTTTCTTGACTTGGCCGATATAGGAACCACAGAACCAGGCCAGCAATGAATATCCAATCCAATATCCACTTTATTTCAGACTACATATCTTCAATTAGGTGAATATTTCTGCAAAATGCACCCCATAATTTTCTTTCTGCAATTAAGAATTTTGTATCCATTATTCCATTTTATGCTATAATTAAATTCACTAACAGAATTATTTTATGTCTGTATGTTCTAATCTGACTCCACAGAGAACATATTGAAGAATGGTGGTTTCGAAGAAGGACCATATGTGTTCCCCAACACATCTTGGGGTGTGCTTATCCCACCCAACATTGAAGACGACCACTCTCCCCTACCGGGATGGATGGTGGAGTCCCTGAAGGCCGTGAAGTACATAGACTCGGACCACTTCTCAGTTCCCCAAGGCAAACGAGCCGTGGAGCTGGTAGCAGGAAAAGAAAGTGCCACTGCACAAGTAGCCAGAACCGTTCCTGGCAAAACCTACGTTCTATCATTTGCTGTCGGAGACGCCAGGAATTCCTGTGAAGGGTCAATGATTGTTGAAGCATTTGCAGGCAAAGACACTATAAAGGTGCCTTACGAGTCCCAAGGCAAAGGTGGGTTTAAGCGTGCAGCACTCAAGTTTGTGGCTGTTAGCCCAAGAACACGCATCATGTTCCTTAGCACGTTCTACACCATGAGAAGCGACGACTACTCTTCGCTGTGTGGGCCTGTGATTGATGATATCAAGTTGCTGAACCTTCGTAAACCATAGGGAATTGAAGATTGGGTCCGTTGCGGTGCTAGGCCTATGATTGAATCAAATGTTTAATTATGCATGGGTTCTGACTTTTGAACCTTCGATTTATTTATATTAGGAAAGTATTTTTTGGTTTGTTTTCAAGAGAGGCGAAAGGTTTTAGTGTGATTTTAATTTTGAGTAATCCTATACAACCAAAAAAAATTGATAGAATTTCAGTCGGGATTTATTAAGATTCAAGAGTGATTGTTTGATAAATTAAAGTGGTAAGAATTGCTCATTTATCGAAAAATCATGAGCAATGCCAACTCATTATAACAAAAATTTTGACTGTTTAATACTTCCCTTTAATTTTCATATAAAAATAAGTGTATACAAAATGATGTTAGTATAAACGTAGTAGCATGTTCCTATAAAGGGTTTGTATGTAATTTGTGCAAATAAATGATGGAAAATATATAAAGGCAAAAATTGCTTTTTATCCTTAACTTTATATTAAATTTTATTTTCATCTCATAACTATTAATAATTTCATTAAAAATGTTAATGGAACTCATTAGAAACATGTCATATTATATAAGCACGAGTGCATGATTGATATTGCATTATGTTCATTTATGATATTTTTTTAATTAGTGATTGAAACAAATTTGATGAATTTTAAAAATAATTATGATAAAAATAATTTAAGAATAAAAAAGTAAAATTTTACCAATAATGAATGTTATTTATCATTTTCTTTCTAAATTTTTATGTTTGTGCATTAAAAAATAATAATTAGATACTTTTAATTTATGCATTTAGAAAGATTTAAAAAGAAAATGAAATAAAATATAATGATGGAATAAAAATAAAACTCAGGATGACGTAAAGAGGAGAAAAGTACATTTTTAAGCAAATATATAAAGTATTAGAAACTCTTCGTGTATATGTATGTTGTTATCAACAATGCGTATAATAACTTTACGGTTGGTAAGGGTGTAATAGTAGCCACAACTCCCCAAAACAAAGTCCAGAACGTGTTACAATCGAAAAAAGCAAAAGTCCAAATGAGTGAATCAGAAGGAACATTTTGACCCAACAAAAATAAAAAATGTGAAACCACGAGAGTACGTGGGCTAACACGTCAAGCGAGCCCAGTTCCCTTTTGAGTTTTTTGTTTTATGTTTGCATAGAGATTGAAACTCGTGAAAGTGACGGGTGTTATATAATCGAACGGTGGAGAGAGCTGCGTCAGGTTGACGCCGAACTAGGTAGGGCTCTGGAAACTTGAATGAAAGTGAAACCCTTCAAATATAAACCCTCAATCTCCCTTTCATTGTAGGTATCACTTCTTCACGTCTTCGCAACGCAAACACAGCACTTCACTCCCATTCCATGGTATGCTATCTCTCTCTGCCTTTTCTTGCTTCGATTTCGATTTCGATTTCTATTTCGAAGCGTTTTCGTTCTTGTTCTCGAGAGAGATTCAGGGTAAATTATCTTTTGTGTCTGTCTTGCAGGCTTTGCCCAATCAGCAAACCGTCGATTATCCCAGCTTCAAGCTCGTAATTGTTGGCGATGGTGGAACAGGTCATCTTTATTTCTACGCACTCTCTTTTCTTTCGCGATCCGTTCCGTTTCATTGCTGTTCGATTTTCAATTAAAATTAAAATTTGAAAAAGCCTCTTACGGCGGCGTATTAAGTTTCGAGCTTCAAATGGTGGAACTGGTTTGATTGGAATTGTGTTGAAAAATTGCAGGAAAGACAACCTTCGTGAAAAGGCACCTTACTGGGGAATTCGAGAAGAAATATGAACGTAAGACTTGTAATTTGTTGTGGTAACTGAGGTGCTGTTTTTTGTTTTTGACGTTTGAAGTGATTCTTGTGATTTTCTTTTTGAAAACAGCAACCATTGGTGTGGAAGTTCACCCATTGGATTTTTTCACAAACTGTGGGAAAATTCGATTCTACTGCTGGGATACAGCTGGACAAGAGAAATTTGGTGGCCTCAGAGATGGATATTAGTAAGTTATTTAATAGAAGCAGTATTTAGGATTTAGTATGATTTGAAATTTTTTCCTCGTATCGTATGAGTAGAATATGTTTGCTAATCGAATGTTGTGTGTGACTGGGAGGTAATTATATACATGTATAAATGGCTTTAGACTTATGGTGAAAATATAAATCTGTGTTTTTATGCTTAGAAGCGAAGATTTTGAGGGTTCTTCTGTTTGCATGTTGTGGGCTTTTTCACCTATGCATTTTTGGTTCATGCATGGTTGGTGGCTTAGCGGTCATATCTGTGTGTTTTGGATTTATATTTTCTATTACAACTTGAAACCTTAACTTCTGAGAGTTCTTTTATCATATTTGTGCGACTGCGACACTTTACATGATTTAACAATCTCCGTTTGTTCTGTATGGACTCTAAATGTAGACTGTTTGTTACTTGTCAACAATTATAGTTGTTCCTTGGCCATGATGCCATGGGTCAGTATTGTAGTTTTGTATGTCAATTACTGGTTTTTGTAGTCTTTATCCCCATAGGGATGACTTTGTTATTTTTGTAGGAATTCTAGCATTTAAGAACTGCAATGAAATATTTAATTTTTTCTACTGAAAATGTTTGTTATAACCTTTTTATTTTGCAATGATACAAATCCCCTTTACCTTAGTTTATATTATCTGTTTTACTCTCTATATAATTCTTTCAACATGATGTCTTATATTGCAGTATCCATGGGCAATGTGCGATTATAATGTTTGATGTTACTGCCCGGCTGACGTACAAAAATGTCCCTACGTGGCACCGTGACCTCTGTCGGTTCGTAAAAACTTTTTTAACTGTTATGTCTCTAATTAGTTAGCATCAAGTTGTTTATATTACCTAATGGGCACTTTTCTGCACATATGATTTTCAGGGTCTGTGAAAACATCCCGATTGTTCTTTGCGGTAACAAGGTTGATGTGAAGAACAGGCAAGTGAAGGCAAAGCAGGTTACTTTCCACCGGAAGAAGAATTTGCAGTACTATGAGATATCAGCTAAGAGCAACTATAACTTTGAGAAGCCTTTCCTGTACCTTGCTAGGAAACTTGCTGGGTAGGCACCTACAGTTTCTACTTTCTACATAAGAGCACATCAATTTCCATTGTAAAGTCTTTTAAATGTATTTCAACTTATGTTTTGTGAATCGTGTTAATTTTGCAGCGATCCTAACTTGCACTTTGTAGAATCTCCTGCATTGGCTCCACCAGAAGTTCAAATTGATTTAATTGCACAACAACAGTAAGCTTTCTGTCATGACCTGAACTAATTCTTTCTTCAACAGCCTTTTACCTGCCCTTGTGGCTGGCATGATGAAAATAGATAGATCGTGGAAATGCAAAGCAGCTGCATTGTGAATTTTAAACTATGTTCCAATAGTGAATTGTCAATTTTCCTGAGAAAAAATCTGCCAATTTAGAGTCACAATCAAGATGGGGATACGGGGGTGTTAAGATTAATGTATTATTTTCGTTTTTTTAAATAAGGTCCACAAAATCCATTAGTTGTTTCGTAGTGGTCTTGGAATTATTGTGAATTGTTCCTTTTGAATTTCCTTTAATTATGTATTCGTGGCTTTTGTGTAGGCATGAGGCTGAGCTTGCTGCAGCTGCTAGTCAGCCCCTTCCTGACGATGATGATGACACATTTGAATAAAAGACAGTGCGTCTGTGGGCCGTTTTCCTGTTGCTGGTATTGTGTATGCTACAATATATGTTTTTTGGGGTTGTATCATTGATATTTGAGGATGTGAAATTTCATCGTTTATGAGATGTTTTTAATTAAATTGAAATTTTCACTTAATAGTCAGCCATACCGTTGTCGCCATGGGCAATTTGTTTAGGTGTGATCCCTCTCTCTCGAATTTTAATCACGTTTTGGGTCTTGAATATGCGCGACTATGGGGGAGAGAGAGGTCGGGAACTCCTGGAAGGGAGGGGGAAGAGAACGAAGGCTGTACGAAGTGCGAACCTTTTGAGATTTTAGTTTGTCCTCCCCCACAAAGAAACAGAATGATTTTATGAAAACATATAAAGGGAATAATGTTATAACTTAGAAATCACGATATTTGAAGTATATATGTTGTGCAACTGCCAATTTATATTATATATATATGTTCGTATATATATATATGTTCGTACTCAATGTACGGGTAAACGGTTACGTGATAAACATCTGGTTGTGGTAGCTGGCGAAAGTATTTGAGAAATGTAAGTGTCATTAAAATAATTAAAGAGTGATTTAAATGTTGAAATTTAGATGGCAGGTATGATTTTGTGATTGCCAAAGTAGGATTGACTGTGCGGTGCTGTTCTTGGTTATAACTTTTTCGACGACTAGATTTTCAAGTTGATTACCGGGCATTTGAAGCGGTGCGGTTCTGTACAGTATGATGTGGTAGAGTATTCAAAACTGCAGCAAGAATAATGTAACCTGACATGTAAAACGTAACGCTATTTTAGTAGATGTTTATCGCAATAAACAAATAGTCAGATCATTAAATATTGTAAACCAGTCAGGGAGCGAGGGTGAGATAAAAAATGAGTCCTTCAACATTCTCTATTCGAATTTTTCTGTCTCCTAATTCAGATGTTTTCACATTGGCGTGCTTGTCTTACTAAATAAATAAAAACATCGTGCGTACTAATAGGTAAGTTAGAAATTAGACAAGAAAGTTATAAAAGACGTGTGAAAATTGATGATGATAATTAGTCTTACTTCAATTGCATGTGTTATTTACTTCCTCCGAGTGTGCGGTACCGTAAGTAAATGCATTCAGTGGCATAGATGGCTTGTGATCAAATTCACTGTTAAAATGGTTTGAGATTTTTGGCACAAATTGTTATTTCATTCTATTTCTAAAATTTAAGTGTAACTTTTTTTTTATTTTCATAAAAGATAAATATGTTATTTAGTTATATTTTTACTATATTCTATAGTGATTTCGTGTATCACATGTAAGAATTGAAAGAATTGTCATTTCATTCCTTAAACACAACCGAACAAAGGAGTATGAATTCTTATTTTATTCTCATTCCACAAATATTGATTTCGCATAATAAAATGTTCTTCGTGTTTGTTTAAGTAATTAGGAGACATTACTTTTGAAGAAACTGTTTTGCAATAATTGATTGTGAAAAACTACTTTAACAAAAATGAGATTTTATGATTGAGAGTATTTATCTAAAAATAATTGTGAGTTTGTTTGGAGAGGGTTAACTAAAATTATTTTACAGTGTAAAAGTACTACACTTATAAAGTGCGTTGTGTTTTATCTTACTATTACTATACATCATTTTCCTCTCCAAAATTAATTCGAAGGATCAGAGTGCATTTTGAAACACTAGAATTAACCAAACATGCTACGATCTCTTTACTCCTTTCTTTATATTTTGTATTTTTCTGGAAACAGATTTTCAATCCATTTGGTGATAAAAAATAATTTGACAAAAATAAGAAAAAAGATCCTTATATTTCAAACAAGACATATGCCAAAGAAAACAACTGAGGTTTGATATGGTGCTCCAAGCCTCCTATTAATCAGTACTCGCAAAGGATTTGTTTTTTTAAAAAAAACAGATTAAAGTATAAATTATTTCCATGACACTTTGAAAAATAATCTGCTATGGTTCAAATTTTGATAATTAAGCCACTCAAACTTTTAATGTGACAAATAAGAAATAACTCCATATGTAACTTGATGTTTTAATTTCAGTAATTAATTACATTGTTTAGTCATATATTGAAAACTTCAGTGGATAATTAGTAAATTTGAGATCAAAGGTCAATCATAATTTATATTTTAACCAAAAATAATACCGCTTACATAACCAGAAGCACATTACATCTGATATATAATTGCTCATAACACTATCCAGGAGCTGTAAAAGGACTAGGTTGTCAGTCTCCCGAGTGAAGATCGATTAGTCATCCCGCAAGATTTATAGCCATTTAAATCACGCATATTGGATCGTTAGCTGAGATAAAAGAACAGACCTACAAAATTATTCAGTAAATAAATGTCACTTACCATGGCTATTTTTATTAATTTATTAGATTTCAGTCTCAGTATCATCATTTGCATGTTCTTATAATTTTTTTTATCACTATTAAGTTCCAGTTTATTGGTAAATAACAGCTCTTTCACTCTTGGCAACATCTTTGAAACAGTGAAATCATGTTTATAATAAATATATCTTTTTTGGATGGCGAGTTGGTTATTCAACTGCATTGCTAACAAAGAAAACTATGAAACACAAAACAAACAAAATTATAAACTCAACTTACATGCCAAACACCATGTTAAAAAAAACTAATTAATCAAAACTAGTAACTCACGTCACACTTGACTGCCAACTGAGATTGAATAGTCTGTATAGGCCCTGTATCAACTTAGCATAATACATATCATACTCAAATGGTGAGAAAATAGAGCACGTGGTTATTGAGCTAACAGCACAATCATAGATTAGTAATGACTCTAAAATGTAGATTAAACACAAAACAGCAAAGAAACTTACAATTAATATTTGACTAAGATGACAATGAACTTCAGTACACAGCAATGGCTGCTAACACAAATAAATTAAAATGAATGCAATATAACCTAATTGATGGGCTAAAACTGATTTTTTTAACCGTAACATGGATAGACAAAATTCAAATAAGGAAGACATCAAACTTTACATAAAAGTATATGCAAGCTAACAAAACCACTTGTTCGTATCATCACCTTCTCAGATACTTCCTTTACACAAGCCTTTTGATATCCAGGTCAAAGCTTAATTAGCTCAGCAATAATTGCAATATAATAATAAGAGAGACTGAGAGTATCAACAGCCGAAATTATATACCCAACCAGAATGACCTAAATGAATTTTAGAATATAAAAAAAAATCCCTAAATCTTATTAAAATGAAGTAGAGGGACTAGATTTTCAAATAGCCAAGGTGTGCTTATTCATCAATATCAACGTTATATGCTATCAATTTAAAGAGTAGAGTTAAAAACCATAAATTGCCAAGTATCTGCCAAGGTTGCTCGGTAAGCAAAATGTCATCAACCCACCTACTTAGAAATCAGTAGACACATTCCCAGAAAACCCTACAAACAACAGAATTAATTAGAGACAAAAACATTAGAATGAATCTAGCCTCAATGAGAACAGAGATTTTACTCTGCCCTATGTCAAAGCAGCCAATGGAAGTTCAACACTTTTCTTCATGAAATGATGAAAGAAGATCGAAAAACACACTATAATGCTACACCAGGTGAGAATTCAAAGCAAGAGAACAATGGCACACAGGGAAAATGTCTGATAATGGAATAGAAAAGGAGAACTAAAGATGTCAGACATTTCAAATTTATCACAAGACAAGTGCATGCACACACAGAAACAGCTCAAGCAAGAAAAAGGTAAAGGAGCTACAACCACTACATGGTTGAGACATGTGCATGCTTATTTGTATGTTTGTTTACAAATTTATAGATATTGTATAAGTTTCAACATAAAATTGCTTTCTTGGATTTCAACATCTTAAAACAATCATCGTCTTTCTCATGAAGCAATTTTCACCCAGGACTTGCCAAAAACATTGTCAGGCCATGTTCTATATGCCAATATCAAACATGTCAAGGGGGCCGGTTTCAAAAGCAAGCATTCCCTTCAACAATGTTCCAACACACAAGGAAGCAAAATTAAATTTCTGACAAACTGATAGGAATTCTAAAGCAGACCCAAACCTAAAACAAACTAAAAAAAAATAGTCCATAACTAAGCATAGCAGACCCAAACCTAAAACAAAGCAAAAAAAAAATAGACCATAACTAAGCATAGGTATAAGAATCTTAACACATCCAACCTACCTAATATAAGGCACACTGTAACAACCTAGCACCACATACATTTCAATTGACAGGATAAAGTATTAAAGTCACAGGAAGATGATAATCCACATTGCAAGCAAACAAATGAAATAAACTGGCATTATCTGAATTATAAGAAGATCTTCCATATGAGGGTAATGTCAGCAGCTTTAAGAAGGTTCATGTTCTGACTGTGACAAGGCCAAGTGTCAGTTCTAAGCAGACCTGAAATATACTATATTATTGAAAGGTAGAGAAACAATGATAGCAAACAGTGGTCAGAAATTTCTTATCTCTGTAATAAAATTATTGGTAGATGTCACCAACTAATTTGCAGAGAGAAAAGGGGCAAACCTAGCATCATGTTTAGCCATTGGAAGCAAGGCATGCAAGCCTCCTACACTGGCCCTGGGAAATGTAGTTGATTCATCAATAATACTCAATTGGTGGAAAAATTTATGCTAGAAAATAGACAGCTAATCAAGTTTTAAGCAAGATGTTAGATTTTTAGTTGTATTACTATAAACTATAATCAAGTTGTTAATCATTGCTTGGCAATTAGATGATATATAAGAGCTGGAAGAAGAAATAAGCACAATAGCTCATAAAATAACACTGTGATCGTGAAGCTTCATATTTGGTAGTCTCAAGTCCCCCCCTACCCACCCACCCTATCCTAGGCAGTCAAGATTTCCTCAGTAAAAAAAAAAAAGATTTTCCAATCTCGTGGTACCAATATTGATCATGGCATCAGAAAACAATTACAGAAACAATCAGATGAATCTCTCATAGCTGCAAAACATAGCAAAGTGTGGAAGCTCACAACTTATAATGTTGAAAAGGATAATTTGGACATCAAGTAACCTCTCAAAAAACCAAAAGAATAGCAAATAAATAAAGAGCATCATAACTTGATATGTTCATAATGAGTGTAGCAACATAATTTCCATAATACAGAATGAATAAGAAAAGGGATGATTCAAAAAATATCTGCTCTTGTTCAGAACCTAATAATGTTGTACATAGATCAAAAGAAAAAAGATATGAAAAATTGTATGGTGACATCCCTTGTGTAAACATTTACAAATGCTGACCAGCTGAAACTAAGTTCTTTATCTCCATCAAATGTTCATCATTTGAAATATGGAGTGAAATACGAAGATTAGTCAATAATTCTTCTTGTTCCCAACTTAAAGGACCAGAAGCATACATTGCCTCTAGGGTACTGTGATAAGCATGCAACTCTAACCTATGAATTCTTTCTGGTACAACCTCATTTGGAGAAATGGGGCATCTTTTACCCGCATCTCCAACATCTAGAGACTCTGCATCACTACAAAGGATATCTTCATCTTGGCAAGGACCTGCTAACATATCACTGAAAAACTTATGTGTACTACTACTTATCACACTACAACTGCCAACTGAACACAAATCACTACAAGAATAATCTGATTCTTCAATTCTTTCAAGAAAGTGTGTTGTAACATTAGTAGGATTCCCCTTCCCCATTTCATAATATTGGTTTGTACCATTATTAAAGGAAGCATGCATGCATTTTTCACCCATATTACTTTGTGGGGAACCAACAGCATCTACCTTTTCCAGCAAGGGGGCTGTCAACACTGCTATGAATCTTTTACACTCTCCCTTATTCATAACAGCCCTCTTTTTTCTGGGACGTGCCTCAATAGGAGAGGAGCCGCAAGGGGACACTCTTTTCAATGTTGTAGATGAGGCTAAATGAGGCTCCTGGAGATCACTGGCATCCAGTCCTGGTAAACAATCATTTCTGGTTTGTTGACTTATTTCAGTAACAGCTTGCTGAACTTCAGGCATCACCTTATAACTGTTTGAAATCAAATTCCAGCTAGACTTCCCAACTCCAGAATTGCCTGATCCCTGGGACAAGCAAAAGCAAAAGCAAATTTAAGGATAAAGCATGGCAACAAATTTCAGAGTAATCATGGAAAATGAAAACTATCTCAATTCTCAAGCAATATCAATGCTAACTTAAAGGGTAAAACTATTTAAATGGATCAGATATATTCTAAGATTCTAACACTAAGCAAACTGCCAAAACTTTGACAATACTTGCTAGTGAGGAATGAAATGAAACTAAGATGATAAGCAAAGTTGAACTACTTTATTAACCAAGTAGAAATTTACCTTTCGCATAACAACCCATTGGTCATCTTGCCAAGATTGGCGTACCCTCATGTCTACATTGTGGACCTTTAACTCCTTGCAAGATCCCAACAACCTTACCAAGTATAAATCTCCACCTATGAACTTCAAAACAATAGCCCCTTTCCAAGAATCAACATCGTAAACCTCCACAATATCATTAGCTGCCCAACTCTCAACACCTTTAATAAGAGGGGGACATGGTCTGATGGCCTTCCTTGGAACTCTCTCCACACTAGCCTCACTTGTCATGCTCAAACAGTCATACTGGACACTGTAAGTGTGCCCATTACCAGAGATAATATGAGCACAACGCCATTCCACACAAAGCACCTCAGTATTGCCAAGGACCTCCACTTTACTTCCCTTTTTGAATCTCATGGTAACTACAATTCAAACTCAAACCTGTGACATTCAAGAGTATATGTTAGCAGAAAATAAAATCTTTAAGAACATTTGTCAGCTAGGAATTAGTGATCATCACTCAGGCAAAATGCCTGAATGAAATGAATTTAAAAAAAAAAGGTTTATTGCTACCCAAAACCAATAATTTTCCCCCTAGTAAATTTGCAACGAGACAACCATAATGAAAATTAGCCACACTGCTAAAACAAAATGGAATACAACAACTTAGTTACCATTTTTATTATTTTCTTCATCCATTATTTTCAACTATCCAATCTACTAAAAAAAGAGTAAACAACAATTTTGGTCCTCCTAGTGTAATTAGTGTAATCAGTTAGGTCATCAATGATAAATACATCAAAATGGTCCTTCAATGTCAATTTTTGACATAATTTGACGTCAAAAATTATTAGAGAACCAAAGTGATGACACTTATATGTTGGAGGATCCAAAATGGGTGTTTACTAAAAAAAAAAAAAGAGAATGCATACACCTCAAACAATTTTTGACATCAAATTGGTCCTTCAATGTCATTTTTTTACATCAAATTGGTCTTCGGACCCATTTGATGTAAAAAATTATTACAAAACCAACACTTATATTTTGGAGGACCAAAATGAATGTGTACTAAAAAAAAAGGTCAATTCATACACCTCAAACAAGCGTTATAAGACTACAAAATATCGTGTAACAATCAATTATAAAAAACAAAAAGGGACAATAAACAGTATGGCAAATAAACAATTATAAAGGCAAAGAATACAAAAGGCCCCAAAATAATCAGGAAATTTATTTTTTTAAAAAAAGATATTACAAAATTAAAATTCACACACGCAACTACCGCGAATCGAAGTAGCAACACGTTAATCGCAAATAAAATGGATATGCAAAAGCATAATAGGAGATGAACCAAGACCACGGTAATCAAATGAAGAAGACGAATACTGACCTTCCTCGACGATCCACGATATCTCAGATCGCTTACAAACTTTGAATTAATCGCTGCGTGTCTCTTTGATTCTTTCCAAGGGAAACGAGTTTTGAAACAACGTAGAAATTAGGGTTTCTGAGAATCAAAAAATAAAAGATATTTGCTTATATTTTTCTCATTCCTGTTTCTTGCGTGGGAAATAATAATTTCAATAAATAATAAGTAGGAGAAGTGTGGCGGTCTGGGGGATGGGCCGGGCCGCACGAGTTTGCATCGACCCCTTATGGGCCCTTTGCGGGCCTTCTATGATAATGAATTTTGTTAAAAAAAATACATATATTTGTGTAAGCACCTCATAATATCAAATCTCTTGGGTTCAAATTTGATTTATTATATGTATGTATCAAATATTTATACTAGTAGTATTATTAAAATTATATTTTGGACTAAATTAATCAAAAATAAATTATTATAATTTTTAATATAAGATATCATTCAGATTTATATAATTTTAACATTTTAGACTTACATATTAATTTAACCTACAAAAAATAACAATAATTAATTTTGATTCACTAATAGCCTAATTTTATTTACACTATTATTTAGTCATGTTTTATCTCATCATTAAATATAATAACTATATATCAAACTCATATAATGATATAGCATTATGTAATAAAATGATATTATGAAAAAATTATTTCCCATTTTAAACAAGCATGTTAGATGTCAGATTATAAATAATGTTTTTAATATGTCTCCTCATATAAGGTTCTATAAGTTTAAAGTGCACATAATGCATAAGATCCACTCAAAACTGTGTAAAATGCAAACTCAAATAATTTTATTCTCTAACACACTTTTCACACGAAAAATTATTTGAAAGTCTTTTAAAACTAAATTTCACATAAATATAACAAATTTCATCTCGGAATCTAATTGTAATGTTTTTGTGAACTTAAATCACACACTTCTTCTTCCTTACCAAAAAAATTCACATACTTCTCCTTCACTAAAAATTCTATTGGATACGTGATATGTCACCACAAAGTGAAAGAAATTTTTTGGAAAGATATTATTTTAGGATTTAATTTTCATCAACTATCAGTGTAATTTTTTTTATACTTTTATCTAATTATTATGTATTGTCACATCATTAAAAGAGTTTGATTATCATAACAACTACATAAATAGTCTAACTATTTAATGATATACTAAAATATCATTAGATGACAGTATTAAAAAACTTTACACTATTAGTAGATCAAAATTAAATCCATTATTTTTATTTATTGAAATTTTGTATTAACATTCATATCAAATTTGGTCTTTAGTTATATTATTTATTAAAATAAAAACAAAAAAATTAACAAAAAATTTTTTATTTTGTTATTTAAATAAAACAAAAAAAAATCTAAACATATGTTAATACACGGCAAGAAGTTATTAGAATAATATAAAAACATTAATACCCAAATTAACAATATAATAACCAACTTAAAACTCCCTGTTTTTTGTTGTCGTTGTCATCGTCGTTGTCTGGCTCATATTCTTATTAACAAGACAATGTTATTGTTAGGGAAAACTCTAATTTACCCCATTTAACTATAAGTCATATGCACTTTAATCATAAAACTTTTAAAATGCGCAAAACAATATTCAAGTTTTTCAAACTGTGCACTCTGATCATTCCATCTAACATTCGTCCATAAGTTAACGGAGCACGCATGCTCCACACACGTGATGTGTAAGTATCATCTCTTCCCCTCCCTAAACACCATATAACAATCGATAATGTCCATCCTTAATTTTATACAAACTGTATGCCAAAAATCCACATTTCTCTCTACATATCTTGCCAAACCAAAATTTAAAAATATCAACTTTATAGATCAGCAAACAACTTATTAATTTTAGCACCCAATTGGCCTTCCTCACTTAAAATATAAGTGGAAGCTAAACATATACCAATGACTTCAATATTACCAAAATCATATCCTTTAAACTCACAAAGTCTAGATTTCAACTTTGCAACACTTATCTCAAATATGTAACTCCTCTTTATATACAACACAAATCCAAAAGTAGAAAGTGTACAAATAGCATCCAGGTCCCATCTTGAGAAAATAATACATTGTCAATAGGAAAATGCCAAGAAACAAGATTGTAGTCGGTGCCTATATTTTCAAAGAAAACTTCAAACTCATTAATTATGGTTTTCGATAGGTTTGTTAGGTTTCATATGGTGTTTTGGGGTGAATGAGATAACACTTACACATCACATAAGTGGAGCATGCGTGCTCATGCTCTGTTAGTTTATGGGTGGATATTAGACGGAAGGGTTGGAATGCACAGTTTGAAAAATTTGGGAATCATTTTACACGTTTCAAAAGTTTTCAGGATCAAAATGCATATAACCTATAGTTGAAGGGGGTAAGTTAGAGTTTTCCTTAATTGTTATTTAAGACCAACTGTCTCTTTCCTGTTAAAAGCATGACAACGTCATCTCTACCTGAAAGAAATAAATAAATAAAAATAATGACACGATGCCACTTGGGAAGAAGAAAGGGAAAATGACCCAAAATGTTAGTTTGGTACAAAAGTACCTCCATTTTGTTTGTGAAAAAAATTAATAAAGTATTTAACTAATGTAATTAATAATTTATATACAGTTAACTAATAATTTATCTTCATTTTGATACTTGATATATGATTAAATTATGTAAATTATTAATTAAATTAATTAAATATTTAATTAATTTTTTTTACGAACTGAATAATAATACTTTTTCTAAGTCAACTATATAGATTATTTTCTCAAAAAGAAATTCTTATATATATATATATATATATATATATATATAGATATTATGAGTGTACTACACAAAAATATAAAATATATTACAACTTAATAATACATGTAATTAAATTAAATTAAATTAAATTTTGATTAAACTATTGAGAAAATGTTAAGAACATTAGTGAACATATGTTTTATTTTTTATTTCTATGAATCATCATCACAACGACGTGTTGAGGAGATCAGGGATAGTCTAGTAACTTCACGCTCCACTGGAAGCAGCTAGGCAAGGCTCCTTTATGCCTTTGGCTTGGATTATATATAAAGCCTGCAAGGCTCCTTTATGCCTTTGGCTTGGATTATATATAAAGCCTAGGTTTTCTCTCACTCTTTTCTCCCTGGCATCTCATCTCATATGCTCCATGCCTTTCTGTGCCTCTGAGGCTACGTTTCGCAGCGCAGGTGAGCCTTAGGGTTCTTCACTTCTTCTCCCCGATACTTGTAATTTGTGCACGACGCTTTTGTTTCTGCTTTAATTTCTTAATTTAATCTGTGCTAAGCACTGATCTAACAACAACTCTGCTCCTCTGGGGTTTTTCCGTGAATCTAGCTAGGGTTTAAGGTATGCAGCTTAAAATCTGATGCTTTATGCTGTTTTTTATGTCTTAGTTGATTTATAATATACGCTTGCTTTGGTAATTGGTTTGATTTGGAGGATAAATTTCTCTTGCCGATCTGGATTTCTTATCCCTGCCAGGGTTTTAGTGGATTTTTGTTGAGGTTTCTCTTCTGGAGGTCATCATCGTCAGCTGTTAGTGATTGTTGTGATTGATGTCTGAGACTGACATGAAACGGTTCTTGTTTGTAATTTATTTATTTTTATTCAAAGCCCTATTTGATGACGACTCTGCCGAGTTCATACAGTCTCATGTGGCATAGTAGCATACTGATAATGCCACAGTGCAATCCGTAACTTGTTTTTGCACTTACTCTGGGTATGGATACCAATAATTTACCTGTTACCGTGGTTCATTAGGGCCACATTTATCTGCCTTTTGAACTTAACATGAATTCGTGAGATTTTGTAAAAAATTATTTTGTCTATAGCTTGGAACTACAGTTAGTAGTTCCGATATGTAACTAGAATTAGTGTTTGTTTGCTTATTGATGCATTGTTACTCCAGATCAATGAATAATTTGTTGTTTGTTTAATGATTTTTGTTACTTCAGATCAATGGTTTTGCTAGTTTAAATTTGATAAATAAGACAAAGACAATGGCAAAGAAGAAGAATCCCCTGGTGTTTATGGATGTCTCTGTGGATGGGGATCCTGTTGAAAGGATGGTTTTTGAGGTACATTTTATTCTTTATATTTATTTTAATAAGTATGCTGCAACTTTTGCAATATTCAACCTAATGATTGATCATCTTCTCTGCACAGCTTTTCTATGATGTTGCTCCCAAGACTGCAGAAAATTTTCGTGCATTATGTACAGGTATTACAAATTTGATTTGCATGATAAATTTATTCAATTTTAACTTTTGTTTATTGGACCTTTCCTTTTCTCTTGTAAAACTAGCATGTTCTACCATCACAGTTACTTTTCGTTGAAAGTGGATCATTTACTTAAAAATTGTCTTCCTAAAGACAATGTATCTCTGATCCCCCCCCCCTTTCCTTTTTTTTTTTTGAAAAATGTTCATTCTATGTTCAGGAGAAAGAGGAGTCAGTCAAAATACTGGAAAATCATTGCACTACAAGGGTTCTTTCTTCCATCGCATCATAAAAGGCTCTGTTGTGCAGGTATTTTGTTTTATTTATTCTTATATCTAAATTGTTCTTTGGTAGTTCTATATATGTCTTCTCATTGTGGTTGAACATGGCTCAGTAGTGGTCCCTCTTTTAGTCAGTTACCCTTGTTTATGCTGTAGGATACAGGGCTGATGGTCACGACTGCTTTTCTTGTGATATAGTTTTAAGGTTGTACTTACTAAGTTGTTCATCCTCATGATTCTAATAAGCTTCACGATGTCCAGGCCCATTTTGTATGCATTGTTGTAGTGTGGTTATGCGTATTAACAGATGGTTTTCCTTTTGCAGGGTGGTGATTTTGTCAATCGAAATGGTATGTATTTTATTGATACATTGCCTCCTATTATGATTTACCTATCCATTTTTTGAAGGTTGAAATTTGATACAATATATGTAGTTACTTTCTTTATGTTTTATTATTTGATCATTCAGTTGTCCGAGTTGCAAGCCTTGTTCCATTTGCATGTTTCCTGTGACAATGGTAATTTCTTTTCTAAGTCAATTAAGAACATAATTAATGAAGTTCCTTTGCATGAACACAGATTGGCCTGTCACTGAGTGGGGTATGAAAGCCATTTGATTTGTGATTTGGATTAGTTTTTGGATATTGCTAATATTGATATTAATATGTATGTGCATATGTTATTTTTTAATTAACTTTAATCATTGGATGCCTGTATCCTTATTTTTTTGAGACTTGAAATTCCACCATACTGTATTGTAGCTGGTAAAATACTGTACTTCTATTGGCGTTTTCTAAATATAACCCTGATTGCAAGTATAATTCTAGTCTAGGTTCAAATACTTTTTTCATAAATTTCCTTAATTTGTTAATATCCCCCCGGCTGGGTACATTCTTGATTCTCCGGTAATCCTGCATGACATTGTCCCGTGTTTTGCAGGGACTGGTGGCGAAAGCATTTATGGTTCAAAGTTCCCAGGTGAGAATACTAAGTCATGCTCTTGAGCTCTTATTCTACTGCATGGGTTCAGAACTGTGTGTGTTATAGTTTTATCTCAAAATTTATGTAGTTCTTATAAGTTACTTGTGATTTATTTCAGATGAGTCACCTAGGCTAAAGCATGATGCTCCAGGCCTTCTATCCATGGCAATTGCTGACCGTGACACTCTTGGTTCTCATTTTATCATCACTTTGAAAGCTGATCATCATCTTGATAGGTTTGTGTATCTAATTAATTCTTGGTGGCATTTTACTACTTACTACTTGCTCTATGTTCTATTTCTTTTGCGGGGTGGGGGAGGGTAAATTGCCTGATTGTACAGTCATTGTTTCTGTGAGTGCAATTAAATGTGTAATTTGCTTATCTTGTTCAGTTGTGGGGTCATTTTGCAGGAATCATGTAGTCTTTGGGAAGCTTGTGCAAGGGCATAATATATTGAAGAAAATTGAAGATGTGGGTGATGAAGAAGGGCATCCAACTGTAACTGTTAAAATCATCAATTGTGGTGAATATAGTGAGGGTGAGAATCACTTAGCCATTTTGGATAATACTATTCTACTCTTAATACGAAAGATGATGATTGAATCCAAAATCAGCTATTGAAAATTCCATCTCCTAACTCTTCAAATGCCAGAGCATAATGTATTTTAGTATTCAATTGAGTGTGCATTGTTCTGGCCCAGTATACAGTTTTTAAATATATTTGATCTGTTGATTTAAATCTTTATATTTGTAGATGGAAAGAAGATAAATAAATCAAAAATTGGAAGGGATGGATCTTCTGAAGCCAATAGTCATGAAGCACGGCGGAAGGGAAAGCACAAAAAATCTTCAAGAGACAGAAGGAAAAGGAGAAGAAGATGCTACTCATCTGAATCAGAGAGTTCTTCTGATTCGGACATGGAATCTTCAGAAACTGATAGTGATTCTGAGTCAGATGTGTCCTCATCATCATACATAAGTTCCTCTAGTGATGACAGGCGAAGGAAGAGAAAGAGATCTAGGAAAGATAAACATAGACGTGGAAAAAGAAGAGATAAACGCCGCGACAAGAGGCGAAGGAGACGGGATAAAAGGTCAAAGCGTAGATCAAGAAGGTATTGGTGGTCCTCAATTTTGATTAAACCTTTGGTTATAATTTATGAATTCCCAATTCCAGTCATCTCTCCCTGTTGCTTGCTGGTTTGTTGTGATAAACTTATAATAGCCATTAAATCTCATATTGGCTGGGTTGGGTTTATTGTATTATCATTGTATGTAAATACGGTATGAAAGAGGTAGCTTATATCTCACATGTTGTTTATTTATATGAATATCGCAGTTACTATATGTATTTAGCTGTAATCATTGCTCTTGATGTATCACTTTGTATGCATGGAAGAATCAGGAGATAGACTTTTTTTTTTCACGTGCTCTGTATTTTTCCATGTGAATGATGTTTTCCTTGCATTGTTGTCATTTAGAAATATGTATGCAGATGAAAGTCACTGAATTTGATCTCTGATTTTGGTGGCCTTCTCCCTATCCATTGGCAGTCTCGGTTGATTTATGCAAGGAGTATCTCAGTTTTTGGTGTTTTTTAGAAAATTTAATATAATATATCATTCTTGTGAACATGCACATATTCACACATGTAACAAGTCATACTTGGTTTCCACATTTTTCATGGTTGCCACTGAGAATCTGTTGTGCAATGTTAGGGAATCGGGCAGTGATTCAGATAGTGAGAGTAAGAGTGACAGTAGTTCTGATGGTGAAAGTCTTGATGGTCAAGGAAAAGAGCAGAAGCGTAAAGATCATTCTCAGAAAAATGGTAATTTTTTAAGTCATTTAATTGTTGATCCAAATAAATCTGTCTCTGACCTTTTGCTGTCTTCAATAAAGCAAAATCCTGAAATATCAGCTAGAATTTTGCAAGAGATCCTTTTTTTGTTCTGCTTAATTCTTTGGGTAATGTGTACAATGTCTTGTGTTTTTCCCTCTTTTTTCTTCTATATTTTTTGTAGTAGCTGGAGTTCAGTCTCCCTTAGTTTTGGAGAAAGGTGTACCTCCCATGCAGCATAAAAAGAGGGAGGAAGTGAATATGATAGATAATGAGGAAGAATTCCCAAAGGAAAATGGCGAGCGGCATAGCAATGGCATTGGAGCTGACTATAGATCTGATAGAAGTGAAGAGAGGCAGCCTGACGTGATGGATGATCATTCGGGCAAATCTAGGTCCACTTTCCTCTTTTGTCACACAGTTATTTCTTGTGCTTACCATTTCTTCCAGATCTGGTATTTTATTAAAAGTTGATGAGCAGGAGTCGAAGCATGAGTCCTAAGCGAACCATGAGTAAGAGTATGAGTATTAGTCCCAGGAGGAGTGAGAGCAAGAGCCCAAGCGTTAGTCCAAATAGGAGGTTGAGCAGAGGTCCAAGTGGTAGTAGAAGCCCTCCTTCTCCATCAAGGAGGAGTTTGAGCAGAAGTCCTGTCAGAAGCATCAGCAGGAGTCCAAGCAGAAGCATCAGCAGAAGCCCCGTGAGGGGCAGGAAGGGGAGAAGTGTCAGTAGAAGCCCTGTGAGAACTCGCTCTCATAGAAGTGTCAGCGAGAGCCCTGTAAGATCCCTTTCTCGAAGCCGCCGGAGCAGGAGTTCTCCCAGAGTGTCATCACGAAAAACAATCAGCAGAAGCCCTGTAAGAGTGTCAAGAAAGAGTGTTAGCAGGAGTCCAGTCAGATCATCTGCAAGAAGCTTAAGCAGAAGCTCAGGCAGGGTCCCTTCAAGGAGAAGCATTAGCAGAAGTCCTGTCAGAGCACCAAGCAGAAGCAATCGCCGCAGTTATTCTAGGAGTCCTAGCCCTGTTCGTAGGACAAGGACACCGCGTGGGAGGAGTGTGTCGAGGAGTGATTCACCTGATGCATCGCCAAAGCGTATCAGAAGGGGAAGAGGTTTCAGTGAACGATACTCTTATGCAAGAAGGTATAGAACCCCCTCTCGGTCTCCTGTGAGGTCATACCGCTACAATGGAAGAAGTGACCGTAACAGGTAAAGTTTTATGTAGTTTCTAATTAGTCATCATTCTAAGGTTGTATTGAGATTTGAATGGTAGAATAAGCATTTCACACTCTGTCCTCAGATATTCTAATTTCAGAAGGTATTCCCCTAGGCGTTACAGGAGCCCACCACCACGTGGAAGAACTCCCCCAAGGTTTTTTTCCCCTCACTTCCTATAACATTTTGCAATTTTTAAGTTCTATTAGTGTATCTTGTATTTGAGGCATAACTTATTTCTTGTCATGAACTTATTTATTGGTGAGACATTCTTTTATGCCAAGTGTTGCTTCCCTATGCCATTATGTTTAAAATGCTAGCACTGTACCTGTTGAGGAGAGTACATATGATTATTTGAAAACATATATGTAGGTATCGAAGCAGGAGGAGCAGGACGCCATCTGTTTCACCCAGCCCGCGTTACCGTGCTCGACGATATAGCCGAAGCCGTAGCCCGGTTTATAGTCGTTCCCCAGTTGAGGCAAATCGATCCCGTCCCTCTCCTCGTGTGGAGAGGCATGTGTCATCTTCTCGGAGCAGGAGTCCATCGAAATCCAGGTCTTCTGTGGAATCTCAGTCTCCACGAAAGGCAAGCAGAGATAACAGGTCAGGGTCATCGTCCGGAAGCCCAGATGGAAAGAAAGGCCTGGTCTCGTATGAAGATGGTTCTCCCTACTCAGGCCAAAGGTGAAATATGTGGTCCCGAGGGTCTTGGGGAAACTGTTACCTTTAGCGAGCTGGATGCCTCAATTTTTGAACAACACCTTCTGCTTTGCTTGCTTGAATTCGTGAATGTTACTTGTTTTTTTCTTTATCATCCGCGATGGCATGTTGAAAGATTCTAGTACTAGAATAAATTTGACGATACTTGTGACAATAGGATGCGGTTTTAGTTGTGGAGTTATTGCGGTATTTGTTGGAGTTGGAGACAGCTCGGATATTGGTACCCTGGTTATGTCTTCGTCAGTAAAAGCATTTGAGTTGATTTAATGAATTTCTAAGCGTAACTAAATTTGTTCAATCACCCCACTACCCCCCATCCGTCTTCAAAATACACAAAAAATGAAACAGATAAAGCCTGCTGTATCCGTCGAAGTTGTAGACATTGTCGTAAACTTGGACATAATTAGCAGCTATCGTAAAGGCGTTTTTAATTTGTGCTTGGTTATCCATCCCTATTAGGTTTATAATTGGATATTAAAAATTGGTCGTGAATTTAAAAATTGAATATTAATTGATTTATTTAAAAATGATTTTGATTTTTTTCTCTGATAAAGTTAAATTTCATTCAATCATAAAGATATCCATACTTAATTTCTGAGTGAAAAAATATATATAGTATAATTATAATTTTTAGTAAAAATGAGCAGGTTTTAGGGAGTGGGCCGAGTGGCTGGTTACATGAAACAACAAATCTACAACTTCCACTGTAAAACTGAGGTCCCAAGAGAAAATTTAGAAATCAACGTTATCTCCTATAAGTTAGTCTTTTAGGATGAATTTTTTTTAATAAATGTTGTATTCGAACCCACAATATTATCTTTCACAAAAGAAAATAAAGAGGCAACCCGGAAAGGATTGAATAAAACATCACCCACAAAGAGATCAATACACTATCTTCCATAAAGGATGACAAATCTAAGAAAAGTTCTTTTAAAAGTAAAAGTGACTATAAATGATGCGGTTTTGTCGTTAACTTGTAATGGCAATATCTTTTGAAGGTTTATTAAGTTTTTAGTCCTTAAATTTTTAAATGTATTTATTTAATCATTTGTGTTCAAAATAATCCTTAGTGTTCTTTGAAAATTATTACCGAACATGACATTATGTGGTTTTGGCTGGAGAAAGGCAAGTCTCATGAATGCCCTGTCTGTTCTCAATGTTTCAAGGTATTTTCTTTCAATCCCTTTCATGTCAATATTTACCTTCCCGAGTCCCTGACCTTTCATGGGGAAGATCGAAAATTCTAGGTTAATATAGATAATAATAAGACCAGAGGGGGGAGGGGTTCTTTCTAAATTACATGTTTAAATTGCTAATGTAGATTACAAGATTAAAGAGATTGAATTTGTGTTGCTACAATTTATATTGGTAATATTAATATTTTACTGGTTGTTGGTCCGGGAGGTCCCTCTGATGGTCATGGAGATGAGGATCACCATTCATAAAACTAACAATATTCATGCGGGAATAGAGCTTATATGTTGAGGAAATATTTTATTTTACGAAGCATATATAACGTTTATGTTTTGTTTTGTTTTTGCATTTTTATTTTTTATTTTTTGGTTCCAGCTTTAAAATCTCCTGAAATTATTTTGCCAAATGATGGTTGGTATCAGTCGATTGGCTTACATAATTCTCTTCTCGTTCATATCACTCGAGTGGATGACACACTATCTCTACAATCTGATACAATATGACCTTGTTGGTGTGTTGTAAGTTTCGCACAACTGGTCCAAGGAATGACATCATCTTGGTAATCCTTGAAACTCAAATATTTTTTTAATAATTAAACTATGTTGATCTCTCTTTCCTTGTTCTTGAGGAAGGTATACCCTTTCATGGAATGGAATTAATTGCAGGCCTCTTTTAGTGTAAATGAGATTTAAGGTATAAGTATATGATATTTAATTGTATGTCTGGTTGCATTCAGCTATGAGAAAAATCACACGTATGATCTTGAGGTGCTAATGCTATTACATATAGATTAAACTGGCTTGGTAGGTCAAATTCACGATCATAAAGTCCACAGAGCAGCACATTAGTCTTCAGCGAAGTGGAAAATTTCTTTTTTGTAGATTTTTTGAGGATCAAAACTTCTAAATTATATCTAATTATTGAATTTGGAAGGGTCCACAAGTAGTGTTAAAGGTTAGCAGGACCTGCAGAAAGCGACCTTAGTACTTGCATTGGTGTAATCTTGCTAGTCTACTGCTGAACTGAACTAATCCAGTTGCTTCCCTAATCTCCTTCCCTGCCAAGGGGAAGGGACAAAGAGATGGATTAAATGTGCCAGGACACCTAAGAGTCAGACAAATATCTTAAGAATTCTACCCAAAAAAAAAAGAGATAAATATCATAAGAAAGGAGTGGAGCATTTTCCAATGCTAATAAAACATAGAAACTATCTACACATATTTGTATTCCTGTGCCTAATTTATATAAGCTAAAATGTACAGTTAACGTTTAAGCTTTTAAATACGTCAAAGGACAATAGCTTTGCTGGTTGAAACCCAGACGGCAACTTAGAACAATAGCCTAGAAAAGATGTCGTCATCTCGGTTTTTTGAGACCATTAATGAATGTCTCTCCCATGCTCAATCAGACTCCCATGAAGCTCAGGAGAAAGCTCTCCTAATGCTGGCTTCCATCACCAAGGTCAGTCCCCAAAACAGAACCTTGCTCTCTCAAACAGATGGAGCAATCACAACATTAGCTACACTGACAAATGCTTCCTCCCCCAGTATCCAAACCCTTTCCTTGTTGATCCTCTTCAACCTTTCCCTGAATCCTGATCTAAAGCAGTCTCTTGCAGATATGGAAACCATTTATTACCTTAATTCCCGTGTTAGCTCACCATGTTCTCCAGATTCCAGC
Organism: Styphnolobium japonicum; assembly: GCA_023212625.1. Taxonomy (NCBI): domain Eukaryota; kingdom Viridiplantae; phylum Streptophyta; class Magnoliopsida; order Fabales; family Fabaceae; genus Styphnolobium; species Styphnolobium japonicum. Next base: position 50,391,170 of record JALBWW010000003.1, read on the forward strand.
AAATTGGCCTCCTCATTGATTTGCAGTCTGGCCATGCTTGATAAAAATAAGGCCAAATTTGGGGTAGCAGGTACAGTTCAGTTGCTGGTGAAGGCTATTGAGGGCTCTTGTGATCCTGATGCCCATCACCTTTTGAGTTCTTTGGCTGAGCTTGTTCAGTTCCATGGAAACTGCACCTTGGCTGTGCGAGCTGGAGCAGTTCCAGTGCTACTTCGAGTTGTAAAGGGCACTGATAGTGAGGACTTGGCTGGAACTTCTCTTACTGTTCTTGGTCTCCTTGCTAGGTTTGATGAAGGGTTAAATGCTTTGAAGAAAACTGATGAGATAATTAGTTCAATGTTAAGTGTGTTGAAAAGGAGGTCCTTGTTGAGCAAGGAGGGTGCAGCTGATATCCTTCTTCGCCTTTTTGATGACAGCGAAGGCTGTATCAAAGAGGCTTTGATGTTACCGGCGTTTTCAACCGTGTTAGCTGATCTTTCTGTGAGGGGTTCGGCAAGAGTTCGAGAGAAGGCTGATTTGCTAATGAGGAAGATGGCAGAGGTGAGCTTAACCACTAATGTGGAACTGGAAACAAGCTACCTATATGTTTAATTGTAATCAAGTTGACAAGTTGAATGATGTCCTGCTTCACAGTTGTTTTTACCCATTCTATGGAGAATAAATAAGTATTTTCAATCTCACATAGTCACATGATCAAAATTTGTTGTTACATCTTGGTTTCATATAATATATATGTTAGGCTAATACATGGTGTAAAATCTGATCTGGGTACTGTTTCCCATGGAGTTTAAAAATTTAAAGACACTGAAGTAGCTATAACATTCTGAAAAGAGAAAAGAAAAGAAAAGAAAAAAAGAAACACATTTCAGGAGTTTCAGGAGAAGGTCAAACAGATGGCAACAAGTTAGATTGAATTTCTAGAAGAATACAGATGAAACTGAGAGTACAGGCTTATGAGTATGAGTGTATGACTATTGAATTCAACTTCTGCTTTCAAACCTGAAAACAATTTTAATCTGTTTTTGGTCCCAGCCCAAAGTCTGCCATCTACTAATCAGAAGCCCCCAATAAAACTGTCATTAAGTATGCTTCCGTGTCCCCCTGACCGGCACTGCCTGCCTCCCTGACTTTGCATGTGACTCTCGAAAATGGTTGGTGTTGTTCTACTCTGACTATGTTTATTGTAACAATCAGAATGGCATAATAATGACAATATGACGAGAAGAACAATGAAGGATTAATGTTGCACTTGCACCTTTTGTTTGTTCTATTACATTGTTCTCCTAGTCCAATAGTCCTGGCCAAAAGAAAGAAAATTGTGGCATCGAGGTAATTAAGATCACTGGAAGATAGTGAGAAAGTACATATGAATGGAGAAGCATTTTTGTCTTAATGGAACTCAACTATTGGGGGTATCCTTGGGACTATAGATCAATTTGAATGAGAAACCAAAAAAAAAAAAAAAACTTAAAAGGACGAAAATAATCATAGCATCTTTTAGCGATTTTTTTTAAGTTGTAACTGTACTCTGCACCATGACCCATTTCTGTATATAGTCACAACGATTATTAGCCGTTCCGTTTGCGAATTCAAAGCATATAATAAATTGAAGTGTGTCAAATTATTTTACCATAATAATATTTATTTATTAATGGGGAAAAAGAAAGAAGTTATCCTTAATTATGCCATGAGAGAGGCATAGGTTTTATTATCGTTTTTTAAGCCATAAGTCCTTGCTCGAAACTTAACAAGAGTGTAACAGTACTGCTATTTACGTACTTCTTTGAAAAGATTTTCCAGCACAAGAAGTTTATCGAATTTTCTACCGCCATTGAGAATATATAATAATGTATGGAGCCAAATACACACTCTGTTGGTCTAATACAATAGGTCGATCGATATATATCGAATATTATTGAGCATGCAATTATAAGATTAAGTTGTACAAAGTCCAATATTCTACAGCAAAGCATCAACATCCCGTAATAACTTTTTGAAGCCTATCCCACAGCTGTTTTAACCCTAGCACACTGAAAAAGCAATCTTAATTTTGTTTTAATAATTCACTATCACACCAACTTCAACCTTTCGGAACCATAAAATAGTGTCTGAACTTCTACCATTAGCATAGAGAATATATCAGGAACGTGATATAGTTTTAAATATCGAAAGATGCCCAACATACACCTTTTTAAAATACTTGGCTAGTGTCTACTTTCAAACTGTTCTGAGACAGTGATTATATATATATTACACATTTACACACTATAAACATTAGGTTTAGGCTATTTTCATATAAAAAAATATTGATGTTGAAAAAAATAAGGCAAGAATATCTTTCTGCGCTGTACGCTATACGAGTCACTCCCATTAAATTTGGATTTCTTTGGTATTACTACCAACTTCGATTCTCCCTTTTATTGATTGTGGGGCTAGGCAAGAGTGGACTACTTAAAAAGGATATACAAAAGTTGTATAATTAAGATTCCGATTTGTTTTGCAGAGAAAATGCATTGTCATACTTTATATTTGATGAGACAAATGATTATGTTAAATGTTTAAGTCAGTATAGTTTAGTAAAATCTTGAATGGAATTTGATGCATATTATCGAGATGGATTGAAATCTCCAGTCCCGTACCCCCTCCCTCCCCCAAGATTTGATTCCTATCGAGATATGGCCACCAATAGTTCTTCTAGACTTCTAGTTGCAGTACGTAATAGTTCTGCATTAACTCTAAAATTAAATGAGAACTGGACACACTTCATTTTATTTGAGTGTGTCAAAATGGATTGATCCGATGAAAAAGTGAGAGTTAGAGTAAGAAAATCTTAATTTAAATTAATTGTAGACTAGTCAAATCTAGCCCATCTTAAAAATAGGCTAGTCTAATATTGTGAATTTTTTTATTGTATTATGTATTTAATTTTGTTATTATTTATTCTCATTTTTGGTTTGAGTTTCTTTTGGATTAAAACTAAATAAATTTAGTGAATACATCTCAACCCTTCTTTTTCCTCCATTTGTATATAATGTTCACTTATTATAGTTTCTTGAATTGATTAATTTATTATTTAAGAGATGCTTTATGAATATATTATAAATCGTTTATGTCAAAAAATAATATAGTAAATATTTATTGTTTATGTTGATGACACTTAATATAATCTGTTATATTTGTATCTAAGTAGCATACATGATTTTTATGAGTTTGGATTAATGTAGAAGTTTTATTTATTAATAACTTGTTTTATTAATACAAAAAAAGTGAAAAAAGACAAAAACATAAAATAAAAAACTGATGGGTCTACCTAAAGGCTAGCCCACAACCTACATAGGATCAGACTAAGATGAATATTTGTTAGGTCACATAGGTTGTGGACTGGTTTAACCCAACCAAAATTAACTTGGTCCGATATGCGGCTCAACTTAACTAAAAACAACTTGGTTCAACATGAGCTAATTAAAATGGCTGGCTCAACCCAAATTAACACCTCTCTGTATACAAATATTATTACCAGTAGGTAGAGTAGAGATTGATGAGAAAAATTATATTCTGATAGATAAAAATGATGAATGGTATTTGTATATTAAAAATTAATATATTTCTTTATATATTATTTTATAATAATTGATTTTCTATGCAAATTTTATCGAAATGTATGTCTCGTGCACAGACCAATTTCTTTTCAATAATTAAAAATTTAACTGTGCAAAAAATATTGTTAAAACAACAAAATAAGGGGAAATTATGGTAATTAATGAGCAAGAAAGCAAAAACCATACGCCATTTTGGAAAAGCAAAATGAAAAGCATCGATACGAAGGTATGAAACCTGCTTTTTACTTTTCGACAAAGTTGAAAAAAGGACTATTGGAGGTTTTTGTTTCCGAAACAGACAGAAGTAAATCAACTTTAATGTCTTACCAAAAAAAATATCAACTTTAATGTACCTTAATATATAATTTGTACTATATTTTTTTTTTTTGGGGTACATTGGTACTCTTCTTTTTGTGAACATTTGTGTTTTTCTTTTAATTAATATAATTAGCTAAAATGAAATAAAAATAGACAACTCAATTAATAATAAATTAATTTTAATATAATCATTTAAAAAATTTATTTATCAATTAAAATAATATTTAATTTTAAAATATTAAAATAAAATATTTAATTAGTTGAATACAAATTTAATTTAATTAAATAGTATTGATAACACTAATTACATTTTAAAATCACCAATTATATGAAATATCTTTCGGCTAACAGAATTGTGCAAAATCATTCCATGCCAGCTGGAATTTACTTGCTATCTATTAGTGCAAAAGGAAGTAAGGAACCTTCTTCTCATAAATACATATCGCCAATGAAAATTTATTGCCCCATGCTCAGTTTTTATATGACTTCTATTCATAATTGTTCACGCCAACAACAGTGGTATTTTCTTTTTATTTCATGAAAAAAAAAGTATAATTTATTTAGTGAGAAAAAAAATTAATTGGTTTTGTTTATTTTATATACACTCTTCTCGAAAGGAAAATAGCGGTAGATACCAACTCGTTTGATGTTTAATTTAGAAACAAATAAGCTGTTGATCTTGATGAATCACAATTTGAATACTACTCAAGCAGTTGAGTCAGGTTATAACAAAGCAAAATTTCAGATCACAAGAGTAATCAATCAAGAAGTCAAAGTTTCTCTTTTTTTGTGTTTCGCAAAATGTTTCTTAAAACAGTGTTTCACATAATTTGTCTGACGAGAAATGTTATAACTGAGTAACACTCATTATCTCTAACGAACATGATCTTAAATCACTTTAAGAAGTGTTTTACCAACTCAAATTTTATGTAGAAATGGTTTCGCCCGCTTATTAATTATTTAATTTATATACTGAAGAAATTTATTTAGTATTATCAAGGTGTGTGTAGGGGCAATATGGTCAATAAATGGTTGTAAGAAAACAAGTGGTTTTTGGACTGTGTCTGGTTTCTCTCTGAGTCTCTCTCTGTGCTTGCTGAATGCTGGGGGTTTCTGTTTGTGCTAAGTGTGAAGTATGAACTGAAAAAACAAAAAGTGGAGAGGGAAAGTCGTGGGAACGAAACAAACAAAGGCAAATCAAGGAGAAAAGGAAAAAGTCCATATGCTTTTGGGTTTGTTTCCCACCAGGTTGGTGCAAAGAACATAACTTTACCTACTCTTCTTTCTCACCCTTCAATGTTTATTTACTTTTTTTTTCTTTTTTTTTTTTTATATATGAGATTCTTGTATATAGAAAAGGGAAATATACCTGCAAGTTCATTCCACCGTCGAGTATGAATGACATCATTGAACAAGTGAAGGTTTCAACTTGTTTTATTTAATGGTATTTTGGACACTATTTCGTTTTCTTTTGGAAAGTGGAAGATGGCAAATGGCACAAAAAAAAGTATTTTTATAATTGGCAATATTCTTCTTGTTGTCGTAGTCCAAGTGCTTTGCTCACTTTACCCAATTTCCACGAGCATAGATTCTCCAATCTTATACTCTTTTATGCATTACAAAGCAAAATACTAACCTTGGCTCCTTCTCTGCATTTTGAGCTTCATTTGTTGTGGATTCTCAGCTCATAAAGGGTTACGACTTTTTTTATAAAAAAAATTTGTTTGGCTCCTTCAGTTTCTATCTCCTTTTTTTTTAGTGCCTTTCGCTTTCTGTCAATTTTCAATGAGGTTTCAGCTAGTAGTATAAGCAGGGTAGCTGATGCAGATTCATATTTTCCTTTGCCACCCTCCCATTTGGGTATAAATAGAGATTGCTAATGTCGGTGTTCTTCATTGCAGAAGCTCATCTTAAGCATTGTGGCAGTGGCCTGAGCGTTTAGCTTTTTGGGTAGAAAATATGAGCTACAATAGCTCTTCAATGAGTTCTGGTTAGTTTTTATCCCATGAAGTCTCCATTGCTCTACACTCTACATTTAACTATTTACTGGTGAACCTTTTCAGAAACCAAATCATCTAGGATTTCTGGCATTTTTTAAATGAACTTTATTGCTGCCATGCCACAGGTAGTGGAACTTCTAGAAGGACATTTGAGTTTGGAAGGACCCATGTGGTCAGACCAAAAGGGAAGCACCAGGCGACTATAGTTTGGCTACATGGCCTTGGTGATAATGGCTCAAGGTATGTTGCTACCATGAATATTATGCAAGAGCAGTTTATATATGCATACTCTCTTTAAAAGAATTAGAATACATCTGGAGATTTATTTGAGGGAATAGTTTTCTTCTTTTTGAGATGGTTGGCAAATGGAATTAAAGATTATGCATTGAAAACTCATTGCACTTGCAGCAATAAACCACCATGCATTCGCTCATTGGCTTTCCTTGTCAATGTGCATGGCTCAACAGTTTGGAGTTTGTGGTGTTTGGAATTTTAATTATTTGAATAAATTTATTCCTTTTTTATTGCCAAACTCAGTTTGAGTAGGTACCTTCTCCTTTTGCTTGAGAATATGCTATTGATGAGAATGGTGGATTTGTTTTCTTCTAATAAATTTAAGGGAGGGAGTAAGGGAATGTCAATGTCTTGTCTTCTTCTGGCGGAGAAGTTTGTTTATTAAATAAGTTCTTAAACTCCATGTGCTCTTTCAGAAGATTCTTACCAATTGATTTGGTGGGATAACACAAAGGTACTGTCAACCAAAAACGCATTATAAATAGCCATTTTATTTCATCTTGATTGAACTTTTTCAGTACAGGAAACCTTGACTCTGATATTTGTATGTGCCAAATAATAGAACAGGGGACCACTTCTTCACTAGCTATGTTGTTCCCAAAAACTTATAGGCATAGAGATACTTATCACCAAACAAGGACACATATGATCCAATGCATAAGTAATAGACTCTTGACTTTCATATTTTTGAAATCAGGTTAATTAGAGGATATATTGATACAATACAATTCACGCCATTTATTAATATGTGGTCCCAAAATTAGGTAGGGGTGATATAATTTTAATGTGTATTTCCTTGAAGAAACTTTATAATAGTTTCAAATATCACCTTTGCTGGCAGAATAGTTCTAATATTTTTCTACTTTTGCTTGTTTGTATACCTAGTTAAGAGTTCGAGATTAGCCACAATAGTGAATAAAATGGATTTCATTTTGTTTTGCAGCTGGTCCCAACTCTTGGAAACTCTTCCTCTTCCAAATGTAAGGATGAGCATATTTTGATATTTTCCTAATAGCTACTGCACATCTCGGGTTGCAACATGCATCATCGTCTGCTGTAATAATGTAATATTTGGAAAGCATGTATACTTGATAAGCTGATGCTTTTTGTTTTCTTGCAATTTATGCTGCAGATTAAATGGATTTGCCCAACTTCTCCTACACGGCCTGTAGCCATATTTGGTGGATTTCCTTGCACTGCTTGTAAGATTCAATGCTTGAAAATTCTACATTATTTACTTGAAAACACCATCGTTCTTTTCCATTTTCCTTTGACTGCAAAATTAGCTACTAAAAAGAAGTGATATATATAAATTTCTTTGGGAACTTGCTGTATATTCAGTGTAGAATTATAATGCTTGCTCTTTTTCTATTTTTTTAACTGTTAAGAATAAAGTCTAATTTGATGGAGGCATCTCTACCAGGGTTTGATGTTGGAGAGATCTCAGAAGATGCTCCAGATGATTTGGAGGGTTTAGATGCTTCTGCAGCACACGTTGCCAATCTTTTGTCAACAGAGCCTCCAAATAGTAGGTTTTCCATGATCACTTAAGAAAATCATGCATGTGATCTGTATAGTGACCCATTTATATTTTTTTCCCTTAAAGATATGGATCACTACATTAATTAAAGCTATAATAGGAAAATGCCCTAATGGAAACCACAATATTAGTCGCTAACACCACAAATACAGAATAAATCTCCCAACAAGTAGTTGCTAGATTTAAATATAAGTTGTCACAAACTCCCTAGTCTTATGGCAAGGTACATGACCAGTTGAGCTATCGCTCATGGTCATGTAGAGTGGACCCACATATTGCGGCAAATTTTGACAAAAAATTAAGAAGTACACAATATATATCTATGGTAAGTGAAAGCAATTGGGGGACTGTTCAATGAAATCTTCAACAAGATTTGGAGATTATTGAAGTAATCAACAGGTTTATGCTCTCTATATTCTTTTATAGTTTCAATCTAATAGTTCAATATTGTTGTCCCATAGAGAAATTCATTCTATGATAAGGTTGCTTTGATTTTCGTTCAGCAATTGCTAGTACAATGATACAGTCTAATTACATCCATATTTGTTTGGGGAAAAGAGAGAGAGAGCATTTTTAATAAGCAAAACATCTTATTTTATCTTTTCACTGCTGCCTTGTTAGTTGAACAATAAGACATCAGCACTACAAGAACTGGTTTGGATGTCTGCTTCAATACTAGCAGAAGATCATTCTCCTTTACTTCATTAGTTTATTTGTCATTCAGCTCCACAATATTGGTATGATGGTACAGCAAGAAAAAGTGCTTACAATTCCAAAAAGCCTTCCCGAGGCTTTGACATAACCTTCCATATTTGCTATCAATAAGGTGGTTAGATTTATTTAATTCTACTTATTGAATAAAGTGACTGAAGTAGTAATTTAATAAATTAGAGCAAAGCCAAATATTAACATTTAAATTGTGTACATGGGACTGTTATTACCAAATTCAAGTTGCAAGTAATTTGATTTAAATCCCACTGTTCACTGTACAGTCAAACTTGGTGTCGGGGGCTTCAGTATGGGTGCTGCAACTGCGCTTCACTCAGCTACATGCCATGTTTTGGGGCACTATGGGAATGGAAATATTTATCCTATCAACTTAAGTGCAATTGTTGCTTTAAGTGGCTGGCTTCCTTGTTCAAGGTTTGATTTCTATCATATGTCAACAAGTGAATACATAAATAGTAATACACCACTAATAAGGCAGATCCACCCATAATTTGCTTTTCTTTAAACAATATAAACTACTCAAAAGCTACTGTTTGATGCAGGACCTTGAAAAATCGGATTGAACGGTCACGTGACGGCATAAGGCGTGCAGCATCATTGCCCTTATTTCTCTGCCATGGCCAAGGTATTCATAACTTCTATCATTTTTCATTATAGTTCAAAAGGTTAATTTTATTGGGATTCTTTTCCTTTTCTACTAATTTAGGGTATAAAGCATGATTGGTTCGTCTGTCCCTCACCCTGAATTCCTATCAAGAGGCCTGCATATTGCTTTTTTTTTTTTTGATTAAATTAATTTGTAAGTCACTAAATTATTTTGGGATTTTCAATTAGGTCTTTATATTTTAAAAGTTTGTAATCGGGTCCCTATAATTTAAAACATTTCTAATTGGGTCTGTCATTAGAAACTTAATATGGTGCTCTAATGGTAGGTTGGATTCAGGAGCCCAATTAAAAAATTGAGTCCCTGAATCCAACCTACCATTAGAAATTTATAACAGTGTTCTAACAGCAAGGACCCAATTAATTTTTTTTGAAATTGTAGGGACCCAATTACAAACTTTTAAAATATAAGAACTTAATTAAAAATCCTCAAATAGTATTGGGACCTGCAGATTAATTTAATTTTTTTTAATATAACTTCACAATATATGTATATCAAATTTGAGTTGCTAGTTTTGTGCTTTCGCTGGGCAATAATCTTTAGATCTGTCATTCCTTATCTTTATGCCTGATGAAAATAATAGTTCCTATGCACAAACAAAGAAATGTTTTCTAGGAGTTTCACTGGTTAGGACTCTTAACCAGTACTTAAGATTGACTGGGTAAAAAGTGAACAATTTTCACATGCATAGAATTCCTTGTTGGAGTTTGTGCTGGTTTATTACATGTTGCAATTACAAGTCTACATTGACCGCTTATTTTAATCACCATGTCAACATCTTCATTTGGTATAACTTTTTGGCATATTTTTGTTCTTTTTATGAATTCATTCATCTTAACTTGTCCATTTCATGGCCATGATTCTCGTGAACAAATAATAGTTGTTAAGTGCATCGGTATCTCTCCCCTCTTCAATAACCTTGTATATGAATATATTGTTAAATTATGTTTATATCAATTTTAATGCACTTGATGGCTTTGAAAAATGCATAGACACGATATGTTGCTCTTGGTATAGGTAATAGCTTCACAAAGTATCTTAACAAATTATATGCTAATTGGTTCTTGTTTGTTAAGTGAAGACAGATGTCCTAGAAGTGGAATGGTCTAGAGTATGATAGATAGTCATCGACAATATTTTGTGTCAGACCTATGTAGACCTATGTTGCAGGAAGAAGCAAATGAAAAGTTAAGAGGATTATCTGAACCTCTTAACAAAAGTCTAGCTCATTCTTTATATATGTATCAAGATGTTGTCTAAAAGGCCAGCTTATATTAGTAACCATAATGATCGTTACTTGCTTATTTTGTTGTAGTTCAGAGTTCAAACTTCGAAGTTTTGTGATATAATCTTCAATCATGCAGTAGGGAATATATTTCATCGCTGATCAATGCATATCTTGAATTCCTTTTGCAGGAGATGATGTGGTTGCATATAAACATGGAGAGAAATCTGCAGGGACCTTGAGCTCAGCTGGATTCCGGAATCTTATATTTAGGAGCTACAATGGGTATTCAACTGTGTTCTGCAAAGACTATCATATATGTGGATGACATTAGTTTAATGAATAGTATATTCTTGCTGTGCAGGTTGGGTCATTATACAGTCCCCGAAGAGACTGATGAAGTTTGCAGATGGCTAACTGCAAATTTGGGACTAGAGGGGTCTCGGTTGAACTAGAGAAGTGAAGCTCAATCAGGACACAGATATAGAAGCATACTTTTAGGCAATGGAAGGGCGCTTCAGAATAGATAGTGGTGTGGGGGTATATTGGTAGTGGTATAGCCGCTTCATTTTCTCTCCTATTCTCATGGTACTAAATAAATAAACTTTTTTTTCCAAGGGTCTCTATCTTGCTCTGGGATTTGGGAATGCTTTGGAAGGAGGACATGGACAGTTTCCTCTATATCCAGCAATTTTATTTTATTTTAGATAAAAATATCCAGCAAATTTTATTTGGGAATGCTTTGGGAATGTTGCTTTCTGTATTCCTATTATGGTCTAAATACACCCTAATTTTGGTAGGCCAGAAGAGAAGAAAGAAACAAAACGACTGATTGGGTTTATATCATTGGCAATTCATTCCAAGGCCTAGTTGGCAAGTTGTGCCTGATTAGAAGTAAATCAAATCGAAATTAATAGAAATGGAAAAATGATATTTAAATTTTACGTAATGATTGGACGATGATACCAAGTGTCACACCCAACTGCCCAAGTATATATATTAAAAAGTAATTCTATTTCCTTTTAATGAATTTTAATAATCTTTTTAATTACTTCATAAGAAAGTATTAGTCTATTTGATTTTCAAGATATTTAATATTTATATTTTTTATTTAATATTTTTTATTTTAAATAATGAAAAAGATGTTAAGAAGATTTATTAAAAGAATATAACATTACTCATTAAAATAAAAATTAGTGGCTTGGGTGTGTGCCAACATGAATTTCTTAGTTTTATTTTATTTTTCATTGATTAAATTACGTCTTTTAAATAAATGTAAAATCTTGCAACTTCATATTTATTTGATTAGTAGCATATTTGTTGACTTTAGAGGTGTTCACCAAAAAGAGTCAATCACAATCCAAAATACGGGCCGAAAAGAAGAAGCCAGTAGACTAGATACATGTAGGAAGTAGAGCAATAATTTCATTGGTGAGCACTTTGGTACCTTTACATTTGATCGGGTTTTAGAACCCTTCTGATGTGTATCAATCAAATTCATGCTGACAGATTTGATAAAAGTAAAAAGTGACACATGGGAAAGATTGAATCAAATTTCTTAATTAATACCACAGTTTATTGTATTTACAAAATCACCTCAAGGCACATTTTCAAAGATTACTTCGAATTTTGTTTTCCAAAATTACCCTTAACGCTCGTATTTCATTGCTTTATAATACTGAAGAAAGAAAAATCTATTTGCAGGTTTTGACATTATTTAATTTTTTTTATAGTAATTAATTATTATAATAGATACAAAAAATAAAAATGATATTCCAATTTTGGGAAAATTTTAAATTATTAAATAAATAAATAATTAGAGGTGATAAAAAAATTCACAATTTATTTAATAAAAAACGACTTTTTGGAAAAAATAATTAAAATTCTATAAAACCTTTGATGATTAAAGAATTATATTGATTAAAATGTAGATGGTAAAACAAAGTATAGGTTTTAAACTTTCTGTGATTTAATATATGAATATGAAAACAAAATTATTTGCATTTGAAAAAATGAAAAGGTATTTTCCTGAATTTTAAAAAAAAATTATGCTGGAAGTTTTAGAATTAGAAAAAGTGAAAAAAAAGTTGATAAAGAAAGCAAAAGAATTAGAAATAAGAAAGAAAACAAAATGTGGTTCGCAAACCCATTTTCTATTTTCAGCCAATGAGAAATGGTTGCAAATCATGTTTTCCTGTGAAATTTTGAAATAGAGATAGAAAAACAATTATAATAAAGAAAGGAACACGTGGTTGACAAACACGTTTTATATCCTTGGAAAATATGGTTGAGAACCATGTTTTGTAACTTTAATTCTAAAAATTTTAGACTCCGATTGTACCAAAGGTGAACAACTTGGACTGGAGAATTGATATGGTGATATTGTGTTTGTGACAAGAGTATGTATACACTTAACTTATAGTGTCATTGTGCTACTGAAATTCATTGTAGATGAAGAAGTTATTAGTTTATATCCACTCTAAAACTGAAGTAGACCATCCGTCAAGAGACTGAATAAGACCACTTTTATTGATTTCGTTATGTTAAATGATGGTAATGTTGATTTGTGTTAATTTGTAAGAATGTTTAACCTTACAAGATTTTAATGTTTTAATGCGAAAAAACTCCCTAACGTCAATAAAACTCTGTAACGATAACTAGCAATTGGGCACCTCCATTTGCACATAAAGGAAATGACTTCGGCCCGTTTGTATATTTTTGGTTTGAATCCCTTTTGGCCCATTTCTATATTTAAATTGTGAACCCATTGGCCCATTTGTAAACTTTTTGTTTGAAACCTTGGATCCCTCGATAAATTAGGATGGGGATCAACAAAATTTCAAATTAAAAATGTGGTTGTCAATAACGTTTTGAAATATATTTTAAATAAAAAAAGGTTGATGTGACAAAAATAGAAAACATGTTTGGTAACATCGATTTACATTTTATAGTGTTTATAAATAATATAAAATATAGAAATTAGCCAATAAAAGGTGGGTGGCAACAACCTTGTCACTTCATTTTTGCTTGGCACTTCTTCATCTTCTTACTTTGCACTTTTCACTTTCTATTACATGGCTTCCTCTCAATCTTGTTCCACTGCATCTCATTCTTCCTTTAACACTGTCAATGATGGAAGCAACATTGTTCGTTTATGCGAGTGTGGACAAATCGCTTCTTTGAGGACTTCATGGACGGTCAATAATCCCGGAAGAAGATTTTTTGGTTGCGCAAAATATGGAGATGCCCATGGCTGTAAGTACTTTGATTGGCTTGACCCACCTGTGAACAACAGAGAAAGTTCCGTTATCAGTGGTTTATTGAGGAACAAACAAGTAATGGTAAGAGAACTAAAGAATCTAAGAAGAAGAGAGAAAATGCTTACTGGAGGTTTGGTGATTAGTTGGTTAATCTCTGCTTTACTTCTGTATTTTTGGTGGAACACTTGGGAATCTGTAAGCAAAGGGGTATGCAAATTAAATTATTAAATTAGTTATGAGTTTCGTGTATTTTGTTGTGTTTATTGTGTTTAGTAATTTAGAGGAATATTTTCATATACTTTTATATGAAATATGTATTTGGTATGAAGATTTTGCAAAAGGTAACATTGAAATGTCAAGAACTTAGATGCGTTACCTATCTATACTAAAATGAGGAATGAAAAAAGTTGTAGATGGGTTACCATCTGCACCTAAACTAGGTGGCCACACCTTTTTAAATGAAATAACAATGTTCTAGTAATTAATAAAAAAAAGACAGACTTGCACATATGATGCAAAAATGAAAAAAGAAGAAATTGGTAAACTCGGTTCGCAACTTGTTTTTTTTCTAATAACAACTTTAATGAAAATGTTAGTGTAAAGTTCGTTTTTCCAAATGAAAACGTTGTTGTAAAGTTCATTTTCATAAATGTTATTTAAATCAAGTTGAAAATGATTTAAAATATATAAGTGAAAGGTGAAGAAAGGTAGTTGGTGAGGAAAGGTAGTTGGTGGGTTTTGCAAATATTTTAAAATGATGAGAAAACATTATTGTGAATGACGTTTTAAATTTAAATAAAAGTATAAATTGGAAAACGTGGTTGCTAAACTAGTATTTCATTTTATTAAATTTGTGAATTTTGACAAAATGTATTTCATATGAAAGAGTGATAAAATTTTAAAAAATTGCTAAGTAAACAAAATATAGGAAGAAGTTGGTTTGTAGATAAAAAACTTACATTGAAATGAATTTATGAATTTTATTTTTGTAAAAAATTTAATATAATGGTTGGTAACTTTGCTTTCCATTGCCTCTATTTTTGTTTCTATTTCATTACGTTATGTGTTATCGTTATTGAATTGTGAATATGTTGAATGTATATTTTAGGTTTAAACAATTAAATATTTTATTCTATTAAATGTGTGCATTAATCATATTTTTCATTATAGTAGAAATACAAAAAAATGTTCCCCTACTATTTGAAGATTTGAAGACAGATTTAATACAAATGTGCAAATATTATAGCCAACTCCCAAAAATATTATAGCCAACTCCCAAAATGACGCAATGTCAAAGTGAACGTCAATTGCCAAAATGACCTAATACAATTAAGGGAACATCATGTTCGGTAGCGATAAAGGCCATGTGCCATTTCTTTTGTTTTCATATCCTCATGTGCGAGCATAATAATGACATCCTTTTTGGGGTTGTATTCCTTCATAACCAAGTCAATTGCTAGTCTCATTCGTGTATAGTCATTGACCTTCTAAAAAATATGGTTAATCGTTAAACCAATATACAAAGTTGATAAGTATCAAGGTTATACAATAGTTGAATTCTTTTACCTCTAATTTATATGAACTCCATAAGTGAGATAATATCATCCATTGTGAAACCCATACTCCACAATCATTTCTGCAAAAGCACACAAAAGATGAAAGACAATTATAGTGGATACGAGTACATAAAAGATGAAGGTACAATTCTTATTAGTAAACAATAATTAATCTTAAAAAGTGAAAGCTGACATACGATCCTTTGATTTGTTGATTGACATTAGGCTCAACCAGCTTATATTCAGATATAAGTGGACGTATGATGTTGGCATTTTGATAAAAAGAGTTATCTTGAATAATTTCTTTTATGAACAAGGCCTGGCAAATGATTACAGTTAGATAGATTGAATACAGTGAGATAAAACATTTGTATTGATTAATTATTTAGAATATTATTTAGTATTTAATAATAAAATAGTGTAAACATAATTTCGAAACAATGTTCAACCTTGTTGAAAACATAAACAAATGAAAATGCGGGTAGAAAGTTAACACTTATAGAGTTAATATTTTACACTCATTTCCCTCATCAAATAATTATTTAATCAACTAATGCATTATAAAAGCAAGCATATTTGTCTTCCACTCATCTTCGACTCATTCCACCAACACACCTTCTTCACGTTCACTTCCTTCTTCCATTAACATCTACTTCATTTTTCCATTAAATGCTCTATTCCCTCCTTCTAACCTTTGACTTTACTCTCCTTCTTCCACCTTCTACCGAGGTTGTATCCTATTTTAATTTCATGTAATTTATGTAGTGCATTTTTTGTGTGTTTACACATTGGAAATATATCAACTATAATATCTATATCCAAACCGAGGAAATGGAACCAGGATCACCCTCCATAGTTGAAGTCATTAACCTTTCTTCTGAAAGTTCTGACTTCCCTGTTATGACCACCACAGACAATGACAGAGACATTCAAAATGGTGAGAGTATGGGTTTATTTTTTTGCACATTATTCATTTACCCATTTATTTCATTTATTTTGATTGATATTGGGTCTTTGTCTATAGCAAGGATACAGGCAGAAGGTCATGAGGTTCAACATTATAATTTATCAACAAATAGGAGTTTTTTGACTGTTATGAATGAATCGAAAATTAAGAAAGCACTGGTACAAATGTTATATATAACACACTTGTCTTTCCAATCTAATGTGTCATGTTTATTTAACTTACATTTGTCTTTTGTGTACATATTGTGCCGAAGCATGTTTCTGTGGAATTTTCGGACAATATAGTATTGTCTAAAGATCGCTTGTGGAGATTAGTTTGTGATATTCCTGAAGTTGTTCGTGAAATTAAATGGATCAAACACATATATTATCCATTTAAGATGTATTTTTTTTGTGGATGGACTCAATTTGCATCTATGTTGGAGCTTCGTCCAGGAGATGCAATGGTATTTCAACTTTTAGATGAGAAAACGAGGACTATTAAAGTTAATTTATGGTCTGTCAGTGATTACATTTGATTATGTATTTATCAATTGTTTAATAAATAATGTTTTTATTTAAATATTTCTCATTTTATGAGTTATACCTTTGATCAATATTCTTATTTACACCTTCAAAACTTTTACATAGCAAACATAAATGGTGAACATTTAACCAACATGCATTTAAAAAATAATCACTTTATTAAAGGAGAATTAACGTAAGATAATCACACTATTAAAGTTTAATCAAAACACAACAAAACCATAATAATCACGTTATCCAATATATATTATTTAAAATAAATTAATCAATCAAATCAAAGTTCACTCAAATGTCCTTTTTAAATTAACTTTAGTTTCCCAATGCCACGTTTATCAATGTGATATGACATTTTGACTTAAGAAGCATGCGCCTAGGTCATTCTTTCAATCAATAAAAGCATTAGGTATACTGACAATTAGGGTATGCATTGATGAAGTTATTTGTGGAGTGTACTTTGGTGCACATGAACAACTTGTAAAATTTTTTATAGGGATACGTGAACAACTGTTACCAACATCTACTTTTTGAAAAATTTGTCTTGTCTTATCG
Source organism: Styphnolobium japonicum (assembly GCA_023212625.1). Taxonomy (NCBI): domain Eukaryota; kingdom Viridiplantae; phylum Streptophyta; class Magnoliopsida; order Fabales; family Fabaceae; genus Styphnolobium; species Styphnolobium japonicum. The sequence continues at coordinate 50,408,395 of JALBWW010000003.1, forward strand.
AAGCACGTCCATTAAAGTTTGCTTTGTCTTTTCGGTGTAAGTGATTAAACTATTCATTTAAACATATATTGGTCCACGAGATGGCTAGATGGGTTTTATTGGTATTTATTCATTTAAAATACATTGGTTCAGAAGATGGATTTTATCGATGCATATCCAACCTTCTCAAATATTGTTATTTATTTATATTTCATATATATTATATATTCATAATATAGTTTATATAATTTATATTATTATATTCTATATAATTATATTGCATGTTTAAATTATTTTTATTATAGAAAACAATACTCATATATTGTTTAACTGATAAATAATATAATAACAACAAATAAATAATATTATTAAAAATTCATGCGATGAGTCCCTCCAATAATTTAGTTTTTTAATTTTGAGTCCCTCCAATAATTTAGTTTTTTAATTTTTCTTGGGTCATAACTTTTATTTTAAACTTTATATTTTCTTTATGACAGGTTAAAAATTACACACCACACTTTATTTTATATGATCTTTATGAAATTTTATATGATCTTTTTCATAAAGACCATAACTGAAACTCTTTGATCTTCGCATTATTTGTCCACCAATGTTCCATCAATGTTTTACCACAACGGTGTTGAAAGTTTTACTATTGTTTGCATTAAATACTGAACAAACTCACAATTACATTAAAGGCATCTTTAAATAATGACATTGACATAAATTACAGTTCAAATTGACGGATGACATTATATACAATAAGTTTATTGCAAATTTAAGGGCCTCATGACCAATAGTATTAAAGTCTTCTGCCTTCACCCCTTGATAGCTGCAATACTCATCCTTTGGTACATATACTCCTCATTTGTCATATAAGCCATTCAAAGCAATCCACTCATTCTTCAGTGTTTACATTATTCATGTTACAAATTCCATCAGACTAATAACAAACATACATAAATCATATTAGTTAAAGTCACATTGTTAGAATGACGCTAAATTTGGAATGGAAATACCATAACGTATGCTCTACTATATGCCCCTCTTTTACTTCACAGTGCCAAACAATAAACAAAAAATAAAAATCCACGTAAGGTGTCAACGTTATACCTGTCCATACCATTGTTGCATGTCTACCGCTGCCGCAAGGACTTCTTGTTGGGATAGAACTCCAGGATAATAATGTAGGCCTTCAGCTGGGGTTGGAATTGCAGGATAATAATGTAGCCCTTGAGTTGCACCTAGACCTGTATGATAATATTGGACCCCTAGAGATGCACCATTGCATACTTGGCCTACAGAGGTAGGATAATAATGTTGCATTTGATTCAGGAGGGCAAATTGATGTCTAAAATTCCCAGTTTCAGGTATTGAAGCCACAGGCATCATTGGGGTCGAAGACCCTACCACTATTTGCTCAGCCTAATATCAAATACCATGACCAACACATTATGTGATATGATCCAAATAATTGTGATAGGTTCACACATTTTACTACAAAAAAAATTATTCAACCACAATCAATCATATATATGACCAATCATTTATTCATAACCTGGCACCATTCAACTAATTCACAACAATGATCTTACATCTATTTATCATTTCACCTATGTTTTATTAGTCAATTTGTATTCACAAACTAGATAATGAAATATTATTTAATTCTTGAAAACTTATAGTAAACCACTATTGAATTTCACAAAATGTATATAAAAGAACATATGCAACTAACATACTTCTAAACATTATTACTAAAAGAGGCTACATTAAGTAATTTACCTTATCAGTTGTCATAGTCAATCCATCTTCCATCTCATTTGAGGTTGAATTTGAACTACCATTATTACTGCAACGCAGAGATTCACCAATGTTTAGATTTGGACAAGTGCGTATGATGTGACCGGGCATGTTGCAATTGGAGCAACGTCACTTCTTCCTACTCCTTTTTTGAGCTCATGGAGCACCCTTTGTCTTCACCATGACAGGATCACCAACCACATTTGCATATACAGAAGATGTTCCCTTTTCAGTAATAGAACATTTACGCTCCAACCTAGATGTCATTCTACATATTTCATCTCTTGTGGTAGCATAGTCATGCAAATTCTTTGATGCAAGAAATGACAGCCAATTGCATGCAGAGCATAATGCACCATATCGCAATAAGAACATTTTATTGTTATCTACATTTTGATCCTGTTCTATTGAAGACAAATCATGACACTTGGCTTTCTTTGTCCATATTTTCAAAATAAGATTTTCAGGGAATGCCTCCATATGATCATGTTTCATAACACAAACTATGTGACAACAAGGAATACCCTGTGTATTCCATAATCGACAATGGCAGTCAAATTTATCTAAATTTCTATCATACATCAACTTATATTCACGATCTCGTTTGCCAAATCTGTTCATTTTGTATATGATAGTAGTCACAATGGTTTCACGTTCAACAACGAATAGTGTAGCAGCAAGTTCTATCTCTTCTCTCACATCTCTAAATATTTCCCTCGTGAACACAGTAGTTGCATCTCTCTCAATGGATTCCAATGCAGATGTTAACACAGGATCACCGTACATAGAATTGAAGTCTGCAACCATCTCATTATTCCTGTAGTCCCGTACTGCACGCTCAAAGTGGTGAATCAACTCAACCAAACTATGTCGCGAACTAATATATGTCTTGATAAATGAGTTTATCCCCTCACATCGTGACGTTGTTCTCACTTCGGCAAAGAACTTGTCATGAAGGTATGCAGTAGCCCACATTGACTTCCTTTTGTAAGTCTTTTTCACCCACTTATTGTCAGATAGCCCAAACTTCTCTATCATCATACTCCAATGCTCCTCAAACTCATCAGGCTCAAAGTTTGCATAAATGCATTTTTTGAAATCATCCAAGAACTCTTTATCCTTTATGTTAGATTTAGCATTCTTATGCAAATGCCAAGCACATAGACGATGGGAAGAATTTGGGAACATGGCCTTAATTGCCTTTCTCATGGCATTATCACCGTCTGTAACTACTGCATCAGGTTCTTTCTTACACATAGCTTCCATGAACGCATCTAACACCCACTTATATGTCTCAACACGTTCGTCAACTAGCAAAGCACATGCAAATATACAAGTTTGTCGATGGTGGTTAGCACCGGAAAAAATTACTAATGGTTTATTGTACTTGTTCTTTTTATATGTTGTATCAAATGCTAGCACATCTCCAAAATGTTGATAGTCTACTCGACTCATACCATCAGCCCAAAACAAGTTGCCTAATCGTCCATCATCTAATGTGGGGTACTTGGCAAACATCATTGCATCTGTATCTGACTTGGCTTGCAAATAGCTTAGAGCTGCAAATGCATCACCATCAGAAATCTTAGCACGCCTCTGCCTATCAATGTAATTGTAGAGGTCCTTCTTGCAAAATCCAAGTCCAACATAACCCCTTGCTTGTCCAGTCATAAACCCCAATATGTGAGAAGTTCTCATCCCATAGGAGTGCATACTATCCACTTGTGCTTTATCTGCTTCTGTTAATCCACGATAATTTGGAATAAGATGAACAAATTTCGCTGGGGTAAGCTTGATCAATCAATTTGAGACACTTATGTTAGCTTTGTATTAGGCTTCATTAGATGTTTATTGTGCCAAATATTAGTATTTTAGATGAGTTTTATGTTATTGGGCTTCATTGGGTTTTAATGTAAATATTAGATAATTTTCGGATTTTGATGCATTTTGACCTTTCTTCCTTGGTTAGGCCATAACTTGGGACTTGGTGATCCAATTGAGGTGAACTTGGTGTCTCTGGAAAGCTAAGACAATGCTCTACAAGTTTCATGAAGAACTTAAGAGCTGGATCGGACTTCTAAGGGTCCAAAACATCCCTGCAATGCAGAGTAGGTTTGCTGTCAGGAAAATCTAGGCAGTATGCACATATTGGACTATATAGTGGGTTATAGGCCTCTTCTTGGACTGAAACTTGGTCATTTGAAAGATAAGAGCCATATATCCAACTTCACTGAAGACCATTTTGTCAATAGATGTCGTTTTAGGCATGCCTCTGAAGCTACAAGTTGGTCTGAATTTGGAAACACGTTCTTCCAACCTAACTTGAGGTAGGTGCAGTATTTTTGGCATTTCTGGAGTTCTAAAAGTCCAAATGACATGATTCAAATTGGAGATTTTCAAGGAGACAACTGACTACAACTTTCATGAAGACATCCAAGCCAAAATGCACCGTCTAGGTGATGAATTTGAAGCCAGAAGTCGGATAAGAGTTGTTGACTAAAAGCCACCAACCATACACCAACCCACCTACCATGCACCAAGCCACCAACCATGCATCAAGCTTCCATTTTTGACAATTTTCATATTCTTATAGCTTGTATTCATATTATGTACATGTACAAATTGGCTTCTAGGATTAGTATAAATAGACCCAACCTCTTTGTATTAGAGATTTAATTTGAAGTAAGTTTCAAGAAAGTTTGAGTATTTGTGAGAGTTTTCTTTCTCTTCTTCTCCATTCTCTTTAGAATTTCGTTTTTGTTCTTTATTTTATGAGTTCTTCCTTCCCATCCATGGAAGGCTAGGCTCTTATAATCAATCCAAGGGATTAGCCATTTTGATGTTTAATTTGGAGATCTTGTTTCGCTTGTTCATATTGCTTAATTGTTATTCAAGTTTCTCTTCTTCCTCTTTTAATTTTGATCTAGATTGAATTGCTTAATTTGATTTGGATGTTTATGTGATAATAGCTTTATTATCATGTATTCAAGAGGATGACATAGAATAAACAATTTATTAAATCTTTTTGATGGATTGTTTAGCTTGGTTAAATTCTAGATCTTAAGTTAATCTATGTTTGGATGGTGCTTACTTTATCTAACCTTGGTTAATTAAATCCTAGATGCTTATCTAGTAGAGGATTCTTGGATCATGTTGAGGCGTCTTGATGTGATCTAAGGCTAAGAACATGGTTAGCAATTAAGTGAATTCCTTGTGATCAATGATGAGTTAAACTCAAGATCGGTAAATTTCCTTGGATTGGTTAATTTGTTAATTGCGTTTCTTTAATTCAACCGGTATATTTTCTTTTCAAATCATCTAAACCCCCTTTTAATTATCTTGATCTGATTAAATATTTGTTCTTTTTGGATCCTTGAGAGACGATTCGGTTCATGCTCTATACTACAAATTAGTTTGCGAACCGGTAAATTATTATTATTTGACGGGGTCTCGACAACCTCTTGTCAAAGCTCATGGTTATGACCCTGCTCAAACTTATTTACTTTCCAAATTAATTTACTAGTGTCAAAGTAAACTTGCAATCTCGCATGACATCTAGTTCTAGTCACTGCTCTGTGCTCCCTCTTCCTATCAACTCTGTTGTAGTGTTTCTTTGCTCTCACTCCTTCTCTACTACAAACAAATTGTCTCCTTATTATGTTACCTGATCCATCTCTTACAACATCATCTCTTCATACAGCAAATCCAATACACTTAGCATATTTTTCATAAAATTCATGTGCCTTTTCTTCACTCTCAAACTCCATGTTCATAATATCATTTTCACTCAACTCTGCTATGTTTTTATAGCATTCCTTCGCCCCAACCTCAATGACGTCATTATTCTGGCCCCCATCTAACTCCTCAATCTCCTCCTCATTTGAATCACCACTGTATTCCTCCTTTGAATCATCAGTGTAGTCTGTCTCTTTCTTTGAGTTATCACTGTAGGTGGAGCTACTACAATCCTCCGTCTCACTCTTATAATCAATTGACTTCTAGTAAGTATTATAACCTTCCATCTTTTAACCTAAATCAATACAACAACATATCAGTCAGTGTGGTTCAACACTAACAAACAACCAATCAGTAAATATGGTTCAAACACTCACAAAAATCAAAGAATAACAATGTTTAACACTAAAATAAGTTAAACCAACACTTACTTTCACACAACAAAACTAAGAAGAATGAAGAGCAATGTCTTGCCAACCAATGTTGTGACATTTGCGTGGCACATGAGATCTGGTTAGGCTGTTTCCCTAAAAAGAATGAAAAACAATGTCTAGCTTTTGAGATCTGCTGAGATCTAGGTAAGGTTGTGACATTTGGGTAACATATTCCCACCTGTATACAATGGACATTTCAAAGAAGGAAAAAAGATGTAAAACTACAAATGTGGGTTGTGAGATTTGGCCAAGGTGAAAAGTGTTGATAGCAAATGCGTGGTTCGATTTTCTCATTAAAGCTAAAACGTTTGCAACACCTTACATCTTTGATTATTATATAAATAAAAATATGGAAATAATGTTTTCAAATAAAAGAATGATGGAAAATCCATAAAAAATTAAAAAAATTTCAAACTTGGAAAATGAGGTTCTAAACACCATTTTCACATTTTTTCCTTTTTATAAAATGTTTTACTCAAAACGTTGGTACTAACCTCGTTATCAATATAAAACGTAACTCTTAAACTCGTTTTCAATTTCTCTATGGCTAGTTATTTTTTTTAATTTTATATTCCTTTATTTTTTTAGTTCATTAAATTAAAAATGTGGTTGTAAACATTGTTTTCTCATTATTTTTCCTTTTTAATAATTTTTTTCAAAGCATGGATGAAAAGGTGGTTACCAACCACGTTTTATAAAACGTCCCTCTTAACCAAGTTTTCAATTTCTCTACATATATTTTTTATTTCTAATTTCCTTTATAATTTTCAATTTATTAAATTAAAAACGTGGTTGTAAACATTGTTTTCTCATTATTTTCCATTTTAAAATATGTTTTATTAATGGGTAAAAAATGTGGTTACCAACCACGTTTTATAGAATGTCACTCTTCTTCCAGTCTTCAATTTATGTACATCTATTTTGTTTTTCTAATTCCTTCAAAATATTATATTATATAAAAAAATTAAAAAACGATGTCCTTTTTTTCACAAGACCTTTTTTTTCACAAGGTAAACACTTTCTTTAAGGTTAAAAGCTACTAATAAAATTTTAAATATGTAAAAAACTTGGATTATATTAATTAACACCCTTCACATTTTTATTTTTTTAAAACTCTGGAAAATGTGTAAACAATAAGGTTGAATAAATATTTTAATAATATAATCTATTCATATAAATAATTCCCTACATTTTTTATGTCTTTACAAAATTATATTTGTGTGATTTTTTAAAACTGTGGAAAATGTGTAAACAATAAGGTTGAATAAATATTTTAATAATATAATTTATTCATATAAAAAATTCCCTACATTTTTCATGTCTTTAAAAATTATATTTGTGTGAAAATTTGAAAGCACATAATTTTTTTTATTTTTTTCGGTATTATAAATTTACACATCATTGGTTGGGGGTAATTTTGGAAATCAAAATTTGAAATTATCTTGGAAATTGTGACTTGGGGTGGTTTTGTAAATTATAATAAATGTAGTGGTATCATAGAATTTCCGTTTTACCTTTATTAGGTGGCAACTTTGATTTTCTCAAACATGTCACAATGATTTTGATTGGTACACATCAGAAGGGTTTCAAAACCCGATCAAATGGAAGGGTACCGGAAAATCCACCAATTTCATAACTGAATTAACGTTGAAGAACGCGCAATAGCATTCATACAAAAATGATAAGAAGGAACTGCAAAATGAAAACTTTCATGAATCATTTAATATTCTTACTATAATTATAATATTTTCTCTCCGGGTAACACTCACACTGGGATTGTCTATCTCTGTCACTCGCTGACTGTGTCACCTGAATCCTTCTTATCACTATGGCCTTTGCCTTTGCCTTTGGAATCATCAATGTATGGGGTCAATGGTGGGAAAGAAGGCACAGTTTTGAATATAAATCCCCTACCACTTTTCATTGTCATTGGGGTAATTGCCATTGGGGAACTATGTGTCCAATCCCATGAAGCACCAAACATTGACGGAGGATTGGACAGAGGAGTAAGCTGATTTACTTTGGTAAGTGATGATTGACCCATGCTGTATATATATGATGAGACATCAGAAAATATGTATTCAGGATTATAGTTTATAAGTATGTCAAATATACGAGGATTTATAGTGAAAGCGATCTTACTCGGAGCATTGCAACCATGGTGTTAGAGGTGAGAGGCGGTGCACATCGTTGTCATGCAATCTTGCATGTAACAAACCTAATAGTTCTTCAACCTTGCTGCTCTCCCTTTCTTTACTCAAGTCATCTTTCATTGCTACGTAATCTGAAATCCAAAAATATGTATCACTTTAACCAGCAATCTTAGTTGCATATCTTAATTATCTGTATCCTCTCTCTCCCCCACCCTTTGTGGCGTGCAAATGAAATTCACGGTCACGGCTATGCTTTATATCGTGCTTCAATAAACCAGGCAGTGAGATTTAATAGCTCCTTCACAAAAAACTACCCCCTCCGAAAGTAAAATTAAAATTTGTACGGGTAAGATTTAATATTCCTTATATTTGGACGAGTGAGGCCAAAACTTCCTAACATCATCTCATATCATTCAACTTATCAGACAAAAATTAAATTAAATTTTGTGGAGCACTAAGAATTAACAACAGTTGTTCGTAATATAAATTTTTACCTTCTTTCTTGCCGTAGGAATTCTCACATCCCTGGCATCCGCATCCACTGGTGCATCCAACATTAGCCTTTTTCAAATTAAAAAAATAAGTACTGTTAGCGGATGCAGGAGATAAAACTGGTGAAACGTTTAGAGCATATAGAAATTGTATATAATATACACAACCTGATAACAATCGCAATAATTTTTCAAACACTTTGACCTTTTGCAATTGCAACCTCTTTTGTGCCTTGTTGATGACGGTGTCTTCAGATTGACATCCTCCTGCATAGGACACATTAAACAGTCTATTTTTTTAATTTTATTTTCTGAAACAAAAAATATATATAAACGTAAACTACGAGGATCTTATACCATATTATTTGATGGAATATCAGTGGCATTCTGTACAACCTTGGGAGCAAATGCAGATGGATTACGGGATTCAATTTTTTGCTTAATATCATGAACTGTATCTTCATATTCTGGTTTATTTAAGCAGCCTTGGCAAGAACAAAACTCATCACAATAGAATTCGGACGCAAAACACTCACAATAGCTGCAAAGAAACCATATCAAAATACGTAGATACTGCATATCATTTAAAGTGAGATACCGAAACATATAAAAATTTGCTTACAGTTTCATACATTCACTCTTCTTACAGGTGCATCGTTTACAGTCATCAGTGGTGTTTGGTGTTCTCTTCCTGAAGAGCAATGTAGAATTTGGTGATGCAACTAAACATATAAATAAAAATTAATAACAACGAGAAAGAGCACAAGAACTGACTTTTTCTTACTGGGCCTGTAGGGCTTGAATTCCTCAGAATTCCTAGCATCTGTAGGGCTTAGTTTCCTATTATCATGGAAACTTGCAGGATATAAGGAGGTGATAGGTTCTATCAAGCTAGAAGAGGTGACAAAATCTGCTGCTACTGAAGCATCAATTTCATGCCTCTCGTTTACAGTGCCAAATGATGCTTTCCCGTCTACATTTGATGAAATTAAGCATCTCTTCATGCTGTCCAAGTCCTCTGCTAATCTCATACCTGTAGTTGCAGCACAACCACATGGCATAGCATTTATGTTGCTATTTAAATAAAACCCAATATCTGATGCCTTGGAACTTGTGAGAGGAAAGTTTCCTCGAAATTGTGGAGGAAGCAAGTAAGTGATAGGTTTGGAGTCTTCGGACAGCTTGACCATTTTCTTTTTGCTCGAAGTCGCATTCAATGCCATATAAGAAGCTTTTAAATCTTTTGATACAGAGGAGATAGCAGATGATATTGAATCTTCTGGACTGTGAGCAGGAAGTAGGGAGTTATTACTTCCAAGAGCATTTGATGTAGCTTCCTCAAATTGAAGGCAACGTTTAACGACACAGTGCTTTTCAGTAGCCTACATTGACTGTAATAATTATTATATTGCACAAAGAAAATCTTAATAGACTCAATAGCAAAAATGCAAATGCCTGACAATCATGCTTGTCCATTGTCCTCTGAAATTTCTATAATAGATTAGTCATTGACCAAGTAGATAATTCCAATAGACCGCACTAGTTTCACCCTACATGACTAAAACATTTAGCAAGCAAATTATTCAATGAAACATTTTGTTCAGATTCTTCTCCATGCTCAAAGATATATTCATCAATGAAAATCCTATTTCCTTAACCTAAGAGATCCCCATAGCCATGATGTGATATATCTCATGAGGACTGATAGAATCTTTAACACTTGATTGAATGAGAAAATGTAATTACCATATGTCCACAATTTTTTCGAAGTTCCAAGATTACAAAATTAATAAAAAGAAAAACGGGAGAAAATTTTTAAGCAACAATTACCCATCTGCTGCAGAGATATATATGAAGTATACCACTGCTGCAAATTTCCTTAAAAAGATTCCTTCATGGTGCATGGAAATCTCCATTAAACAAACTAGATCACAAAAGCCTTAGATTTCATATATAGGTTAACCCAATCAATAAAATACATTTAACATTCTTAACTGACGAGAGTAGGTGACAAAATGATGGGAAAAAAGAAGCAGCATATTCAAGCCTATAATTATTGACCTTGAAAGAATCTATTCAGCTTAAAAGTATAGAAAACACACAGACACAGACAAAGACACACACATACAGAGACAGACAATAGACGAATCAAAACTCACACAAAAGTCAAGCTGCCCCTAGAGTACTACAATAAACCAAAAAAAGGAGTCTGATTTGTACCTCAGAACCATCTCTCGACATGTTCTCTGCACTTACATGTAAGGCTGGCCCCATCTCACCACAATCTTCACATTCTTTAACATCCTGCAGAGGTTCTGGCATCAACTGAGGGGTACAATCTTGATGATCCTGCAGTTCATTTACTGCACGCTGCAGCTTAAAATCTTGTGGGTCAATAACAAAGTAAAAAGTAAAACAACAAATCTAGATGGCACTAGTCATATATATAAATACTTCCTGTGCTATATTCCCCACATGATTGATATAAAGAGCAAGAACCTATGGTTACCTGGGCAATTGAATCATGACAATGTTGTTTATCTAAAACAACGGCTGCAGATAAATTGGAGTCTAACTTTCTGCGTTCTTGAGAAGGCCATTCAACATATTGTGTTTTTCCTGGTTCGTCAGCATATGCTGGCATTTCTTGATGAACCATCTTAGGTTCCTCTGACAGTAAGGAACCACAAGGATCTTCAATAAGACTCTCGCCTCCAATAATGCCACTTTGAGATATAGACAAATTTCGTCAACAAAACAGCCAATGCATTATCAATAGAAAAAAGAAATTTAGAATTGAAGTCACCAAACCTTCCAAATAACTGTGTTGGACCGAGAAAACCGATACTTGGTGTTGTGTATACAAGAGTTGGAGAATCGAGTTCATCAAGTATGCAGTATGAAGGAAAACTGTTTTGATAAGTCTTGACAGGCTGCCTTATTGGAGATAAACTGTTTAGATAACTGAGAAAGGGGGATTCCTGGGATGAAAAATGTGAAGCATGAGACTTTCATTATTCATCAATCATCAAACAGTACTGCCAATGATATGAAACAGTGTGAAGATGTAATAAGTTAACTAAAGAATGCTCTGAAAAAAGAAAAGAGGGTTCAAGACAACAATGCATATAGATATGTGCAGCAATTCTCCAAAATGTATGAATATTTACTGAAAGTTGTAGTGACCCACAAGAACAAGAACAAGAACAAGAAATCAGTATGAAAGAGAAAGAAAATGAATTTCACTCGTACATGAGGGGATTGTGATGAAGAAGCCATCATGAAGTGGGAGAATAGAGAGTACGTGTGCGTTGCGTGAATGAAATGTTAAATATGAATGCGGAAGAGCCACCGTGAGCGTTTGAAATGCTAGCTTAGCGGGAAGGAATTGATATCTTATGAGCAGTGGTACACAGCCAAACAGATTAGGCAGAATTTTTTATAGAATTCATCTAGATTTAGATAAAATAAAGTGATCGATAATGGATATCACTTATCTATTCAGTAATCATTCTTTCAACAAATTTGGATATACAAGTATCTAACACGTGCTATATTACTACTTACTGCCTTACTGGCCTTGGCTATGTGATTTTCTTTCGACACCGAGTTTATCTTACCCTCATTTTGACTCTAATTTCAACCAAATCTATACCACGCTCTCATAAACTCGCCAAAATAACTTGTAACAATGCAAATCAAGAAATTTTTTTTTGGTAAACCAATGCAAATCAAGATTAGTTGTGTGTAGTTAAATCTGCATATTAGATGTACCCCAAAAAAATCTGAATATTAGAAAACTATCTTTTAGGTAACTGAAATCTCATTTTCAATGGACATGAAAAGAGTCAATAGAGGTGGGTTTACTTTTCAAAACTTTAAAATAACTGGTAAGTGCATGAATTATTCGTTAGTATTACGTGATCGAATTAATCTAATTAAAAAGTTCTTTAATCTAATTAAAGAAAAATAATCTGAATTGTTTAATTAAAGATGCAAAAATTACATGAAAACTTAAAACAAATAAAACACATATCAAATGTAATTAACGCAAGCAAACAAATTGATAACTTTACCAAATATGAATTAATTAAGATTTAGAATTTACTAAGACTAGTTTTTCAGTGTTGACGAGAGATATTCTTTTACTCTTTATGTGTGAAACTAATTTTCTTTGGATTATGAAGAGTTATGGTAAAGTCGTCCTAATAATAGTGATTCTCAGCTTAAGCCTCATTGTAGAGTTGAAGACGCTTAATTATCACTTTAACTAACCACTTGTTGGTTTATTAAGACTAATTTTAACATCAACTATTTAGATAATTTATCTCATTAACATGTATTTATGAAAAATTTATCCATTAAGCTCTAAAATCATCAATTTTGCACTTCCATTTTCCTAGTTAACAGTAATTTACTAAATCATCAATTATCTCTACTTAAAAATCACATCATAATTGATATCCAATAATTACATTCAACAATCAGATAACACATTCCACCAAATAATAATAATAATCAGATAACACATATTAATTCAAAGCCTGAGAAAAACATAACTTATAAAATTTTATTTCAGACTACTGATTCAAAAGTAAAAACAATAAACATTAAAACTCACAAACTGGTTAATAATAATCAAACATAGTTCATGCTAAAATAATTCGATTTCATCATCCCTTCGACCCTTCGGTATATAAATATAGCCTGCCATAATGGGTTTTAAAAGATGAGAACTCACAAAACTTTCCTCCATTAGACAGGTCTTCTCATCCTTTTTTTACTTGATTAGTGCTCGAGGCTGTTTTCCGAGCAAACTATTTTTTATTTTAATTTTACTCGGGCTCAAAACCAAATAGTAGTCTCAATGACTTTTTCTTCTAAGTTTTTTTTTGTTCACTTAAATTGTAGCCTTCCAAATTAAGGAAAGTGGATTTCTTTTTTTATTTAAGTCTCTCTAATTAATGCGTGCTAAAAGATTTTTTTTTCAAATAATAAGAAAGTGATACAAAATAGAAACTTTCTTTAAAATATATAAAGTAATTTAAGACAACATTTTTTTTATGAGTTCCTCTTTTTAAGCATTTGTTGTATTCCAAGTAATTCTACATATACATTACCAGGGCAATTTTCTTCAATTCTTCTAAAAAAAATCCGGTGGCCTGTTTCCTAACTTAAAACTTAAAAACAACTAGTTTTATTATCCGTTTGTTATATTAGATTTGTACAAGTTTTTTTAATTATAATTTTCTGTTCATTTTGATATTTTTTACAAGAATTTTTTAATCAGATTTATGCACACAAAGAAAACTTAATCACTTTTTAATTTAATTATCTCAGATGAAAAGTATAAAAAATTCAGAAATATTATCTTTATCATGAAACATTTAATATATCTAGTGTCTAGTAAGATGTAAATAATAATAATAATAATAACAACGATAAAAATATAAAATTTGAAGTATTTGATTAAATTTAAAAATATTTCAAATTGAAAATTTATTAGAATATTTGTTCATTATAATCGGTAAATAAATATAATTGATATTTATTTAATTTAAAAAATATTAAAAATTTAAATATGTTATGTTATATGATCTTCATCCATCACACTTATTAATAGATAAATAAGTAATTAGTATTGAAATTAATATAAAATTTGAAAATTTAGAGTAATTAAATTTATCATGTAAATAAAATAAAATCAAATATAATTAAAATTTGAATTAAATTTAAACTTTTTAAATAAATTTTGGATACATATAAAATAATGCTATATCAAATGAGTAAAGACTTGGAAGGGGAAAAATTTATATATAATTGACACATGACATTGACCTAATTTGAATAAATTTTGTTTTATATAATAATATATAGATAGATTGTATAACCTATTTATACTATTTTTATATATTATTAAATTCTTATGATTTTAAAATTTTAAAATTCAATTTGATTAATTACAAAAACTAACTTTAAGTATAAAATTTAAACATTTAAACAAGTTAAATCATTGATTATTTACTATAGAAAAAATTATAGATTCTTTTAATAACCAATTTGATAATTTCCTAATTATTTAAAATAAATGTTAAATACATGATGAGCTCATAATCTTGTTGATTGAGTGCTATGTTGAAGTGGTCAAGGGATATAGATATGCGCAATTAATTTTTAATCTTGTTACATTGACCTCAAAATCAAATAGATATTTTATTGATATTCAAAAAGATAATTGATAAAATTAAGATTCAAATATATATAATTTAAATTTAAATTAGAATTTCATTAATATTAAAGGAATTTCATGATAAAAATTTGAAATCACCAACAATCTCAACATATCTAAATACACATCATTAAATTTTTAGGATTCAATTTTCAAAACCATGAATGAATGATATGTAGCCAAGGATGAATCCAAGAAATAAGTGTTGTAGAGGCCAAAAATAAATATTAAATAAATAATTTAAAATTAATTATATTTATCCTTAATTTTATCTTTTCTAATTGAATGCGTAATTTTATTAGCAATTGACTCTTATAGCTGAAAGTTTCGAGTTTCCTTTTTATGAATAACTTATCTCATTATTTTATTCACAAATTTTAAAAATTAATGTGAAAATTTTAGAATTTTCATGATAATTAACCACAAATCAATGCAAGCTAAGATTTTAAAACAAAATGCTGTTACATTTGTTATAGGTTGCAAGTATTATAATAAACTTTGTCTTGTACACTTTAAATATAACTTGAAAGGACAAAATATGTTATTTATATTTTTCAAACTCTAAATTTATATATATCTCAAATTTAAAGTCATAATATTTCTTAAATAACTTTATACACTAGTTTTTTTTATGTATATATATAAAAAAATTGTCAATTTAACTTAATTTTTGTTTATATAAAAAATATAAGATTAAAAAAATAAAAAATTGAATTACTAGGGGCCCAAGGCTCCCCTTTACCCTCTTATGAATTTCTCATTGCACATAACATAATATATCTAAACACAAATCTATATTAAATAAGCAAAATTTTGGAAGCATTTATGACACATTACATTTGTTCAAATTACATGAAGTGTGTTTTATATAATAATATATAGATAGATATTGAATGCAACAAATGCATTTTTTTTCTGCATTAGGATATCAACTTAAAACAAAAATGAAAAAAAGAAGTCAGCTTGTTGTTCACATCAAAATCTTCTGGCCTGCCGATGATCTGTAGTTCAATTTAAGCACATCAAAGTATTAATATTATTTTCATAAAGAAAAATTCTTGAGTGAATTATTAGAAAGCACAAATTTCAGCAGTTTTTAAAGAACTGAATTAAATCCATTCACCCGATTAAATTATTATTATATAAAATATATAGAATTATAATTAGTTAACAAATTTTTTTTGGACAGCAACAGAATTAATAAGATATTGTGAATACAATGAGGAGATACATTATGAATATGCTCACTATCAAAAGAGATAGAGTTTCTAGCTAAAGAATGGGCAACCATATTAGCTTCTCTTCTACCATAATAAATGGTAATATTAGGAAATAAACTCAATATCTCCCTAATTTGATTTATAATCAACCCACACTGTTATATCTTCCTCATTTTTATTTCTCTGATCCACAACGAACTTACAATTTGATTCTATGATAACATCATGAGAGCTTGGCTGACAATCCAAGTAAGAGACTTAAAAATGGCCAATGCTTCTCCCTCTCGGACTGTCAAATTTGCAAGCACATATAAAATAAAATGCATAAAGTGAGATTAAAAAATGGTGATTATGTAAATCTTTTAATGTTTTAATTATTTAAGTAAAAATAAAATAAAAAACAATTTAACATGCTCGGTAATGCTTATTAAGACACTAATATCTATCAAATCTATCTAGCCATTTATATTATAATGTTAAAATTAGTTTTGGTATTTAGTTTCTTTCAACTATATATACTTTTGAAAGTTACTGGAAAAAATTTCTAATCCTACCATATATATACCATTAAAAGGTGGATACTCTTTCTTATTGTATTTATTGTAAATTAAGAAAAAGAGATTTTTATACTAAGTTGTCAAAAATTAATTAGGGAATAAAAAAATGAAACAAAAAATTTAAATCTACGAAAAAGGACAGAAGACTTAAATAGTTAAATTCATGCGAATGATAGTTGATTTTTGTTTTTGATTTCTTTAATTAAGGCGCAAATGATAAGACCATATCCTGTTATCATTTATTAATAGAATTTGAATTGGGATAATTAATTTTACGGACCGCTAAAATGAAATATTTAATTTTAAAAGACATAAAAGTTCAAATTATTATTATGGTCCATCCAAAATTTATGTAGGAAGAATGATTATTAGATTTCACTTAATAAGCAAAAATTTTATTATAAAATTTGTAAATGAATATTGTTTATTATTGAGTGACTAATTGTGCTCGTGAAGTGACTGATATTTATACATAAAGTTCTAAATGTAAAAATATAAAAAAGTTTAGAAGAGATTTACGAATGATTATTACTTATTATTGAGTTATTAATTACTCACACATAGTGACTAATAATTGTAAATAATTTGTAAAGATACAAGAGTTTTAAAAGAAATTTTTACGAATGACTATTATTTGTTATTGGGAGGTTAATTGTTACTATAGAGTAACTAACAGATATAAATAAAGAACATTTAGCCTCCTCCTAATTAAAGATTAAAACTGCTTATCACTTTAACTAATTATTTTATTGGAAATTAGGCTATTGAGTGCATATGTAAATTAATTTAATTTAAAAAAATCTGTAAGCACAGTGATGCCGAGAGAGGTTTTAATTAAAATGTAATTTTTATATAAAAATTAAACAAAACTAAACACGCACTCAAGTCGAGTTAAGTCCTTCCCCAACCCGGTGAAGTCAGGTCGGTTTATTATCAAGATCACATTTTGATCCGCATATATAATGCATCATTCAAACTCTTGCGATAACAGAAACGTCCGAAATTAGAGCAAAACTTTCTCTATTTTATTTAGCCGAATTAACATGGCCCAACTTCCCTTGAATGAAGAATATTGCGCAATAGCATTCGTATATATATACCCAAAGAAAGAGAAATTAAGAACTGCTAAATGAAAACTTTCATGAATAATTTTTATATTATAATTACAATCTTTTCTCTCCGGATAACAATCACATTGAGATTGTCTGTCACTCCCTGGCTGTGTCACCTGAATCCTCCTCATCACCATTGCCTTTGGAATCAATGTAAGGGGTCAACGGTGGGAAAGAAGGCACACTTTTCAATATAAATTTCCTACCCCTTATTAAGCCACCTGAACAGCTATTCGGTGGCTCAAGGCACTGTAGATTTGTGGTTTCGCCTATCGAAGCACCAGACATTGACGCAGAATTGGACAGAGGAGCACTAAGATGACTTGCGTTGCTAAGTGACGATTGACTCATGCTGCATATATATGATGAGACATCAGAAAATATGTATTCAGGATTTTAGTATATAAGTGTGTCAAATATACAAGGATTTATAGTGAAAGTGATCTTACTCGGAGCATTGCAACGATGGGGTTAGAGGAGAGAGGTGGTGCACATCGTTGTCATGCAATTCTGGATTTAAATCTGGTAGTTTTTCATCCCTGCAACTCTCATTTGCTTTACTCAAAGCATATTTCATTGCAAAGTAATCTGAAATCCAAAAATATGTATCACTTTAACCAGCATTCTTAGTTG
This sequence comes from Styphnolobium japonicum, assembly GCA_023212625.1. Classification (NCBI taxonomy): domain Eukaryota; kingdom Viridiplantae; phylum Streptophyta; class Magnoliopsida; order Fabales; family Fabaceae; genus Styphnolobium; species Styphnolobium japonicum. The sequence continues at coordinate 50,426,741 of JALBWW010000003.1, forward strand.
CATATCTTAATTATATATATGTATCCTCTCTCTCCCCCAGTGCGCTTTGTGCATGCAAATGAGGCAGTGTGAGATTTAATAGTTCCTTTACAAAAAACCACCACCTCCGAAAGTTAAATTAAATTTTGTACGGGAAAGATTCAATATTCCTTACGTCTGGATGAGTGAGGCTCCTAACAGATATAAATTAAATTAAATTTTGTGAAGCACTAAGAATTAACAGCAGATGTTCTTAATATAAATTTTTACCTTCTTTCTTGCCGTAGGAATTCTCACATCCCTCGCATCGACATCCACTGGAGCATCCAATATTAGCCTTTTTCGAATTAAAAAAGTAGGAGCTGTTAGCAGATGTGCTAGATAAAATTGTCTAAAATTATTAAAAAGGGTTTTACTATCACAATAATTACCTCAAAAATTTTAATAATATGAATGACATAATATATTAAAACTAAATCCAAAGTTTAGACCATATAAAAATTCTATATAATATACACAACCTGATAGCATTCGCAATAATTTTTCAGACACTTCGACACTCTGCAATTACAACCTCTTTTGTGCCTTGCTGATGAAGACGGTGTCTTGAGATTGTCATCCTCCTGCACAGGACACATTAAACGGTCATTTTTTTCCCGAAACAATATATATATAAACGTCAACTACGAGGATCTTATACCATATTATTTGATGGAATATCAATGGCATGTTGTACAATCTTGGGAGCAAATGCAAGTGGATCACGGGATTCAATTTTTCTTTTACTCTCACGAACTTTATCTTCATATTCTGGTCTATTTAAGCAGCCTTGGCAAGAACAAGGCTCGGCACAATAAATTTCGGCAGCAAAACAAATACAATAACTGCAAAGAAACCATATCAAAATAAGTAGAAGCTGCATAAGTGCATATGATATAAAGTGAGATACCGTAAACATATAAAAATTTACTTACAGTTTCATACATGCAATCTTGTTACAGGTACATGGTTTACGGTCACCAGAGGTGATTGGTCTTCTGTTCCTAAAGAGCAATGTAGAATTTGGTGATGCAACTAAACATATAAAAGAACAAAAATTAATAACTATTGAGAAAGAACGCAAGAACTGACTTTTTCTTACTGGGTCTAGGTTGGTTGAATTCTTCAGAATTCCCAGCATCTGTAAGACTTAGTTTCTTATTATCATGGACACTTGCAGGATATAAGGAGGTGAAAGGTTCTGTCAAGCTAGGAGAGTCAGAGGTGGAAAAATGTGCAGCTACTGAAGTATCAATTTCATGCCTCTCGTTTACAGTACCAACTGATGATTTCCCATCCATATTTGATGAATTTAAGTATCTATTTATGATCTCCAAACCCTCTGCTAATCCCATACCTGTAGTTGCAGCGCGGCCAGGTGGCATAGAATTCATTATGCTATTTAAATGCAACACAATACCTGATGGCTTGGAACCCGTCACAGGGAAGTTTCCGCGAAATCGTGGAGGAACCAAGGAAGTAGTAGGTTCGGACAGCTTGACCATTTTCTTTTTGCTTGAAGTCGCATTCATTGGCATATAAGAAGCTTTTAAATCTTTTGATACAGAGGAGGGAGCTGATGATACTGACTCTTCTCGAATGTGTGCAGGAAGTGGGGAGTTATTACTTCCAAGAGCATTTGATGCAGCTTCCTCAAATTGAAGGCAATGTCTAAGGACACAGTGCTTCTGACTAGCCTACATTGACTGTAATAATTATTGTATTGCACAAAGAAAATCTTAATAGACCCTATCCAAAAATGCAAATGCCTGACAATCATGCTTGCAATCCATCGTCCTATGAAATTTCTATATAATATATTAGTCATTTACCCAGTTGATAACACTTCCACTAGACCGCACTAGTCTCATCCTACATGACTAAAACCTTTAGCAAGAAAATTATTCAATGAAACATCTTTGTTCACATTCTTCTCCATGCTCAAACATATATTCATGAATGAAAATCTTAGCTATTTCCTTAACCAAGTGATCCCCATAACCATTATGTGATATATCTCATCAGGACTGAGAGAATCTTTAACACTTAATGAGAAAATGTAATTACCTCGTGTCCACAAAATTTTCGAAGTTCCAAGATTGCAAAATTAATAAGAAAAATGGGAGAAATTTTTTAACTAGAGATGTCTGGCAACAATTACCCATTGCTGCAGAGATATGAAGTATACCACTGCTACTAATTTCCTTAAAAAGATTCCTCCATGGTGCATTCAAAGCTCCATTAAACAAGCTAGATCACCGAAGCATTAGATTTCATAGTTTAACTCGGTCAATAAAATACATTTATTCTTAATTGACGAGAGTAGGTGCCAAAATGATGGGAAAAAGAAGATGCATATTCAAGCCTATAATTCTTGATCTTGAAAAAATCTATTCAGCTTAAAAGTATAGAAAACAGTCTGATTTGTACCTAGACACAGACAAAGACACAGACACACACATACAGAGACAAACAATAGACAAAGCAAAACTCACAAAAGTCAAGCTGCCCCTAGAGGACACTAGAGAGGAAAAAAAGAGTCTGATTTGTACCTCAGAACCATCTCTCGACATTTTCTCTGCGCTTAAGTGTAAGGTTGGCCCCATCTCACCACATTCTTTAACATCCTGCAGAGGTTCTGGCATCAACTGAGGGGTACAATCTTGATGATCCTGCAGTTCATTTACTGCACGCTGCAACTTAAAATCTTGTGGGTCAATAACAAAGTAAAAAACAAAAAAGAAATCCAGATGGCACTAGTCATATCTATAAATACTTCCTGTGCTATATCCCCACGTTATTGATATATACAGCAAGAACCTATGGTTACCTGGGTATTTGAATCATGACAATGTTGTTTATCTAAAACAACGTCCGCAGACAAATTGGAGTCTAACTTTCTGCATTCTTGAGAAGGCCATTCAACATCTTGTATTTTTCCTGGTTCGTCAGCATATGCTGGCTTTTCTTGATGAACCGTCTTAGGTTCCTCTGACAAAAGCAAAGGTTCTTCACTCAATTTCTTGGAATCATAAGGGTCTTCAATGAGATTCTCGCCTCCAATAATGTCACTTTGAGATATAGACAAATTTTGTCAACAAAACAGCCAGTGCATTATCAATAGAAAAAGGAAATGTAGAATTGAAGTCACCAAACCTTTCAAAGAACAGATTTGGAGAATAGAGTTCATCAAGTATACAATATTGTTCTACATGATAAGTCTTGACAGGCTGCCTTATTGGAGATAAACTGTTTAGATAAGTGGGAAAGGGGGGTTCCTGGAACCAAAAAGGTGACGCATGAGACATTCATTATTCATCAATCATCAAACAGTGCTGCCAATGATATGAAACAGTGTGAAGATACAAAAAGTTAACTAAAGAATGCACGCGCTAAAAAATAAAAAGGGTTCAAGAACAACAATGCATATGTGCAGCTAGCAGCAACCCTCCAAAATGTATGACTACGAATATTTACAGAAAATTGTAACACGATATTATGCACGGCACATGCAAGAACAAGAACAAGAAATGGCGACACCGTATGGAAGGAAGCAGTGAAAGAAAGTGAGTTTTGAGTCGCACAGGAGGAGGAGGGTATTGTGATGAAGAAGAGGTGGAGGTGTCTTTCTTCCTGGAAGCTTCAGGAGAATCCATCCTGAAGAGAGAAAGAAAATAGAGTTGCGCTGCGAGTATAAAATGTTAAACGTGAATGCAAGAGACCCACGGTGAGCGTTTTAAATGCGAGCGGAGCGGGAAGGAATTGATCATATCATACTACATTACTACGTATATATGCTACTTTTTCAACCAAATCTATACACGCTTGGTTGTTTAATCATCCTTTGATTGGTGACTTGTCTACCTCTTGTATTTCATTAAAATTGCCATTTAGAGACCTTTGGTTGTTTCCTTTTGCATAAAACAAGAGATAGTTACTGCTACAAACAGAACTCGAGACAAGATATTGAAGTCAAGTTTAGGCAACATTCATTTCTTTTTCTTTCTTTCTTTTTTTCATTAGCTCGTCACCCGCAAAAAAAAAGTTGGCTTGTTACTAACTTCAAATCTCCATCTTCAGAGCACATCAAACTATTAATATTATTTTTATAATGACAAATATCTAATGTGATTTTTTTCCGGTTTGATTTAGTATTTAAAAATTTATGTATTATAATAACTTAAGAGGATTGAACTAGTATTAAGGAGGTGTGCTTCATTGCTTTGGGTTTAAACCTTGAGCTAGCACCTAAGGAGAATTCACTCTTCTGAATGTGCTAGGTTAATGTGAAGGTGTGTCCTAAACAAATTATATTATAATGTATTTAATCTCTTGTTATTATGTGAATTATTTTTATAAAAAAATTATAATTAGTAAAAATAATTTTATTATTTTTTAATAAAAATAAAATAGATAAAGTGAGATTAACAAATGGCTGATTATGTAAAAGATTCAAAGTTGTAACTATGTAAGTCAAAATTAGTTCTAGTGTTTAGTTTCTCTAAACTATAAAATATTAAAAAAATGGATACTCCTTAAGGACTTACTATAATATCTTTATAAATATAGTACTTACGATATGAATTGTAAAGTATATACTTATAGTTGGTTTTATAATAAATATTTAAAAATAATTAACAATCAATAAATATTTAAAAAGTCACATGATTATCGGTATCCATTTTAAAAAAGATAAATAAGTTATGCCCTACTCCTTGTTGTACTGTCTCTCAAGATGTTATATATACAATAACACAAATAATGATTAATTTTTGTTTTTGGTTTCTTTGAGTAGGACGTAAATGATAACTACTAAGCTTAAGACATATCTTATCATGTTATTATTTACTAATAAAATTTGAATTCTCTTATTTTCTTTAAAGAAAAGTGATACTATCGAGAGGAAAAAAACCATAATTTTTCGTGTACAGGAGAAATCTGCAAATTCTAAGGAAAAATAGTATGTATAATTTTTTTTATCTCATAATCATGTTTTTAAGGAAAATAATATAATCCAAAACCTTACCGATGTATGTGAGATCTAACATAATGTGGTTTAGCGTATTATGTTATTCTAAGAAAAAATTAAAAATTAATTTGTTGATTTTAATCGTCTAAACGTAATTTTAGAAAGTGTCTGTAATTAGATATAATAATAGAACCGATTCAAAATCAAGATCCCAAATACCATATTAAGTCCAACAAAGTAACACATAAAACACTTAGTTACGAAAAAAAAATTATGTTAAAAATTGATTATGTGTATAATTAATTTTTTAAAAAATTAATTATGATAAAATTAATTTATGTTTGAATATATTAATTCATAAGCAATTTTAAGATAAAGACTATATGTGTTTAAATTTGATTAATTGTTTGAAATGATTGTTTTTTATATCTATATAGTTGTTTTCAGAAAAAAGTAACATATTTAAGTTTTGTTAAGAAAAATTGCTAATTATTTTTTTTTATAATAACAAGAGTTTTTTTTTTCTAAAAGCTAAAATTTCAGCATTATTTCAAAAGTTATTTATTTGATTTTAGATTATTTCAAAAAATTTAAAAGAGAAATACATCTTTGCCCTCAACCAAATAATTTTTTTAATCATGTCATATTTTTTTTAGTAATTTAATATATAAAAACGATTCTTTTTATATAATTCAAACAAATTTTTTTATTTTAAAATCGCTTATAAATTAACATATCAAAGCATAAATTAAATTTTTTATAATTAATTTTTTTAAAAATTGATTATACACATCATTATAGATATCCTACATTTCAATAATTTTACTATTAAAATATATTTGTTCTTTTTTATCCAAACAAACTTAAAAGTCTTTTTGTTATTTAAATTTTTTTAAAATATTACATCTAAATGTAAATATTTTTTTTAAAACAAAGCTCTACTAAATTATTTTATAATCTTTTTAAAAAAACTTATTCAAGCGAGCTCAATATCTAATTTGGTGAAGAACCGAAAGAGTAAATCCCGATCCTTAATCAAGGCTGTATCGATTGTTTCCTGGAAACTGGCATTCCAAGTGCTTCAAGCCTCAACTCCAAATACTGTGGTCCAAGGGAGATCACCATGTTGACCCAACTAGCTAGTTAAACTCAACATCATCCATTCATAAAAATTTGAGCTAAAGAAAATTTTCCAATGTTTTGGGTTTGGGTTAACCAATTAATGAAGCCACAAATTAAAATTTTCACACAATCCTTAAAGTATAAGTAGTAGTTTCTGGGGCCTTACCATAACGAGGACAAATATTATTAGACCAGGCAAGGTGCCTGAAAATTCTGAGTTAGTCATTAGCTTGTCATGAGCAAGCGGCAATAATAATTTGCGAATTTTCTGAGGTCCATCCCATTTCTAAACAGTCTCCAGCCCAAGAATTAGGAGGATCCTAGTTCATTAATCCCATAAGCCTTGTCCGACGAAGCAAGAAATCGGGGAGAGCTGCAAATTCCATATGCCTGAATGAGTCAATATATTTCAACATTAAAATGATGCCATTCGGTAATTCTCAATCTTCCTGTCCAGTGAGCAAACTAAATTAAACCATTAACTTTATTTTCAAAGAAAAATTTCCTAATAATTAATTAGAGGAAGTATTAGGAAACACAAGGTTCAGATATAAATTATTTAAACCGCATAAAAAGTTAGAATAGGTGCAGAAAGGACGTTCCGATTAAAGTTTAAATCAAATTAAATTTAGATATTGAATGTGTGTTATAAAAGAATATATGTATGTAATGTGTAAAAATAAGGATTTAATTTCTATTTACTGTCAATGTAAAAATTTTTTACACAGTCATTCAATTATGTATTGACACATCATTAAAATAGTTAGACTTTCTAGGTAGTGGTTGTGATAGTCAAACTTTTTTAATGATTTGGCAATACATGATTGGATGACAATGTAAAAATTTTTTACACTGACAGTGGATAGAAATTAAACTCTAAAAATAACACATAATATGAATAGATAAAGAGTTTAATTTCGATCCACCGTCAGTGTAAAGTTTTTTTATACTGTCATTTAATCATGTGTTGCTTAATTATTAGAAGAGTTTGACTATCACAACAACCACCTAAAAAGTCTAACTCTTTTAATAATGTGTTAGCACATAATTAGATGATAGTGTAAAAAAATTAACAGTAAATTAAAATTAAATTCATAGATAAAGCTACTAGAACTGAATTTTTATTTGGTACAGCATGAGAACCGAATTGATTAGAGTTACTTTTCCAGCCATAAACAAATGCTTACATTACACACTCTGGGTGTTTTAATTAAATATTATGCTTTAAGCTTTACTGGGTAAAAATAAAATGGAGTAAGAAAAAATCAACACATTCACATGCTTAATTATAACACAAACCAACAAGCAAGCTAAAACATACAAGAACTAAAAACATCTAAAACATAAGAGACAAACAAAGTAAAAGACAAAAAGCCTCAGACTCCTCCAATTTCTCAACAATATTTGCTATAATGGTGCTTCTCGCATGCATATAGATTTGGGCTCCAAACTGCAATGGGTTTTTGGTTCATGACCCAAAAGTAAATGGGAATTGGGCTGTTTAAGATATATACTGGGATAGTGACATAGTATCTTTTTTTATTTGTTTTAAGCTATATGAGCTCGACAACGTCATTGAGCCGAATAGAAAATTAAACCCAACCCAAAAGTTGTATAATTTTCTCGTCACTATTTTAAAGTACCCAATGGGTTAGCTTAAATGCCCAATGAGCAAAGAAAAAGAAAAAGAGGGGCGGGGTGGAATCCTCATTCGGCAACAAAAATGCTATCTGTGAGTCCGTTCATCTACTTTATACATTCGTTCTATTAATCCCTAAAACAATTGCACAACGAACATGACTCTTCAAAGCAGCCTCAAGCAGCCATTTAAGTTCCATATATATATATATTGTCATAAGTAGGAGCTTAAAAATAACTTTTATAAATTAAAATTTTTGTTGTAAACAGTAATTATTTACTAACACTTTTTTTCTGTAAGTCGTTAAGTACATATAACTTTCCACCCAGATAGATAGAAGAGGGAATAATAAATTTTGATTAAAATATTCCATCACCCCACCAAAGAAGTAACATGCACACTACATACCGAATTAGCAATCCAATTCAATTTCATCCTATGAGGGGTGAAAATACATTAGGTTAAGTTAGACTTTATCTTAAATAAGTTTGACTTGTTTTAAAAAATATTAGCCTTAGTCTAACCTATTATCTATTATAGACTTTTTTTTTAGTCTGGCCTGACCTTTTTATGAAAATTTAAAAATTTAGCCTAATCTAAAAGTATATTTAAAAGCCTATATTACATAAAAGCTTTCGAATAAGTTAATAAGCTCAAATTTTATAGGTTTCAAATATACTTAACTTTTAACAAAATTATTGTACTATGTATAAAATAAATAAACTATATTAATATATAACTATTAAATCATATAAGTATTATAAAACTTTAATTATATGTTATTATAATAAATAAATAGGTTGGTCTGTTAAGCTTAATAGGCTTTTTTTAAGGCTTACTTAGGCTTATTTAGCTAAATAAGCTTTTAAAAAAATCTAAGCCTGACTTATTGGATAAATAGACTAAGCCGTAGTAGGCCAAGCCATAGGTCCCTATTGAGCAGCCTGACCTATTTCCACCCCTAATCCCATTATAACAAAAATAAAAGGGATTTAGTTCAATTAACCACTAGTATTTGAGTAGTGTTAGATATATTCGGTATATCAAATTAGAATTAACCAATTTGATAATCAGACTCTTCAAAGTTCAAACATACTAGAGCTCTTTAATTCACTGAAACAAAATATTAAGTAAAACTAACTATCTACTCATATGTAAGTCCTCATTGGGAGTTGTGACATACTCTTATCATGAAATTGGGCAATCTCCTCTCTCCCTATACTTTCTTCTACCCAACTTTTTTTATGAACTCATGTACTGATCATTCGCAATTGAGTATGAATTTGAACTAAATATGTTGCGACTAATTATTTCCTTCGATAATTAGGCATCTTAATTAATTACTCATTTCAACATGTTTTAAAATGATTTTAACTTATCGATTGAATTGCATCCATAATCATTGAAATCTCCATCCTCTTTAACATCATAAATCACATAGATTTGTGTAGTTTTTATAACATTTGAGAATTGAATGATGTTGTCTGAAGCTTGTGCACTAAAGATATTTCAGTGATTTGGGTAGAAAACTGTGTAAAATCAAAGAAGATGGACATTTTGGGGACTCTCAGAGCATATTATAAAAGATATTGGAGGTCTAAAAAGTAAAAGAAAAGAGAAAACTTTTATCATTCTGATGGCGTCACTCACATCTTTCTACCAACTCACGTGCATGCAACCAAAAACACGAATTACGTAACGCATTCATTTTAAGATTATTTTCAATAATTGTAATTGGTTATATGTGTGTATGTATATAACTCCGCATACAAATTCACAAACAGTTTAAATTAGTGTATTAAGAAAATCATTTTTTACATTATCATATAATATCATAATATATTCGTGATATTATACTTTTCGTAAAATGCTTGTAAAATCTTAGTTTCTATATATATAATTATTTGTCAGGGACAAGCCAAGTATATTAGTTGTAGATTGAATATATTAAAATTTAGAACTAAATGTCCATGCATGCACATGTACACGTACGTAGTAAAACGCAAAAGCATAGATTGCGTTTCTCATATATAATAAGTAGGTTAATTTTTTAAGGCCTTTAATTTGCAATTTTGAATTTGGTGATTTGTACGTAATCAGAATCGTGTATGTGTTGTTGTGTATATAATAATATGATTAAATTAAAAGATAAAGTAGAAAGCATATGTATACGTTAAGCGTCCATGGGTTTGGTCATATGGTCATGCATGGAAGCATTTCCCAATGAGAGAATCGAATCAGTACTCTCCCTCGCCTTTCTTTTTGCTTTCACAGCTTGCTACAGCCTTCTTTACCATTCCCCAAGAAAATTGGTGGGTGATTTCTATTAGTTTTAAGATTTTTTTTTGGTTTTCGTTTCTATATGTTTTTTTTCTTTTCTGTTATTCTCTATAGCTAATTCCCCTCTATCTTTCTTTCTTACTTACAGAGAGAGAAGGAAAAGGGAGAGAGAATATGCGATAATGAGGAAGGAAAAGAACATGACAGCGAAAAAGCCATATCAGTGTAACGAAGGGGAAAAAAGAAAAAGAAAAGATGGTCAAAATTTGAACCTCGAAGACTTCTCTTCCATCATCATCAACTTCGACTATCTTTATCGAAACTCTACCAAGTTTTGCTCCTTTCTTTGATTTTGAACTATTCCTTCAATTCCAATAAACATTTGGTCATTAATGAGAATCGTTTCTCTTTCACTAAATGGTATCGTAGTGCAATAATTTGAACCAAGGACGTTCCTTGAAGTAATGGCCATGCAACTTTTACTTTAACTTCGCCTACGTCTTGGAGCTATACATTATTTTTCCCTCTAGATCTTGACCATCTGACATGCACGAGTGATCCCTGTATATTTTCTTTTTTACAATATATGTTCACAGCCCATAATCTTATCGCCATTATCATGAATATGCATTCTTGATATTCTGTGGTAGGGATAAAGGTCGGTATGTGTTAAAAACAGTTTTCCGAGCAGGAATTAATATTTGGGACCACTTTAAAGCGTAGTATAATATTGCTAAACTGACATCTATATAACTCCCAACATCATTATAAATCTTTTTTTCTATCTTCCTTCTGTTTAATGATTTCATAGCAGGTTGGGAAATGGGAACACACCTAAAATTCATTTAATTATGTTGGAAAAGGAGGAGTGGAATTATGTGGACATTTTAGATTCCATGATCTTGATCATTAATTAGGTTAGTAAGGATATAGTAGAAACAGTACATGATTTAGGTAGGCGGGTAGCTAGGCCCAATGTTCACGTAAATAATAATAAAAAAGAACATTGCATAATAAGGTTACGTTATATTATAATCCTTTTGACTTACGCCCAAAAGAAATTAAGTCCCAAGTACAAAAGAGGAATATTCAAAATTGAAAAGCAGCACCGATTTTTACCATATAGTTTGTGACGACCCTTGTAACTCCCGGCCAGGTTCTGAAAGTATATTATTGAAAGTGAGACATGACACCTCCTTATCAATTATTTTTGAATATGGGAATAAGCTGGGCCACTACGCACTGGGGTCAACAATCTCTGATCTTAAGGTTTTTCCTTGAAGTTGAGGAATGTTCATTTTGTCTGGTGATAAACAATGAATTTCGTTCCTTCTTATCCAATCCTCTCATTGATCAATAACATCAAAAAAGAGAGGGAAAAAAAAGGATGCACTTGGACCATGCGGTGATCGTAAGGTATTAGGACCATTTTGTTGGGATTCTTTCCCCGCCACTTCACTATAAATGAGGGTCCAATTAATATCCACAGTCAAAAAGGTCTTTTGCTATCATTTATGGACTACAAGATTTAAAAGATAGGGCATGGGCATTGGGGTGTTTAGAGGTTACAATGCATGCTAATTTGCTTTATGTGGGGACAAAAAAGTGCAGCTTGACAAAGTTGAACAAATTAATTAAGCTACCAGACTTAATTTCCATAATCAAATTTTTTTTTGGACGTGCATGATGAGAGATGCAAGTGTATAATATGCACTTTTCTTTGGAGCGTATATATATAAGATACTAATTAGTTATGTGTACTTGGCACCTCCAAAAACCCTAAAAGATGCTACTGCTAATTATCATACCTTTGATTTATTTATTAATATATTTGGTGAGTATGGACTATGGAGTCGCATTTCGAAAATTCCTTTTACCCTTTTTCCAAATTTAGTTTTTGATGATATCATATTGGGTTCAAGGAAGCAAAAAAGAACAACCCCCTGCCTGCGCACTGGCTAGAGGCTAGCTAGTTACTTCGATCTGTCCAATTTTCGAGGCCTTAATGGGCAGTATATAAACCACCTCAAGCTCTGCACTCTGCACCACAATCACAACTACTCCCTCAAATTAACAAGCTCTCCTAAGCCTCCTTCAACTAGCTCACTCAGTTCTTCTACCAACTGTGCCAGTTCCTTGAAATTCAGTCTCCAAACTCTAGAGGTGAATTTCATTTCCCATGCACACGTTTCATTGTCTCACTAAGTCACTTCATGCCTATTTTCATTTCCTGCTCGTTCTAGCATTTTACTACATCAATATTATTGTTATTGAATAGAATAAATATATACCATTTTATCTTTAGTACTCAGTACTACTACTGATAATAACTCTCCGAATCGGTGGGTTTTGGAAATTGTGAAGGAAAAATGAACAGACCAGGAGATTGGAACTGCAGGACATGCAACCACCTCAACTTCCAGAGAAGAGAATCGTGCCAACGATGCGGGGAGCCAAAGACTGCAGGTGACTTCGGTAGCTTCGGCGGCAGAGGCTCATCGTCCTTTGGGTTCACTACTGGACCGGACGTCCGTCCCGGTGATTGGTACTGTACCGTAGGAAACTGCGGAGCCCACAACTTCGCCAGCCGCTCCAGCTGCTTCAAGTGTGGTGCCCCCAAGGAGGAGTCTTCTGGCGGAGGATACGACGGCGACATGCCCCGAATGAGAGGCTATGGCTTCGGCGGCGGCGGCGGCAGCTCCGCCCGCCCCGGCTGGAAATCCGGTGACTGGATATGCACCAGGTGACTTCATTTCTTTTGTATATAATTGACACTTTCTTTTATAATATATATATATAGGAGGTGACACTTTCTTTTATAATATATATATATAGGAGGACGATTGATATACTTATATTAGTCTGTTATGAAATACGGTCACACATTACAAGAAAGTTGTTTTTGGCAATATGATTACGAGGAAATTAATTTAGAAAAAGAAAAAGCAAATAAGTGTCCGTAAATAAAACAGTAATGCTGAAAGGGGTGGAATTAAACTGGGCAGGTCTGGATGCAACGAGCATAACTTCGCTAATAGAATGGAGTGCTACCGATGCAATGCACCGAGGGACTCTAGTAGTGGCAGGTCTCCCTATTCATCGTAGAATTTCTGGATGTGGTATTGTACTCATCTGTCTGCCCGCATAATTAATTCCATCTTGCTGTATATATATATATATATATCATGTATATTATAATTACATGCATTGATCCCTGGCTTTTATTTTCAGGTATGCTGTCCAAGAAGAGAATTGAGAGGCTATCCCTAGTGATGGTTACTTTTTTTTGGTCTCTACCGATATGTTACTTTCTTCATCATCTCATTCGGATATTTATTTTTGCTTCTTTGATTTTCTTCCAGCTAGGAAGCTTTACTTAGGTGAATTATGATTTTGAGTTTTGTTGGCGCTGAGTATTTCTGGTATATGACTCAGCAGCTAGCCCATGTACTTTTTCTAGTATTAACAATCTAATATCAGTGTTATGTGTTTTGAGAGGAGGCTAGCTTCTAAGCCTCGCTATGATTTGGTGCAAAGCTGTTGTTTATCTAATTTACCGAGATGTGCTAAGAAAAGATGATCTCTTCTATGTCTTTCTCTCTTTTACTCTCAGAGCTACGCATATAGCTTTATAGTGGAGAGTGGTCCATGGAATAATTGACTCATAACTGTAGTTGTAAATACGCAATATCCGCATAGCAGTTCTTTCATGTAAAGGACCACTTTGGGATAGCCCATCATAACAAAGCTCAGAGAGATCGGTTTGCAGATAACTAGATGTATGTTAGTATGTGATTGTCTTACTCTTTAAAAGGAATTGAGCACGCGCGGTTTCTCATCTGACAGGAAGATTAGGGAGGAAAAAGTAACCGCATCGCAGATATATACATTAATGCAATTAACTATAGTTCAAGGCAGCTCAAACAATACTCCGCTTTTAATTTCGGTTCTCTGCTGAATTCAGTATGTTAGACGAGATCAATCATCAGAAAAAGAACAGCTAGCAAGTTCTAGAAGTTGCGTCGAAGAAATTATAGTTCTATAAACAGTTCTAGCTAGTAATGGCAATGACATTATTCATGTTTTGATCGAACTTAATACTGCTCGTTTCAGAAAAGAAAAAAAAAATGTGTACATTTTACTCCATTTCAATTCCTATATACAACAATTGGTCTAATTTGTGCTCAAAAAATCACTGTGTTGACCATTGTTTAGGAACCAAGCATCTATGTTGAAAAATAATATAAAATAGTGTAAAAAATCACTTTTCTAGATTGTTCGAGTAAACTCGAATAGACTAATTAAAAGGCAGCAATATTCTTCATCCTCGTAGTGTAGTGCCATAACAATAATAATATAATATATAGAATTGATAATTTCTTTCTTCTTGTTTTATTTTTGCATGTCATGTTGGGAGTGCTAGAGATATATTGTCATTCATGATTCTTTATTTTAATAACTTAAGTTTTTAAGAGATTTATTTATTAACATGGTATCATAGAGTTTCTATAATTAAATGGTCAATAGTTTGATTATTATCGTCTTTATTCTTCGAAATAGAGTTAAATATCAACACAAAAGAAAATAGATATATATATTATTTATGCTTCAACACAAAAGAGTTGTGTGAGGGACGTGTTAGATAAGACTGTTAAAATGAATAAAACTCTTTGGACAAATCTGTTTAACCATATAAATTACACGAGTCAAGCCTCTATTTTAGTGAGTCATTGTGGGCTTAAACCGGTCGGACGGACTCATTAGACAAATATAATGTTTGAGATATAAATTCATTTATGAGTCTCATTGTAAAGGATTTTATATCTTTAACATGAATTACAAGATTTGGGAGAGGAGTATGAGGGGAAAATTCATTCACCCACGCTACTCTGATTTATTTGAACTTGAGATAGCTCCGTAAAGAAGCAATTTCAGGTGCTCACCTAATTGAGCTAAGGCTCATGGACGATGGACAAGTTCTCTGTTCTGTTTGTTATGCATGCATGAATGTCTGAAGACTGCAAGAGAGGGCCAGCCATATATGAGCTAAGCAATGAAATGAAGTTGTTCATCCATAGATAAGACATAGCGAGCAGCAAGACAGCAATATTTGAATATTCTTAATTTCTTATTTAGTATATTGGAATCAAACTCAGGGAGTGTGTGCGCGCGCGCTTTAACGATTAACAGACTGATTCTGCTAATAAATTCTTTTACTTTAATTATAGAAACCTGTGATCGATCGAATTAGCTAGATTTAAGCTCAAATCAAGTGGTCTCTTGCATAAATTTCTTCTACGCATGACCAAGCATACAAGTAAACTCAAGTAGGAAGAGGATATTTTGCAAGCCTGCAAACAACATGGTGAAATTTAACTTTTTTTTTTCACGTTTTGTTAAGTTGAATAACTTTTTATTTTTTATAATTTTTTTATTGGATTGAAAGTTTGTACCATTAACATGTTCATAAAATTTCATAAAAAAATATTAAAACTATTTCATACTCCGTTTAATTATTTTTAAATTATTATAAATAAAAGATAATTCAACTATTTAGACGTATAACATGGTATGTACTTATAACTCAATAACTTCATTGATCAAAATCACTTTTTGTGAAGAGTTATTTGATGCTCAAGTTTTATATCCAAGTTATAATAATACTCTCATTTCTCCAACAAATCCATCAGAAAATAGCTTAAAGTTCCTTTTACCCCACATGCAGAAAAGGATTCGGTGTTAATATTCTCAATATATAAGTCATTTAAAAATTTTGATTGGTTTAACCATAACTCCTTTACCACCTCAAGGACTGCTTATCTTCTCTTAAATATGAATATATCAATCTTCCGTATTGATCAACGGAGGGGGTTCAATCACTTTGCTTAATCAACCAAGCTTCCTGGTTTCAATCAAGCAGATCATGAATGACTAGAATTTTTTAAGTGTTAATTGACATAGGATTCCAAAACTTTACAAGCTTATGATACAAATCATGGGTTTCCCCATTGACCTCCTGGGTTACGTTTAACAGCAGCATTCATTGGTCAAAAGTAGCCACAACTTCATTAGTGTCTGCTACTACACTCCATTATATAGCTTTTAACAAGATTCTTTTGTTTTCACTTTAGTCTAAGCTTTATGTTACTTCATATGCTTTGTTAGAGGAGTTCGATATTTATCTTTTTTTAAAAATTTAATATTTAAAATAAATTGTTAAATATTTATTAATTATTAATTATATTTAATAAATTTTAAAATATATATTATAAAATTAATAATTAATAAATAATTGATGTATATCAAACTGATAAAGTTATCATTACAAGTTCCTTTATTCAATCATGTGCTTTAGTGAAGTACCTCCCGCTCGCTTGTTCAATCATGTGCTTTGGGGTTCCAACTAGGCAATTGAGGTTTGAGCCATTTTCGGTACATTATATATTCGTCATCATAATTTGGGCGTGGGCGTTGCACGCACGCATCACATGAATGCTTGAATAAAAATCTCATTATGCTAAGGATCGATTGATGAAATTTATGGGTGGTGATTGATTGATCTGTTTTTCAAATTTTCATGTGTTAAACATTTAAGGAATTCTTTAAAATAATTTTATATTTTATATCTTCTTAATGAATTAATTTAATAATCTTTTTAATTACTTAATAAAAAATATTAAATATTTTTTTTTAATTTTAAAAATATTAAATGCTCTTATTTTTTATTTTAAATAATTAAAAATTATATTAAAAGGATATAATTTACTTTTTTATTATTATTGAGATTTTAATAAATAATTATTCCTCACCACAAACGGTGTGCATGCAGATACACTTTATAGTTTTTTTTTTTGGTGAGTTTGTTGGTTGCGTGCCAATCTAACAAAGACAAGACCTACGAAAGACCCTTGCTCATGAAAGCACAACAAAAACATCTTTAATCATGAGGATTTGTAATGTCGGTTGGGTCCCAAATACCATCAAAACTAAACCAGCTCGGGTTGAAAACGTAATACTGTGGCAGTCAAGGTTAGCAAAAACATGAGAACTTTTTATCCAATTCAATGCACGAAAAAAATGAGTTACACTTTCAAAAGCTTTAGTTTCCCTTTTCCTTTCTTTTCAACCCAAGCAAGCATGTTTAAAGGTTTCCTTTTTCTTCCTTTGAAATAAATGGTTTGAGCTTTGGTTTACAGGTCAAACACACTATCTCTCCGAAAGTTATACATATAATTGAGATGTATTTGCAATGTCACCTAGGAAACTAGGGAACTGTATTATATATTTATACCCAACCCCAAAAAGGAAAACACATTCCTTTTTTTTTGGATTTAGAAAAAGCACATTCTTAACTTAAATTGAACTTCGATAATGATCTCTTACCGTTCAATTAGACTCTATTTGAGTAATTCGATAAGCCATTTTTGATATTTTAAACAATCACAAGAAGACTGTATCTCAAGTAAGTTTTTAGTTAGAAAGTAAGATACATTTTAATTATAAAATCTGGTCTTAAACCTTTCTGCAGTGAAAAACAAAAAATTTATAATTATAAATTTAGATTGTGGGAATTATTAATCCAAGAGAGTTGGCTTAGTAATTAAAGAGTTGTGCTCCCTAATTACTCAAGTTCAAACTTAGGCCAACATCTAAGAAAATTACAAGCATGTTGTATTTGTTTTTTGTTTTTATTTTTAGTTATAAATATATTTTTAATATAATTATAAAAGTGTCACATTATTTTTATTTTATTTTTTATTTTTAAGATTGTGAAAGAAATTGTAAAAATAACATTTTTTTATTTTCATCATTTCCTTCACAAAATCTTAAAAACATAAAACAAAATAAAAATAATATGACATTTTTATAATTAACTGAAAATGAAAATGAAAATAAAAACATAAAACAAATCAAACACACTCTAAGTTTCTTAAATGCAATAGGCTGATGTGAGAAATACATCCTTAAGATTGACTGACAGAAAACTTAATATCGATTAATATAAAAATTGACATGAAAATACCTTACCATAAAAGTAAAGAGAAAGAAAAATCCAAATCCTCTTCAACTTCTGCACTACTCTTATAGATTGAGACAATTTGCGGGGAAGAGGCAGAGTGCTATCTTGACTTGTGAGTTGTGACAATGGTGATAAAAGCTATTTGTGAAACACCTAAGGCAGATTTTTTTTTCTTGTATTGTGTACTCAAATTATCATACAAGTAGATGTTTTTCTGCTTCGCCCTTTTGGCCTCCATTTGGATTTGGCTGATGTTGTATGTATTACTCAGTTGTTGATTTGGTGTTTAATGTCTATACGGTGAAGTATTGGGTTAGCGTTGGCTAACTATAGTATTTAAACATTTGACTTAGGTTACTATGTTAGTCAAAATATTTAAATGAGGTGGAGTATCATTTCACAATACTTCAAAGAAAGTGTGTGTAATTTAGCCTAAAATTTCATGCTTTTAATTTATTGGTTCCTAATTAACATGGTATTATGTCTAGTAAAAGAAAAAAAGGTTGTTCATTTTTTTTTTTAAAAAGAAACTTACCTAAAAAGGAAGAGAATGAGTACTGATTTGTAATTTTACATGAACTAACTAATTAAATCAACAAGTTATGTGTTGTATCTGGCCCAAACATGGCCTCGAGAAAAGGCCCAAATATGGCACATCATTTCCAATGAACCGAATACGAGGCAATGAATGAATAGTCCTCAGCTTCACAAAAAAATTGTATATCAATAAGTTATTTAAAATATTTTTGAAATAAGTTATAAATATTTTAATATTTTTAATTAATTTTCAATGAAAATATATTCTGACTTTTATGTACATAAATCTGACTTTTTGCATTTGCAAGTAATAGTCAGAGTTACATATTTTTAAGAAAGTACAATAATTTATATTAAAACATATAAAATTATAAAGTTTAACAAGTTTGTATAGTAAGTGACCAAACAAATGTTATAAACATCATCTTGCATTGGTCTGAGTAGAAAGGATTTAGTCACTTTAAACATTTTATCCCGGGTTCAATCATTGGAGCAATGTAAATGGAGAAAATACAATTGGGAAGAGTCATTATTTCATGAGATTTACTATATCCTATAAAATTAGTCTTTTACTGTCCTGGGAATACCCTGATTTACATAAAAAAAAATATTATAAACAAAGACCATTTTTTACTTTTTACTAATCTGATGGAGGATGTGTTTTAAGTAACTGAGTCAAAACGAACCTAGGCCACTAGCCAGCCTGTAAATTCATGTGGGTTGGGTATTCTGATGATAATTTTACTAAAATATATGTCTATATGTCTCGGCCCATTTAGCTTATGGGTCAAAGCGGGCCACGAGTAGATCTTCTTCGGCTCGCAGTTTTAATTTATTTTTAATATATGTATTATATTATTATTAAGTTTTTGTCATCAATGTATAAAATATTATATTTTGTTATTCAAATTTTAAAAAATTTCATAAATTTATTTTTTTTATTTTTTAATTATTAAAAATAACATGACCCTGATGTTGACTATTTAACTTGCCACAGTACAAGCGTGAGCCTAAAATTGTTACTTTTAAATACGTAGGAATTGCTATGAAATTCAAATTGGGAGAATGACTCATTCATATGGGGTAAAAGATATTTTATTTTATTTCTATTATTAAAATAATTTATATATAATTGATTAATAATTTATTTTTATTTTAATATTTAATATGTGATTAATTACGAATAAATTATTATTTAGTTTAATTTAATATTTAATTAATTTCATCCACAAACTAAAATAAATTTTTTTTTTAGAAACCACACTAAATTATTTTTCTGCCATTCAAATTTGAGAATTTCTGCCGTTGAACTTTTTGGGAGATCAGTCTAATTTGCTATGGCCTAACAGTACACCATCAATTACATTTATAGTTTCTTTGGTGCTTAACAAAAAAGTCGGCATAGAAATTCTATCTAAGATTATTCCGTTGTTTATTTATTTTTTAAGATATCAATACTTAAAATGAATTGTCTACCATTTATTAGTTGTTATTAATATTTAATAAACTTTTAAGTATTTATTGTAAAATTAACAGTCAATAAATAATTAATAATTCATCTTAAATACTAAACTTATCAAGATACTATAACAACTCCCCATTTATAAAAGAACAAATTAGACACAATGACCAATTGGGACTTGAATACCTTTGTTTGGGACTTATCGAAGGCTTTTTTTTATTACGTAATAACAACGAAAATTATTTTCCATCTTTGACTTTGAAATGGAAATGATAAAATAATCCCTTGAAGATGAAAAATCTGATTTACTCCTACCTGACCTAACTAAGAAATTATGGATGACTACTACAAGTAATAAACTACTTGTTTCTCTGAAAATTATCAGTCCTCCCTAAATTGGTTTAAACAATCATCAAAGAGAAAGTGAAAGAACGTATAACACTGTTTGTTTGGGAAACAAAAATGTGTTGTGAAACAATATAAGAGGAATAAAAACTAGTAATGTAGTATTAATATCATATTCATTATCTTCTGCTGCTTCTTTCCCAAATGGACAGAAGAATGAATGCCTCGTCAAATATCTTCAATTTCTGCTATAGCAATTATTAGAATTCATAAAATTTTCATGATGAATGCAATTTGATATTCTTCGCAGAGGCAGACTTAACATAGGTGTGCTGCTACAACAACCAGCAGTGGCGGAGCCACATAGTCGACATTATTACAAGCTCATAAGGATTAACTTTTCGCCAAGGACTTGCTGCCTAGAAAATTTTATAACATTGGGGAAGACTGAACATTGTAATTTTGTAGAACCTTGGAGAACAGAACCTTGGGAAGTTTCAGACTCTAATTATTATGGTTCAAGAATTGTCTAGAGCCTACTATGGCCCTCTTAGGTCAAACCATAGAGAAGTTTAAGAGAAATTTAAGAGAAACTCTTGAACAAGCATTCATTTGTTTGAATTTTCTCTCTGGTTCACACTCACTTTCCTGGTTAACATGTTCTTACCGGAGAAGATAAAGGACTAAGGAGTATAATTCCATAAATGGAAGCAGTAATTTACTATGATCGTTTGTGAAAGAAATAAGAGAAATTAGCTGAGTGTTTTAGGCAACCAAACTCACATTAGATTCATCATAGCAGACTAAAGTGGCATTATTTTTCAAAAAAATTCTGACACAAAATTCTGCAAAGCTCAACCAAATTCACTATTTGACATTAATAACCGAAATCAGCCAAAACCAGACTTGTGCCAAATCAACATCAAAGAAGATCTACCCCATTAAATTATAGTATATCTACTTAGTGTTTGAACTTTGAACTACACATCAAGAAGAAGAAGAAACATGATACATTCAGTTGCCATGGAAGTTCTTCTATTCCAGCCAGCATTGTTGCAGCATCAATCATAAGAGCCTTCTATCAAGATTGATGCAGAAAATAATTAACAATAAGATACGTAAAATAAAATAAAAAAACCATTGAAACATCCTCTTGATGAAAATTAAAAAGAACAAATAGGAGACATTGCAAGGTTCAAATAAAGGGGTAATTATATTCTTCAGACTTCATTAAGGAAGGAATCCACTAAGCATTATATTGTTGTACTACCTGTAGAACAGAACAAACTGATTGAAGAAAAGACAGAAAAAGGAGTAGAATTCCAGCAATGGAAGCAGCAGTTTGCCAAGGAGTGTTGCAATAATCACGTCTCAAAGTCGCCTTCATTTTATGCCAAGGATTTCTACAAAAAGCATTCAAGTCTTTGCAGAGATGAAAGAAATGGGAACTGAAATTTACGTGTGTAATATTTTTCCAAAGACTATTAAACAGGTTAGCCACAGAATCACTATCGCCTAGCCAGTTAACGAGTATTCTATTTCGAACCAGGACATCCACATCTTTGCTGGTGTTTATAAGGAAGTCCAAAACAGCTACATAGTCGGTAAAGTAGGATTCATAAGGATAGTGACATTGCTCGAAAGCCACTAGATTGCGAAACAACATTTCGGTCCAATCCTCCACTTTGAACTGTGGGATTTCAAGAACTCGTCCTGAAAATTTCAAGTCTAGTAAGCAGTCACTTTCAGTATTCACCCTAAACTTCACTCCTGCTTCTAGCAACTCAGTTGCACTTTGAAGATGGATTTCTGATTCATCCAGCCTATGTGGTCGGTTTTCCAACGAATGTAAGTGAAAAATTCTAAGCAGATCTGTGAAATGCCTTATGCTAATATTATCAATGGCTAAGTTGGATCTATTGTAATAGGCAAAATAGTCAACTGTGAGGTTAAGAAATGAAGGGATCCTCCCATCACTTAAGCTTTTGACAAAGGCTAGATTGAACAAATCCTCAAGAACAAAGAAAGGAAGCTGGTTCTCAAGTAACAACAAATCTAGTCTTATATTAGTGGTCAACCAAGGTTTAAAAAGCGAAGTGTCATCCTCTGACCAATCATCATAATAGAACCTCCAAAAGAGCTCAAATATGAAAACAGAATCCACTAAAATCACCTTGACAAGTTCCTCCCTGCTAAGCTCAAGGGTGTCTGAGTAACAACGACGAACCCTTGGTTCAAAGTCTTCCACACAGCGAATAAAACTGTCTAAACTTGTCTCGGCTCGTTCATCAAAAAATCTCTTGCAATATATTAGTTTGTGTCTTTCCATGTTTTGCAGCCTAGGGCGGCAGTGGTGGTGAAAAGGGCCAATAGAAACAACCTTTGGGGTGTAGGCATCCTCGTTGAGTCTGCGAATATCAAAGGGTACCCGGTAGATGCAACAGTCTGCTGTAACGGGGGGCTCTGCCCTCTCCAGCATCGCAGTAATATCTTTCACAAAATCTTTGTGGTTCATGCTTGACATCTAATAAAATTTCAAATATATATATGAAAAAAAGAAAAAAATTGAAAGTAGAAAAGAGTCAAGAAACGCAGTATAAGAAAATGATAGAAACCAAACCAGCAGCGAAACTAGTCTAATAGGAGAGGATTACCTGATAGTGAAAACCTAGCAGAGCTTCTATCCTATATATAGTGTTTCTTCCTCCGTGCATCATCTACTTAAACCCGTTTAAGTAAATAGTTGATATAAATATTTATTAGAACAGACTTTATGCATTAACCTCTATTATTATAAGCGTGTATAAAATAAGTTAACTAGTATTTAAATAAATATTTGAAAAACTCTTTTTATAAATTTAAATTTTTAATTTATAAAAATAAATTTAACAATTTATAAAAAAATTATAAATTATTTTAATAAACTTATGTAAACAAAATAAAAATATTTTATAAACGTTTATTATAATAAATAAATCTAAATAAAATAGATATAACCTTCATTTCAAAGTCTTAAATTTCAAGTCTTCTGTAGCGAAACTACTCAAGCATTTCCAACCTTTCTCTTCGCTTTTCCTCTTTCCTTTTCACTGCCAACACTAAGCGTCCATTTGTTTGAGAGAAATTGAGAAGAAGCGAAACTACTCAAGCATTTCCAACCTTTCTCTTCGTTTTTCCTCTTTCCTTTTCAGTGCCAACACTAAGCGTCCTTTTGTTTGAGAGAAATTGAGAAGAAGCGAAACTACTCTAGCATTTCCAACCTTTCTCTTCGCTTTTCCTC
Source organism: Styphnolobium japonicum (assembly GCA_023212625.1). Lineage (NCBI taxonomy): Eukaryota > Viridiplantae > Streptophyta > Magnoliopsida > Fabales > Fabaceae > Styphnolobium > Styphnolobium japonicum. The sequence goes on from JALBWW010000003.1 coordinate 50,450,413, forward strand.
TTTCCTTTTCACTGCCAACACTAAGCGTCCTTTTCTTTGAGAAGAAAGAAAATGGATAGAGAGAAAATGGGTAGGTTTTGAAATTTTCTCCCCTTTGGATGCAGAAAAGAGAAAAAAGAAAAAAAATGATAGTAAAACCCACAGGAAATTTTTCTTCGCTCAAGTGAGAAGAAAACTGGGAACAACAGAAGTGACATCACAAATTTACTACATTACCCATTTTCCTTCTCTACTAAAGAAGGACGGTGGCTAAGCGCCATCAAAATCACACAACACCAACATCAACACCTTCACAAAAAATTATAGCCAATACCAACAGAGTTGTTCGATCGATTACGAAGGGGTGGGGGCAGGGGGAGTGGGTAAGGGAATAGGAATTGGGAAGGTCGAGGGAAGCGATTGAGGGAGTTGGATGGGGTGGAGGTAGGCGAGGGATGAGGGTGGGGTGGGGTGGGGTGGGTGGGGGGAAAGTTGACAGGAAGGGGACGTGGGGAAGAGGAAGAGGAAGAGGAAGGGGGTGGGGGTGAGGGTGAGGGATGAGGTGTATATGTCATTTTATATAATTACATTTTCATTTTTTATTGTCTTTTTATTTTCTCTGTCCAATCCAAACATATAAAAAAAAGTATACTTTTTTATTTATTTTTTTTCTTCATTTATTTTAACTTTTTATTCTTTTATTTTCTCTCATACAATCAAACAATGCATAAAATACCAAACAACAAATTTTAAATTAGGTAACATCTATTTTGATACTAATAAAATATAATTGTTATCCTTTAGGTTGGGTGAATAAATTATAAATAATTATTTAATATTAAATTTTTATATTAAATTAAATTTTTAATATTAATTTTTACATTAAATTAGACTTTAAAAATATTTAATTTAATATAAAAAATTATTAAAATATTTAATTAATGACATTTTATAATTTTTGAAAAATTTAAATTACTTTCTTGAGTTGTATCATGAGAGAGTGGCCCCACATTCCACCGCACATCTCATCTCAAAGCTTCCGTACCCAAAACCGCGGCTGGAAATCTGAAAATGATAGACCAGGGCGTTGTGTTGCTACGTGTTTATTGTGTATGCAAGTCAGGACTTGAGATGCACTTTTCCAGGATGAGGATGCAATGTTTTTGTCCTCGGCCCCACCAACTTGTCGTGCAATTACTGTTGTTTCACCTTATATGTTTTTGTTCTTTCTTTTACACTTTCTCCCACGGTAGAGAAGTTTGATTCATGTTACGATCACAATCAATTTTATAATGAAATTATGAGTTTTGATGAATAGAGAACTAAATAAGTCAGTAATGAAATGAATTTAAATTTTTTTAATAAAAAAGATATAAATTATCAACAAGGTTCAACATAATTTGTAAATAATTAAATTCTTTAATCATGTTATTTTAAATTCAAATTAGATTATGTATATAAAAAATATTTTATTAAGAAAAATTATACTTATTTTAATAATCTCTTTATGTTTAAAAGAACTCTTATCGCATGTATAAAAAATACTTTATTAAAAGAGATTATATCCACTTTAGCATATTATAGGAAAGCTTTTTTGACGAAAGTAATTACGAATCAATATTAACCGTTAATCATTTATAAAACTGACATAGGTGTGATTGTTGGTTGTTAAGAGATAATAGATTTAGTCTCTCTTTGTTTCTCTTGTTTCCCGTTTCTTAGTTCAAATAAGTCTGTTAAATAAAGTCCTATTTATTAGGGATTTATAGATAGAGTTTAGTTATTTTCTTTAATCTAGTTACCACGTTATAGGCCATGTAAAACATGGTTCTTGTTGCTGATTTGATTTCCTCGTTTTTGTAAGGCTATAAAGCCAACAATTTGCTTTGAATTCAATAAGAGATATTTTTCAGTTAAGTGCAATATGACTTTTGTATCCAACAATTGGTATCAGAGGCCTGTCACAGAGGCCTGATTCTGAGTGAGCATAAAGGAAACAATGTGTGCGTGTGTGAGAGAAACAGTAGTGAGTGTGCGTGTGTGGAAAGAAATTGCAGATTTCTTTCAAAAAGAGAGTGTTAAGAGGAATGACGGAAAGCAATAATGGCAAACATGTGCAACTTGCCATCACCAAATTTGATGGCCACTACGAACATTGGGCAAAGCTAATGGAAAACTTTCTTTGCTCCAAAGAGTACTGAAGTCTTATAAAGAATGGGATATCGACAATAGCAGATGGTGCAGTGCCTACAGAGGCACAACTCAAACAGATTGAGGAGCAGAAGTTGAGGGACTTAAAGATAAAAAATTATCTTTATCAAGCTACTGATCGTGATGTCCTTGACACGATTCTCAATGATGACACCGCCAAACAAATTTGGGATTCAATGAGGCAGAAATTCAAAGGTTCTACGAGGGTGAAGAGAGCATAGTTGCAGGCCTTGCGTATGGATTTCAAAGTTCTCAGGATGAAGGAAGGAGAGACTATCAATGCCTATTTTGCTCGAACTTTAACCATAGCCAAAAGTATGAAGGCTTGTGGTGAGAGTATGTGTGAAAATGTCATCACTGAGAAGATTTTGAGGTCCATGGTTTCTAAGTTTAACTATGTAGTGTGCTCAATTGAGGAACCCAATAATTTGGAGATGATGACAATCAATGAGTTGCAGAGCAGTCTTCTTGTTCATGAGCAAAGAATGAGGAGCCATGGAGAAGAAGAACAGGTGTTGAAGATCACTCATGAGGACAAAGCAGGAAGAGGAAGAAGGAGAGGTGTTTTTAAAGGAGGCCGAGGCCGAGGTAGAGGAAGAGGGAGACAGGCCGTCAACAAAGCTGTAATTGAGTGTTTTAAGTGTCACAAGTTGGGACATTATCAATACGAATGTCCTGAATGGGAGAACAAGGCAAACTATGCTGAATTTTGGAGGAAGAAGATGAGCTCTTATTAATGTCCTATGTTGATCTCACACAAGTCAAGAAGGAAGAAGTACGATTTCTTGACTCGGGATGTAGCAACCATATAAGTGGAAATAAGGACTAGTTTTTGGAGATGGATGAGAGCTTTAGGCAGACTGTAAAGCTTGGCAATGATAGTAGAATGGTTGTAATGGGAAAAGGCAGTGTTCGTCTACCTATTAATAGAGTTGTTCAGGTAATTTCAGATGTCTATTACATTCCCGAGCTTAAGAACAATTTGTTGAGCATAGGACAACTTCAAGAAAAAGGCTTAGCTGTTTTGATTCAGAATGGAAAATGTAAAGTCTATCATCCTAGGAGAGGACTAATCATGGAGACAGATATGAGTGGAAATAGGATGTTCTTTTTGGTGGCTGCTATGATACCGAAAAGTTCTATATGTTTTTAGATGCTGTCAGAGAATGAATCTTATCTTTGGCATTGTTGATTTGGTCATCTAGGCTACAAAGGCCTGAGGACACTTTCCTTAAGAAAATGGTGAATGGATTGCCCTTTCTCACAACTCTAAAGAAACTATGCACAAATTGCTTAATTGGTAAGCAACACATAGACTTGATGCCAAAAAAGAGTTTATGGAGAACATCAAACAAGCTTCAACTTGTGTATGTAGACATATGTGGGCCTACCAAACCATCTTCAAACAGTAACACGAGGTATCTCTTGAGTTTTATTGATGATTTTTCTCTCTAAAACTTGGATTTATTTCTTACATGAAAAGTCAGAAGCATTCACTATGTTTAAAAGCTTTAAAGTCTGTGTTGAAAAAGAGGTTGGTGCAGATGTTATTTGTTTGAGTACAGACAGAGGTAGTGAGTTCACCTTAAATGAGTTTGGAGAGTTTTGCAAGGCTCACGGCATAAGTAGACAGTTGACTGCATATTTCACTCCTCAGCAAGACAGAGTTGCTGAGAAGAAGAACAGAACGATAATGAATATAGTACGGTCTATGTTGGTTGAGAAGCAAGTTCCTAAGGTGTTTTGGCCTGAAGCTGTAAGATGGAATGTGCATATTCTTAACAGGTGTCCTACTGTAGCAATGCAAAATAAAATTCCAGAAGAAGCATGGAGCAGTGTGAAACCAACAGTGGAGTATTTCCGAGTCTTCGGGTGCGTAGCTCATGTTCATATACCAGATCAGAAGAGAAGCAAGTTAGATGACAAGAGCAAGAAGTGTATTTTACTGGGAGTGAGTGATGAATCGAAGGCCTATAGATTGTTTGATCTGGTCTCCAAGAAAATTGTTGTTAGCAAAGATGTGGTGTTTGAAGAAGAAGAAAACTAGAATTGGGGCAGAAGTGAAAAAGAATGCAAGTTGGATACTTTAGAATGGGGAGAAGATGATGAAGAAGATAGTGACACCGAGGAGCAGGCAGAACAAAATGAAGAAGAAAACAATGGTCAGACGCAAGTGGTTCAAGTGACAACTCAAGGGAAGTTGGTTCATCTCCTAATGAGCCACTTGATAATGTCCAAGAGGTTCCAGTTGAAGGGAGGGTTAGAAGAATAGAAAAGAACTAGTTTGGACGGCTGATTACGAAACTGGAGAAGGTTTGTCAGATGAAAATGGTTTGAATGCAATGATGATGGTGACTGAGAATGATCCACTTTCATTTGAGGAGGCTGTCAAGGGCAAGAAATGGAGGGATGCAATGTTGGCAGAAATTGAATCAATAGAAAAAAAACAAGATATGAGAGTTGACTAATTTACCAAGTGGAATGAAGCAAATTGGGGTTAAATGGGTTTTCAAGACCAAACTTAACGAAAATGGAGAGATAAACAAGTTCAAAGCGAGATTAATGGTGAAAGGGTATGCACAAAAATACGGAGTTGATTACACCAAAGTGTTTGCTCTAGTGGCCAGACTTGACACCATTCGTTTGATACTTGCTATGGCAGCTCAACATAGTTGGGTTGTTTTTCAGTTGGACGTCAAGAGCGCATTTCTTCACGGTGAACTAAATGAAGAGGTTTTTGTGCATCAACCCATCAGTTTTGTAAAGAAAAGTGAAGAGGACAAAGTTTACAAGTTAAGAAAGGCATTGTACGGTCTCAAACAAGAGCCGAGAGCGTGGTACAGCAAGATAGAGACTTATTTCCTCTGTGAAGGCTTCGAGAGGTGCTTTTGTGAACATACACTGTTTACAAAGTCAAAAGAGGGAGGTAAAATTTTACTTGTGAGTCTATATGTCGATGACTTGATATATACTGGAAATAATATAAGCATGTGTGATGAATTTAAGAGTTCAATGATGTTGGAGTTTGATATGTCCGATCTGGGAAGAATGAGGTATTTTCTCGGAGTTGAGATTGTGCAAAGTTCAAATGGAATTTTTATATGTCAAAGAAAATATGCCCGTGAATTTCTAGCAAGGTTTTGCGAGGCTGAGTACATAGCAGCTGCGTCTTGTGCTTATCAATGTATTTGGCTTAGAAGGGTGTTGGAGAAGCTTAGTTTTAAAGAAGAGAAGAGTACTGTGATTCAATGTGATAACAGTTCTACAATACAATTGTCCAAAAATCCAGTCTTTCATGGAAGAAGCAAACATATTGACACAAGGTTTCATTTTTTAAGAGACTTGGTGAAGATGGAGTTGTCAAGTTGAGCCATTGTAATTCTCAGGTTCAAGTTGCAGACATAATGACAAAGCCTCTCAAGTTGGAGCAGTTCTTGAGGCTTCGTAGCATGCTGGGAATGGTTGAAGCTTCAGAGATAAATTAGATGTAGTTGCATATAGTTTAAGGGAGGGAATGTTGATTGTTAAGAGATAACATATTTAGTCTCTTTGTTTCTCTTGTTTCCTGTTTTTTAGTTCAAATAAGTCTGTTAAATAAAGTCCTATTTATTAGGGATTTACAGATAAAGTTTAGTTATTTTCTTTAATCTAGTTACCGCGTTATAGGCCATGTAAAACGTGGTTCTTGTTGCTGTTTTGATTTCCTCGTTTCTGTAAGGCTATAAAGCCAACAATTTGTTTTGAATTCAATAAGAGATATTTTTCAGTCAAGTGCAGTATGACTTTGTATCCAACAGTTATATGATACCAGCTTGAGAAGTGAATTTCAGAAAGTTAAACTGTGCCACGTCATTCATAAACTTTCATACGATACTTCTTCGTACTAAATAGCAGTGCTATAATTGGACCCACTGGTATGTTTCTAAGTTCTGACTAGTGCGAGAAAAACATCTCAACACTGTCAACAATGGTTGGTGATGCCAAAGGAGACTTCAGTCATAATTGGCTCACTTGTCATGATTCAACAAGGTGGAAGAGATTTGGTCAAAATTCATATAGAAGTTTGGAAAAAATGATAAAATACGACAGGTAGCCAAATTAGACCTCTATCATGCCAAGAACTCTACTATGAGTTTTTGCTCTATAAAGTTGGACTGCTAATGGTCTGTAAAGCTTCAAAGAGTGATTAGAATATAGATAAAAGAAGTTTTATATGGAATAAAAATAAATAAAGTGAGGAACATATAAGAGGAATGACTTATGAATTTAATATTTTAAGATTTTGAGTTGAGATGAGATGTCAGGTCTAATGGTGTAATTCTTTGGTAAGTCCATTGAATAGATCTCTCAGCGTTGTGGAGTTCCCTTGAGCACCCAACAAGTGATATCAGAAGAGTCAATAGTTCAGATTAGCAAAGACGAATATTAGAGAGTCGATGGTGGCACAAAAAAACTTAGGTGAAAAGCGGTAGCACGTTGGTAGAAGCATGACGCAGTCAAGGTGACGTACGGAGGGTAACACGTTAGTGGAGATGTTGCTATGTTAAGGTGACGAACAAGTGATAACACGTGGAGACGTGACTATTGGAAGCAGACTTGGTAAAATGTGTTATTAGTTAAACCATGAAATATTCGAAAAAAGACTTCCGTGTGAAGGGGAATGAACCCGTGTGACTCACACTTGAGGGAAAGATTGTTAGAAATTCAAGTATAAATGAGATGTGAATGAAAGAATGCTCACATTGAATAAAAATAGATAAAATGAGGAACATATAAGTAGAATGACCTATAAATCTAATACCTTAAGGTTTGTAATTGAGAAGGAGTGTCAAACTTACTGGTATAATTTTCTAATAAATTCATTAAATAAATCTCCCCAATTGGCTCGATCACCCAACACATAGCAAAGGACAAAATGGGCTTAGATATCTATTCCAGAAAGGCACAAACATCAACTGAAGCAAGAGTTCTTTCATATCTGATTCAATAACAGCCATTCTTTTTATTTTATTCTTCGGGATCAGAAGAAAGGCTACTAGCCATCAAGCTACAAAACTAGGCTATGAAAACAGAGAGATCTCGAAACTCCTAAGTCTAAGAATGTTGACGTCTTTTATTGGTTCGCATATAAAAACCATTCTAATTCAATGTGGACTATAGCAAGTAGCCACCTAAGCTTCAAGTTGGAAGGCCTCTGCCAAGAAAGAGCTTCATGTAAAGTTTGCAGATTTTGATGCAATTGACCTCGCCAAAGTTCCAATAAAAACTATAAAGAGCTTATTTAAAAACTTAAGACGTGACTTACCACGTCAGTCTGTCAAAAAAAAATTGAGGCAATTTTTCTGGCTGCCTAGCAGCTTTCCTACTAAATATTTAAATTGAGTTTGCCTTCCACGATTCCACGTTTAGTCGTGGAGTTTATTTTTTGTTTTTTACCATTACTAACCAAAAAACAAGTGTCAGGAGTTTATTTTTTGGTTTTTTACCATCGAGGATGTTATATAAGTAATAGGACATAGAAAGTCTCTATTCGCCAGGAAAAATAAAAGGGAATCTTTTGACATTTGACTGCGAACATTAAATTTTTTTGTCCGGTGGAACTTTAAAAATATAATTAATGTTACATATATAATACAAAAAAGTTTACACTATTAAAATTATTTCGAAATTTATATATATCATATTTAACAACTTTTATATCAATTTCTTTGAAACTTAATAATTATATACATTTATTATATTTTTCTCTATCTAAAAATAGTCTAAATACCATTACACTCAGAATATATATCCACATCAATGAATTATGCTTTAATAATAATAATGATAGTTACACATATCAAATGCGTTATGATTGTTACATACCATCAAATATATATGTGTAAGTAGGAAAGAGTACTGAACATAAACTAGTTTATCCCCGTGTGATGCACGGATAATATTAGCACCTGTTGTAGTTGATAGTGCAGACGGTCTGTATGAACGTGAGAAAAAGAAGAACAATAGCTGCAATGACTGAAATAATAGCCCATGGAGTGCTAAAATAGTCCCTTTTCAAGGTTGCCGTCCAATTGTGCCACGGGACTCTACAGTATGCATTTAGGTCCTCAAAAAGATCAGCAAAATGGAAATTTTCACCAATCATGGTAGCTCCCGGGGCAATGTTGGTAACGAGCGTTGCCACCGCTGGGCTATCTGGTAAATTAGTTTCCAAAATTTGATTCTGAATAAGTATTTCCACATCCTTGGGGGTATCTATTAGCCGATCAAGGAGAAAAGCAAAGTTATTCAAGTAAGCATCATCAAAGTGGCATCGTTCATAGGCAATAAGATTTCTTATAAGATATTCTGTCGACACACAAAAATATAAACGTGGAATCTCTAGAATCCCTTGTTCAAATCGGACACCAAGCACATTTCCAGCATGTCCAGCCTTAAACTTCACTCCAGCCTGGTATAGTTGTGTTACATTGGGTATGGATAGAGTTTTAAGTAATTTCTTTTTGGCTGGCAACTCAGGTGGCAGAAGAGAGCTCCTGACAAGGTCAAGAAAATGTTCTATTTTTGAAGAGTATAGTTTCTTTGTATAGTATTCTAAGTCCCTTAGTAACATAATTTCGAACAGATTTTGAGAAAGTTTAATCATGGTAATTCTCACATCATTCTCTGGAGCAAATATTGCTTTGGCTTGGCTTAGTAGATTCTCCATGATGAAGAATGGAATCTGATTTTCAAGCAGAAGCATATCCTGGGCAATGCAACATAGCATTCTTGGCCTATCTAGAATACAGTCATTGCCATTTCGTAATTCTGGAAAACTAATTCTTATTAGGAATTCAATGATGAAGGCGGCATCCACTAGAATCATTTCCACAAAACTATCGCTATTAAGTTTAATGGCCTCTGCATAACAATTTCTCAGCCGGGCTTCAAAAAACTTTACAAGTTTGATGCAGTCTTCCAGGCTTACCTTAGTCCGTTGTAGAAATTCCTTGAGATATCGCAATTTATGCTCTTCCATGTCTTGCAAATCTTCTCTGTTGTGGTGAAATGGGCCAATTGATATAACCTTAGGTATAAATGAGTTTTCGTCTGCTTGACGTAGTTGCTTGGGAGCTCTATATATGCAACACTCAGCAGACAAAGGGGACAGCCTCTCCAACTTCTCTCCCATAGAAATTACCAACTCAAGTGGGTTTTCAACATCGATTGATACAAGGTTGCATCTGTCTCTTTGATCACTAGCTATTTCTCTCATTTCCATCCTTTTTAAGGCCATATTGATTAATTGCTGGCAACATAAATAGAAAATCATTAGTTTTGTCTATCTTCCTATTTAATATTCACATTCACTTAGACCAGGAATTATAATCCTTGTTCCATCCCTATTACAATTTACAATTGGCTTCTTCACAGTTGAAAGACACTAGTAAAGTAACTCGAAGAAACATAAGACAAAGGACGTGAAAGAGAAAGAAAAGCTCATAAAGAAAAGAAGAGTTTGGTTGGTGGAAAAATCAAGTACACATTAGAAATGAATCGGTGTAAAGGGTCTGTGCTCTCTCTTTTCCTCTTTCATCAATTGCTCTATCTCTTCCTAACTTCCATCCTTGTTGAGACCAACAACGACTCCCTGGCAACAAACTTGAAATACTAAGTTTACTCTACCTTAATTTTTATTGTCTAGCATAACTTCTAATATCTGTCAACGATATCTTACCCTGAACACAAACGAATAGCAATTCAAGCTTAATTACATAATTAATTTTTCTCATTTTCTTAACTCAGGAAAGCATTCAACATATGATATCATATCATTGTAAATCATAAGCACAAACACAATCTTGAATGCCGGTTATACTGTTTTGCAAATTAAATAGGGATTCTTTACAGATAAAAAGAGTGAAAGAGCATTAGATCTAGAAGAGAACCTGAGAGTTTGACCGGTGGAAGAATCAACCACACACCCCAGACGAATCAGTACAAAGATCGATGCCCTTTTTTAACATATAAAAGGAAGGGTACTCTCAGTTGTTAGCCTCTTTCTATCATCTACCTGTTCTAGTGTTTTGTTTTCTCCCCTTCTACTACTACTAATACTAATGTCTACTGGAACTTCATTTTTCTTTGTGATTTAAGAATTTCAACATTCCGAACCTACTCATGTTATCCTGAATTATTGCAGAAAGTGGAATCCGCGAAAAGTCAATCACCTCACTTTCATTCTCCTACGCCTTCACTTTCTTCTTATATGTTCTTCAACGTTGAAAGTCTCTCTGCAGTGCCGGTGAGCAACTGGGCAAATAGATGGGTATAGTCATATAGGCGTGAGGAACTCGAAGTCAGAATTCAACATTCAGCGGATGGTGGGACAACCTCATTAATTAATTTGAGACACTTATGTTAGCTTTATATTAGGCTTTATTAGATGTTTATTATGCTCAATATTAATATTTTAGATGAGTTTAATGTTGTTGGGCCTCATTGGGCTTTAATGCAAATTGTGAATAATTATTGAATTTTGATGTATTTTGACCTTTCCTCCTTGGTTAAGCCATAACTTAGGACTTGATGATCCATTTGAGGTAATCTTGGTGTTTTTGGAAAGCTAAGACGATGATCTACAAGTTTCATGAAGAACTCAAGAGCTAGATCAAACTTCTAAGGGTCCAAAATATCCTTGCAATGTAGAGTGGATTTACTGTCATTGGAATCTTGGCAGTGTGCATATATTGGACTATATAGTGGGCTACAAGCCTCCTTTGGAGCTAAAACTCGACCATTGGAAAGATAAGACCCATATCTCCAACTTCACTGAAAACCATTTAGTCAATAGATGTCGTTTTAGGCATGATTATGAAGCTACAAATTGATTTGAATTTGGAAACATGTTCTGCCAACCTAACTTGAGGTAGGTGCAGTGTTTTTGGCATATCTGGAGTTGTAAAAGTCCAAATGGTATGAAACCAACGCCAAAATTTCAAGGAAACAACTGGCTACAACTTTCATGAGACCTCCAAGCCAAAATACATCATTTAGGTCATGAAAAACAGGCTAGAATTCGGAGTAGAGTTGCTGACTTAAAGCCACCAACTATGCACTAACCCACCAACCATGCATCAAGCTTCCATATTTAACAATTTGCATGTTTTTACAGGTTGCATTCAAATTATTTTCAATTACAAATTGGCTTATATGATTAGTATAAATATAGTCAGTCTCTTTGTATTATACATCATTCAATTTTAAGTAAATTTAAGAAAGTTTGAGTATTTGTGAGAGTTTTCTTTCTCTTTTTCTCCATTCTCTTTAGAATTTCGTTTTTGTTCTTTATTTTATGAGTTCTTCTTTCCCATCCATGGAATGCTAGGGTCTTATAATCAATCCAAGGAATTAGCCATCTTGATGTTTAATTTGGAGATCTTGTTTTACTTGTTTATATTGCTTAATTATTATTCAAATTTCTCTTCTTCCTCTTTTGATTTTTATCTAGATTGAATTGCTTAATTGGATTTAGATGTTGATGTGATAATAGCTTTATTATCATGTATTCAAGAGGATCACAAAGACTAAATAATATATCAAAGCTTTTTAATTGATTGTTTAGCTTGGTTAAATTCTGAATCTTAAGTTAATCTATGTTTGGATGATGCTTACTTTATCTAACCTTGGTTAATCAAATCATATATGCTTACCTAGTAGAGGATTCTTGGATCATGTTGAGGTTTCTTGTTGTGATCTAAGGCCAAGAACATAGTTAGCAATTAAGTAGGTTCCTTGTGATCAATGATGGATTAAACTCAAGATCAGTAAATTTCCTTGAATTGGTTAATTTGTTAATTGTATTTCTTTAATTCAACCGATATATTTTCTTTTTAAATCATTAAAACTCTATTCTTAATTATCTTGATCGAATTAAATCTTTATTTTTTAAATAGACAATTCGATTCATGTTTTATACTATAAATTAATTTATAAACCAATAAATTTTATTATTTTACGAGTCTCAACAATCTCTTATTAGAGCTCCACCCTTCGAACCCCATTGCAACACCATCGCATTTTTCTATTTCAAGATGTTACAACGTGAAAATTGAAGAGATATTATTAGGTGTTCCGTACCTTTTGAATTTGTACTTTCTGTTGAATAGCAGCTTTGATTAGTTACTTTATATCTATTTATAAATAAGTTGCTAAACATTCTGTTTTTTTTTTCAGGTGAACAGGCTCAAGTAATTGGAATATGAAAAACTAAAAAGTAATAATTCTTGAAAAACTGAAGTATACAATTTGAACTCTAGTCTACATGAGAATCACTTATTTCAGCTTGACTTAGATGAGCTCTGAAAAGGTCTAGCAGTGGACCGGACATGGGCGGATCTAACAACCTTCTTCACATCATACTTAACAGATGAGAAGGCACATATCAAGGCGATCACCATTGTTGGGTAGACGTACACAGCTTTTGAAGGATCAGAACTTAATGGCTTTCCTAAAATCCCTTCCTCGACTAGACCCCGAATTACAAGAAGTGTCCCTATTAACCCAGAAATTGGAGTCAGAGTGCGCAGAACTTGAGCAGAAAATTATTCATTTATAAAACTGATTCTAATACAAAGAGGTCATACTGAGAGGCATTTATACAAGCCGTAAACCGAAAACTAACTAAAGCAAACTAATTAAACTAATTAACAATCTTATAAAACTATCTGTAACAAACTGTTATTTTGACTCAGTATATGGTAATAGTCCCAAACATGCTCATTCTCCCCGGTTTTAGAAGACCCATAAGTGCTCCTGCCACTGAGAAGTAACTTCCTGCAAGAACCTGGTAAACAATCAATCTATTGAGATGAAAAGTATGAATAGAAACAGATAAACATAAGCCTAATGGAATCATGTGCTAACCTACAATGAAATTAATTGAAAAATCCACAGGGTCTTGCACTAGGGCAGATGAAGGTAATCAAATTGCAAATAGGCAATAATAAAGAGAACAATTATGGGACCTGATACATATTTGGCAAGTATACCTAATCGTAACAAGTAATACGGTGGTAAGACCGAATATCGTTCACTGGGATCGTGGACAATTATCACTTCTCAAATTGGACTACTATTCAAACTTTCATTTGGTCGAAAAGGTCTTAATTAATATTCCTTACTAAGTATAAATAAAATGGTGGTGTGAATTCCTTTGGGGACTTTTATCAAACACTTGGTGGTTAAACAGAAAGTTGATTAGTGAATGAGTAAATTGTCAAGGTTAGATTATACCAATCATCCCTTAATTGTTATGAAATTGTTATTAAAACAAGTCCAACTTTAATTATGACAATCAAGTCTTTTAAATACCCAAACCCTAATTCCTTAGAGAGATTGAGCCTAAAACCCCATATTAAACCCTAATTCCTTAGGTAGATTAATAAGAAGATTTGCATTAAGAATTAAGACTTAAAGATTACTAGCACTCCAATATCTATTCCTAGATTCATGAATTACTAGGTATCTAATTCCATGAGCATGCATTAGCATCAATTTTCCAATTGTTTACCAAAACAACAAAACATTCCAAGGTTGATCAAGCCAAGAAAAGCATTAAGAGTAGAATTAAATACTCATAAGAAGAAGGAACTTGCATTAAACCCAATCCAATTACAACCAAGTTCTGAAAAGTAACATCTAACCCCAACAAAGGGATTTAGCTAGACATAATCTAATAGATCACAAAAGGAAGATGAAAGAGAAGAGAAAGAACAAGAATAATGATTCAAACTCTATTGAAATCTTCCTCCAAGATTGTTCACAAGCTAATTTCGTGCAGCTGCTGACCTAAAACTACCTTTTTCTGCCCACCCCTTGACAAAAAGAAACACAATATATATATAGGTGCAGAAAGTTGACGCACGCCGCGGCATCGATTAGTTAACGCCGCGGCATAGAGTGGTTAACGCCGCGGCATCGAGTAGTTCACGCCGCGGCGCCCAAGCTTCTGGTCTGCAGGGTTTTTGTGGCCGAAGCTTCCACGCCGCGGCGTGGAATGTAGTCATGCCGCGGCATGACTAAGTTTTTCACTCCATCATATTTCTTCTTCCACTGCAGCTCAAAACTCCTTCCAAAAGTTAGATTGGGATGTTTCCTGTAACAAGGATCGCATTAAAATGAATACAAGTATAAAACCACATGATCCCACAAGAACTCATATGAAAATAATGCAAGTGTTATCAATACAAGTATCAAAATAGATTCCATTAAGAGTGCATGGGAAGTCATCTAATTACACATAAAATTAGAACTAAACAAACTAAAGTTAACAAGATTTGGGTCCAATTAAGTATATTTTTACACAGTTATCACACCCCCAAACTTAGATTTTTGCTAGTCCTCGAGCAAAAGGAAACCTAAAGAAAGTAAACTTGCAAGAACTGACTCTTAAACCTCAGAGTAGCAACTGATGAGGAAATAAAGCCCTCAAAGAATGCTCATGCTTCTTATTCAAGAACAGACAAACACAATCCCTATTATGTCAACATGAAAGTTCCTCTGTGTGCAAAAGATGTTTCCCACAGTTATGCATGTTAAACTTCTTCAAATCAATTCCTGCTCACTCATATAAGGTTATGGAATTCTAATGCAAATCAATCTTATACTCAAAAGAAATTATGTTCAACTCTTTCTCCACTAATGTAAATATCACACGATTGAGGATCAAAAGGGACTTTTTTTCAGCTTGTACTGTATGGTTAAAGGTAAAGATAGAAAGGCTAAATGGAAGGTTGAGCAACAAGTTATCAAGGGTTGAGTTTCTAAGACTTAAAACTTGGGTATCACTACCAATGATGCCATGAAGAACTATCCCATGCTCTTTTGCATTGCCGGTTTCATTCCGGGTCACAATTCCTTACAAGCCAACTCTTTGCTTTGCTTCTTCTTCTTCTTCTTCTTCTTTTTTTTTTTTAAGAGTAAATTCCATCGGGTAATCTAAATGAAATCAACAAGTAGGAACCCATGTGCTCAATAAACTATGAAGGTATGAAGAAGATAAGATGTTAGCATCCAAAAGTGAAAAGGTTTGGAGGGTGAGCTTGAAAGGCCCAATCGATCCAAACAATGCCCTAATCATTTCCTCAATCATGTAACATCTAGGATTTCGCCTCAAAAGAGATTCAAAACAATTTCTAAAGTATTCGACATCTCTACAAGTCTATTGCATAAACTTTCTCTAGACAAGCATGATTATCAAATTCAAAGTTACCCAGCATAATAATAGGATACAATTCATGCATAAGACGAGACTTAAATTTGTAGACAAAAATGAGATCACATAAGGCTGCACAAGGACAAGAAGTTAAATTGCACACAAAAATCTATCATCGGGCAACTAACAAAGCTTAACTTCAGCAGTGAGGTTTAAAAATCAACTTCACAGTATCAAAAAGCTTTTTCAAAACAACACTACCCCCAAACTGAAGGGAAATAGTGTCCCCACTGGTCACAGATAAGGAAGACAGAATACACTAAAAACAAAGGAGAAGACACGAATTAATAAAATAATAAAAAAAACAGAAAAGATGTCCTGGGTACATCAAGACTAAGAGAGGTCGTGCAGAGCGACATCGATGTCGGCATCATCGGCATCGCCGTCACAGGTATCATCATCGGGTCAAGAACAACCTCGGTGGAAACTCAGGAATGGGAAAGTCGTCCATTGAATGACCAGAGTGCTCACTTGACCTAACGCATACTCGTGACCGTAAAGCGGTATTGACAGAGACAGAAGAAATCGGTGGCGCTCCTGACGGAGCTCCATAGCAGTAATGCGGGCCTCGATGGCCGTGATGCGGTCATCAATCGCAGGTGCAGGCGGAGGGGCATCAGCAGGCTGACGACGACCGGCTCTCTGGCGAGGGGCAGCAGGAGGGGGAGCAGCAGCACCAAGGCGCTCAAGAATATAGTCAGATAATGGTTGCTTGACCTCACTGAGCTCCTCATGGGTCTCCCACTGAACATGAGCTCGCTGGCAGAGCAACTGGATGAGCGATGGGAAAAATAAGCTACGGAACTCGCTGATAGACCGCCGAATCTACTCATAAATGACCCGGGCAACGTCAATGGAGCGCCTCTCCATAATAGCATAAATCATAATGGCACGCTCTCTAGTCACTGAAGACATGTTCCCCGAAGGAAGAATGCGGTGGGAAAGGAAATGATACCACACCTTAGCCTCGGGGGTGAGATGAGAGCTGGCAAAGTGAAGAGGCCGCTGCGTCTGCATACTCAAATTCCAAACCACAGGGGTATCAGGTCGGCAAATACGCGTAGTAACAGTGCCCAAATCAATCCCCTCCGGCTCCCATCGGATAAACTCTGTATAATCACAAATCTCGGGTGGAGGTGGCAAGCTTAAAGCAGCGCGGATGGATGCCGGTGAATATGAAACATTACGGCCACGGACCCAGACCACCATCCGATCCTCGGAAAATGCAGCGTTCGCGTAGAACTCGCGGATGAGGGGTAGGACACCGGATTGAGAGTGGCGCCCAAAATCCTCCCACCCAAGATGGAGAAGGATGGTGTATACCTCGCGATGCATAGCTGCGGTAAAAGCAAAACCTCTCTCTGGAATGACCGGTCTAGAGACTAGAGAGGTATGATACCGTTGGGAGGCTTCAGCAGAAATGAATCGCCGCCTGTCAAACGCAGGTGGGGATGTCTCACGGCGCTGACTAGTAGAACCCCTCTGGCGTTTAGGACCCATGAATGCTAGGAGAGAGTTCCTGCAAAGAACAATAAGTAAGTAAAACTGCATGTCACAAAAGATCAGCGGTAATATGGATTCAGCTTGAAACTCTCAACAATCATATGACAAACAAAGATATGCATGTAAAACTTGTATACTTGACTTAAAAGTCCCTTTTTGATTGCACATCACCCAAAATTTGAAGAATGAAAAACTGGCAACGTGCGCCGCGGCATAAAGAAGGCACGCCGCGGCATAGTTCTAACACTCGCCGCGGCATACATGTATCACGCCGCGGCACAGATCGTACCACGCCGCGGCACAGATCGTACCACGCCGCGGCGTAAGGCTCGAAAATTTGAAAAGTAGTGCCTGGCCCTTATGTTAACCCAAAATCAACCTTTCAGAATACCCAGAAACATTAATCTCTAAGGGGAAAAAGAAAAAACTAAGAGAACCTAAAATGCAACAGAAAAGAAAAAAAACTGAAACCTAAACAACCTTCAAACAAAATAAAACAAAACAAAACAAAACAAACAAACAATACATAAAAGAAAGAAATAAAAGAAGGATAGGGAGTTACCGAAGAAGGAATGTAAAATGGGTGAGGGAAGAATCGAGAACTAACAATGCAAGAAAATGAGAGGAAAAGAGAGTGATGACAAATGAGGGGGAAAGGAAATGCGCGAAACTGACCGCGTTTTTCAAAATTATAGAGTACGTGCCGCGGCATAGAAGTGATACACGCCGCGGCATGGGAGCGAATGAAACGAGCATTTCAATTTAGGGTTGCACGCCGCGGCACAGTTCTATGTCACGCCGCGGCGCAAACTCAAAACCCCAAACTTACATACTTACCTGAGCCGCGGCAGAAACAAATCCTCGCCGCGGCGTGTGACCTTCGGGAAAACTTTGGTGCAGGTCCAGAAGCTCGAGCGCCGCGGCACAGAATTTTTCATGCCGCGGCTTGTTTCTTGCAAATGTCATGTCGCGGCGTGAAATAACCTACGCCGCGGCGTCTAGCTCTCTGTTGCTAATTTCTGAATCTCCCGAAGCTCAGCCGCCGCGGCGTGCACTGGTTGGTGCCGCGGCATGGGTATCCAGTCTGCAGAATTTAGCAGCTTTTGTGATTCTGCTTCAGTTGTTGGTTCCTAGGGGCCTCCATCACCTGTCAAAACATGTCATGACCTTAAATTAGGTGATCAAGCTCCTAAAAAAAAAACAAGCATATGAATTCATAACTAATTCACTAAAGCAAAAACAAGGGAAACTTGGTGTCCCTTCAAAAAAGTTTTGCCTTATTTATAGTCCTGGCTGGACTTTCTCAGTTTCAGTTGGGCATGGATAAGGTGAGGGAGGATTTGGAGCGATCCACTTCTCCTCCACAATAATGCTTAAGTCTTTGCCCATTAACCGTAAAGGTTCTGCCAGAAGAGGGATCCTTTACTTCAACCGAACCAAATGGAGAAACTGACTTAATGGTGAAAGGACCCGACCACCTTGATTTTAACTTTCCTAGAAATAGCCTGAGACGTGAATTGAAAAGCAGAACTGATTGGCCTTCTTCAAATTGCTTAGGTAGAATATGCTTATCATGCCAAAGCTTTGTTCGTTCCTTGTAAATGCTTGCACTCTCATAAGCTAACAGTCGAAATTCATCTAATTCATTCAATTGCAGTAATCTTTTATCCATGACGGGTTTCATATCAAAATTCAAAGCCTTCATAGCCCAAAAAGCACGATGTTGGAGTTCTACCGGAAGATGGCATGATTTTCCAAACACTAATTGGTATGGTGACATACCAATGGGTGTCTTATATGCAGTCCGGTATGCCCAAAGTGCATCATCCAACTTTCTCGCCCAATCTTTTCTTGCGTTGTTCAAGGTTTTCTCCAAAATCCGTTTCAATTCCCGGTTTGACAGCTTCACTTGCCCGCTTGTTTGCGGATGGTATGGTGTGGTTACTTTGTGAGTGACTCCATACTTGGCCAAGATAGCTTTGAACTCTTTATTGCAAAAATGAGTACCCCCATCACTTATAATGGCTCTAGGAGTCCCAAATCGCGAAAAAATATTCTTTCTCACAAAACCAACGACCACTTTTGCATCAATTTTTACAGTTGGTACTGCTTCCACCCACTTACTGACATAATCAACCGCTACCAAGATATACTGGTGGTTATAAGATGATGGAAAAGGCCCCATAAAATCAATTCCCCACACATCAAAGAGCTCAACCTCTAAAATCCCTTTCAATGGCATCTCATTTCTCTTGGATAAGCTTCCGGTTCTTTGACATTTGTCACACTTCATTACCCAAGATCTAGAGTCTTTAAAAATGGTGGGCCAAAAGAAACCACTTTGTAGAATTTTCATGGCAGTCCTCTCTCCACCAAAGTGTCCTCCATATGGTGAATTGTGACAATGAGTCAGAATTTCTCCCATTTCTTCTTCCGAAACACATCTTCTCAGAATCCCATCTGATCCCCTTTTGAAAAGGTAGGGCTCATCCCATATGTAATGTTTAGCATCATTAATGAGTTTTTTTCTTTGTTGTGCTTTGAAGTCCTTCGGGATCTTGTTGGCGGCCTTATAGTTAGCAACATCTGCAAACCAAGGCGTTGCTTGCGCCAACATCAACTTCTCATCTGGAAATTCTTCATGAATTGGCATCTCAGCAACTACTTGACCTTCCACTTGTGGGATCCGAGACAAATGGTCGGCTACCACATTTTCTACTCCCTTTTTTATCTTTGATGTCAAAATCGAATTCTTGGAGCAGAAGTACCCATCTAATGAGCCTTGGTTTGACATCCTGCTTAGTCATAAGATACTTCAAAGCAGAATGATCAGTATACACAATAGTCTTAGAGCCAATCAAGTAAGGTCTAAACTTGTCAAAAGCAAAAACTACAGCAAGTAACTCTTTTTCAGTCGTGGTATAGTTTAATTGAGCATCATTTAACACACGACTAGCATAGTAAATCACATGCAGTAGTTTATTTTTTCTTTGACCCAAAATGGCTCCCACCGCGTAATCACTCGCATCACACATCAACTCAAAGGGTAAACTCCAATCCGGAGGTGCAATGACTGGTGCGGTGGTGAGTTTTTCTTTCAAAACAAGGAAGGCATGCATGCATTCATTATCAAATATAAAAGGTGTGTCCACTACCAAGAGTTTGCACAAAGGTTTCACAATTTTTGAAAAATCCTTTATAAATCTCCTATAAAATCCTGCATGTCCTAAAAAGCTTCTCACACCTTTCACATTCATTGGAGGAGGAAGTTTTTCAATTACTTCAATTTTTGCCTTATCTACTTCTATTCCTTCAGATGTGATTTTATGTCCAAGAACTATGCCTTCCCTAACCATGAAATGGCATTTTTCCCAATTTAAAACAAGATTAGTTTCTTGGCATCTTTTAAGAACACATGCTAGATTTTTCAAACAATTATCAAAGGACTTACCAAACACAGAAAAATCATCCATAAATACCTCTATAAACTTTTCAGTCATATCAGAAAATATGGATAGCATGCACCTTTGAAAGGTGGCAGGGGCATTACATAACCCGAACGGCATTCTTCGATATGCGTATACTCCATAGGACAGTGAAAGCAGTTTTCTCCTCGATCCTTTGGGTCTACCACGATCCGATTGTAACCTAATAACCGTCAAGGAAGCAATAGAAATTGTGGCCCGCCAATCTTTCTAACATCTGATCAATGAATGGTAATGGAAAATGATCTTTTCTTGTTTCTTCATTCAACCTTCTATAATCTATGCAAACCCTCCATCCTGAAATAGTCCTTGAAGGGATAAGCTCTTTCTTCTCATTGACTATTACCGTCATTCCTCCTTTCTTGGGCACTACTTGGACCGAACTCACCCATGGGCTGTCAGAGATTAGATAAATGATGCCTGCATCTAATAGTTTTACAACCTCCTTCCTCACAACTTCCTTCATGTTCGGGTTGAGTCTCCTTTGAGGTTGCCTCACCGGCTTGAAGTTGTTTTCTAGGAGTATTTTGTGCATGCAGAATGAAGGACTAATTCCCTTCAAGTCGGTTATGGTCCATCCAATTGCCAATTTGTGTTCCCTAAGCACTCTTAACAATTTTTCTTCCTCCAATGAATTCAACCCATTGTTTATAATTACTGGACATGAAGAATCTGCCCCCAGAAATGCATAACGGAGATTAGAAGGAAGTTCCTTCAAGTCTAACTTCGGTGTCTCCCCTTTATCTTGAATCCTCACATCTTCCACAATTTTTTCTACATTAGAATCCAAAACAGGGTATGCTTCAAGGGATTTCAACATCATTACCCTTTCCTTTTGTTCACAAGTATATTCTGCCAGGTTTTCAAGAACAAGAGTTGCTTCCAAAGTGTCTCCAACAGTTTGTTGCACAGTTTCCTCGACCATTGTTTCAATTAAGTCTACTCTTAAGCATGATTCCTGGTCACTAGGATGTTTCATTGCTTCGAAGACATTGAACGTAACTTTCTCATCTTGAACTCTAAGCATTAGTTCTCCTTGTTGTACATCAATCAATGCTCTACCTGTGGCTAGGAATGGTCTACCTAGGATAAGAGGAGTGTTGGTGTCTTCTGCCATATCTAGCACCACAAAGTCCGCCGAAAAGATAAATTTATCGACTTTCATCAACAAGTCCTCCACAACACCATAGGGGTATGTAACGGATCGGTCCGATAATTGGAGTGAAATCCTTGTAGGCTTGATGTCACCTATACCCAGCTTTTTGAAGATAGAAAGGGCATTAAGTTGATACTTGCTCCAAGATCGCACAATGCTCTTCCTATGTTGAGATGTCCAATGGCACATGGAATGGTAAAGCTACCCGGATCCTTCATCTTTATCGGTAACTTCTTTTGGAGTATGGCACTACACTCCTCCGTTAACATCACCGTTTCTTCCATCTTCAGTTTCCTTTTATTTGAAAGGATTTCCTTCAAGAATTTTGCATATGATGGCATTTGTTGGAGTACCTCAGCAAATGGAATGTTAATTTGCAATTTCTTGAACACTTCCAAAAACTTTGAAAATTGTTGCTCTTTTTCCTCCTTCCTCAACCTTTGAGGATATGGTATTTTAAAATAAGGGGGAAGCTCCTTATGGTTGTCAACTTCTTCTAGAATTTGCCTTTTTGTCTTTTTCTTGGCAAACTCTTCGTCTACCAATTTTTCTTTTGTTTGAGCTTTGAATTGCACAACCTTGGGAATAGAGGAATTGTCTTGTGAATGGTTCCCTTCAACATCAATATCTCCTTTATTGTTGTTCTCAAGTTCTTCCTCATCCTTCTTTTTCTCTTCCTCCTTATTCTCAATTTTCTTCTCTTTTTCTTGTGGGGTTATCACCTTCCCGCTTCTAGTGGTGATTACTTTACATTCATCCTTAGGGTTTTTCTTGGTATCCCCCGGAAATGTACCTTGAGGCCTTTCCGTCATTTGTCTAGCCAACTGGCCGATTTGGTGTTCTAAATTCTTTATGGATGCCTCTTGATTTTTCATCATTGCTTCTTGGTTTTTGATCACAGTTTCTTGCCCCTTCAAACTAGCTTGTGTTGCTTGCATAAACTGTCCTAATATATTCTCCAAGTTGCCTTGCTTGTCTTGCGGTATCTTGCCCTGAGAATTAGATTGGAAGTTTGAGCTTTGGCCCTGTTGTCCTTGTCTCCAACCAAAATTAGGATGATTGCGCCATCCCGGATTATAAGTGTTGGAAAAAGGGTCATTTCTGGATCCTTGTGGGTTATTTCCCATATACTTCACATCTTCTTGCTCCGAGCTTCCAACTACCCCCGCTTCACAATTTCCATTAGCATGGTCACCACTACAAAAATCACAAACTAGAGCTTGTGCTTGTACATTTTTGGCTTGGACGGCTCCCAATTGCTTGGTAAGTGCAGCCATTTGTGCTAGAAGTGCATTATAGGTGTCCAACTGCATGACTCCTTTATTTGGCATTGAGCGAGAACTAGGCAATTGATAATCATTTGAAGCCATAGTCTCTATCAAATCTCTTGCTTCTTCGGGAGTTTTGGTGTTCAAGGATCCACCGGCCGCCGCATCTACCATACTTCTGGTATTCCGAGAAAGACCATTGCAAAAGATTTGCACTTGATGCCAGAGGGCAAATTCATGGTTGGGACACGAATTGAGAAGCTCCTTAAATCTTTCCCATGCTTCGTAAAGTGATTCTCCGTCTCTTTGGCCAAAAGAATTTATTTCACTTCGGATCTTCATCACCCAGAAGGTGGAAAGAAGCGTGACAAGAATTTCCGCACGAGATCATCCCAAGCTGAAATACTACCCCGAGGTTGTGACTGTAGCCATGCCTTCGCTCTATCTCTTAGTGAAAATGGAAAGAGCCTTAAGCGAATGGCTTCATCCGATACCCCATTCATCTTGATTGTGTCACAAAGTTGAAGAAACGAGGCAATATGGGCATGAGGGTCTTCACTATCCATTCCTCCAAATTGCTCTTGTTGCACAAGATGTAGAAGTCTTAGGCTTTATTTCAAAGTTGTTTGCCGCCACCACAGCCGAACTATGCTCGAAGTGCATCTATCCGCCGTTGGGGTGGCATAGTCACTCATAGTCCTCCTTGGAGGATCATTTCCTTCATTGGCACCTGCCATGTTCTCGCTGGGTTCCTCTACTTGTGGTGCTTGTGTACTGGTGGATGCTTTCTCTTGGTTTTTCCTTTGCCTCGTTCTTGCTCTATTGCTTCTTGCAGTACGTTCCACTTCTGGATCGTAAATTAATTCACTTGGATCAACTGTACCTCGCATACAAAGAACAGCAGTTGAGACACAAGACTAATTACACTGAAATTGATACACACTTCAAGAAAACAAACACGAATTAAAATTGAAAACAAGAACGAAAAAAATTGTTTCAATTAGGAGTCCCCTTTAGTACTTGTGATATTGGCTCACCGATTCCCCGGCAACGGCGCCAAAAACTTGATACATATTTGGCAAGTATACCTAATCGTAACAAGTAATACGGTGGTAAGACCGAATATCGTTCACTGGGATCGTGGACAATTATCACTTCTCAAATTGGACTACTATTCAAACTTTCATTTGGTCGAAAAGGTCTTAATTAATATTCCTTACTAAGTATAAATAAAATGGTGGTGTGAATTCCTTTGGGGACTTTTATCAAACACTTGGTGGTTAAACAGAAAGTTGATTAGTGAATGAGTAAATTGTCAAGGTTAGATTATACCAATCATCCCTTAATTGTTATGAAATTGTTATTAAAACAAGTCCAACTTTAATTATGACAATCAAGTCTTTTAAATACCCAAACCCTAATTCTTTAGAGAGATTGAGCCTAAAACCCCATATTAAACCCTAATTCCTTAGGTAGATTAATAAGAAGATTTGCATTAAGAATTAAGACTTAAAGATTACTAGCACTCCAATATCTATTCCTAGATTCATGAATTACTAGGTATCTAATTCCATGAGCATGCATTAGCATCAATTTTCCAATTGTTTACCAAAACAACAAAACATTCCAAGGTTGATCAAGCCAAGAAAAGCATTAAGAGTAGAATTAAATACTCATAAGAAGAAGGAACTTGCATTAAACCCAATCCAATTATAATCAAGTTCTGAAAAGTAACATCTAACCCCAACAAAGGGATTTAGCTAGACATAATCTAATAGATCACAAAAGGAAGATGAAAGAGAAGAGAAAGAACAAGAATAATGATTCAAACTCTATTGAAATCTTCCTCCAAGATTGTTCACAAGCTAATTTCGTGCAGCTGCTGACCTAAAACTACCTTTTTCTGCCCACCCCTTGACAAAAAGAAACAGAATATATATATAGGTGCAGAAAGTTGACGCACGCCGCGGCATAGAGTGGTTAACGCCGCGGCATCGAGTAGTTCACGCCGCAGCGCCCAAGCTTCTGGTCTGCAGGGTTTTTGTGGCCGAAGCTTCCACGCCGCGGCGTGGAATGTAGTCATGCCGCGGCATGACTAAGTTTTTCACTCCATCATATTTCTTCTTCCACTGCAGCTCAAAACTCCTTCCAAAAGTTAGATTGGGATGTTTCCTGTAACAAGGATCGCATTAAAATGAATACAAGTATAAAACCACATGATCCCACAAGAACTCATATGAAATAATGCAAGTGTTATCAATACAAGTATCAAAATAGATTCCATTAAGAGTGCATGGGAAGTCATCTAATTACACATAAAATTAGAACTAAACAAACTACAGTTAACAAGATTTGGGTCCAATTAAGTATATTTTTACACAGTTATCAGGACCTGCACTCACCTATAATATACAACACATTTTATGTGACTTAGGAATTAATGCCTCTTTAATTGATCAACAGAGTATTCTCCACAGGACATGTATGACCTATGATCACGCAAAGCACAGGACATGACCACAATGTTTCTATTACAAAATTCTCCACGGGGCGAATATGCATTGCATAATGATCTGATAATCAGCTCTTCCATGATTTAAGTCCAAAAAGTAGTTAACACAATCATGATTCAAACTATGGAACACATCAAATACTGATCTATGTCGAACACTGTTTTTTTCCCCAGTCCTAGCCACAATTCAACTACCGAACCATCAAACTAACGGAAAAACGAATAAGATTTTGTGTGATAGATAGAACTTAATGGACGTGGCTCTCCATGAGAGAACCAAACCATCAAATTTTTGAATAAATTTGTAAGGCGAGGCGAGTAGTGCATTTTGGCATAAATTGGCGTTGGGTTTGCAGATTAATCAGGAAGGAGTTGTAGGTGGTTAATATTGAATAGGAAGAAAAGGAAGGAGTTGGGAGTACCTGAAAAGAGCGATCTGAAAGATGATGAGGACGAAGAAGATGCGAGCTGCTATTGACGAAATATTCTTAGAATTCGAAGAAGACGATGATGATGGTATGGTGGAAGTTGGTATGGTGGAATGGAATTACAGCGACAGGGGGAGGGAGTATCCGATGCTTCTCGACGTGGTGGAACCTACCTGCGCCCAACGGGGTTGTTCTCTTCTGTGCCCACCTCTTCCCCATAACGGGGTTGCAATTTTTAATACTTTATTTTGCATTTAATCTATTTTCACTACTTTAATGCAAAAAAAAAAAAAGTAAATTCAATTATTTCAAATATAATGTATGCTTATACCTACCGTTGAAATTATTATTTTTTTAAATATTATAATTTTCTTTTAGAAAAAACTATTCATATGTAAAATTGTTGAATAACATGTTAATTTATATAAAAGAGTATAACATTATATAGATTTAAATGTGTAAGCTTTCATTTATTTATTGTATTATTGTATGTGTAAAAATATCGTTGAAAAAAAAGTTTTAAGTATTTAATATCATATCAATCACACTAAAATTTTGTTTTTATTTTAAAACTGAACTTGTTATTTTTTAACATTTAATTTATAAATAAATTATTTAAATGAATTATTTTAAGAATAAATATATTATGATGTGTTTAAATTTTATATACTCTCAGTGTAAAATTTTGTAAAATTTTTTTTCTATATTGTAGTAACTAATTTTTTTATGTACAAATAAATTTTGTGCATTGATAGATTATTAAATATTATCAAATGATTATGGTTCTGTTTGGTAAAAAGTAGCGGATAGTGAATAAGTTAGCTAGTAGCAGATAAGCTTATAGCGGATAAATTAGCAAATTGAATTTGAAGTGCTTAGTAAATTTAGCGATTGAACTAACTGATAAATATAAAATGACATTTTTAATTAATGCTTAAATTTCTTTCATCAATATTAAATATGATAAAATATTTATTTATTATTTATCAAATAATTTTATGTTAATTAAACTAATTATTAAGATATTTAAAAGTTAAATTTTTGAAATTTATATTTGAATAATATAATTTATTTATTTATTATCATTAAAATGTTTTTTATTGGTCAAAAATATTATTTTAAATTTTCTTTTCATTTATTTTTTCATGTTTTATAAAGATATATGTATTATGAAAATATACATAACAACATAAATATGTATAATTTTTGAAATATATATACGCATAAAAAAATACTTAACAATATACATAACATAGTTTTTGTAGTGTAGACATATAACAATAGTATTATTATAAAAATTAAAGATAATATTAATTACATTTTATTATATTTACTTAAACCACATAAACTTATCAAAATTAAAAGTAGTTGTAGAAATCCAAGTTACAAGAGTATATGATAAAAAACCAAAAGGCATAATGAGAACTTGACTTTTGGGAGAAAGATTGCATTAGTGTTTTGCCATTTTTATCTGCATAATTTGTCCTATTCCTATCAATATATTATCAAAGTTGTAGCTTTTATACATTTTAAAGGTTACATGACATTTGAAGAAGAAAACATAAAAGATTGAATCGGTTGTTCCACAAATTTCTTTCGCATTTAGGTTCTTTGAATTAAAATCACATATAAATTCATTAGGAAAAAGAAAACGTAACAAGAATTGATAGATGAAAAAGAAAGGAACCTGTAAAAGAAAAAATTTAAGAGGTTCGTGAAAACAAAAATAGCGGTCGACGAATCGCGAAGGAATAAGGAGTCGCCCACGAACTACAAGAATTGTCAGACGTAAGAAGTGAGAGGGTAAGGATTAATATTTGTTTATTTTAGTTAATAGATGATAGGGGCCGAAGTTAATTAAAATAATGAAGGTAAAAACGAGAAAAAAAATAATACACTATAAGTTATAAGCTCAAACGTTACTTCAAGTAGTGTATAAAAAAACACTAAAAGTTACTAAATAAATGATATAAATTATTGATTACTAAACAACTCTATTTTTTTTAAATTTGTTATTCGCTAGTCAAATTTACTATAAGCTAGCAGATTGAATTTAACAAATAGAGTCTATAATGTTTATGATTTTTGCTTCATAGTAACAATTTCTTTATGTATTTTCAATAGCTTAATTTAAAGGTGTGAGGTCATGTTTAGTATACCTGATAAAATAATGTTTGATAGTATAAAGTAATAGGATAATACTTGATAATATAAAAAAGTTGACAAACTCTTATACTATTAAGCATTCCATGATTAATGTATAAATAAATTAATTGTATAAATAATTATTTTTCATGACAAAATTACCTTTTTACATATAAAAAATTAAAATAACATTCAGCCCACTCTCACCTCCTGGGCTCCTTCATGGAAGAAGGGTAGCAGCCCTTGAATTTTAAAAATGAAAAATTCATAAACTTGTCAAATCCACCATTTAAAAGAAATAATTACTAATATTTCTTCTCATTGAATCCAAGATGTGCTGTTACAAAAAGGAAGATAGATAGCAAAAAAAAAGTTTTCAACTCTCCACAAGCTCAAAATACGAAGAAATAAAAAATGAAAAGAAACGAAAAAATGAAATACAAAATGAGTGCTCCTAGTTATTGAAATCATTAGCCAACAAAATAAATGAAAAGGAGAAAATATGGATTGGTTTAAGGAGAAGCATTGGAGATCGTTGTTACTCGTCATCCACCACATCGATCGTCATCGTTGAATTGGTCTGGATCATGGTAGTGGTTTAAAGTAGAATTGTCATCATCCTCTAAGATCTTCATTAACATCACTGTTACGGTTGCCGTTGCTATCATCATTGTTATGGCAGTGAGGAAGCTTCACAGTGAATGAAATGAAAGATGAGGGTATAGTTAGAATAAAAATGTTACCATATCATATCATTTGATTGAGGAGAAGATAATCTTATCCTATTACAATAGGATAGGATAAAAACGTGTGACCTGATTTTATTATGCATGTCTTTATATCAAACACTTTTTAAAAGGTTAATAATATTTTCTTATGCTATCAGATCATTCTTATCCATCTTCCAAACATTTAGCCCTAGTGTATTTTGTAGTTTAGGAATGAAATTTTTTTGAATTAAAATTGTTAATTTTTCTTTTCAAGCTTTAATATTTAATAATTGATATATCAATTTTTCAAATGTGTAATTTCAATTTTATATAAATGTTAGTGTTTTGATAATTCTAATCTCATTCAAATCAAATCACTACCTTAAAAAAATTATTTCTTCCATTATTTCAAGTAACGTGATTTATATATCCATAAAAAAAAAAGTAACCTGAATAATAGTTTACGCACTATATAACACTCGCGCGTAAAGACTCCAGTAATAGATTAGTTGAGGAGCAATTCTTGCATGCCCCCCTTGTTTTTTAAAAATGGTAATATTACATAAATATAAATCTTATTCATTTTTCAACCAATGAAAAACTCAAGCGTTTTGGCGTTTTAACGCTCGTACAAGCATTACCAAATAATTTATTAAGAAAAAGGAGTTCTGAATGTCAAATTAAATCAACAACTGTTTAAAAACAAAAAACAAAAATTGTGCCATTTTTTTTTATAAGTTGTTTTAACATTTTCTTCACTCCCTGTAGTCTAATATGAGTCACCTATAATTTTATTTATAAATCTCAAAACCCTCACTCCCCCTTGTTCTCGTGGTAACAGATAAACCCAAAGAACGATGGCTCTGCCTTTGGCTCTAGCTCCATCTGTTCACACAAAATCCATGGCCGTTGTTCAATGTTTATCATCTTCTCATCAGAGTGAGCGCTTCCTCGTTGGCCAATTCATTCCCGCCACTCTTACATTGCCACACAAACCTCTCTTCTGCTCCGTCCTTCTTTCCTCTCGCGGTCGCAACCTCTGCTCTGCAATTGCCGCCGCATCATCATCTTCCAAAAGGAAAAAGAAGGTGCAATTTTTCCATTTTTTCCTCTTTTATTTTTCCCTGGGAAATTCGCGTGATTGACTTCCCTTTGAATATTTTCGAATGCAAAGTTCAGAAACAAGAGCAGGAAAAATAGGTTTATGGTTGTTTTTATAAGATTTCCAGCATAGGATAGGATACGAGGAATGGTGAAATCAAATTGCTTTCCATTACGTCCTGAATTTATTGTACTAATCAATCCATTTTTGAGCTTCAAATTTGAAGGCTGCTAATGTTAAGTCCTTGCTTCGTGTTGAATGCTTGAATTTGTGTCACTACTATGATGCACCGATACCCTAAAATTGGTGGCGGACTCGTATCGTATTGCGAATCCGTATTGGATACTTGTATCATACAGCATCTAGCCATCTGCCATATTTTTGGACTATTTATGAATATTTTTTTGGCGGATAAATGAAAATGTTCAACTACCATATTTTTTGAGCTAAGCAAGGAGGGGAATTTCAAGGTGGGAGGGGGAGAGGAAATTTCAAGAGAGGGAGAAATGATGAATGACAATTTTTTTTTTGTGTTGATTTTGAATTGTGACATTAGAAATGATTATGAATTATGTGGTATTTTTTACATATTTAAATATTTTATTTAGTATACCTTGCTTTATCCGTATTTAAAAATTTTAAAAATTTAGTATTGATGTATAGTATCGTATCGGATACAATACTTGAACCTGTATCCATGCAACATAGGTCACTAGTTTGCAAACAACTTAATGACTTAAGTATATAAAGTAATCTGGTGTTTTCAAGTTCTTTGTGAGTTTCTTCCTTTGTTTTTTTCTTCTTCACAATTTTGTATTTTAAACTTTTTTCTTTATGAGGAATGCTTTTTCCATTTCCTTCTCTTGTTGTCATTGAATATTTCTGCCTATCTTTCTAGTTTTTAGCTTTATGTTAAGGTTTTCTAATTTCTACTGTAATTAAATATATCATCTGGTCACAAGTTAAGTTGTAAAGGAAAAGAAAAGGACAAAGAAGCTGTGTCTGATCTCTTTCTTTCTCTATTACGATTTGTCCTTCCTATCTTCCAGCTAATTATTCTGTCAAATCCTGATCCTGATGCTCTCCAACGGCTACAACTCTTTATTAGGAATCAATCAAGGATTTGCCCCTATCTTGTCATATCAGCATTTATTTTGTTCCCATAAATAGCTAAAATTATAAGACATAGAATATAGACATAATTCAACCTTTGTTCTTCTGTGTATATATATGTATCTGATGTATCAGTTTTACACACATAAGAATTATCCTTCAATAAAATAAGGAGTTCTTTTACATGGTATCAAGAGCAGGTTAGAATCCATCTCCTCGTCTTTTCATCAATTGAACAAGGAGATAGGCAAGATGGCAGGGGAACCAACCAAAACATCATCATCAAGCAGAGGCGAAAAAGCACCGCATTACCAATTGAGTAACTCGGATAGACCTGGTGACCAACTGGTTGCGCACGTTCTGAAGGGGACGAACTACCCAACATGGAAGAGGGCGATGACCAATGCTTTGATGTCAAAACATAAGATGATGTACGTGAATGGTAAACTGCCGAAGCCCAAAGCAGGGGATCCCAATGAAGAAGATTGGACAACCTGTAATTCAATGGTAATGTCTTGGATCCAAAATTCCTTAAATGAAGAATTGTTTGATAGCGTTGTTTATCATGACACAGCCCAGGGCATGTGGAAGGAGCTGGAAGAACGATTTTCTCAAGGAAGTGGTCCTCGGATTCAAGAAATCAAAAGAGAACTAGCAAATACGCGTCAAGGAGATATGAATATCTCTACGTATTATGCTAAGATGAAGAGTTTATGGGAGCAACTCAATAGTTTTGGGAAGCCTCACAAAGAAGGATGCACTGGATGCACGTGCGGAGTTGCAGTGAAAGAAAAGGAGGAAGAAAAACTCCACCAATTTCTCATGGGCCTAAATGATGTCTACGGAATTGTGAGGTCAAATCTCCTATGCAAAGACCCATTACCAAGTCTATCAAACGCCTACTCCTTGTTGACATCAGAAGAAGTGACAATTGGAAGACCTTCTGTGGAGCCAGTTGCATTCAAAGTTAATGTTGAAGGACATAAAGGGAGAGATCAAAATAGAAAGCTACGATGTGAACATTGTAAGAAGACTGGTCACATTAAAGACCATTGCTTTGAAATTGTGGGCTACCCACCGAACTGGCAAGGGAAGAGGAAAGGAAAATTTGCAGCTCATGTAGCCACTTCAGAAATAAAAGAAAAGGAAGCCCCTCAAGGACAAACTAGCCAGCTTTCCCAAGAGCAATTCGATCAACTCATGGCCTTACTCACCAGAGAAAAGCAATCCACAGCAGCAGTAAATTTCATCGGTAAAATTAAAAAATATTCAGAATGGATCTTGGATAGTGGAGCATCCGATCACATATTGTCTGATGAAACACTATTGAAGAATAAAATAGATCTAAAGGGACATATTAAAGTGGCCCTACCTAATGGGGAAAGGGCTGAGGTAAAATTAATAGGAGAAACAAAAATAAATGGGGAAGTTTGCTTGAAGAATGTTTTATACTTGCCTAATTTTAATTGCAATTTAGTTTCTATTAGCAAGTTGACTAAAGAGCTGAATTGCTTTGTTCTTTTTCTGCCTGATGGTTGTTTGGTACAGGACCTTACCACCAAGAGGGTGATTGCAGCGGGTAAGCTAAAGGGGAATCTTTATTACCTTGATCAAGAAGAAGAAAGTCAAATGAATGCAGCAAGTTCAAATGTGGCAGAAGTTTGGCACCGAAGATTGGGTCACATTCCTCTTTCTAGATTGAAATTTGTATTTTATGGTTTGAATGATGTGATGCATGCCATTGTGCAAAGCAACGTCAAAGTACTTTTCCTTCTCAAAATAATAAATCCAAGGATATCTTTGATTTAGTTCATTTTGATGTGTGGGGACCTTATAAAGTTAGAACTCACAATGGACACGCATATTTTCTCACCATCGTAGATGACTGTTCAAGAGGAACTTGGGTTTATATGATGAAAACCAAATCCGAAGCACCAACATTATTTGAACATTTTGTGAAAATGATCAGAACACAATTTGGAATTCAGATCAAGAAAGTCAGAACAGATAATGCTCTTGAACTTGTTCATGGAAATCTCAAGAATTTCTTATCAAGCCAAGGAATGCTCCATCAAACTACATGCCCACATACACCACAACAAAATGGTGTTGTGGAAAGGAAGCATAGGCATCTCCTTGAAGTAGCTCGAGCTCTGCGCTTTCAGTCCAACATCCCTCTGGCATACTGGGGAGAGTGTGTAAAAACTGCAGCACACTTGATCAATCTCTTGCTAACACCAACATTGAAAGGAAGATCACCATATGAGGTACTGTTTAATGAAAAACCAAATTATGAGAAATTACTCGTCTTTGGTTGTCTATGCTATATTTACAACAAGCCAAAGCCTTATGATAAGTTTGAGTCAAGATCTAGACGTTGTGCCTTCATAGGATACACTCCAGGAAAGAAAGGATACAAAGTTCTTGACTTAGAAACAAAGAAACTCCTAGACTCGAGGGATGTGGTCTTTTATGAAGATTTGTTCCCATTCCAAAGAGAGAAGTTCAAAGAAATAGATGACAAAGAGACTCCACTTGGATTCCACAATGATACTCACATCGGCGAGGAACTCATTAAAGAAGGAGTAGAAGATGATGAACAAGAGTTAGGAAGAGAAATAGAAGATACTGAAATAAGAAGGGGCAGTGAGCAACAACAAGAGCAAGTCAGTGATGAGATACAAATCATTGAACAAAGACCAGCAAGGCCAAGAAAGGCTCCAACATACTTGGAGGATTATGTGCTGCATTACTCCAATAAGGAAGATTTTCCCTTAAAACAAGCTGCCCATGTTATCACGCCTCAAGGTGTTTATAGTAAGGATTCTATTTACCCCATTTTTAACATTTCAAATTCTATGCAATCTAGTACTAACATTGCAGGGGAAAGTTTGATGGAACCAAACAATTTTGAGGAAGCAATACAGCATCCGAAATGGCAAGAAGCAATAAGCAAGGAGTTGAAAGCTTTGACTGAAAATAATACATGGAGTCTTGTGCAGGTACCAAGAGGGAAGAAAGCAATAGGATCGAAATGGGTCTTCAAGATAAAGTACAATCCTGATGGATCTATTGAACGATATAAAGCCAGGCTCGTGGCAAAAGGCTATAGTCAAGTGGAAGGTCTTGATTACAATGAGACGTTTGCACCCGTAGCCAAGCTTGCAACTGTGAAATGTCTCATTGCAGTATCTACCATTAAAGGATGGGAGCTACATCAGCTTGATGTAAACAATGCGTTTCTCAATGGGGACTTGGACGAAGATGTCTATATGAAGATACCTCAAGGATTGTATAACGAAGAGAAAGGAATGGTATGCAAACTTCAGAAGTCACTATATGGATTAAAGCAAGCTTCAAGGCAATGGTTTGGAAAGCTTTCTGAAACTTTATTATAATATAGGTTCAAGCAAAATGCCTCAGACAACTCACTTTCACCATGACAAAAGGAGACAACAATATGGTGGTTTTGGCATATGTTGATGACCTAATTGTTGCAGGAAATAATAGAGAAAAGTGTCAGCAGTTCAAGAAATACCTCCAAGGGTGCTTCCATATCAAGGACTTGGGACCACTCCATTACTTCCTTGGTTTAGAGGTCAAGAGAAGTGAAAAAGGAATTCATTTGAGCCAACACAAATATGCGAAGGACATAATAACAGAAACAGGTTTAGAAGGAGCAAAACATGTTGAGACACCTATCCCACAACAACATGGGCTTTCCGCTGACATTGGTGAGCCTTTAGAAGATGTCGCAACTTACAGGCAACTCATTGGAAGACTCTTATACTTAACTTTAACCAGACCTGACTTGTCCTATGGGGTTCATCTACTCAGTCAGTACTTGAAGGACCCACAGAAACCACACATGGAGATGGCAAAGCGGCTCGTTAGATATTTGAGCAAAGATCCAACCCAAGGAATCTTTTACCCTCACAACAATAAACTAGTCTTGAAGGCCTACTGTGATGCTGATTGGGGAACCTACCCCACAACCAGAAGGTCTGTAACAGGGTTTGTAACTTTCCTTGGAGATGCTCCCTTAACATGGAAGTCAAAGAAACAACCCACAGTGGCACTCTTATCTGCGGAAGCAGAATATAGGGCAATGGCCAAGACAACGAAAGAGATAACTTGGTTAGAAAATATACTTAAAGATATGTTTTCAACAGTCCCTAGACCAATTGATCTATTTTGTGATAATAAGTCTGCTATGCACATTGCTACAAATCAAGTATTTCATGAAAGAACCAAGCACATAGATTTAGATTGCCACTTTGTTCGTGAGAAGGTTCAAGCCAAGGTTCTGAATCTGATATATGTTCCTTCCCATCAACAACTAGCAGATGTTTTCACTAAAGGAATTGGGCAGGATCATTTTAGAACCATTTTATGTAAACTTGGAGTAGAAAGCACGAATTTATCAGCTTGAGGGAGGCAAGGAACATCAATATAATCTGCAAGCTTTGTTTGTTAACACACGGCAGCTTGAGGGAGGCTATTACGATTTGTCCTTCCTATCTTCCAGCTAATTATTCTGTCAAATCCCGATCCTTATGCTCTCCAACGGCTACAACTCTTTATTAGGAATCAATCAAGGATTTGCCCCTATCTTGTCATATCAGCATTTTATTTTGTTCCCATAAATAGCTAAAATTATAGGACATAGAATATATACATAATTCGACCTTTGTTCTTCTGTGTATATATATGTATCTGATGTATCAGTTTTACACACATAAGAATTATCCTTCAATAAAATAAGGAGTTCTTTTACATTCTCTTTTACAGAAAAAATTGTCTCATAATCATGTTAACGAAGGGGAGGAGGAGGAGGAGGAGGATGCTTTTGAGCTGCTCTTCAAGCAACTTGAAGAAGATCTTAAAAATGATGATTTGTCAAAAGATGATAGCAATGATGAGATAACTGAGGAAGACCTTGTCATATTTGAACGTGAGTTGGAAGATGCACTGGGGGACTATGATACTGAAATGTTGAACTCAGTCACAAATGATACAGGAACTGGTAATGATCCAGGAGCAGATGACAATGATGATAATGATGATGGAGATGAAAGGTCAGTGAAGCTTAGAAATTGGCAACTGCGGAAATTGGCCAAAGCTTTAAAAGCTGGCCGCCGTAAAACAAGTGTAAGTGTCTTATTCATTTATTTTATGAATTTTTAGCGGAAACTTGCTTGTGCACTTGTTGCAAACACCCTTTCCTTATCTTTCTCTTTGTTCCAATTTCATTTCTTTACATAATTGTTTATATTCTGAACGAATAACTAATACAAATATCTTTATGTTTTTTGGACCATAACTAAGAGGAATATCAAATGATGGGATTGTCTGGTTACACTTTGCAGAGGTTAAGTGTTTTGGTTTCTGCCCTGCTTGAAGTGCCTGGGATCATTTTCATTTGAATAACACCAAATATGTTTGAGAAATCAAAATCTGTCTCAAAAAATATCAACCTTTTGTTTAAGCCATTTATCCCAATATTTTCATTAATATGATGCACTTCTGAATTTTCCCCTGGAGCCTGCCTTTTTATGGTAATTGGTAGACAAAAGCTTCCTATAGCCTGATTTATTTTTAAGTAGATGGAAAAACTAGACGGACCAGCCAGGTTGGGTTTCTTGCTTCCTGAATGACAGAGTCCTGATTAAAGGTGATTCATACTAGTTATTACAGAGGATCTCAGGTTAATTTGCAAAAATTCATTAAACTTCAACTTGGATTTTTTCTTTTCCAAATGTTAAGATTAGGAACTTGGGATATAATTTTCTTGAAAGGGATGCAAATCTGAAGGTAGTCATTTTGTGTCCAAATGATGAAGAAAGGAGGAGGGAAAATGAAGTAAAACCTTTCTTTTGTCAGTCCCTAATATTAACTTCTGGAATCTGTTCCTCAAATTC
This sequence comes from Styphnolobium japonicum, assembly GCA_023212625.1. Taxonomy (NCBI): domain Eukaryota; kingdom Viridiplantae; phylum Streptophyta; class Magnoliopsida; order Fabales; family Fabaceae; genus Styphnolobium; species Styphnolobium japonicum. Next base: position 50,487,204 of record JALBWW010000003.1, read on the forward strand.
ATGTTCATTTCGCAGATAAAAATCTTGCTGCCGACCTTTGTCTTGATAGGGCTCTTGTTCTTGAATTGCTTCGTGACCCTCCTCCAAATCTTCTAATGATGAGTCTATCATTACCTGATGAACCCACAGCAACAATGATTTCACCTCAAACTAAACCCATAGAGGCGGTTCATGAAGAAACAAGTATGGACCGTGTCGAATCTGGACCCAAGGCTAAAGTACCTGTTCATGCCATGCCATGCAACGTGGATGGTCTTCTCAAAAGAGATTGAAAAAGGTGCGAGTTGACACTCTGGAAAGAATTCTTAAGAGATCAAAGCGGCCCACTGTAAGTAAAGTTTGCCATGCTTCAATATAACAAGTTTTATGATAGAAGATCATCCATAACTAACTTATACAATGTTCTCTTCTAAGAGCAATTCCCTCTTGAATAAAAAATTTTGTGGCAGAAACTTCAAATAAATGGATGCTTACTATGCCGGTTTTAAGCAAAAGAATATAAGATTTATACCATTGTCTACGTTTATGATCATGTGCTAACTCCTAGTTTTGGTTGGAAAATCCCATGACTTCTACTGCAATTACCAAAATGAAGGTCAATCGATGGTTTGCTTTTGCAGTGCTCAAGCTAAATAATTCGTGTTAATGTGAGAGAGATAGATAGAGACATCAAGAGGATGGGGAGATGCAATATTGTTTTTTCTTGAAAGTCATTACACACTACACATGCACAAGGTCTTATCTTTATTTACCCACGAATAAAAGAAGAAAAGGAAAGAAAAAAACCCACCCAGACCAAACCGCTGTGCTTTCCATTACTACTTAATAATATGATATATCTTGCATTTGGTTGTGGCAAACATGAGTCTTGCTAGTTGTTATAATTATTTCACCTTTTTGCGTAGTTAACTTCGATATCCTTATGTGTCTGTTTGTTGAATCACAGTGCAGAATGCAATGATCAGTAGTATCGTGCATGTAACCAACCTTCCTCGCAGAAGAGTTGTTAAGTGGTTTGAAGACAAACGTGCTGAGGAGGGAGTTCCAGATCATCGTGTTCCTTACCAGCGCTCTGTTCCCGAAACTGCTTGAAGATTTTATTTTTAATAGATGTGAAGTATATGAGAAGTCTTATAAGTGTATAGAAAATTGGGTTTCACCAACCTTGGTCATGTTTTGGGGGTGAGTTATTGTGAGGAAGTCGAAGTAATGACACAGGTGATTATTGGTTATGGCCCTAGCTATTGACAGTGGAGCTGCGGTCACCTGGTATTCAGTGTGCCATTTCGGTCCTTTGGATCCAATCTCAAAATGAATAAGTCGTCACCCAAGGGTTCTCTAGTTAGTTCTTTTTGGTATAGAAGAGTCTTTTATCCAAAATGTCAATATCAATATAATTTTTCTTAGGCTTTACGCAATGTTGCACGAGCAGATAATCCATCCACCCAAGTGTCAAGTTAGCACTTGGGCTTGCAAAAGTTAAGTTGTGTTGGTCTTCTGTGGCGAAGCCCCACCGTCTAAAGCTCAGACAATATATAATCCACTTTTTTGGTTATTTGCTCCAAAATGTAGATATAATTTTTATAGTTTTGTTTAATCATTATTATTAATTTTAACTCAATAACATGGGAGATGTTACGGGCAAAAGAGTAAGGGGAAATTGACCTGTGGACTTGTTTACTATAAAAATTGTTAAAAGATGAAACAATCACTTAAAATAATTGGAGTTAATTTTTTACTTGTTATCAGTATAAAGTTACTTATACTATTATTGAGTCATATATTGTTATGTTATTAAATAAGTTTAATTATGATAGTAAATTAAAATTAAAATTAAATAATTATTTGCTTTTGATTTTAAATTAAATAAATATTTTCGGTTGCTAATTGATCTTTTAGCATAATTTTTGTGATAACAGATCTGTAACTGTTATTGTCACAAATATCAAACCCGACTACCTCAACTCTAACGGATATCTCAAGCCAATGTGATAAGTTAAAGACTAACGGTATGCTTGGTATTCACATTTAGTATTCAAATTAGAAGATAAAGGAAAGAAAAGGAAGTTAAAGATTATGATAATTTTTTATTTAGTGTTTGTTTTAGAAGAAAAGAGAAATGATTTGGATTTGTTGTGGGTCTCGTCTAAGTCTCATCTCTACCTTTACCAGCTGATTGAGAGGGAAAGGACTCCCTCTCGTCTGCCTTGTTATTTTTTTTTTCACTTTTTATTTGTTTTGTTTATTTCTTTTTTTTTTAATGAAACCAAATAAAGATAGATAAATATCTTTTTTTATTTTATTTGATGATACCAAATAAGGTAAGTGATAATTTTTTTACTTTTCTTTTTACTCTTTTTCTTTTCTATCATATTTTTTTTCTTGTTTATTTTCTTCCATGATACTAAACAAATTTTAAACGAGGCGTTTTGTTCAAGGTTTGAAAAAATATTTCCAGGAATAGCATGCCCAGGAATGATATTCTCATGAATGGTATTCCTAAGAATGATTATTACTACGTTTGGTTAACTAAAACCTTTCTCGGAAATGACTCCAACTGCCGGCGACAATAGCCAATGTCGTCTGTAACCGTCAACCTCTGGAGGCGACAGACGTGGCTGGATTCCGGTGACTAGGGCGGTGGCTTAAGTCATCGAATTTTGGTGACCGGTGTGGTGGCTAAAGTCATCGATCATTGTTAGCCGTTGCCGACTTGCGGTGGCTAAATTCTGGTGACTATCACGGAGGCCGAAGTTTCCGACTACCGTCAATTGGAGGCAGTGATGGAGGTAACCGGATTCCAGTGATTGGCCGCTGTGGACGGTAGTCGATGGTGGCTGATGACGGTCACCGGCAATGATATGACGGTTGTTGGTTAATGACATGTCAATGGAAGGGTAGATATTTTAGACATTTCACATGACAAAAATATTCTCATGCCATAGGAATGTTGCAAACCCACCTCCCCCATGGGAATGAAAGTGTGAGAATGTTGGTTAAAAATTATTCCCGAAAATCATTTTATGATGGGAATATTTTTTCAAAACTTGTACCAAATATGAGAATCCGACATTCCCATGTAAGAATTTCTAAAAATAAAAAAACAATTCGCGAACCAAACGCCCTAAAAGAGTAATCCGTGACTTGTAAATTAAAGAGGTCATATAAAGAAATTGAAATGTAGAAACAAGCCCACAATCACTCCGAATTTATTGGATTTGGTATCTCCTGTAATTAGGGAAGGATGAGCTTTGAGAAGACAAGGATTTACATCTTATAAAATGATCGGCGTACTTTACAAAGAAAAAGATATAATACCGATAAGATAATTAAAAGAGTAAATTTTTGAATATTCATAATTAAGAGTTTGTATTTTATAAAATTTTAAATTCTTGATTTTATTATTAATAATTATTAATCTTGTACTTCTTTAAAGTACACTCTTCTCTTTAAAGAATTCAAATATCTTTAAAAAAACTATTTACATATATATATATATAACGATTGTTTAATTAGTAATTTATTCTCAATATTTTCATATTTAGTTTAATTTAATTTAATGCTTACACTTTAAAATTGATTAAATATGTTTCTATAATTTTTAAATAACTTAAAATAATTCCCACTGTTAGTGCCCTTAGGTCATTATGGTAATTGTGAGGGCATGAAACCGAAAAATAACTAAATGACAAATAATGATAATATGTGATAAATATAATTACTTTTTAATGGCATAATGAATATGATGTCACAAATATAATATAACATTTAATGGGAGGGATTTTTTTAAATTTTAAATAAATAATAATTGTATTAAATACTTAATTATTATTTTAATATTATAGATTATACCAATAACTAGTGACATACATATAATTTTTCAGCATTGTAATAATTTTTTGGTACATGTAGTATTATAATCTTATTTTTGTTTAAAATGACATGTATAAAATATGTAAGCTCCTTTTTGAATTATTGTAGAGTCTAGTTCTTTTTAGAAAACTGAAAAGAATGTTTTGCCCAAAGTTTTGAATAAATTATTTTTAACACATTTTCATTCAACAACCTTATTAAACTTCATTATTGTACAACCAAACATTCATAAAAAAACTAAAGCTAGTTTTTAAATGGGAATGTTCACATAATAAGTTTTCTCTCAAGGGAACTAATATTCATAAGAGTTTTGTTTCAAAGACTTTTTCATGACAACAACTTTAATTAACTCTATCAGCAAAATATATCACAATTACACGTAGTTTGAACTAAAGAACTAAAATTTAATCGCTTAAAAAATAAAGGAAAGAAAAGCACTGTTAATAATATTATTCTTCTATAGATTTTAGAGAAATTTAATGGGCGTCGGTGGTAACGGTCCACTTGGTAGTCTTGTAATTTGATCTTTTTTTTTCTTCTATAAACTAAAGTATCTTTTCATTTGAAAAGTAAGATATTAATTTCTTAGAATATGATTACACACATAGAATAAAAATCTCTTCTAATTACATTTTCTTTGTACTTCAAGAATCAAATTTAAAATAAAATATTTAAAGTAATTAAATTTTTTTTATTCAAACCAACGTAAAATGTGTCTTGTAATTTGATCAAGGATTCAGTGCATTTCTATTTATATGGTACGGCACCGACAGCCGGTGAAAAGCAAACCGGGAATACCGGCAACAGCCGGTATTTCGTCGGACAGCCAATCTAAACATGCTTTCTTGTCTCTTTTTCTACGAAGACCCTCGGGGTAATACGTGTCCAAATGTTATTGGATTTACTCAAAAGAAGTCAAAAAGTTTAATGGTCCCGCCGAAAAAATCAAAGAAAATAACTCTAAATTTGCTTAATCAATTATTATTATTATTTTAATTCGTACATTAATTAGTTAAATATTAAATTAATTAATGAATAATTTATTTATAATAAAATAATATAAGAAAATGATTAATTAACTTTAAATAAGTTATTGATTAAATTAAATTAAATTAATAATTGACTAATTAATTTAAGAATTAAAATAAATAATATAGTCAATAATCAATTATATTTGTATTTAAATTAAATTATGATATTATTTTATTTGATTAAAAAATTACAAAAATCAAATGAAAATATTTTTCAAAAATCTAGGCTGAGTTGAACCGTACAAGCTAGAGCTTGAACCGCTAAGATCGAAAGGCATAGGAATGGCACAGGCAACCGGTCCGGCCGGTAAAAATACTTTAGGTCAAATTAATAAAATAATAACGAAAGTGGGTGATAAAAGTAAAACAGCCAAAGAAGAACTGAGTGTGCTAGCTGGAAGCCTGGAAGTGAAGAGAGAGAGAGAGATGTCGTATTGAGTGGGCGAAGATTTTCAGGCTTTGCCTTTGGCTTCACTCATTGGCTCCAAATCTGCGATCGTGAACTCCATTGATCTGCAACACTTTCTGTGACAAGATGGAAGCAACTGCTGGAATGGTTGCTGGGTCGCATAAAAGGAACGAGCTTGTTCGGATGCGCCACGATTCCGACAGTGGGGCTAGTCTATACGGTGAAGTATTAGGTTAGCGTTGGCTAACCATAGTATTTAAACATTTGACTTAGGTTACTAGGTGGAGTATCATTTCACAATACTTCAAAGAAAGTGTGTAATTTAGCCTAAAAGTTCATGCTTTCAATTTATTGGTTCCTAATTAACATGGTATTATGTCTAGTTAAAGAAAAAAGGTTGTTCATTTTTTTTTTTAAAAAGAAAGAAATTTACCTGAAAAGGAAGAAAATGAGTGCTGAATTATAATTGGATTTAATTTTTATTTTATTTATCGGTATTTAATTATATGTTATTAAATTATTAAAATAATTAGACTTTTTAAGTAGTTATTATTATAGTCAACTCTTTTACTAATTTGACTTACTAATTTGACAATATATAATTAGATAACAGTGTAATTTTTTTACAGAAATTAAACTCTTTATAATTTTACATGAACTAACTAATTAAATCGGCAAGTTATCTGCTATATATGGCCAAAATATGACCTCGAGAAAAGGTTTGATATGGCACATCCTTTCCAGTGAACCGAATACGAGGCACTGAATGAATAGTCCTCAGCATCACAAAAAAATTGTATATCAATAAGTTATTTAAAATATTTTTTAAATAAGTTATAAATATTTTAATATTTTAATTACTTTTCAATGAAAAATATATAACTTATTTTTTTTATAAAAAAAGTTACAACTTATATGTACATAAATTCTGACTTTTTGCATTTGCAAGTAATAGTCAGAGTTACATATTTTTAAAAAAGTACAATAATTTATATCAAAACATATAAAATTATAAAGTTTGACAAGTTTGTATAGTAAGTGAGCAAACAAATGTTATAATCAAAGGCAAACTAGGAGTATTCCTATTTCTGTTTGTGAAAAGGCAAAAAGAATTCGTAGGAATGTTATTTGGGGTTCTTCTGTAGAGCAAAGGAAATGTCATCTTGTTTCTTGGGATAAAATTTGTTGTCCTAAGGAGGAAGGTGGGTTGGGTTTCAGTTCTCTCAGAATGCTTAATAAAGCTTACTTGTGCAAATTAGCGTGGCATCTGGTGTCTTGTCCAGATAAATTATGGGTTCAAATCATGCGCGCTAAATATCATTGTGGCTCCTTATCTATTCCTACTATTTCTACTCGTATCAATTCTTCAAATATTTGGAGAGGCATATCTCAAGCTTGGGAGGAAATAAAAGGTAATATTGGTTGGGTCATCAATAATGGGAATAATGCTAGATTTTGGAAAGATAATTGGATTCCTAACTGTGGTGTTTGGAAGATTGTTATGCGGCTTCAATTCCTATTAATGAAAAGGAATTTTCTATTTCCTCTTATTCAGTAGGGGGTGAATGGAAATGGCATGTTATCAATGTTTACCGTAATCAGTTAGTAGCTTAATTGCCCTTGTTAAACTGCCGGTTCCTGGAAATGAAGATATGCCAAACTGGAATCTTACTACTGAAGGTTAATTTACCTTGAAATCGGTTTATATCTTGTTACAGAAGAAGCATAATCAAGTTAGAGATGAGCAATCTGTTTTTAATCTTGTGTGGAAGTGGAAAGGCCCTGCTAGAATCAGATCGGTTTTGTGGAAAATAGCCCATGGGTCTTTGTTGACTAATGCTGAAAGGGTGTATCGAGGTATGGATACTTCGGATTTATGTCCTAGATGTATGAATTCTTCTAAATCTCCTTTGCATCTTAGAGATTATGAAGAGGTGAGGGTTTTTGGAATAATTTCATTTCAATTGATAATGCAAATTGGGGTAAGTTCTTTAGCTTGGGTCTTCATGCTTGGCTTGAATGGAATTTAAAGACTAAAATAATTGATGATGTTCCATGGAGCTGGCAAACAATTTTTGCAGTTTCTTTATGGGCAATTTAGAAAGATAGGAATTTCCTAGTTTTTTCTCAACATACTGAGATGAGTTCCCAATTGTTACAGAAGGTTACAAATCATGTGCAGTTTATTGAGAAGGAGTATGCTAGTCCGCTTGCTTCTAGAGAAGGTCGATTAGATAATGGTAATTTATATTGGCAGAAACCTCCTCCTGGTTTTATAGAAGTCAACAAGGATGGGTCCTATTTGGGTGGCTATTCTTCTTGTGGTGGTATTGTTAGAGATGATAACGGCAACTTCATTAAAGCTTTTTGTTGCAAGTTGGCTCCAAGTAATGCTATTTTAGCTGAATTTTGGGGTTTGATTTTAGGTATCAAGTTGGCTATAGATTTAGTGGCTTCTCATGTGATGCTTGAGACGGATTCCCCGTGCATTGTTAATATGATTCATAAAAGAATTGCAACATCTCCTTCCCTTCAGCCTCTGTTGGATGAGGTCCTTCACTATATCAACTTCCCTAGTTGGACGGTTGTTGTTAAATTTATTTCCAGACAAACGAATGTTTGTGCTGATGCCCAGCTTTAAAAGGACATTCAGCTGATTTTTCTATTCATGTTTTTTATGTTTCTTTTCTTAGCTGACTTTTCTATTCATGTTTTTTATGTTCCTTTTTCTAGTTTTAGTTTGCTAGTTGATTCTGATAATAGGAGAGCTTGTCCCCTATTACTATTGTGTAGGCTTGTTTTGTCCTCCTTATTTTATAAAAAAAATAAAAATAAAAATTAAATAATAAATTAATTTAACTAATAATTTACATATAATTAATTAATAATTTATTTTCATTTTAATATTTCATATATGATTTACTATAAATAAATTTTTTTTTACAAGTCATACTAAATTATCATTCCCCATTCAAATTTAAAATTTTTTGCAGTTGAGCTTTTTGGGAGATTAGTTTAATTTGCGATGGCCTTCAACAGTACACCATCAATTACATTTTTAGTTTCTTTGGGCCTAAACAAAAAAGTCTGCATAGAAATCCTATGTAAAAAGTAGAAATCAGAGACAACGACCAATTGGGACTTGAATACCTTTGTTTGGGACTTATCGAAGGATTTTTTCTATTACGTAATAACAATGAAAATTATTTCCCATTCTTGACTTTGAAATGGAAATGATAAAATAATCCCTTGAAGATGAAAAATCTGATTTACTCCTACCTTACCTAACTAACAAATTATGGATGACTACTACAAGTAATAAACTACTTGTTTCTCTGAAAATTATCAGTCCTCCTTAATTTGGTTTAAACAACGTATAACACTCTTTGGTTTGTTTGGGAAACAAAAATGTGTTATGAAACAAAATAAGAGGAATAAAAACTAGTAATGTAGTATTATATCATATTCATTATCTTCTACTGCTTCTTTCCCAAATGGACAGAAGAATGAATGCCACGTCAAATACCTTCTCTTTCTGCTGTAGCAATTATTAGAATTCCTAGAAATTTCATGATGAAAGCAATTTGATATTCTTCGCAGAGGCAGACTTATCATAGGTGTGCTGCTACAGTAACCAGCAGTGTCGGAGCCGCATAGTCGACATTCTGACAAGCTCATGCGGATTAACTTTTCGCCAAGGACTTGCTGCCTAGAAAATTTTATAACACTGGGGAAGAATCTATTTTATAATTTTCTAGAACCTTGGATAACATAACCTTAGGAAGTTTCAAACTCTAATTGTTATGGTTCTAAGAGTTGTCTAGAGCCTACTATGGCCCTCTTAGGTCAAACCATAGAGATGTTTCAGAGAAATTTAAGAGACACTCTTGAACAAGCATTCATTTGTTTGAATTTTCTCTCTCGTTCACACTCACTTTCTTGGTTAACATGTTCTTACCGGAGAAGAAAAGGACTATGACCGTTTGTGAAAGAAATAAGAGAAGTTAGCTGAGTGTTTTAGGCAACCAAACTCACATTAGATTCATCATAGCAGACTTAAGTGGTATTATTTTTCAAAAAAATTCTGACACAAAATTCTGCAAAGCCCAACCAAAATCACTATTTGACATTAATAACCGAAATCAGCCAAAACCAGACTTGTGCCAAATCAACATTAAAAAAAGATCTATACCATTAAATTATAGTATATCAACCTAGTGTTTGAACTTTGAACTACACATTAAGAAGAAGAAACATGATACATTCAGTTGCCATAGAAGTTTTTCTATTCCAGCCAGCATTGTTGCAACGTCAATCATAAGAGCCTTCTATCAAGATTGATGCAGAAAATAATTAACAAGACGCGTAAAATAAAATTAAAAAAAAACCATTGAAACACTCTCTTGATGAAAATTAAAAAGAACAAATAAGATCTTGTTAAATTTATGAGATTTTGCCTCATTTAAAATTTGAGTTTTAAATAAGTTTTAGATAGAGTCTAGATAGAGTTATTGTCACTGCTTCAAATTTTAGTTTTTATTTTCAATTTTCAATTTCTTAGATGCTATCTAAATAAATCTGATGTAGTTTAGAATTTTTAGGATTTATCAGTTGGGTTTGTAAGTCTATTTATAGACACTTTTTTTTTTATGAATAATATTACAATTTTCTTCTTCTAATATTTTTATTCTCTCATTATTTTCTCTGCAAGTTCATACTTTCAAATTTTCAACAGTGGTATTAGAGTCATTTTTCTTTTGGAGGGTGTGAGAAAAAGTTCTTATTTTTTGAGGGCTAAACACGCTGAGATTGAGTACTAAACACAATGAGGTTGAGTAAAAAAAATTTTACGCAGTTATGGTGCAAATATGTCTACTTCCAGCAATTCTTCATCTACAATTTCAATATTTAATGGTGAAAACTATCACATTTGGGTTGTCAAGATTAAGTTTTATTTAAGGTCTCAAGGTTTATGGAACGTTGTGATCTTTGAAGCTGATCCACCGCCATTGAGAGAGAATCCTACCGTTTTTCAAATGAAAGCTCATGAGAAGGAGAAACTCAAGAAAGACAATGTCATCACTTACCTGCTTTCATGGACTTGGAAACACCTAAATAGGTATGAGACAAGATCCAAGATGAATTTGAGGGCAGTGACAGGGTCAAATCTGTTAGGCTCCTCACATTGAAGAGAGAATTTGAATTGATGAAGATAACGAATCTGTCAAAAATTATTTTGGCAAGTTAATGAAAGTTGTAAATCAAATGCATCTTCTTGGTGAGGCATTTACAGATCAAAAGGAGTTAGAAAATATCATGGTTTCAGTGCCTTAAAAGTTCAAAGCCAAGATCTCTGCAATTGAAGAGTCTTGCGATTTGCAAAGTCTTACAATTATAGAGCTAACCCGCAAGCTTCATGCACAGGAGTAAAGGGTCTCAATGAGAGATGATGAATCTATTGAAGGTGCCTACCAAGCAAAACAAAAGGGAAGACATTCTGAAATCCATGGTCTTTTAATAACAACAAAAGGAAGGCTGAAAGTTCTTCAAGAAAGGGTAATTTTTTGCCTTGTTCTTATTACCAAAGAACCAATCATGTTGAGGAAGATTGTTATTATAAAGATAAACCTCTTTTTCGCTGTGATTTTTGCAATAAACTCAGCCACAGTGAAAAGTATTGCATAATCAAGAAAAAACAGTCTCAGCAGCAACTAGATCAACAGGCAAATGTGATTGAAGAAAACAACAATGATGAAGAGCATTTATTTATAGCATTACAAGCATTTATTTATAGCATCACAAGCACTCAATTCACATGAATTGAATACTTGGCTCATTGATAGTGACTGCACCAGCCACATGACCAAATGTCTATCATTTTTTACATCCATGGATCAATTATTTCAACCAAATGTTAAGTTGGGAAATGGTGAAATTGTGTAAGCCAAAGAACAAGGGACAATTGCGGTAAAAACCAAAAAAGGTATGAAAGTTGTCAATGATGTTCTTTACATTCCAAAACTAGATCTAAATCTTCTAAGTGTTGCACAAATGCTAAGAAATGGATATGCAGTTTTTTTCAAAGAAAAGTATTGCTTTATCATTAATGAACATGGAATAAAGATAGCAAAAATTGAAATGATCAAAAACAGCTTTTATTTAAAGTTTGATTTAGTTCAAAATCATTATTTTACTACCAAGATTAATGAGAATGCTATTTGGGATAAAAGATTTGGTCACATCAACTTAAGGTCATTTAAGTTCATGCAAGATGTATTAATGACAAATATTGGCACTTAGTATTTAAAGACAGGATAAGTTAAGTTAAATGGCTATGTTGACAGCGATTTAGACCAGGAAACTGATGTGCAAATTGCTGATATAATGATTAAAGCGCTTCCTAAATCAAGATTGAAGTTCCTGAAACTAAAGCTTGGCATGCCCATGGCAAATTTTAAGGAGGAGTGTTAGATTTATGAAATTTTGCCTCATTTGAAATTTGAGTTTGGAATAAGTTTTAGATAAAGTCTAAATAGATTTATTGTTATTGCTTCAAATTTTATCTTTTATTTTCAATTTATAGTTTCTTAGATACTATCTACATAAATCTGATGTTATTTAGAATTTTTAAAATTTATTAGTTGAATTTGTAAGTCTATTTATAGACACTTTCTTTTATGAATAATATTGCAATTTTCTTCCTCCAATATTTTTATTCCAAATTTACACTTTCAAATTTCCAATAATACCATTGCAAGGTTCAAATAAAAGGGTAATTATATTATTCGACTTCAATAAGGAAGGAATCCACTAAGTATTGGTAACCCACAATATTTTTATTTTCTCATTATTTTCTCTTTCCAACAGAGCCATTCCAAGGTTCAAATAAAGGGATAATTATATTCTTCAGACTTCAATAAGGAAGGAATCCACTAAGTATTGTGGGAAGCATTATATTGTTGTACTACCTGTAGAACAGAACAAACTAATTGAAGAGAAGACAGAACAAGGATTAGAATTCCAGCAATGGAAGCAGCAGTATCACGTCTCAAAGTCGCCTTCATTCTCTGCCAAGGATTTCTACAAAAAGCATTCAAGTCTTTGAAGAGATGAAAGAAATGGGAACTGATATTTACGTGTGTAATATTTTTCCAAAGACTATCAAACAGGTTAGCCACAGAATCACTATCGCGTAGCCAGTTAACGAGTATTCTATTTCGAACCAGGACATCCACATCTTCGCTGGTGTTTATAAGGAAGTACAAAACAGCAACATAGTCGGTAATGTAGGATTCATAAGGATAGTGACATTGCTCGAAAGCCACTAGATTGCGAAACAACATTTCGGTCCAATCCTCCACTTTGAACTGTGGGATTTCAAGAACTCGTCCTGAAAATTTGAAGTCTAGTAAGCAGTCACTTTCAGTATTCACCCTAAACCTCACTCCTGCTTCTAGCAACTCAGTTGCACTTTGAAGATGGATTTCTGATTCATCCAGCCTATGTGGTCGTTTTTCCAACGAAGGTAGGTGAAAAATTCTAAGCAGATCTGTGAAATGCCTTATGCTAATATTATCAATGGCTAAGTTGGATCTATTGTAATAGGCAAAATACTCAACTGTGAGGTTAAGAAATGAAGGGATCCTCCCATCACTTACGCTTTTGACAAAGGCTAGATTGAACAGCTTCTCAAGAACAAAGAAAGGAAGCTGGTTCTCAAGTAACAACAAATCTAGTCTTACATTAGTGGCCAACCAAGGTTTAAAAAGCGAAGTGTCATCCTCTGACCATTCATCATAATGGAACCTCCAAAAGAGCTCAAATATGAAAACAGAATCCACTAAAATCACCTTGACAAGTTCCTCCCTGCTAAGCTCAAGAGTGTCTGAGTAACAACGACGAACAATTGGTTCAAAGTGTTCCACACAGCGAATAAAACTGTCTAAAGTTGTCTCGGCTCGTTCATCAAAAAAACTCTTCCAATATCTTAGTTTGTGTATTTCCATGTTTTGCAGCCTACGGTGGCACTGGTGGTGAAAAGGGCCAATAGAAACAACCTTTGGGGTGTAGGCATCCTCTTTGAGTCTGCGAATATCATAGGGTACCCGGTAGATGCAACAGTCTGCTGTACCGGGCTCTGCCCTCTCCAGCATCGCAGTAATATCAATCACAAAATCGTTGTGGTTCATGCTTGACATCTAATAAAATTTCAAAAAATATATATATGAAAAAAAAAGAAAAAATTGAAAGTAGAAAAGAGTCAAGAAACGCAGTATAAGAAAATGATAGAAACCAAACCAGCAGCGAAACTAGTCTAATAGAGGAGGATTACCTGATAGTGAAAACCCAGCAGAGGGGAGGGGAAAGAGAGGGGGAAGGGAAAGGAAGGGGAAGGGAGCTGTAAAGTTTCACAACTCTTGGTTGGATATAAAGTTTCACAACTCTTGGTTGGATATGATTCATTGGGAAAGGAAGGGGAGGGGAAAGAGAGGGGGAAGGGAAAGGAAGGGGAAGGGAAAGAGAGGGGGAAGGGAGCTGTAAAGTTTCACAACTCTTGGTTGGATATAAAAGGAAGGGGAAGGGAAAGAGAGGGGGAAGGGAGCTGTAAAGTTTCACAACTCTTGGTTGGATATAAAAGGAAGGGGAGGGGAAAGAGAGGGCAAGGGAGCTGTAAAGTTTCACAACTCTTGGTTGGATATGATTTAATTATAGTTAAATATATATTAAATTATATATATATATATATATGTTATAAGATTAATAAAATTTTAATTTTAAATTTTATTTATTTCTTTACTTTAATTATAAGTATAACATTTAAATAAGAGTTCTTATTTTATTTAGTTAAACATTAAAATAAGAGAGAGAATATTCTTTTATCCCTTTCTCTTAAGCATTTTTAATTAGGGGTGTTTGTGGTTTGGATTGGTTCAATTTTAGAGAGAAAAGTCATCCGAACCAAACCAATCGATTTTTCTATATTAAGAACCAATCGGTTTTTTTAAAATTAGAGAACCGAACCGAACCGAACCAATTACTATCGATTTGGTTCGGTTCAGTCCAATCGATTTTTGACTAAACATTTTTTCCTTAAAAAAATTCATACACATCTTCACTTTGTTCTTTTTATGGACCAATTAAAAAAAATTGGTATTAAATCCTAATAAAAACATCATTACATAATTATAAACAATAAATTGGCCTAAAAATCTTTATAGAAACAACCAAAAATTTAAATATAATCATTTATAAGTATGTAAATTATAAAAAATATATAAATTCAGTTTGATTTAGTTTGGTTCGATTTCATAAATGAAAACTGAACCAAACCAATCGATTTTCATAAAACAAAACCAAAATTAATCGATTTTGTTCGATTTTTTATTTTTCGGTTCGATTTTTTTGATTTTGATCGGTTTTGTTCGATTATGAACACCCTTATTTCCAACACTCCTCTTTCTTTTTCCTCTTTCCTTTTCACTCGACAGTAAAGTATCAAGTAGCAGGTTTTAAATTAGGTATCATTTGTATGTGAACTTATTCGATAATAGATACTTGATGTTAATATTAAATGTATTATTTGATCTATATATTCTTTTTTTCTTCTCATCTTCCCTCTCTTCTATCTTGAAATCTCCTTTAAGAGTTGTCTTAAGTCTTATCTTAAAGATGAGACTTCTACTAACCTCAACAGAATTAGATATCAAAAATAAAATAAAATTAGATAACATCCATTTTGATACTGAAAAAATATAATTGTTATCACTTGGATGAATAAATCATAAATAATTCTTTAATATTGATTTTTTATATTAAATTAATTTTGTAATATTAGATTAATTTTTACATTAAATTATACTTTAAAAATATTTAATTTAATGTAAAAAATTATTAAAATATTAAATTAATCATGATATTTATAATTTTTAAAAAGTTTAAATTACTTTCTTGAGTTGAACCCTGAGTGGCCGTAAATATAAAAAATTATTAAAATATTAAATTAATCATGATATTTATAATTTTAAAAAAGTTTAAATTACTTTCTTGAGTTGAACCCTGAGTGGCCCCACATTCCATCACTATCTCATCTCAAAGCGTCCGTACCGAAAACCGAGACTAGAAATCTAAAAATGATCGGGGTGTTGTGTTACCTATTCATTTATTTTGTATGCGAGATAGGATTTGAGATCTGGTTCCACTATTCCAGGATGAGGATGCAATGTTTTTGTCGTCGGCCCCACCAACTTGTCGTGCGATTATTATTGTTTCGCCTTATCTCGAGAATTATTTTAGGTTTTTAGAAAGAGTTATTTATCATTATTATTTATATTTAATAAATGAATAGTGTTACACATTCTGAATTACAAAGCCCGAATGGTAACCCGACTCTACTTATCCATTATATTTTTATTAAAGAGTTATTTCTATTCATCTTTCCTCCCTTGTAAGAAGCATAACATTTTTGCTCTACTGCCTACGACCTTTGGTTTTTGCCTACTAAGAGTTGCCTTTAATTTTTAGCTTCTATTATCTTGCTAAGGAGTCTATTCATGATTAGAATTAAGAAACAATACATGTCTAATGCAACAGCTTGAGAACTGGCTTGAAATCCAAATGCAAAGGTTCCTAGCTTTTGGGCAAACCTTAGAATCAAGTTACAACCATTAGATTGACCATGCACAACCCAGCAAACATCAAAAAAATAACTAGACTTCAATGCTTCTATGACACAAAATAGTAATTTAGCTAAGCTCATAGTAATTTATATTTAGCCGCATAATTTTAGATATGAAGCAATGGCGTAGTGACGATGCCAAAACAAAACTCTAATTGGGGAGAAAGTTTTGATTGTGGAAGTAGCTCAGTTTTTTCGAAAGTTAAAGATAACGAAAGTGTCGAAGGACACTTTACTGAATACATGACACTGATTGCAAAGACAAAGAATAAAGGTAGGGGAAGAAGAGAACAAAGGAGATGATGAGGTGTAACTTTACCACGTCATCCAGGCTCCATTCGGTTAAGAATAACTGGCCTACGTAACATTTCTCTTAATAAATTTTTAAGTATTTATTATGAACCAACAGTTAATAAATAATTAACGACTCATTATAGATATTATCACGATAGGGATCGTAACGGGATGGCGGGAAAATTGATTAAGAATGGAGTTGCTACTAATCTTTTATTAGATAAGAAAAATGATTGACAAAATCCTTTAAAATAAAAAAATAGTCTACGAATCAAGAAAGGTTCGGGAGTTAATTATGTACAGGGAATGGTAGAAACTGAACCCCACAGCACCCCTGATGCATCTATCATAAAACGGTTACCTTAAGTTGGTTGTGTAAATTTAGTAACCTAAATAATATTTGATTTACCCTTTAAATAAAGATAAAACCAAGCCAAATAAATAAATTAAAAATATTCACAAATTCAAATAAAAACTTAATTATACAATTTACAAATTTGAAGGAAAATAAACACAAAAAATAAATTAAAATATTTGCAGGTTTGGAACTAAATAAAGATAAAAATTAAATTACGATATCTATAGGTTTGGGAAGACAATAAAGATAAAAATTAAATAAAAATATTTACAGGTTTAGCTTGCCACGGGTGCAAATGTATTCCTTAAGTGCAATGAAAAAGTCAAAGTGATTGAAAGTGATAAAATATTATTGTGTAATAGTTGATTCAAAGTGATTTACCCAATTTTATTAAAAATAAATGGTTCATTTGATCTTATTTAAAAATGATTTGAATAAGGTAAGTGAATTTACTAACGAGTCCTAATTCAAGTAAAACATGGTACTATGCCCACAGAACCACCATAATAAAAATTGGTTAATAGGTACTTGACTCATCGAGACCACTAAGCGACATTTAATTTATTTTCTTTTAACAAAATGTGTATTCTAAGTGTGGTTGAACATGACACTAGTCCACAGAACAACACCAAAATCTTAGCCAGCGAGTACTCGATCCCTTGAGACCACTGAGTGATATTTATTTTATCTTATTTAAGAAAACATATATTCTAAATGGGTTGAACATGACACTAGTTCACATAGCAACCCTGAAAACTTAATCAGTGGATATTTAACCCATTAAAACCATCTAACAATATTTATTTTATTTTATTTAAGAAACATGTATTCTAAGTATGGTTGAACATTACACTAATCCACAGAACAACCATAAAAACTTAGTCATTGGGTACTTGACTCTTCAAAACAATTAAGCAATATTTATTTTATTTTATTTAAAATTTAAATTTTTCTAAAAATAAGTTCTAACCAAAGTTAAACATGACACTAGTCTACAAAGCACCCTAAAAATGCTTGGTCAGAAAGTACATTACCCGTCGAGACCATTAAATAACTTTTTTGAAAATTTACTCACTTCATTTGTTCAAAAATTATTTGGCAAAATTTCTACGCATTTAAATATACAAGAATATGCAAAATTATCCAAGAAAGGTAAATGTCATGAAAGTAATTTCAAATAAACAAACCCGTTACCTGTTACATGAGAAAAAGTTGACTAAACGTAATAAAAACAAACAATGATGACAAGACGAAAACGGAAATGAATTTACAAAATAAAAGGTACCTTTTATAATTTATTAGTACATGTGCCCGTGCGCTGTACGGCTTTATTATTCTTAACAATAATTAAATATAAGAATATAATATAATAGTTAAATAAAAAATAAAACTTCTTCATCATAATTTAAGAAGAAACTAAAAAGTTAATCTAGTCAACCAACCACATTAGTACAAATTTAAATTAAATTAGCCCCATAGTTAAAAATTTATAAGAAAAATTTAAACTGATTTTTTTTAAAAAATTCCTAACTGAATATTATAAACAAATAAAAATACCTTAAAGACCAAAAAAATTCTTAAATGACAACAAACAAATAATGAGATTAAAAGCAAATGAAGTTAAAAATCACATTGATAAAATGATAAATATGACACCTGAATTCATTAACAATATTTAGAAACACCAATTAAAATTGTCATAAAACAAAATTTCATAAAAAGTTTAAAAGGTTAATAAGACTTACAACTACAACCATTCCTCTAATAATTTCATTATAATTTTTTTATTAATTTATTTATATTTATATTTATAATAATATAAATATATTTCGTCTATTTTATTTTCTATTCAAAATATTCCCACCCATGGAATGTAAAGTAATGTAAATATTTGAATTTTTGAATTTTATTTAAACTGAATTTCTTAGAATAAAAATATTTTTAACTGGATATTATAAAGTAATAGAAATACCTTAAAACATAGAAAAGTCTTACCTAAAAGCAAACAAACGAATTTAAGAATCACATTGATAATTCATTAACAATATTTAGAACTTCAATGAATTTTATTATATAACAAAATTTCATAAAAACTAAAAATATTAGTAAGTCTAACAAATACAACTTTTCCTCCAATAATTTTATTATAAAAATTTTATTTATTTATTTATATGTATAATAATAGAAAATATATTTGATGAAGATTTTTTCTATGAAATGTTTTCTCACTCATGGAATGTGGATCGCAATGTAGATTTTTAAATAATTAAAATTTATTTAAATTGAATTTTTTAAAAAAATACATTTTTATATGTTGAACCATGTAGTTGCTGGGATTTGATGCAATTTATTGAATGTAAACCTTGAAAAAATAAAAACCATGGCAACTAACAGATACATTAATATAACATTGTTAATGAAGGAATAAATTAGACAATACATAAAAAATGCTTAATAGAAAGCTATAAAAAATCAATTTAAATTTCCTTTTAGCTTCCTTTTTACAGTAACGTCTTTGTAAACAATGTCAAAGAAACCCTTCATTAAGACTGAATGTAAATAAGCCACATAGTAGTTAAAATTTGTTATTATACTTCGCATTGAGGATTAATTACAATATAAGTATTGGATTATTTTAATTTGGACATGCATAAATCAGTGTTATTTTATTAAAACTCAGATTAATTAGATGTCAAAAATATTAGAACATATTGTTGTTATTGTTGTTAGTCCAATCATGTGATCACTAATGGTTGTTAGGCTTGTTATTATTGAACATTTTATGTTATGTGGGTTAATGTGATAGGCTGTCTTTTGGACTTGCTATGATAAGTAAGTAGGCTCATATTTCAGTGCACAAGAAGAGACCATTATTCCTTTCTAAAGTTGCAGTGTGGTTGCCCCATTAAGACTATACACAAAAAAAAAAAAATTTCAACACCCTAAGATAAGAGTAATTTCTCTCCTCACACACACCCCAATAACTGATGAACAAGGATTACTACGTTTCTCTTTGCTTTATTTACAGGAAGGCTATAAATTATTCATCATCGTCCTATCTAAGTAATCATTAAAACTAAACTGACTTGATAATTGTATGATTTGTGTATACTATGATTTTAAAGTTAAATAATATCATATTATTTTAATTATATTTATTTAAATCTTCTTATTTGTGAATAATAATTCATCAATAAGGTCTTCTTCCCACAAGTCTTCGTCTATATTACATTCTCTAGCATTCTTTTCTCTTTAACTTTTTTAATTCTATACTTCTAGATTATAACTGAAAGGCAGAATGCCCTTTTCTACATAGTTGAAAGGTGTGCCACCTAAAAACGGAAGATATCTAGCCATTAGAACATAGAGGATGACGACCAAACATCAGCTGCTGGACCATTATAAACTTGATTGCTTAACAGCTGTAAGAGATCAGTTTGGCAAAAAACTGCAACACATAAAAAAATATCAAATTTATTAGTAGTTATATTTCACACAGACAAAATTGCTACCAAAAGTGGCTACTTTGGATGTTGCTCATACCTTAAGTATATCGATTTTATCACATAAAAAATATCATTTGAAGCATTTAATTTATATATACGGAAGATAACTCTACTCCCAAAATAAAATCACAACTGAGAATGACTGTTAAGGGCATCATACATTGATCTATTTCATCACCAATAATGCAGTAAACATAATAGTGTGTTATCCATATAACTAAAATTAATACTGAGAAACTGATCAAATCATCAACTAAGTCAAGTAGCAAACCACCTAAAGGATCAAAAGATAAAGGCCACAATTAAGAATACATAATTTGGGTTTCCACATGCGGTGCAAAGAAGACCAACACCCTGCAAAGAGTGAAACAAAGAAAAATAGGGAAGATATTTGTTCTGTCATCTCCATAAAATCATTATTCAAAGACATAACAACAATAAGATAAAATAATTATATTCTTTTTATCCAAAAAAAAGAAATTATATTCTTTCATCTCCTTTTTATCAGTATATAATACATTCTTACCTTCTTAGTCAATGCACTCAGTCCAAAGTCATAGACCTTCAAATTTCCATAAGCATCAAGGAGAAGTTTTCAGGCAATAAAAGGATAGAAAACAAATCGATAATGATTAAAACATAATATGATTAACAACAATTACAGGAAGAACATAATTAACACAATATGTAATATGTTGTCTCTCACCTTCTAGTCTCTGTAGTACACACCCTTTCTGTGACAATGAGTAACAGCATATAAGTTGTTGAAAGTAGCGCCTACATTCATTATCAAAAAGCTTTCCCTGTTGAACCTTTAGAAACAGAAAAGGTGTAATTGTAGACATTATAAACCAACAAAACTATATCTTCACAAAAAACTTCATCAACTTTTACTAATTTTAAAGGTCCGACATGGGAATTATCTAAATAAGTTAAGAAGAATTAAGCTCAATCATAACCCATAACATAAAAACATAAAAATGCTTACAATTTTATCATATAATTATCCTCCCATTACAAACTCGAGAATTATGTAGATCTTGTTCTGCTGCCCAAAACCAAAAATTTGTTCATAATGTGTGAGAAGGAATACAACAAGGAAAGAAATAAACATGGTGAAACTCTAGTTGTATTAGGTGCATACACATACCACGTGCTATCAGGTATAAGTTCTCAAATCTATTCCAAAAGCAAACTTAACTCCCTCCCATAGCTATTAGACATGGAATATGTTCATGATTTATCATGAATTCAAGTCAACCTAATATATTGGTTAGATTCATATTTTAAAATCCATAGAAAATTGTATCCTATTTAGTAATGCCAAAAACTACATAATTAGGGTTCTTTTGGCTGAACCATGTGGTTTTCAAATTTTACTACACCCATCCCGATTCAGGTGGGATAAAAAAACAACAAATTAAAGGCTCAGCAAGTAAGCAAGTCAATTAGATACAATTAGATATTTTTTTCCCAATGAATTAAATTATATATTTGATAATAACATGAAACAAAAAAACCTGGATTTCATCATATTATTCATCTTCTTCATATTATTCATTGTTCATTTCAAACCACACTCATCTCATTAACCATTAATATGAAACAGAGCAGCAAACAATAAAAAGAAAGATACCCATTAATAAAGAAACACAATGGCAATCAAAAACAAAGAAACTCATCTTAATAACACATCAAAAAACAAAAAAAAAACATGTTCCTTTATGGGTTACCATGGTAGAGAAGAGTTAAAAGTCA
The DNA here is from genome assembly GCA_023212625.1 of Styphnolobium japonicum. Classification (NCBI taxonomy): domain Eukaryota; kingdom Viridiplantae; phylum Streptophyta; class Magnoliopsida; order Fabales; family Fabaceae; genus Styphnolobium; species Styphnolobium japonicum. Next base: position 50,509,108 of record JALBWW010000003.1, read on the forward strand.
AGCCAAGCGCTGCCTCCGGGATTGACAAATTGTTCGACGATGTCAATATGTGAAACCACTACGAATATTCCATTTCGAGCTTCAACTTGATAGAGATGATGAGACAACAAAACAAATTTAAAGACTAAATTCGAAAGTAAATGAAATAATGCATAGAAGCAAGACCAAAGAAGACGAAGAGAACGGTTTCCATAATGTTGCAAAGAACATAAATCTAACCTTTATTGGAAAGAAATGATAGCTCCAAAGCATCGAACCCCATTATCATCAATTACAAAGATTAAACGTAGAGAAATAAAAAAAGATTTGGAATTGAAAGAATGGAAGACAGATGGTTTCGTCGAGCAGAAGTAGAGAAAATAAAATGGGTAATGAAGATTGGGCAGTGGAAAGAACTTCTCTCTTGGAGAGGGAGAAATTATTACTCTCGGTGGAAGTTAAAAGGTTCAGGTGGGATGTTAGTGGTCGCATTCTCTATGAGAATCACTTATTTCAGCTTAGACTTAGATGAGCTCCGAAGAGGTCTAGGAGCGGACCGGACATGGGTGGATCTAACAACCTTCTTCACATCATACTTAACAGATGAGAAGGCACATATCAAGGCGATCACCATTGTTGGGTAGACGTACACAGCTTTTGAAGGATCAGAACTTAATGGCTTTCCTAAAATCCCTTCCTTGACTAGACCCCAAATTACAAGAAGTGTCCTAAACATGCTCATTCTCCCCGGTTTTAGAAGACCCATAAGTGCTCCTGCCACTGAGAAGTAACTTCCTGCAAGAACCTGGTAAACAATCAATCTATTGAGATGAAAAGTATGAATAGAAACAGAGAAACATAAGCCTAATGGAATCATGTGCTAACCTACAATGAAATTAATTGAAAAATCCACAGGGTCTTGCATTAGGGCAGATGAAGGTAATCAAATTGCAAATAGGCAATAATAAAGAGAACAATTATGGGACCTGCACTCACCTATAATATACAACACATTTTATGTGACTTAGGAATTAATGCCTCTTTGATTGATCAACAGAGTATTCTCCACAGGACATGTATGACCTATGTTCACGCAAAGCACAGGACATGACCACAATGTTTCTATTACAAAATTCTCCACGGGGTGAATATGCATTGCATAATGATCTGATAATCAGCTCTTCCATGATTTAAGTCCAAAAAGTAGTTAACGCAATCATGATTCAAACTATGGAACACATCAAATACTGATCTATGTCGAACACTGTTTTTTTCCCCAGTCCTAGCCACAATTCAACTACCGAACCATCAAACTAACGGAAAAACGAATAAGATTTTGTGTGATAGATAGAACTTAATGGACGTGGCTCTCCATGAGAGAACCAAACCATCAAATTTTTGAATAAATTTGTAAGGCGAGGCGAGTAGTGCATTTTGGCATAAATTGGCGTTGGGTTTGCAGATTAATCAGGAAGGAGTTGTAGGTGGTTAATATTGAATAGGAAGAAAAGGAAGGAGTTGGGAGTACCTGAAAAGAGCGATCTGAAAGATGATGAGGACGAAGAAGATGCGAGCTGCTATTGACGAAATATTCTTAGAATTCGAAGAAGACGATGATGATGGTATGGTGGAAGTTGGTATGGTGGAATGGAATTACAGCGACAGGGGGAGGGAGTATCCGATGCTTCTCGACGTGGTGGAACCTACCTGCGCCCAACGGGGTTGTTCTCTTCTGTGCCCACCTCTTCCCCATAACGGGGTTGCAATTTTTAATACTTTATTTTGCATTTAATCTATTTTCACTACTTTAATGCAAAAAAAAAAAAGTAAATTCAATTATTTCAAATATAGTGTATGCTTATACCTACCATTGACTTGTTGAAATTATTTTAAAAAAAATATTATAATTTTCTTTTAGAAAAAGACTATTCATATGTAAAATTGTTGAATAACATGTTAATTTATATAAAAAGTATAACATTATATAGATTTAAATATGTAAGCTTTTATTTATTTATTGTATTATTTCATGTGTAACAATGTCGTTGAAAAAAAAGTTTTAAGTATTTAATATCATATCAATCACACTAAAATTTTGTTTTTATTTTAAAACTGAACTTGTTATTTTTTAACATTTAATTTATAAATAAAGTCTTTAAATGAATTATTTTAAGAATAAATATATTATGATGTGTTTAAATTTTATGTACTCTCAGTGTAAAATTTTGTAAAAAAAACTTTTCTATATTGTAGTAACTAATTTTTTTAAGTACAAATAAATTTTGTGCATTGATAGATTATTAAATATTATTAAATGATTATGGCTCTCTTTGATAAAAGTAACGGATAATAGATAAGTTAGCTGATAGCAGATGAGCTTATAGTGGATAAGCTATCAAATTGAATTTAAAGTGTTTGGTAAAATTAACAACTGAACTAATCGATAAATATAAAATGATATTTTTAATTAATGCTTAAATTTCTTTCGTCAATATTAAATATGATAAAAAAATTATTAATTATTTATAAAATAAATTTATGTTAATTAAACTAATTATTAAGATATTTAGAAGTTAAATTTTTAAAATTTATATTTGAATAATCTAATTTATTTATTTATTATCATTAAAATATTTTTTATTGGTTAAAAATATTATTTTAACTTTTCTTTTCATCTATTTCTTCTTTATAAAGATATATGTAGTATGAAAATATACGTAACAACATACATATATATAATTTTTTAAATATATATACGCATAAAAAATATATTTAATCAATATACATAACATAGTTTTTGTAGTGCAGTATAATAATAGACATATAACAATAGTATTATAATTAAAATTAAAGATAATCTTAATTATATTTTATTATATTTACTTAAATTACATAAACTTATCAAAATTAAAAGCAGTTGTAGAAATGCAAGTTACAGGAGTATACAACAAAAAACCAAAAGACATAATGAGAACTTGATTTTTGGAGGAAAGATTGCATTAGTGTTTTGCCATTTTTATCTGCATAATTTGTCCTATTCCTATCAATATATTATCAAAGTTGTAGCTTTTATATATTTTAAAAGTTATGTGGCATTTGAAGCATAATAGATTGAATCGGTTGTTCCACAAATCTCTTTCGCATTTAGGTTCTTTGAATTAAAATCCCATATAAATTCATTAGGAAGAAGAAAACATAACAATCATAAACATAAAACAAGAATTGATAGATGAGAAAGAAAGGAACCTGTAAAAGAAAAAAAATTAAGAGGTTTGTAAAAATAAGAATAGCGATCGACAAATGAAGGAGGAATAAGGGGCTGCCCACGAACTACAAAAATCGTCAGACGTAAAAAGTGAGAGTGTAAGGATTAATATTTTTTTATTTTGTTTAATAGAGGATAGGAGTCGAATTTAATTAAAATAATAAAGGTAAAAACGAGAAAAAAAATAATACACTATAAGCTATAAACTCAAACGCTACTTCAAGTAGCGTAAAAAAAAACACTATAAGTTACTAAAAAAATGCTATAAATTATTGATTATTAAACAACTTTATTTTTTTAAATTTGTTATCCGCTAGTCAAATCCGTTATAAGCTTACGAATTTGACTTATCAAACAAAGTCTATAATGTTTATGATTTTTGCTTCATAGTAACAATTTCTTTATGTATTATCAATAGCTTAATTTAAAGATGTGAGGTCATGTTTGGTATACCTAATAGAATAATGTTTGATAGTATAAAGTAATAAGATAATACCTGATAGTATAAAAGAGTTGACAAACTCTTATACTATCAAGCATTTCATGATTAATGTATGAATTTAATTTCAATCAATTGTAAGTGTAAAGTTTTTTTTATACTATCATCCAATCATGTACTGACAGGTCATTAAAAGAGTTAGACTTTTTATATGGTTGTTGTGATAGTCAAACTCTTTTAATGATTTGGCAACACATGATTGGATGACAGTGTAAAAAAACTTTACACTGACGGTGAATTAAAATTAAACTCTTAATGTATAAATAAATTGATTGTATAAATAATTATTTCTCATGACAAAATTACCTTTTTACATATAAAAAAATTAAAATAACATTCAGCTCACACTCACCTCCTGGGCTCCTTCCATGGAAGAAGGGTAGCAGCCCTTGAAATTTTAAAATGAAAAATTCATAAACTTGTCCAATCCACCATTTTAAAAAAATAATTACTAATATTTCTTCTCATTGAATCCAAGATGTGCTGTTACGAAAAGGAAGATAGATAGCAAAAAAACAAGTTTTTTACTCTCCACAAGCTCAAAATACGAAGAAATGAAAAATGAAAAGAAATGAAGAAATGAAATACAAAATGAGTGCTCCTAGTTATTGAAATCATTAGCCAACAAAATAAATGAAAAGGAGAAAATATGGATTGGTTTAAGGAGAAGCATTGGAGATCGTTGTTACTCGTCATCCACGACATCGATCGTCATCGTTGAATTGGTCTGGATCATGGTAGTGGTTTAAAGTATAGTTGTCATCATCCTCTAAGATCTTCATTAACATCACTGTTACGGTTGCCGTTGCTATTGTCATTGCTATGGTAGTGAGGAAGCTTCACAGTGAATGAAATGAAAGATGAGGGTATATTTAGAATAAAAATGTTAGCATATCATATCATTTGAAGATAGTCTTATCCTATAACAATAGGATAAAAACGTGTGACCTGATTTTATTATTCATGTCTTTATATCAAACACCTTTCAAAAGGTTAATAGTATTTTCTCATACCATCGGGTCATTCTTGTTCATCTTCCAAATAGTATTTTGTAGTCTAGGAATGAAATTTTTTTGAATTAAAATTGTTAATTTTTCTTTTCAAGCTTTAATATTTAATAATTGGTATATCAACTTTTCAAACGTGTAATTTCAATTTTATATAAATGTTAGCGTTTTGATAATTCTAATCTCGTTCCAATCAAATCACTACCTTAAAAAAATTATTTCTTCCATTATTTCAAGTAACCTGAATAATAGTTTACGCACTATATAACACTCGCGCGGAAAGACTCCAGTAATAGATTAGTTGTGGAGCAATTCTTGCATGCCCCCCTTGTTTTTAAAAAATGGTAATATTACATAAATATAAATCTTATTCATTTTTCAACCAATGAAAAACTCAAGCGTTTTGGCGTTTTAATGCTCATACTAGCATTACCTAATAATTTATTAAGAAAAAGGAGTTCTGCTTGTCAAATTAAATCAACAACTGTTAAAAACAAAAAACAAAAATTGTGCCATTTTATTTATTTATAAATATATGTTTTTGTTGTTTTAACATTTTCTTCACTCCCTGTAGTCTAATATGAGTCACCTATAATTTTATTTATAAATCTCAAAACCCTCACTCCCCCTTGTTCTCGTGGTAACAGATAAACCCAAAGAACGATGGCTCTGCCTTTGGCTCTAGCTACATCTGTTCACACAAAATCCATGGCAGTTGTTCAATGTTTATCATCTTCTCATCAGAGTGAGCGCTTCCTCGTTGGCCAATCCATTCCCGCCACTCTTACATTGCCACACAAACCTCTCTTCTGCTCCGTCCTTCTTTCCTCTCGCGGTCGCAACCTCTGCTCTGCAATTGCCGCCGCATCATCATCTTCCAAAAGGAAAAAGAAGGTGCAATTTTTCCATTTTTTCCTCTTTTATTTTTCCCTGGGAAATTCGCGTGATTGACTTCCCTTTGAATATTTTCGAATGCAAAGTTCAGAAACAAGAGCAGGAAAAATAGGTTTATGGTTGTTTTTATAAGATTTCCAGCATAGGATAGGATACGAGGAATGGTGAAATCAAATTGCTTTCCATTACGTCCTGAATTTATTGTACTAATCAATCCATTTTTGAGCTTCAAATTTGAAGGCTGCTAATGTTAAGTCCTTGCTTCGTGTTGAATGCTTGAATTTGTGTCACTTAGAACTATGATGCACCGATACTCTAAAATTGGTGGCGTACTCGTATCGTGTTGCGAATCCGTATTGGATACTTGTATCATACAGCATCTAGCCATCTGCCATATTTTTGGACTATTTATGAATATTTTTTTGGCGGATAAATGAAAATGTTCAACTACCATATTTTTCGAGCTAAGCAAGGAGGGGAATTTCAAGGTGGGAGGGGGAGAGGAAATTTCAAGAGAGGGAGAAATGATGAATGACAATTTTTTTGTGTGTTGATTTTGAATTGTGACATTAGAAATGATTATGAATTATGTGGTATTTTTTACATATTTAAATATTTTAATTAGTATACCTTGCTTTATCCGTATTTAAATTTTTTAAAAATTTAGTATTGACGTATAGTATCGTATCGGATACAATACTTGAACCTGTATCCATGCAACATAGGTCACTAGTTTGCAGACAACTTAATGACTTAAGTATATAAAGTAATCTGGTGTTTTCAAGTTCTTTGTGAGTTTCTTCCTTTGTTTTTTTCTTCTTCACAATTTTGTATTTTAAACTTCTTTCTTTATGAGGAATGCTTTTTCCATTTCCTTCTTTTGTTGTCATTGAATATTTCTGCCTATCTTTCTAGTTTTTAGCTTTATGTTAAGGTTTTCTAATTTCTACTGTAATTAAATATATCATTTGGTCACAAGTTAAGTTGTAAAGGAAAAGAAAAGGACAAAGAAGCTGTGTCTGATCTCTTGCTTTTACAGAAAAAATTGTCTCATAATCATGTTAACGAGGGGGAGGAGGAGGAGGATGCTTTTGAGCTGCTCTTCAAGCAACTTGAAGAAGATCTTAAAAATGATGATTTGTCAAAAGACGATAGCAATGATGAGATAACTGAGGAAGACCTTGTCATATTTGAACGTGAGTTGGAAGATGTACTGGGGGACTATGATACTGAAATGTTAAACTCAGTCACAAATGATACAGAAACTGGTAATGATCCAGGAGCAGATGACAATGATGATGATGATGATAGAGATGAAAGGTCAGTGAAGCTTAGAAATTGGCAACTGCGGAAATTGGCCAAAGCTTTAAAAGCTGGCCGCCGTAAAACAAGTGTAAGTGTCTTATTCATTAATTTTATGAATTTTTAGCGGAAACTTGCTTGTGCACTTGTTGCAAACACCCTTTCCTTATCTTTCTCTTTGTTCCAATTTCATTTCTTTACATAATTGTTCATATTCTGAACGAATAACTAATACAAATATCTTTATGTTTTTTGGACCATAACTAAGAGGAATATCAAATGATGGGATTGTCTGGTTACACTTTGCAGAGGTTAAGTGTTTTGGTTTCTGCCCTGCTTGAAGTGCCTGGGATCATTTTCATTTGAATAACACCAAATATGTTTGAGAAATCAAAATCTGTCTCGAAAAATATCAACCTTTTGTTTAAGCCATTTATCCCAATATTTTCATTAATATGATGCATCTTCCTATTTTTCCCCTGGAGCCTGCCTTTTTATGGTAATTGGTAGACAAAAGCTTCCTATAGCCTGATTTATTTTTAAGTAGATGGAAAAACTAGATGGACCAGCCAGGTTGGGTTTCTTCTTGCTTCCTGAATGACCTAGAGTCCTGATTAAAGGTTATTCATACTAGTTATTACAAAGGATCTCTGGTTAATTTGCAAAAATACATTAAACTTCAACTTGGATTTTTTCTTTTTCAAATGTTAAGATTAGGAACTTGGGATATAATTTTCTTGAAAGGGATGCAAATCTGAAGGTAGTCATTTTGTGTTCAAATGATGAAGAAAGGAGGAGGGGGGGGGGGATGAAGTAAAACCTTTCTTTTGTCAGTCCCTAATATTAACTTCTGGAATCTGTTCCTCAAATTCATGTTCATTTTGCAGATAAAAAATCTTGCTGCCGACCTTTGTCTTGATAGGGCTCTTGTTCTTGAATTGCTTCGTAACCCTCCTCCAAATCTCCTAATGATGAGTCTATCATTAGCTGATGAACCCACAGCAACAATGAGTTCACCTCAAACTAAACCCATAGAGGCTGTTCATGAAGAAACAAGTATGGATCGTGCCGAATCTGGACCCAAGGCTAAAGTACCTGTTCATACCATGCAACATGGATGGTCTGCTCAAAAGAGATTGAAAAAGGTGCAAGTTGACACTCTGGAAAGAATTTTTAAGAGATCAAAGCGGCCCACTGTAAGTAAAGTTTGCCATGCTTCAATATAACAAGTTTTATGATAGAAGATCATTCATAACTAACTTATACAATGCTCTCTTCTAAGAGCAATTCCCTCTTGAATAAAAAAATTTGTGGCAGAAACTTCAAATAAATGCGCATGCTTGTACAACTATGCCAGTTTTAAGCAAAAGAATGTAAGATGTATACTATTGTCTACGTTTCATGATCATGTGCTAACTCGTTGGAAAATCCCATGACTTCTACTGCAATTACCAAAATGAAGGTCAATCAATGGTTCGCTTTTGCAGTGCTCAAGCTAAATAATTCGTGTTAGTGTGAGAGAGATAGATAGAGACCTCAAGAGGATGGGGAGATGCAATATTGTTTTTTCTTAAAAGTCATTACACACTACACATGCACAAGGTCTTACCACGAACAAAAGAAAAAAAGGAACGAACAAACCCACCCAGACCAAACCGCTATGCTTTCCATTACTACTTAATAATATGATATATCTTGCATTTGGTTGTGGCAAACATGAGTCTTGCTAATTATTATAATTATTTCACTGTTTTCCGTAGTTAACTTCGATATCCTTGTATGTCTGTTTCTTGAATCACAATGCAGAATGCAATGATCAGTAGCATCGTGCATGTAACCAACCTTCCTCGCAGAAGAGTTGTTAAGTGGTTTGAAGACAAACGTGCTGAGGAGGGAGTTCCAGATCATCGTGTTCCTTACCAGCGTTCTGTTCCCGAAACTGCTTGAAGATTTTATTTTGTTTGATTTGTTTTTAAATAGATGTGAAGTATATGAGAAGTCTTGTAAGTGTATAGAAAATTATGTTTCACCAACCTTGGTCATGTTTTGGGGGTGAGTTATGGTGAGGAAGTTGAAGTAATATGACAGGTGATTATTGGTTATGGCCCTAGCTATTGACGGTGGAGCTGCGGTCACCTGGTACTCAGTGTGCAATTTCGGTCCTTTAGATCCAATCTCAAAATGAATAAGTCGTCACACAAGGGGTTCTCTAGTTAGTTCTTTTTGGTACAAAAGAGTCTTTTACCCAAAATGTCAATATCAATATAATTTTTCTTAGGCTTTACGCAATGTTGCACGAGCAGATAATCCATCCACCCAAGTGTCAGGTTAGCACTTGGGCTTGCAAAAGTTAAGATATGTTGGTCTTCCCCACCGTCAAACCTCAGACAATATATAATCCACTTTTTTGGTTATTTTCTCCAAAATGTAGATATAGATATTTAATTAATAAAATGTACTGCTTGAATTAATAAACGTCTAATTGTGGTAACTTTTTTAGTTTTGTTCAATCATTATTACTAATTTTAACTCAATAACATGGGAGATGTTACGGGCAAAAGAGTAAGGGAAAATTGACCTGTGGACTTGTTTACTATAAAAATAGTTAAAGATGAAATAATGAAAGTAATTGGAGTTTAATTTTGAATCATTATTAGTATAAAGTTTTTTATATTTTTATTGAGTCATATATTTTCATGTTATTAAGTAAGTTTGATTATGATAGTGGATTAAAATTAAATTCAAATAATTATTTGGTTTAGGTTTTGAATTAAATAAATGTTTTCAGTGGCTTATTGATCTTTTTGCATAATTTTTGTGATAACAGATCTTTAACTGTTATTATCACAAATATCAAACCCGACTGCCTCAACTCTAACGGATATCTCAAGCCAATGTGATAAGATGAAGACTAAAGAGTAGTCCGTGACTCCGTAGTCCATAGTCCATAAATTGAAGAGGCCATAACAAAGATATTGAAATGGAGAAACAAGCCCACAATCACTCCGAATTTATTGGATTTGGTATCTCCTATAATTAGGGAAGGAGGAACTTTGAGAAGAAGACAAGGATTTACATCTTTTTAAATGATTGGTGTACTTTATAAAGAAAAAATATATATGATTGATAACCACTGATAAAAAAAAATTAAAGGAATAAATTTTTTCATATTTATCATTAAATGTTTGTATTTTATAAAATTTTAAAATCTTGATTTTTTTATTAACAATTATTAATTTTGTACTTCTTTAAAGTGCACTATTCTCTTTAAAGAATTCAAATATCTTTAAAAAAAACCTTCAAAGCTATTATATATATATATATATATAACGATTGTTAAATTAGTTATTTATTCTCAATATTTTCATATTTAATTTGATTTAATTTAATGCTTACACTTTAAAATTTATTAAATATGTTTCTATGGTTTTAAAATAATTCCCAATGTTAGACGCCCTTAGGTCATTATGGGAATTGTGATGGCATGAAACCGAAAAATAACTAAATGACAAATAATGATAATATGTGATAAATATAATTACTTTTTAATGGCATAATGAATATGATGTGACAAATATAATATAACATTTAATGAGGGGGATTTTTTAAATTTAAATTAATAATAATTATATTAAGCACGTAATTATTATTTTAATATTATAGATTATACCAATAGCTAGTGACATACATATAATTTTTCAGCATTGTACTAATTTTTTGGTACATGTAGTATTATAATCTTATTTTAGTTTAAAATGACATGTTTAAAATATGTAAGCTCCTTTTTGAATTATTTTAGAGTCTAGTTCTTGTTAGAAAACTGAAAATAATGTTTTACCCGAAGTTTTGAATAAATTATTTTTAACACATGTTCATTCAACAACCTTATTATACTTCATTATTGTACAACCAAACATTCCTAAAAAAAACTAAAAGCTAGTTTTTAAATGGGAATGTTCACATAATAGGTTTTCTCTCAAGGGAACTAATATTCATAAGAGTTTTGTTTCATGACAACAACTTTAATTAACTCTATCAGCAATATATATCACAATAACACGTAGTTTGAACTAAAATAAAATAAAATTGATCGCTTAAAAAATAAAGGGAAACACTCACTGTTAATAATATTTTTCTTCTATAGATTTTAGAGAAATTTAATGGGCGTCGGTTGTAACGGTCCACTTATATAATATAAGTAGGTAATAGGAAAGACTTGCAATTTGGTCAATGATCCAGTGCATTTCCAATTATATCGTATGGCACCGACAGCCGGTGAAAAGCAAACCGGGAATACCGGCAGCAGCCAGTATTTCGTCGGACAGCCTGATACCACTTCAGGAAATATTCGGCATGCCAATCAACGCATGCTTTCATTTCTCTTTTTCTACGAAGACCCTCGGGGTAATACGTGTCCAAATGTTATTGCATCTACTTAAAAGAAGTCAAAAAGTTCAATGGCCCGGCGAAAAAATCAAAGAAAATAACTCTAAATTTGATTAATCATTTTTTAATTTTAATTCGTATATTAATTAATTAAATGTTAAATTAATTAATTAATAATTTATTTACAATAAACTAATAAAATAATATAATAAAATGATTAATTAACCTAAAATAAGTTATTGATTAAATTAAATTAATAATTGATTAATTAATATAAGAATTAAAATAAAATATATATTCAATAATCAGTTATATTTGTATTTAAATTAAATTATGATATTATTTTATTTGATTTGAAAAATTATAAAACTCAAATAAAAATATTTTTTAAAAATTTAGGTTGAGCTGAACCGTACATGCTGGAGCTTGAACGGCTAAGATCGAAAGGCTTAGGAATGGCACAGGCAACCGGTCCGGCCGGTAAAAATACTTTACGTCAAAATAATAAAATAATAATGGAAGTGGGTGATAAAACAGCCAGGAAGTGGGTGATAAAACAGCCAAAGAAGAACTGTGAGTGTGCTAGCTGGAAGTGAAGAGAGAGAGAGAGAGAGATGGCGTATTGAGTGGGCGAAGATTTTGAGGCTTTGCCTTTGGCTTCACTCGTTGGCTCCAAATCTGACGATCGTGAACTCCATTGATCTGCAACACTTTCTGTGACAAGATGGAAGCAACTGCTGGAATGGTTGCTGGGTCGCATAAAAGGAACGAGCTTGTTCGGATTCGCCACGATTCCGACAGTGGGGTTAGTGTTTCTGATGTATCCCTTTTAAGGGCTTCACTTCATACTCATAGGATAGGATTTGTTGTAATTCGGAATTGGTAGTGATCAGATTGAATATTCTGCATCAGCTTCCGTTTTTGGTATAGGAAGCTCTTCTATTGCTTGGGTTCTTTCTTAAGACTTCATTTTGTAGTTCAGATCTGGGTGTTCACTGTTGAGTATTTGTGGAAGTGAGTTTGACCTTGAAGTTCAATTTTTTATCCTTTCAATAGAAATGGGTGGTACAAGTTTTTAGTCGTTTTAGTAGAGACTATACATGCCTGATTTTTATTTTTTTTTGTGGGAAAGTAAATATGTGTCAGTACTGATCCCGTGGCTATCTTTATGCCTTGGATTATTTTTCATTTCCCCAAACATCTCAATCCTATTGATTTTCTTTTAATCTGATATTATTGATGAAATTTCCCTAATCACTGCAATCTATTTTCTGATCCTCATGCATTTCATCACTAATTTTGTCAAACATCAAGGTTATGAACAAATCAAACTTGTTTGCCATTTTTATTTGTCATCTTATAAGAAATTGATGTGGTTAGGCTTAAATTTTACGTGCATAATTCTAACTTGTATAATGCCTATCCTCTGCAGCCTAAACCCTTAAAGGATTTGAATGGCCAAATCTGTCAAATATGTGGTGATTCTGTTGGATTAACAGCCACTGGGGATGTCTTTGTGGCTTGCAATGAGTGTGCCTTCCCAGTTTGTCGTCCTTGTTATGAATATGAGCGAAAGGATGGGAACCAGGCTTGCCCCCAGTGCAAGACTAGATACAAAAGGCACAGAGGTTAGCTTGTGCTTATATGTTACTTTTGTTATTGGTCTGATCCTGTATCTTAATTTTGAAATGAGCATTATGAATCTGGATTTCAGGGAGTCCTCGAGTGGAGGGAGATGATGAAGAAGATGATGTTGATGATCTAGAGAATGAGTTCAATTATGGCCAAGGAAATACCAAGGCAAGGCGGCAGTGGGAAGAAGATGCTGACCTCTCTTCATCTTCTAGACGTGATTCTCAACAACCAATTCCCCTTCTCACCAATGGCCAGCCGGTAATGTATTAAACTTATTTTTAGCTTCTCATTGTAGTTGCTGTTTATGGGTCTTACTTTAGATTTGTCTGCATGCTTTTACCTCTCCCTCTGTTTGGTTCTGTGGGTGTGTAAGAGAGAGAAGGAGAAAGGGGGAATTAACAGAGCGAAGATTTAGTACAACATTTTGTTTCTAATTTTTAATTATTTCCTGAACTATTAATCTCTCTATCACTTACTCTTGTTACTTATCCAATGTGTTCAGTTGTCTTTAGTCTTGAGCTGTGATGTAGAAGTGAATAACAACCATCAAAAGATGTTATGATGAACTTCTTTTTTATTCACTGTAATTATTATTATATATGTTATGTATGTGGGAGTATATTACATGAAATAATGCATACACGCTACTTGTGTCTTTCATTGACTGCCAGTTGGTCAGTAATCCTCTGCTCATATTTGTTACTTCAGTTTGCAATACTGTTCACTAATTGTCTCTTTATAAGGTCAGATGTCTGGTGAGATTCCATGTGCTACACCCGATACTCAATCTGTGCGAACTACATCAGGTCCTTTGGGCCCATCTGAAAAGGTTCACTCACTTCCCTATATTGATCCAAGGCAACCAGGTATGGAGTTAACTTGAAGTGATGCCACGATATGATATTTCAGGGTTATTATGAATTTTCAATTGACCATATCTTTGTTATTGCAGTTCCTGTAAGAATTGTGGACCCATCAAAGGACTTAAATTCTTATGGTCTGGGAAATGTTGACTGGAAAGAAAGGGTTGAAGGTTGGAAACTCAAGCAGGAGAAAAATATGGTGCAAATGACTGGTAGATACACTGAAGGGAAAGGAGACATTGAAGGGACCGGTTCTAATGGAGAAGAACTTCAAATGTAAGCCACTTGTGCCATTTCCATTGGTGTTTAATGACGAAATGATCATAATTGGGAAGTATTGCAGCAATCTTTGCCTATTTAAGTTAGACAATTAAATTATTTTTCTTTGAATTGCATTCAAAGTCATTAGTAGTTACTTGCATTCTCTTTCTTACAAAGGTCGCATTTTCTTTCCCTGTTGCTATAGATTGTTAGTTACTCATGGTTGTAGTACATCATTTTGGCTTTTTTTTTGCTAGAAGTCTAGAACTATTTTTTTATTATGAAATTCATAACTTACAGACAGAATACAGTAGCTTTCAATACTTAAGCAGTTTGAATTTCATTTTTTTTACCTTAAGTTAATTGATTTTGTTCACGATTGTTCACGACAGGGTTGATGATGCTCGACAACCTTTGAGTCGTGTGGTGCCTATTTCTTCATCTCAGCTGACCCCTTATCGTGTTGTAATCATACTCCGGCTGATTATTCTAGGCTTCTTCTTACAGTACCGTGTAACTCACCCTGTGAAAGATGCATACCCACTGTGGTTGACGTCAGTTATTTGTGAGATTTGGTTTGCCTTATCCTGGCTCTTGGATCAGTTTCCAAAATGGTCTCCCATTAATCGTGAGACTTACCTTGACAGGCTTGCTTTAAGGTCTGGATTGCTCATTTTATCCGTGTTATGTTGGCTTTTCATTTTGGTTTAACTATGATGTGGCATTTTCTATTTCACTAATATTTGTTTGTGTTGTTTAGGTATGATCGTGAAGGAGAACCATCGCAGTTGGATCCTGTTGATGTTTTTGTTAGTACAGTGGATCCCCTCAAAGAGCCTCCTCTTGTAACTGCTAACACTGTTTTGTCTATACTTTCTGTTGATTACCCTGTGGACAAGGTTTCCTGCTATGTATCAGATGATGGTTCAGCTATGTTGACCTTTGAAGCCCTGTCAGAAACAGCTGAGTTTGCAAAGAAGTGGGTGCCCTTTTGCAAAACGCACAATATTGAGCCAAGAGCCCCTGAGTTTTATTTTGCCCAGAAGATAGATTACTTGAAGGACAAGATTCAACCTTCTTTTGTAAAGGAGCGACGAGCAATGAAGGTTGTTCTTGGGGCATCGTGTTTCATTTTCAATTAAATATTTATATCTAGACATCATGTTTAACGTACCAAGTGAAAACTTTGTTGACAACAAAGCATGCTGTTCTAGAACTTAAGCATATAAATCTTCTATGCTTCCCCCTGCACCCCTGGCTTTTCTTTGGGTACGTGGATATAGAAAATTAAATATAGATCATTTTGCTTAACAGAGAGAATATGAAGAATTTAAAGTACGAATCAATGCCCTTGTAGCCAAAGCTCAGAAGACACCAGAAGAAGGTTGGACGATGCAGGATGGAACTCCTTGGCCTGGAAATAATCCTAGGGATCATCCTGGAATGATTCAGGTATTACCATTTTATCCAAAATGCACATATATTCTCTGCTCTTTGTCTGTTATATTTCAAGTTAATTGTAATATTTTGTTGTATGCACAGGTGTTTTTAGGTCATAGTGGAGGGCTTGATACAGATGGAAATGAGCTGCCAAGACTTGTTTATGTTTCTCGTGAGAAGCGTCCGGGCTTCCAACATCACAAGAAGGCTGGAGCTATGAATGCTTTGGTTTGTCATGCTGAAGCTTCTTATTTTATTTGTTTTATGGTTTTCCCTGATGTATACTTTTGTTTTTCGAATGTCTTGTGTTGTGTCTTATTTTGCACTTATTGAGTTTATGGCCTTTATGTAGCAGTAGGTTTTGTTCATCAGCTCATGTTAAAAAACTGAACATATATATGGAAAATAACTTACAAAGTGATACTGTGATTCAACTTTGCTCAATGGTAGACTGAGTAACAAACTTTCTAAATCTGCTTTAGGATGTGATGTTGGTAGTTGATCATATGGATAAACAGTATTTCAGTTATAAGTGGAAATTATTGTTCTTCCTTTTTGCAAAACAATTAGGCATTTCCTTACTGTGCCATGGTTGGGTATCAGCATATCTAACTACGGTTTAACTTGTGTAATGTAGATTCGAGTTTCTGCTGTCCTGACCAATGGTGCATATCTTTTGAACGTCGATTGTGACCACTATTTCAATAATAGCAAAGCTCTTAAAGAAGCCATGTGTTTCATGATGGATCCTGTTCTTGGAAAGAAGACATGCTATGTACAATTCCCTCAGCGGTTCGATGGCATTGACTTGCACGATCGATATGCCAATCGCAATATTGTGTTCTTCGATGTAGGTCTCACTTTATTTTTTTGTAAAGTTGAAACAAGGAAAATATTTTCTTTTCTTGCATTGCTCTCAGTTGCTTTGGCTAAATTTTGTTTCCTTTTTGTACCTGTCAGATCAACTTGAAAGGTCAGGATGGTATTCAGGGCCCAGTCTATGTGGGAACTGGTTGCTGTTTCAATAGGCAGGCTCTGTATGGTTATGATCCTGTTTTGACTGAGGAAGATTTGGAGCCTAACATTATTGTGAAGAGTTGTTGGGGTTCTAGAAAGAAGGGAAGGAGTGGCAATAAGAAGTACATTGACAAGAAGAGGGCAGTTAAAAGAACCGAATCCACCATTCCCATCTTTAATATGGAAGACATAGAGGAGGGTGTTGAAGGTCAGCTATTATGAAAATCTTTCTCTTAACTCCCTTAGTTACAGTTGCTTATGCATGTTGAATTTCGTATGCTGAATTTCCTGTAATTTCGTTTTTCCCCTATACCACTGATCAACTTCACAGGTAATTTACACTAATTTGCTAGTTTGTTTGCGAGAGTTGTATACAGAATTGTCTGAAAGATGAGATGACAATGTCCTAACCTAGGTGATCTTTAATGCATTATTTTCCTTCCTTTTGCAGGGTATGACGATGAAAGGTCACTTCTTATGTCTCAAAAGGGCTTAGAGAAGCGCTTTGGTCAGTCCCCAGTTTTTATTGCTGCTACCTTCATGGAGCAGGGTGGCATTCCACCTTCAACCAACCCTGCAACTCTTCTTAAGGAAGCAATCCATGTTATCAGCTGTGGTTATGAAGACAAGACAGAATGGGGAAAAGAGGTGAGCATAGCTATTTGTCATTGTGCTTTTGATTCCCGTCCTGTGGAATAAAGAAATCTGAGGAGTGAGATCAATGGGTACTGGGTGGGTAGCCTGTGTTTAGTTTATTAATTAAACCTTCTCTGACTTCACCAGATTGGATGGATCTATGGCTCTGTGACCGAAGATATCTTGACTGGATTTAAGATGCATGCCCGTGGTTGGATTTCCATCTATTGCATGCCACCTCGCCCAGCATTTAAGGGCTCTGCTCCCATCAATCTTTCTGACCGTCTCAATCAGGTGCTTCGATGGGCCTTGGGTTCAATTGAGATCTTTCTAAGCAGGCATTGTCCCTTGTGGTATGGCTACAATGGGAGGTTGAAGCATCTGCAGAGGCTGGCTTATATTAACACTATTGTCTACCCCTTTACCTCAATCCCATTGATTGCTTACTGTACGCTTCCTGCATTTTGTCTTCTCACAAATAAATTTATTATTCCTGAGGTAAGTGATTTCTTCTGTCTCATTTCTCACTGATAAATTTGTAATTCCTGATGCGGTCTGATTATCGATCTGAGCTTTCTACATCTTGGAAATCCGTTAACATTTGGTTAATTTTGTGCAGATAAGCAACTTTGCTAGCATGTGGTTCATTCTCCTCTTTGTCTCCATTTTTACTACTTCAATTCTTGAGCTTAGGTGGAGTGGAGTCAGTATAGAAGACTGGTGGAGGAATGAACAGTTCTGGGTTATCGGTGGGACGTCTGCCCATCTTTTTGCTGTATTCCAAGGGCTCCTAAAAGTGCTTGCCGGGATCGATACAAATTTTACTGTTACATCGAAAGCATCTGATGAGGATGGGGACTTTGCTGAGCTTTATGTGTTTAAATGGACATCACTTCTTATCCCTCCTACAACAGTGCTTATTGTGAATTTGGTAGGGATTGTAGCTGGTGTGTCCTATGCTATAAACAGTGGTTACCAGTCTTGGGGTCCACTATTTGGCAAGCTGTTCTTTGCTATCTGGGTCATTGCCCATCTATACCCATTCTTGAAGGGTCTCTTGGGTCGGCAAAATCGTACCCCAACCATTGTTATTGTTTGGTCCATACTCCTTGCTTCGATATTCTCCTTGCTCTGGGTGAGGATCGACCCCTTCACCACTGACTCCACAAAAGCATCCAATGGTCAATGTGGCATCAACTGCTAGTTCTCTTGGAGATGAATCCCCCCCACCCCCCCTCCCCTTCCCCTTCTGTTTGGAGAGACTGAAGGTTGCAATTGTGTACTGTATATAACAAAAATTCAGTCTATCGAAGTTGTCTGGAGGATCGACCCCATTATGCATGAAAAAGATGAGAAAGACAAAACCCCTTTGTAGCATTCGTGTTGTGTATTGTTTAATTTGTTTTTACATGTTCCTTTCTCGGTCCTAACCAGAATAGTTATGTTGAGATGTATGTCGGTGTTATATTTTATGCCCACATAATACAAATTATTTATGCCAATAATTATAATGAAAGCAAACAAGGTGCTACTTGGTTCCCTTTGTGTCTGTCATTGTGAAATTCTAGTTTTGTTTTGTTTATAAAAGCACTTGTCCCTAGCCAACAGAACTAAAGTTGGGTCTAAGCCTATTTATAATAATTTAAAAATCTAAAAGCTATATGCAATTGTCTCAAAATTTAAAGGTGTATACAGTTCTTCTAGTAATTTGAATCAGAGACTCGTGAAAAAACGACGTTGTTCCAATAAATTCCGGATTTTGTAACTAAAATGAAAAAACCCCAAGCGAATTGGGGATTAGGGTTTCATTCTCTCAAAAATGGAGGGCATAACAGAGGGAGTGAACAATCTCAACATCTCGGAATCTTGATCCAAAAAGAAGGGTTCAACCGCATCCAACAAAAAACCAAAACCATTATTCCATTCTCAATTGCTTATAAATGTGATTTGGAGGGAAAAAATCCAATAATAGAAGAGAAATCCAAAATAACTTAACCGAGTGAAAATGCATATAGTATGCAACTCTTAGCTTCAATGGGATGGATAACTGGCCCTATTCCTCGTCATCGTTATCCACCAGTATCCTCTTGCACGCTTCGTAGCACATGAAAGAGATTCCTGCGGCGGGCACCAACTTCATGCAACTAGGTCCCAGGCCTCTATATAAACCCTGGATCCCTTCTTGTTCAAGTATGCTTGCAAGGGCATGAATCACATTTTTGTAAACCTGCCTTCCACTAAGAGCCCCTACTTGCATATGCTTGCGAGCCACCTCAAGAGGAAAAGTTGCACTACTTGAAATTGCACCAGCTGCTGATCCAATCAAAAGGGTTTCAATGTTGCCAATCTTCTCTTGTTTAAAAAAATTTCTGTATGCTTTCCGTAAAGTGTCATAGGCAAAGTAATTAGTGGCAGAATATGGAATGACTCCAATAAGACTGGGAGCGAGGCCCCTGTAAAGTTCCCCAGGACCCTCATCTCGAACTATTTTCAGGAATGCATCAAGTAGACCATCATACACACCTCTCTGCAAAATTACTCATCGAGCTTAACCTTTTCCCTTTTATTTTTAGGTAGGATGCTAAAACATAAATATGGGAAAGCAAGCTCTTGTATATTTTTATGTACATACCTGGATAGTTAGTCGAGTCTTGAGTAACTCAAGAGGATATGTGCATATAGTCGAACTCACTCCAGCACAGGCACCTGCAATCAATGATGCAGGAATAGGGAGTTTGGGCTCCTCCCCAGGCTTTGGTGATAGGTTCTTGTTAACTGTATCGTAAGCAAATAGCTGCAGAAACAGGTGAAAATATATTGAGATCCATAAAAACTACCATGTAAGATTTGATCACTGTCAGTCCAATAGATAGAAAAATTTCTTTTCACAATTAGAAGCATGAATCTCCAACAAAACATTAACAACTACAACAAGTACAAGAACAAAGAGACTGCTTTCTTTTTTCTCTATGCAAAATCAGATTGTATCCACGACTGTTTTCTGTACTCACAAGAATGGATCAGCAAAGGAAATGTGACCCAAACCGTCCATTTCTATAGCTCAGAAGTTTGAAAATCATGAGATTCTATGCTTCTCTACTCTAAAAACAAATTGTAGAAATACTCTCTTCAATGCAGAAAGGGCTCTTACTTGTATCATGTATGTGGTCTGGTAATCTATCACTAAATAAAATTAAGGAAGCTCATCATGCTAGGTTAACTTGGAGGAAAGTGACTTGTCTTAAAGAATATATTACCTGAAGAGGCAATATAACTGTTACTTAAAACCAAGGTCATCAAAAGCCATACTAACTGGCATGGCATCTATAGAACTGCTAAACATCTAGACTGATGCCATAAATGGAGAGATGGAGACCTCCCTCAGGAAGGAAGTTCACTTGAGTGCAGGGGTTTGACTGACTTATTAGAAGTTGAATTCACGAGTTAACAGGCAAAAATTTGTGCAACTTAGGTTAAAAGAGCATACATTAAGGGGAAATTGCACATGGACCTAAGTTGAAGGGCCATTTTAAATATTTAAGACCCCCACCTAAAAAACAAGGCACTATCATATGAAAGTTCTTTATCAACATAAATCAAAGCAGAATAAGCCCTAAAACTGCTACAGGATTAAAAAAGAGCCAGGGAGATAATATAGCATCCAATTAAAACTTATAAATAAAATGAATTCAGAGAGCAATAAACCCAACTATTTATCATGAAGATCGTTCCAGAGGAAGGAACATGACCAAATGCTAGCTAAAAATAATAACCCTTTCATTAAGGACAATGTAAATAAATTGTTGGAAAGACAAGCAAAAATATTGTAGGAGGAAACAGTTGAAGGTAGACAATATCATGGAAAGCAATGGTTATATTAAGCACAAATTTTCAATGTGTGGAAATCTTGACGAAATCATTAAAAAGGGTGGTCCAGTGCATGAGGCTCCCCCCCATAAGCGGAGAGGTTGTTTACGCAATTAGAACCCATGACCACCTGAATCTGAAAACATTATAACAGAAAAAGGTTTGAGGACAAAATTAACATAAACTACCAATTTAGATGTATTGTACTTCTGTTGAATGATAACATCGAATATCATAGCTAATCAGCAAATACTCACTCAATTTCTCTATCTTCATATAAAAATGATGCATTAAATTGATTTTTTTGGCAGACAAAAGGCGTCAAAGGCACACAAAACAGAAACTAATCTAGGAAAAGCTACTCCTGCCAAGTCATCAAGCAGAATCTGAGACAGTTGCTTAGGAGGAGTTTGATGGAGTTGATACTGAAGTACCCTTGAGTGAGAGAACCGAGCTAGCCAATCTGCAGCTCTATTTGCTTCCCAAAAGAGTACGACAAAGCTCCACGCACCATTGCTGCCTGAGGATGTTGCGAATGGCTCTAACAAGGGGATTACAAGGGTGATTATCATTACAACCATGTTCAATCATCTCCAAAGCTACCAGAGAATCAGCTACCAGAGAATCAGCTTCCAGAAAAACCTGCTTAAATCCACAATTCAATCCTAGCTCTAACCAAGAAACTAGACCCCAAAGCTTTGATGCATTGACTTGATTTTATCACTTATAAAAACTCATTTTAACTCCTCTTATCAGCTGTATATAACAAAAAAGTATTTAATTCACTAATTCCAGGGAACGCTTTCTAAAACCATCAGAAGATTTGGCCATTTGGGATATGGTGTCATGACCTCCCTGCCCAATCACTCATCAAACTTGTAGTTATCAGACCAGAGACTTCCAATATGGTGGATCATACAACATTAAAAAAAAAAAATCCAAAAATCATAGTTTAAGTCATCAGCACAGGCGATAAAAAAAAAAAGATTCAAGAATCTGTTAAACACTCTTCTTTACATTGAAAATACGAATGACCCTCCTAAAACAAATCCTGCCAATAGTAGTAAATCCATGACATAAAGAAATGCACAAACAAACCAAGAATACAATAAATAAAAATCCCACGCTTAATATCAAAACTAATGATTAAATAGCAAACAGACTTATTAAAAGTGCATAATACATAGAAAATGATATCAGAAAAGCAATCAAGTAACCCATAAAAAAAACAACCAAGTAAAGTAGTAAACTATCAACACTATCTATCATATACGGATAAATGAAACAAAACTTTCAAAGTCATGTATAATATATATATTACCTCTATGGCCTTGCTAGGTGCAACCCGAATCACATTAACGAGATTGCCCCTAAACAATCCCTTCCACCCATCAGTATTCATAATATTCTGGAACACCTCAGTAGTGGAATGGCCACTGCTTCCAACCATTAAATGAGTCCTTATAGTCTCCAATGGTGCCACAGCGGTGCGTGACACAGCCCCAGCCATTGCTCCACTAAACAACCTCCTAAGCGAAGGATTCCTGATCTTAATTTTCAGTTTAAGCCCACCCTTCTTCTTCGTCTTAACCCTTTCCTCCTCCTCCGGAATCCCAACAATCTGAACTTTTCCCAGCGATTGCACATACTTGTCGTACAACTCATTGAAGGGAAGTTTCACGCCACCATTGTCACGGGAATCAGAAGAGTTTGGTTGAACACCAAACCCCATTCCCATCTGACCAACGCTAGCAAACAAACCTCCCGGGTGATAATACCCTTCTTGAAGACTCCATTGAGACCCCAAATCGCAGACAGAGAAAAACCCATCTCTTTTGTCATCAAATAGTTGAATTCCTCTCCTACCCATCAACCAGAACCTTGTGATAAAGCTCTTTTTTTTTCTGATAGGGCTTAATGAATGAATATAGAAATCTATCTCACGCTCATGGTTTCAAGGAGATTCGATTCCGGGTACAAATGGGCATGTGAAAATAATCATTCTACGCCAAAGGGTGTCGGAGAAAATCGAAAACCGACACTGTGGTTTCGAGAGGAAGAAGAAGAAGGTTCTAGAGAGAGGTGGGCGAATCTGTGTGTCCCTTCCTCTCTACTCTACGGATCTTACGTTATATATCGCAATCGCAGGTTTTATTTGCTTAGCTGCTGGCTCTGCCGCTTGGTGGGTTGAGAAGTTAGGTATTTGCTCTCAGCGTGTGCCTCGTTGCTGTTCCACCAAAACCTCAAATGCGACACATCACACATGAAAGAGATCGCATTTTGACGTCGTTTGACTTCTTTTCTAATTTTCTTCTGTTCCTCACATATTATTATTCATGTCGTTTGCATTTATTATATTATATAACTGCTATATATATTTTTGCATAACATAAAATTTCAAAATAATTACATAAACTTGAGAATGTACAAGTATAAGTTACACATAATTCTTAGAAGTTATTGTTTAAATTAATTTTAACATACCAAAAATAAGTTTTTGGGAATTGATTTGATATATAAATGAAATTATTTGTTTATAAATTTATAAAATAAGAATTAATTTATTTTTGAAATATTTTGAATTTAAGTTGTATGATTTTTTTTGATGATTTTATCCTTATTAGTTTATATATTTTATCTATTATTAGTAAGGGTAATAAAATAAATTCTATTCATCTTTAAATTTTAAAGTGATCTAATTATGAAAATTAATTTATAAATCAATCTATTCAAATAACATTTTTAATAATGAATATAAAACATTAATTTCTAAATTAAATTAAACCAATTTTAAATTTTTTTGTCCTTAAAATATTTCATAAGATAACTTGCATTGGTCTGAGTGGTAGGATTAGAATTATTTTAAACATTTTATCTCGAATTTGATTCTTGAGGCAATGTGTGTGAATAAAATGCAGATGAAAGAAATTCTCGCTTCATGTACCTGACTATATTTCGTAAGATTATTCTTTTGTTTTCTAAGCGAATGAATATCTTAATTTACACACACAAGAAAAAAAAACAAATAGTTGTAACCAAAAAGAAAATGAAGCAAATAGGTAGTGGTTTTAGAATAATTTTTATCACTAACAATTATAAAAAAAAAATAGTATGCATTTTAATAAATTTATCTATTTTTTTTTTATGAAATAATAATTGCATGTGCATTAAAAATAAATAAATGTTGTGTATTGTGGCAAAATGTTATAATCCGATTGGAGGAAGAATGTTAGCATGGCACCGATATATCAAGATTGTAGAAGATGAAGCTTGATCACGTAATCGTCTTCGATTCTTCATCAATTATCTACCCCAAGTTTCAAAAGTAGTAACCATTGGTATTGATAGATATCCAAACCAAATTATGATTAGAATTAATTAAAAGTAGAATTTAATTGATTTGGTTTGATTTGTTTTAAAAATTATTATAAGAATTAAATTTTAATTGATTTGAAAATTAATTATTATATTTGAAATACATTAAAAAATTGATTTTTTTTATTTTATTTTACTCTTAGATCATTATAAAATAAAAAAGTTAAGTTATTGGGATAAAATCAAATAGTTAATAATAATAAAATAATCAATTTAAATAATTAAATTTAAAATCAGATCAAATCATAATAAATTTTATTATATTTGAAATTTTTTGTAAATTTAACTCATTAAAATCTATGAAATTTTAAAAATTAAATAATTTTTTATTTTCTAATATTCTAAATATAAGATTTAATTTACAAGTCAAATCAAATCTCATTTTTTATATTCCATTCTCATTCTTAATATTAGTTCTCTTCGTATATATCTCTTTTTGAAATATGATAATTATAGCGTGGATGAATACTCCCAAAACATTCAGCGATACACAATTATTTACAGTTTTACACATCTCAGTAATTTCTCTCTTTAAACATGACCATGATATAGCTTACGGTCCTAAACTCAGATAACAACTAGATATGATATGTACATACAAAAAAGTAAATATTTAAAATCATTCTGCAGATAAAAGTATAAAACTATCCAGCATAGACTTTGTCAATTTTCTAATGATGTTTAGGTGTAACAGTATCAAAAGAATGCTAAAATTTGTCACTGATTAATTTACCAACCGGACTGTTTTGCATTTGAATTTTTTGACCTTTTCATTTTTTCCTTCTCTCAAGCTAACAATCAACAACCAAAGTCTTGCTTTCCACTGCAGAATTCAAACGCTGATGAAAACTTGCGCACATTCTGCCATTAAATTACCACGTGCGGAGATAAGCTACGGCACGTGATTCTTGTTGGTTTCTTGGGCTGCCATGATTAATGTAATCAAGTCAAACTGCACATTTCTTATGGGCTGGTTTCTTGATAGGCCTTTAATTTCGAGGTCAATCAATTTGAAAGCCCCCTTGGCCCAGAGAAACAGGCCCAGGCTAAAATGCTGATGAGTGATGAAGATGAACCCACATAAACAGAAGAATAAGATAACAAGGCGATAGATGAAGAGCAGACCGAAGCTAGAGATAATACCGATTTCCTTTTCCTTTTTCTCCATCCGCTTCAATATTGTTGAAATCGGCCTGTTCAAAGTATTTTATGTGATTTATATGTGTTGATTAATGGTTTAGGCTTTTGTTGTCATTTATGAAGGTCCAAATTAACTAATAATATGAAACAAAAATAAACGATAAAAAAGAGTACAAGATATGTGAGAGAGATTGGAATAGGATTGAGTGGGACAAACCCTTTATGAATAAAGGTATAATAAAGAGTTCTTAAGTGTCTTGGTTCATATAATCATAATAAAGTCATGTCTCTATCACATGACCTACTTGTGAATCTTTCAAAGTCATGTCTATAAGAGAACATATCTAGTAATAAAGATTAAAGGCTGATTGGGATATGCGAAGGAAAAGATATATAGTTGCACAAACTTTTTGAGGTTTGTATAATATTGTTAAAGTCGGACTGGATAGTGAACTTGAAAAGTTTTTGGTTCATGTTCAATTGGTTCAACCGGTTCCACCGTTTGGTCGAACCGGATGATGTCATAATTACATATTAAATAAACAAATATATATATATATATACATATATACATGACTCATAACATACATTACCAATAATAAAATGCATAATAAGATTTTGAGGTTTTAATTATTAAGTCTCATATCACTCTCAGTTGAGTAATTAAATGATTGAGAAATTAAAAAAAATTAAAAATTAAAAAAAAAAAAAAAGATGGCCGATTCAACCCGGTTTTATCCCGATTTAACTCGGTTCAACCTGGTTTTGCTCGATTTTGACCAATTTTGACCGGTTCAACCCGGTCCAACCATGAATCCGATTTTGGCATTGAACTATAACCGGATAAAGGACCGGTTCAAGGTCCGACCGGTCGGTCCGGTCCGGTCCGGTCTGGACAACAATGGTTTGTATACAATCTGAATCATTTAAAAAAGTTATAATAGAATTAATGTATTATCTAATGGCTTGCATAAGAATGTGAGAAGTGTGTGGGTGGGGACAGATGCAGATTGAAGTATTGAGAAGGTAAAAAATTAAATAGATGAAAGACTAAGTGGTCCTTAGTTTTTAAATTAATAAACTCAATGTGAAATGAAAAAAAAAAAAATACATGTTCATCTCTTTTACTATGGCTAAAACAGAACAATAAATTATAGAATGGATAGGAATATGTTTTTTCTCAATGAAAGAGGACACAAGTATGGTAAATTGTCTTTTCAAATAATCACGCTGGGGCAAGACACAAACATGAAGAATACTTTTGCAAGGAAACCTTTAGAGGTTTATAGGTTTATCAAGTTTTTTCCAATTCATGGAGGGACAAGCACCCTGCTTGCCACCCCCTAAATCCATCATTGTGTAAGGGGATAAGTTTATACAAGTATCTTTACTCTTATATATTATACGCTCTTTCAATACTATGGTAATATAATGGTTGTACTAGAAATATTTCAGATCGATGCTATAGAAATGAAAAACTATATCCATAATGTCACCAATGAGGCATGAGTTGCTGCCAGAAACAATGATCTAACGTTAATAGCAGTTAGCTAAACCAGAAACGTTATATATCTTCGATTAACATGGGGTGCTACAGTCCATAGAATTGAATGTAATCCTCCACTTATTACCAATAGACGGTAGAGTTCATGCAAGAAAAGGGCTTTGCTTTCTCATGTTCCATTAAGACCTAGGTCGGCCGCTTTTTTATGGAAGTTTGAAATTTCCTTTCAATCTTTTAGAGGGTCACTTTCTCATTTTAATTTCATTAGCCAAGAAGCATGAATATGGTCATGAAGAAATGATCATAACCACGAACATGATGACATAATAAAATTTCATGTATCCACGTTACATTATGAATTGTTCAACATGTGTTCAATACAGATGCAGTTTATTTTTTATCTTTGTTTATAAAGGAGGTTTAAGACCTAGTGTGAGGAGAGAAAGGGTAGGTTAAAATGCAGGTAAAGGGACTTGAGTGGAATTCCTAAAAAGATTTGGTGACACTTGCACTACCCTTCTTAGACAACACAGCTCAATCTTTAAAGTGACTCAGAAGGGCCGGCTATGTTATGGCCTTACCTACCGTTATCATTCTCGTATATACAGTTTACCAACTAGAAGAGTCAAGTGGGATTAGATGCGACGAACTAAGGGAAAACTCTCAGCCATAAGAATCCCATATCTAGAATCAAATTAATTTTAACCGTGAATTACATGCCACGTGATTTGTATTCCTACAAGTAATGATTAATTTAAGTTTTAGAGTTAATACGTTGTGATAACGTGGAAAGCTCGACACATAGCCAGAGAGAGAGTGTGGTTGTGCAGCTTGATGGTTATAAATTGAGAACGGGATGTACCGCCAAGCAAAATCCTAAGGTGTCCTTAGCTGGAATCATCATGAGACTCTTTCCCCTTGCAATATTGTCAAGCCTATTGCTCAAACAAGTGAGCCTAGTTCTTGGGGACGTTGGTACTGCTGCATCTTATGGACCCCCATATATACGTGAGTAGACAATTCACTTCTTGCTCCAATTTAGATGCATTATAAACGAGTAATACAAATTCAAATTACATGCTTCACAAACAATAGTGGAAAGATAGAATACTAAATTTCTTGCACCCCTTGCACACGAAGACAAAGACCACTTCTTATGTGGTTTGCTTTCTCCTAATTGTTTGCTTATCATCTTTGCAGCTACTGCTTGTGATGGAAATAGCCGATACCAGTTTCCTCCAGGAAATCTCTTTGTGGCTGTAAATGAAGGGTTGTGGGATAACGGGGCAGCCTGTGGAAGGCGATACAGAATAAGGTGCGTGAGTGGAAACAAAAGGCCATGCAAAGGTGGTAGTATCGACGTTAAAGTGGTTGATTTCTGTGCAAGGTCGCCATGTCCCGACACCCTGCTCATGTCAACGGATGCTTTTGCAGCTATCTCACGCTTCCACAACGCAAAAATCAATATTGAATATACCCAGTTAGTATATCTATATATATAGATAGATATAGATATAGATATCTTTTATCTTCTCGATCCTCCACTGTCTTCATCCAATTTATCTTCTTAACACCATTACTGTTCATACAGGATATAACATTCAGACGCCACACCTTATGTACTACTAATAAATGGCATCATCAAGGCAGCCGCTGATTTGTTTCAGAAAACTGCATACAGAATGTGGGGGTGCTGTGTAACCAAGTATACGGTGCTTGATTGAATGTTCAATATTGTGACCTCAGTAGACTTCGAATTTTGTTTAGTAGTAAGCAAGATTTTGCTTCTTGGACCCAAAGCATTGATCTAATAAAATATTAATTTTTGACCTGTGGTTTCAAAGATAAGTTCTTGTGCATTGATGCCCATGTCAATGACACTGTTAAAAAAGCAAATTAAAATAGCATAACTAATAATTAATTTGAGATACTGTTAAAAAGCAAATTAAAATGGCATAACTAATAATATAATTGGAGAAAAAAAGAACTCGGATTTGCCTGGACTCGCTACAATACAATTTGAAACTGGAATTGGACATACGCATCAACAATGTAACACTAGAAAATCAAGCATCATCACTAACCAGAAGCCGATTACATAGCCAAGATTAGTGAGCATGATGTTCTTGTCTCTGGCACTCCCAATTTTCCCCTAGACTTTTTATACTTAGTGATCAGAATAGGCTAGAAAGAATTCAAAGGCAACGAAAAAAACACAAGATTATCATTGTGGGAATGAAATTCAAAGGTTGCTTCCAGAGGATATCTCCAGTCCTTTTAATGGCATTGTAATGCGTTTCAAGATTTGTGCAAAATGGCATCTCTCTTTTCGCATACTGTTTCATCATAGTATGAAGATTAGGGCTGCAAGCAAGACTGCAATTCTAATCTCTTTATGCACATGATCAAAGCCACCAAATGGTAGTAGTCCATAAGAATGCTAGTTAGTCATTATAGATATATGGGAAATTCAATGCTTTCATCACAGGCACAACAACCATTTCAGTATTTCACATCACATATTTCATCATTGGTCGAAAATAGAATTATTTTTTGGTAAGGAGGCACGTTTTACAGAAAAAAAAAATTTGTTTTATGGCCACAATTTCAGAAATCAACTACCACTTGCTTCGGAGATTGGTATCGGGAACATGTTAGCAACATCAAATGTTTGTTTTATTCATGAACATGCTCGAAACAATGGATTTTCCAAGTTCATCGCCAGATTTGAATGTTCAGATTTGCATCAGTCCACTTTACAAGGAAACAGAAGATTCATCGGGCTAATGGATTTTGACCATGAATCTATGAGTAATCACACAAGATGAGGCTTAAACCAGCTCCACTGAGTCAAACCCATGATCCCTTTTTGGGCAAGGTCTTAACCAGTCATATTCAATATGAGTGGGCGTTATCTATTCATAATGGGTCATCGCAAAATTCAGCTCAACATCCAGTATCGGTATACCCACCACTAAGATCTCTATTGCTTTGATCTACATCTTGCAGGCACAAATTGAGTATATAAAGCACGCCAGTTAGCATACAAAAGAGAAAGTGGTAGGGAAACACATCATCAACAAAAAAGGCCAGCCATACAAGTGAGCAGCTAAGTGCTGGATATATACTTAGAATAACCACATCCTGTAGTTAGTGGCAAAGTGTTAATTTCAAGTGGTGCAACCACAATGGAATAACCTTATTACGATTTAAGATAATCATTCTCCAAAGTAATGACGGAAAAAAATAATTCAATTAGTAAAATATGAGGCAAGATCCGATTTGATCTTTCCCATTCTCTGGTAATATTTTATGCACAATAAATTCAACAGCCAATTTGTCTTGTCAGACTAATCCTCACGTTTTGAAGACATACTCTTCATAACAAGAGTAAATGCGGTACTATACCCTATTTAGAGAGACTTCCATAACTCGTGCCTCTCTTATCCCTCACATCCTTGTAAACCATTAGATAATGTTTGGAATCTTACTATAATTTTTTTCAAATAATTTAAATTATATAAATATCTTATAAACATATACTGCTATTATTTTTTGAATTTAATTTTAATTCATTGTCAGTTTAAATTTCTTTATAATATTATCCAATCATATTTTGGCTTTAATTATTTGTTGTGATAGTGAAACTCTTTTAATGATTCGACAATACATGATTAGATGGCAGTGTAAAGAAACTTTACACTAACGATAGATTAAAATTAAAATCTTTATATATATATATATATATATATATAATTGTAGTGTAGACCCTCATATCTATCCCCAACTTTTCCAGGAAATCAAACTGACTCTGTGAATAAGCAGAGAGACGCGCATGCACAATCACAAAGCCAGCCCAAAGAAAATGAAGAGATGCAGAAAGAAGGATAAGGACAAGAGGCTCCACAGCAGCCCCTACATTGCTAAGACCATAAACTTTTTCTAGACGTGCGCCTCCTAAGCCATGCTTCTTTACCAACCAATATTTTCATTGGCATCAGCTCCAACTAATTAAAGTGGGTATAAGTAACGTTCTAGAGCAGAGAAATGCCAGGAAAACAGAATTTATTCCTTCCTTATTATACGTTCTCTCTGTTTACACTACCAGAATGATGTCATGGAAAATTTGTATCTTTCTCTCATACAACATAACACTATCATATTTTTAAGGAATGAAGAAAAATGACAGGATACAATTCATACTTGCTTATATACATCCTCTTTTGGGCTGTATCTTTAGGGCCACAGAGTAATAAATTTATCAATCCTTTATGCCTACTAGTCATGCAAAATCTGATACTAACACATCATCTTTAATTATTTTGATATTATGTCGTCTTGTTAATTTTTGCTTTCCTTGTCTTTTGGTTTTTGCTAATGACATAACGCCTGAGCAGCAAAGATGGGGAGAGGGAAGCTGAGTCTGAACTCACACAAAAAGGGACAAACTTTTTTCGAAATGTAAAATGGTAGGGGCATTTCTCAAGTGAGTAACAAGAAGAGAAATGATAGATAGATCATGTAATGCCATGCAATTCGTTCTTATCAAAAGGGCTAAGATATGAATGTAGCCAGCAAAAAATGGAGACCGGAGCAGGAGCAAGAGCAAAGAAGAAGTGTTAGCCCAAGGTTTCTTGTTAGCATTTATTTTATGATGATTACAAACATTATTTTATCATTAACAAGGATTGCTTACACTTGATCCTAGTTAAAAGATTAGTGCAGATTTATCAAAGCCTCAAAGTTGACATTCTCAAGATAAACAAGCTGACAAAGTCTGGAACCAGTTGCTGGATGGACAGAGAATAGCATGCTTGGTCTGCTCAAGCTGCAAAGCTAAAAACACTGATGAGCTGACTCATGAAGACAAGATGAGCCGGCTCATTGTCAAAACTCAGAAACACTCTGTTGCACTCTGTTTTTGTTCTCTAGCTGCAAGATGATTCTAGAAGGTTTCCCAAGCTGCCAAATCATTAGAATATTCTTTGGAAGGGCTGGAATGATACCAAACAAAAGGGAATGGCAGACACAAAAGAGAAAAGGACACCATGCACCCACTAGCTGCCAAAAGAGGTTATGGACAGCTGGTACAGCACAAAAACTGCAACGTCCTTGTGCTGCAACGTTAAAATTCTCTTGCCTACAAATACCCACCATTTTCCAGAGACAACAAGAAGAGGAGAAGGGAAAAAGAGAAGAAAAACAGAATTAGTTGTGCTTTACTCTGAGAATCATTTGTAAATCTGTGTGGAGCTTATCATTGTATATCCAACTCTTTGTGAGAGAGTTTTTACTCTGTTTCTTGTAAAGCCCATTGAGGGTGTGTTGTTTCATAGCTTGGAGAGGCTAGGGTTGATCAAAACTACTCATTTCTAGCTTGGAGAGGCTAGGGTGGATCAAAGAACACTTGGTTGATAGTGAAAAATCTCAGTTTTGCTGAGGACTGGATGTAGGTTCCACATTGGGCCGAACCAGTATAAATTCCGCTGTGCAAGCTCTTTCTTAACCCTTCCTTTTACTGCATTCGTGTGTGTGAATGTTTATTTATTGATATTCAAATTTGTATGCGCATGCTTGCTTCAGTTTCAAATTCTGACTTAGATGAGCTAGCTCACTGTTACTGATAAGCCAGCTCATCTCTACTGTGTTGAGTTTTTGTGTGTTGCAGAAAATTTCATTTTTGGTATCACTTGATTCAACCCCCCTTCTCAAGTGATTTCTTACTATCAAGAAGAACAACGCGAAAGAATTGGAGCCAACAAGAACTCGGTTTTACAGCGACGTGGTGCAAGACATCAAGCAACGGTGGACCTTCTTCATCAAGGGACCAGAGCAAACACTGTTACCATGTGACTTCTATACTCAAGAAGGGTGAATTGGGTTTTCAAAAACTTTTTGCAGGAACTCTTTTACAAAGGATTTTCACATACTAACTGAAGCTATTTGAGTAGAAGAAGATGTAAGACAATTTTCACAAGTCAAAGTACATAGGAATATGAGAAAATTCAGAACATGAACCAGATAAAGAGTACTCAAGATTAAGTATAACAGTCAATTGCTCAAATGTAAAGATATAAGAGCCAGGAGAAAGACAAGAAGAATTTATCTTGTTTTGGCTACTCTTTTGTAACCTACATCCAAAATCTAAGAAGTCACACTCAAGATTGTTGTTGTTTGATAAACCTTTATAAAAATAGAGCACTCTTCATTTTAGGATATCTCACCTTATGTGGTTGAGCTCCTATTTTCTAAACTAAAGATACCTCATCCTTACAATGATCAACACTCAAGAGGGATACCTCACCCTCAAGAATATGAATACAAGATAAAATAAATGAATGATAAACTCTCACAAGAGTGGATATACAATTTGAAACCTTTTAAGTATAAAGGGATTTCTCAAAATTAGCTCAAGTAGTTGAAATCTGTAACAGGCCCACATCACATGCTATGGTAAGGTTCCATATACACCTTTGGAACAACTTCCTTAGAGGACTCAGCACAATCAATGGTGATCCTAGACGAAGGAACAGTCAAGGAGATGCAGCCTGCAGGTCCTGATAAACCTATAAATGGTGATAGTGTTCCGACCAATGAACCTCCCAGTCTGGGATTGTCTGAAATCTGGCTACCTTCGCAGAGCACCGGTAATAACAAGAGCTCCACACATCAACCACAGATTCCTCAGGACAGAACCACTGATGGAAACCCTCAAACGGAATTACGAAGTAGGATTTATGCTAGGTATGGTTCTGACTTGTCCATAAACCTCAGGTATATGAGTATATCTATTGAGCCAGACTTGTCCAAGGGGCGCTGAATTTCCCCCCGAAAAAATGCCCATTTATGGAGAAGCATGCTCACAGCTTGTCATGCCCGTGGCGAGCTCAAGCTTGGAGAGAGCATCACATAACTGCTAATCAGAAGCGAGCCCATGCATGAATCTAACTATGTACTACTTTCTAACATTTATGCAAAATTGCTACGCTGGGAGAAGAAAACCAAGACTAGAGAAATGATGTATATGAAAGGGATGAAAAAGATTCCAGGGAGCGAGCACGATGATTGAGCTAATTAATAACGAAATGTACGAGTTTGGGAAGATTGTCATTCTGCTACTAAAGTTGATATAAAGCTGTGTGTATTATTTTGGTTTAGCAAACCGTTAATTCTAAGTAATTGTCGGTGATCATCATCGTACTAATGTACCAAACCAGAGCCACCGCGTCCGACATATGGTTCATCATGGACCATGGTTACGCACGCCTTCAGAAAATCAAACCCATGCTACTAGCACAGTCAATGAGTATATGACATGCTACATGAACTGGTACAAGCGTATTTGGGTACCAACCAATGAAATGAATTTATTGATGGGCCCTTAAAGATACGGGGTCATTGCATGTGTCCCTTAATTGGACATGGCATATATGTTTGTGATCAGAAATGTTTTTTTTTCTTTTTCTTTTTGGGTTTTTTTTCCTCAATAGGTAATACCCTGTTCTGCAATGAAGTTCATAGCTACCAACCGCAGGCTATTATTTAATTTTCCCTTTTCCTGGGAACATGAATGAGCGTGCACTTAGCATAAATATATCCCAACAGAGAGCAGATCGCAGCGATAACTCCTTAAAAACCAGCCTCTTGCACCAAGTAAATTATAATTGACAAAAGTGAGTGCATGAGTTCGATGATTGTTGAACCAAAGCAGGAGTATTGAATCCGAGTCAAATTAATGTGGTGTTTGAGCTGATAAACTTAAGTAAAACAAAACTATGTTCTCCCTATCAGCTATAACTCGATTCAATAGATACAAAAAATAGCATACCCTTAATTGCTTATATTGATCGCAGGGATAAAACAAGTGATACTACTATTGCTGATTGCTGATTGCTGATGCCCACACACAAGGAAGGACAAGAAATACTACAACAAGTGTGATTTCAATACAGATATGGCTTAGTTCCTAAACAGAGAATAGATTCCGTAGACATAGTGCAAACTTAGCTGGATCACACTGCGTGAAGACAGACAATATTACAAGATGTGTAAGAGTTCAATCACTAAAGAAAAGTAAGTAGTCTGTTTCAGTTTGTTGGGCAATCTTCCGTTAAGTATGATTTCCAGCCAGTAAGGGAACACAAGCTCCTTTACAGCGAAATATCAGTGGACGTGCCATGTCCCCATCCATTCAAACTTGGTATATGTAGCAACTTTTTCCTACTTCAAGGAAAAGGGCGGAAGAAAAACAAACACAGCGAAAGAAGCCATGGATAAGATCATCACCACGCATTGAAAATGTGGACACCAGGTGCAAATTCCATAATCGTTAAATTATGTGTTTCCAACATCAAAACTGGTTTATATCAATCTCAACGTCTTGAATTATGGTTCAAAATTCAAAAAAAGATTAACCAATTATCTCCCACGTGAACGGGATGCATGATAGCCCAATGACAGCATTAGAATATTCATATGGTCTTTTGCCATGTTTCAGCTGACAGAGTATATACAGTCACTAACTTTGATGCAGGGGAGGAGAAAACCCCCAATATCATTATTGGTCTAGAAGTACATAAGGTACCATATAAGGGACGACCATTATTCACCAGATCATTAAGTTTCTTTTTCAAACGCTCAGCAATTCAAAACTATGGCGAGGTGAAAAAGGGATATAGAAAGCAGAAAAGACAGTGAATACATCTGACCAAAGCAAAGTAATTCGGCAACATCTTGGCTTATTAAACCTATGATGAATTCAAGATTTCACCAGAGTTAAACCATCAAGTCTTCTCCCAAGCTTTTTATCACTTTTCAACATCATATTACCAGAGTCATGCATTCGTTTACACTTGGAGTGACATAAAAATTTGTCAGGACATAACCAAAGATGTTGCTTAGCCTCTAACACCCAGTCCCAGGTATATAATTTTATGATAAATCACAAATTTTCAATACCTGAAGCGAGTAAATAGAAATGAATTATGAATAAATAAGCATTTAAATTCCATAAATTGAGTTCCTACAATAACATAACAGAAAATTAAGCACCAAATGGGGAAATTAAAAAAAAAAAAAAAAGGACTTGGGACTCTTAGTCAGGTAAGACATATAATTATCTCTATAGGCAACATATGCGAAATCTCAAATCCCTGATAAGAATACTAAGAACTAACAACATTACCAAATCGGCAATTTGCCCAGAGGATACCAAAAGAAAAGAGAGCATACTAATTCCTTTTGCCTCCAATCCAAACACCAGATTGCTCTTCCTCCTCGTTTTATTTTTATGATGTTTCTCCATATATTTTTTTCATTTTTTCTAAATTAACTATCAAATTCAATTCTGCTGCTCATTCCTCTTCCCCATTCCATCTCCTTCTCTCTCCTCCAACAACCTCCCAGCCTCCTCATCAGCCTGCGTAGTCTTCTTCTGCGCCTCCTTGGCCTTAAGCGCCTGCAATTTCGAATGATTGTAATAGGCCACGCCCAAGAACGCAAGCCCATAGCCAAACAAATTGATGGGTGTGACAGTGTCCTTAATAACAGACCACGAGAATGCAATCAACAACCAATCCTTCACCACCCCAGCCACATTCATGGTCAAAGCAGAGGTTTTTCCCACAAGAAGGAACACAGCGAGATTCAAAGCGAAAGCGCACAAAGAATTGGTTCCAAAAATGACGAAATCAAAGTGAAAGCTAGAAGTCTCCTTCAACACAGGGTACTCCACGAAGATCCAAGGAACCGACAAGAAGACCAAACAACAGGGTGCAACATAGTACAACGAGGTAATGGGATTAAGCGAGATCCCTTTAGAAGTAAGCAAGATTTGGATCAAGACCAACCTGGTAGCTTCGAAAGCGACGGCACCCAATTGGAGGATGACACCCCAAGTGTCAAATCTGGCTTCCCCATAAGCGGCAACGGCGACACCAAGGGAGATGGAGAGCATGTTGGCCATGGTGTCGGTCTTGAAAGACTCTTTCTTGAAGAGAACACCGATGGAATAAACAGCAACGGGCATGAGGGCCTTGAGCATTTGAATGAAGGAGACGGAGAGGTAGATGTAAGCGGAGTTGGAGAGCCAGAGGGAGAGAGAATAGAGGGCTCCGATGGGAACAACGGAGGAGAGGTAGACATCGCGGGACATGGAAACTGGCTCGACGACGTGGAAGACACGGACGAGGAGAGTGGCGAGGGTGGCGCAGAAGGACATGTGGATCATGGTGAGGGAAATAGGGAATGGCCAATTGTACATCTTCTTGTCCAGGATGTACTTGTTGTAGACGATGACCGTGAAACTCAGGAAGATCCATATGGCTACGTAGGTGTAGGAGAGGATGATCTTCTTCATGACACCCTCACTCACAGAAGAATCACCTTTTCCCATTGTTGCAGAGCAGGAGGAGGAGGAGCAGCAGCAGCAGATTGGGGGAGGAGAGTAGAGAGAGAAGGAAGAAAGGGTCAGGTCAGAGAGAGAGAGCTGGATCTTAGTGGAGTGAGAGGAGACAGGAGGCTTTCAAGTTCAAGTTTGATGCGGTAGTATTTGGATCCTCTACGTTGTGACTTGTGAAGGATGTACTTTTTTAGAGTACTAACCTATAATGAAAAAATTAAAAGATTAAGATTTTATAAAATAGAACTATTTTTATAAGTTGAATAT
The DNA here is from genome assembly GCA_023212625.1 of Styphnolobium japonicum. Classification (NCBI taxonomy): domain Eukaryota; kingdom Viridiplantae; phylum Streptophyta; class Magnoliopsida; order Fabales; family Fabaceae; genus Styphnolobium; species Styphnolobium japonicum. The sequence goes on from JALBWW010000003.1 coordinate 50,546,844, forward strand.
CTGAATATATAGATTTGTTAAATTAAAATATAAATACGGAGAAAAAGTTTGCATTATACGAATGTATTGTTTTATTTTTTTTAGAAAAATGCAAGTATTGTTCATTGGTTTATGAAGATTAAGAAAATATGAAGATTATGGCATTCCTAAACCTTATGGATGAACATGCATGTTTTCTAAAATTATAAATAATTCCATAGTGAAGATTCTTTTTAAAAAAAGATTTTATTTTAATTTATTATTAATATAAAAAAATTATATTGTCATTTAATTATATTTTGATATATCATTAAAATAATTATACTTTTAAGATAATTATTGTGATTGTTAATTTTTTTTAATAATTTAATAATACATAATTAAATAATATTATAAAAATAATTACACTAACAATGAATTAATATTAAACTCTAAAAAAATATGGAAGAAAATAACAAGTTTCCCAATATTACGGTAGTATTTATTCAAAATGTTTCTAGACTAGGGAAATAAGATCATGTGACCATTATCTATATTTGGATATATTAATAACTTGTATTTATACCTTTACGATAATTATGTATAAGGGAAATATGATAATTAGCTTAGCTACAAGTGAATTTAATTTAAATGCGAATTTGAAGTCCGAGGCTTAGAGATCATGATGCCACGATGCGTTGGGGGATACTTTACTTACAATAATAATAACAATTGTCACATTGGCCTCCGCCCAGTCATCTGCCTTTCATACTTGACCTTTTTATTTTTTAAAGACAACAACGTGTTTCTATATTTTTTAAGTGTAGAATTATCTTTTTTGTTCAAATGTCGATTTCGCTATGATTATAAAGTAATTTCAATGAGTTAAAAACCGCTACACGATCAAGCAAAGTACATTCATATGGATGAGCCACACCTTGTGGTTCAACCTTATTATTCCAAAATAAGTTTAATTTGGTTATTAAACTCCTCTCTTTTTGTGTTTCAAAAATTTTATATTATTTAATTATTTATTGATACAATATTAAAAAGTTTGACTATAATAATAATTATTAAAAAAATTAAATTTTTTTAATAGTATATTAAAACATGATTAAATAATAATACAAAGTAGTTGATCAAAATTAAGCTTTTATTTTTATATGCTCTAAAAAACTATTTATAGTATGGGAACTTAAGTTATTGTAACTAATTACCAAATCCACCATTTATAATATGCAACTACAAATTTTGTTATTAAATTATTATTACAAAACCAATATATATTCATAATTTTGTAATGTATGCAATAAAAAAGAGTAACAACGTACAACTAAACACATGGTTACATCTAACCTGGCTTGACTTAAAAAAAATCCTTATTAAATTTCAAATGCAATAACATGAGTAGTTTGAGAATAGTTGTGACTCAAATAATTATGTAAGAGATTATATTAGCACACCACAAAATGCACTCTTTTTTTTTTTTACATCTATGTTTTTTATTACTGATTTAATATAAAATAGATATATATAATGATAAAATAACACACATGAGAATAAGAGTGGAGTGTAAATAACATCACTTATTACGTAATTAACATTATTCAATTGAAAACATGATTATACTTATGCTCATTATTGACACGTCTACCATCTTGGGTTGTTGCATCGATGATTAATTAGCAAATAAAATATGAAAAACTAAATCACATAGACATCACTTATTACTAAATACCCACATTAGTGTTTTGGTTTTATCTCCAATTCAAACATTATTTCAAAAAGATTAAAATGAAAAGTAACCTTGCCCATAACTTTGTTAGAATTAAAGTTGAAATCAAGAAATTGATATTGAAATCATAATAGTTCAAGAAATTGAATACTTTAAAGTTTTAAAGATAATAAAGATATTAAATTAGAATAAATAAATAAGTTTTAATTGAATTTGTAATATTTTATTCTAAAGAAAGTGAAAGTCTATTATTTTAACTCACGTATAAATCTTTTATAAAGTTTATGGACTCAAACAAAGTTTTGTTAAAGACAAACTTAACGCTTTATTACTTGTATCCAATAAATAATATGAACTATTTTATTATATTTTATTATATCGTCCAATTACTGTCTTTATTGTTCCTATTCTCAAGTGTATTCGTCTAAAGTTAATTCAAATACAAAAACGATAACATGCATTAACTACTGATAAGATCTTTAAGAAGTATGCGACATTCGAAGTCATCTTTGTACGCTGGTGCTGACATATCTAAACTCTATAGAGAACCAGTAAATAGGAACTTTCTGCTCACTCAGAAGAGTTAGTACAAAGATATCAACATTTATAAGTAATGTTAATAACCAAATCCACTTTTCAGAAGAAGATTAACACGCTATCGTATTAAGCATTAAATGTTCACCAGAATGGTAACATTTATTGTCGTTGGACGAAGAAGCTTATGAAGACAAAGTTCAAACTCTCAAGCCTATATATACACGAAGTCTTCAAAAGATCAAGCAGAACAACAACAAGAGAAAAAACAATATACAATTTGATATTTTCCTACACTTTTATATACTCTTGTAAAGAGTTCTTTAGTTTCACTCTAAGCTTATTTGTTTTATCCTCACATATCATGAGTTGATCTTAAGTATTTTCAAATACTTTTTTTTCTACTCTGAGTTCAGACTTGTTTGTAAAGAATATTTGTTGTTATAACCTGAAGATGTTAAAAATACTTGGTTGTAAGCTTGAAGAGTGTGAGAATAATACTTGTAATCTTTGTGAAAATTAGTGAAAATTTTTCAAGTAGAAGGCATTTGACGTAATTCTCGATTTGTGAGGATGAACCAGTATAAATATCATGTGTGATCCTCTCTTGTCTTATCTTGCTTTACTTTGTTTTTGCTAATATTTAGGAATTGTCATTGTTGTTTTTGTTAATATTTAGGAATTGTCATTGTTGTTTTTAACAACTCATTCTTAGAATGGACATATAAGCTTTTCTTAAAAATTATTTTGGCATTTTAATTTCGAAAGTTGAACTACTTTTTAAAAGTATTAATATATCCAGCATTGTTTAATATGATTTGATCAACCTTTCCTTCACAATATTAGCTAAATGAATATATGAATGGTGTTATTGCTTTCAAATTTCATGCTTTCATATTAAGATTTGTTTTTCCAAAATAGAAAAAAATTAAAGAAATTATTTTTATTTTATCTCCTAACGCTAAAAAAATTAAGACAATCTAAGCTGTGTATGCGGAATGTGGTTATTCTAAATGCAATAACTTTATCATCTAAATAAGAGGAATTTCTAGCCACGCATCCAGTGAAAACTCATTCATTCGCATTGAATTGGTTTGATAGTGGGGCACGAAAATCTCTTCCTCATATTCTAAAGAAGATTTAGACATTTATTCTGGTAATAAGCATTTTTCTTATAGAAAATTTATGTAATTGTCACGTGATAGCCTTTGTTTTCGTGGTATATTTGTACAGTTAAACTTTAAAATATGGCATCAATTTTATCATTCTATATCTTGACCAAAAACATATCATTCATATAATGGTAAAGTATTAAATTGACTAAGTAATTAGAAGTGGTGGAGTAATGATGAGAGATTTTGGTAGTTTGAATGTCATTATTGTCTAACGAGAGTATTACTATCGTTACGAGATGTTGATAATGCTAAACCAATTTTATTTGAAATACTGTTTAGATCTAACAAGCTAGTCAATAAACGAGCATATAAGGACACTATTTTTAACAAATAAAAGAAATAAATATATATATTTCTATCAATCCATCGACTGTTTTTGTTGATACGAGCATTGAAGCATTTTTTTAATATATTTTTTCAATAAAAAGATTGTACTTTTTTATTTGATCATATTAGATAAAAAAATTTCCTAAATAATTGTAAGTGTCTTCAGGGTTTTCTTAGATGAATGAATTTTTATCTGTTTAAACAAATTATATTTTTTTGTAGATATATACAATCATGAATTTTAGCTTGAAATTTATGTTGAACATTAGACAGAACAAACCAATAGATCATGATTATTTTATTAACTTTATATTGAACTTCATATAAAAAATAGATGAAAATAACTGTACTAAAAATAGATTCTAATGGAGTCAGTATAGCAACGCTTGCTGGGATTTTTATATGAATATATATTTTTATTTATTTATATTATCTCCCTTTTTTTATGTAATAAAATAATTTTTTTTTCAGATCTATTTAAAAACTGTCATGGGCAAACAATTTTTTTTTCATCATGTAGGTTAGAAATCACCCATGATGGGTGATTTTCATAAAAAATTTTGAAAAAATTTAAAATAAGGCAAGTTAAAAAATCATCCCTTACTATTGTGTTTTTCATTTATTATTCTGAAATTTAAAAGCATAAAAAAATATGTTAATAAATCATTGTGAGTCAAGATAATTTTTAAATAGATATGAAAAAAATTACTTCAATATGTAAAAATAAAAGTGAAGTATTTTGATAAATCAAAAAAATTAACAGTATTCATATAAAAAAAACTCATGCATAGCTATGGCTGAAATTTTAAAATATTTCTTATATGCACATAATGCGAGAAGCTATTAAATCAACAAATTTTTAACATTTTAAATTTTTAATAATTAAAATAATTATTAAGTCAATATTTTAAGAGAATTTAATATCTTTACTCACGTTATTTTATTCATCACATTAGTTAGTTTGAACTTTTAATAAGGCTCGTTTGTCAAATACAATTAGGCGTGAAATTGAATTTTAAAATTAGAATTAAATCGTCCAATTAAAATTATTTTATTTTGTGTGTACATTAAAATTAAAATTTTAATTCTAAATTCAATTTTATAAAATTAAAAAATAATTAATTTTTATTATTCTTAATTTTTAACTTGTATTTTAAAAATTATAATTTTAAGTATTAAATTTTTTTATTTTTTAAAATATATAAATTAAAATCTTTCCAATAACTATTATCGCTAGAAAACATCACATGTAATTTTGTTATCATCATTGACGGGTCTTCGAATTACCGTCGTTGTAGGCAATTCGACATACTCCAACTACATCGTTGCCGACGTTTGTCGATTACCTTCGTTACCACGCATGTTTTGACCAAGTTGCCACTTTGTTACTGCCATCTGTACTTGGACATCTATTGCCACCACGTGTCTTTTGATATTCTTTTTTTTTTTTTTTGGTTACTGTCTTTTGATATTCATCACTGCCGCATGCAGGTTTCATTAAAAAAATTATTTACAATAATTTTAATTATTTAAATTTAATTATAATTTTATAAATATTTAATAAATTATTCAAACAATAGAATTTTAATTTAGGTTAAATTTATAATTATATGTCTTAATTTTTTTATTTCAAATACAAAAATTAAGAATTTTACATAGAAGTTTGCAAATATTAATGACTAAGATGTAGAGCGAAGGAGGGGGACGAATCTGCACAAACTAAGTCAGTGCTTAGACATGTCAAGTCGTCAAGGTCATAAGTTTGTGGAAAGCCCATTGCTCTCGAAGTTCAAAACCTTCAAAGGTGGCAAGCGTGTTGGCCATTTCGAGTTTATAGGCGCAAATGTTGGGACCAACTGAAAATTGCCGCGTAGCTTATTAGCATTTGAGGCTAACTTTTTTAACGTGTGCTTGAATTATACGTCGTAAGTTTCGTTGTAAACTTAATTTCAATTAAAATTAAATTTAAACAAAGTAATTTATGTTTAAAATTTTTTATTAAAAAATTAATTTTATTAAATAAATATTTTTTAGATAATATTAATAAAAAATGATTTTAAATATATAATTATTAAAACAAAGTATATTAATTATTTTGAGTTAAATTATTAATAAATTAATGTTAAAAAATTAATTATAAACAAATTAATGACAATATAATTCTTTTAAAAATTAAGTTTATTTAGAATATTATAAAATAAAAAATATTTTAAATATAATTATAATAATATTTCAAAAAATTATTAAATTATATTTATTTGAATATTATAAAAATAGTAATATAATATTAAATTATAATAATATTTTTATTAATATACACATAAATAATTTTTTTATCACAAAAATAATAAAATATTATTTCTACCTAATTCACGTTTAGAATAAAAATTATATTCAATTTATTTTACTAAAATTTCTCCTAGATATGTTAACACAGTGGCATAAAAGCTTGTTTAGCCTTGACGTAGGTTTGGTTTGCCCACCGAGACACTTTTAATCTCATTCATTAATTGATTCGTTTACTTCGGCACTTAAATGGTAATGTTGCTCAAGCTACTTGCGTTCAGAGCAGCAATAAATTTCTGCACCAGTTATTCCATTTTTTTTTTGCCTAACTTCCCTTGTAGCCATGTCTCCGTTGATAACGTCATGTGTTCATTTTTCTACTGAATTACTTTGTCCTGTGTGTTAGGTGAGGATGGCCCATGATCCATCCATTCCACAAGAGGCCATTCTTTTTCACCCAAGACCATGCCCTACTTTTGATAGTGACACCGTACCGTACCATATAGGTTGTTGAGTCCACTCGTCCACTCGTCCTTCACTCCTTCCGCTTCGGCATATTCCCTTGTATATATTCTACGAGTAATATTTTTACGATTTTAATTTTAATTTAATGATATAAATTTTATTTTTTTATCACGTAATATATTTTAAATGACTCAAAACATTACTCTAAAAGGAAAGCCGCATTAAAAACACTCGTATGAAGAACAACACCGTATAGGAGGTGGTTACACGGCAAATTCCTATGACAGTATGACTCACTCCTTCAAACTAAAGATGCAACAAAAGCTAATTGCTAATGATAAATTCATTCATTTTCTTTCTTTTATTTTTCATTTAAAATTACAAATATCGAAATATATCCTTAAAATATAAAATATAAATAGAAAATTGATAAATTCTACCCTGAATCGTAAAATATAGTCATAGGGAAATATCTCCTTAAAATATAAATTCAAATCTTAGAAAATTGATAAATTCTACCTTGAATCGTGAAATAGTCATAGAAGAAGCTTTAAAACATTTGGTACGATAATTTTGAAATCTTTAAAGTGAATAATGTATTTTAAAAGATAAAGTGTAAATAATAATTATTGATAAAAAATTAAGAAAATAAATTCTAACATATTTATGACTTGTTATCTAAATATTTACATTTTATAAAATTTTAAATTATTAATTTTTTTTATTAATAGAGATTATTTTTGTATTTATTTTTTTAAAATATCAATACTTAAGGTGAGTTGTTTAGTATTCATTATTTATATTTAATAAATTTTTTAATATTTATTATAAAATCAACAATTAATAAATGATTAATAAATCATGGAATACCATAAGAATTCTCTTAATTAATAATAATTAATTTTACATTTCACTCTTTAAAGTATAACCCCATCTTAAAGTTTTGTTTGGATTAAGAGAGAAAAAGAGTAGAAATAAATAGTGAGAAGAGAAATAGAATAAAAAATGAGTAAATTTTTAAATTGTTTTGATTAAGAAAATTAAAAAAATAGAAAAAAAAATTAAATTTTATTATAAATACATATTTACCCCTATTTATTTATAAAACAAAAAAAAATGATATATTTATCAAATTTCTTCTTCTATCTATTTATTCTTTATTTCTTCTCACTTTTAAAGAAAAATAAAAAAGTTATGAAACCCACTACTTTTTTCTTTCTTCTCTATTTCTCTTCTAGCTAAATAAAAAAATTTCTTTATTTCTCTTTTATTTCTCTCTTCTTTAATTTTCTCTTCTCCCTTTCTCTCAAAGCAACTAAACCATAAAAGATTCAAATTCTGACATGACTGATATTCAGAATATGTCACCAAACAAATAAACTTTTCTTCAATGTGATGGAGATTAGTTTACTGTTTCAACTATGGACCCTTTTACATTGGTAGTTTAGACTTTTCTTACTGTTTCAACTATGGACCCTTTTACATTGGTAGTTTAGACTTTTCTTCATATGGCTATAGCATGATTGCCGTAAGCAATCCTTATTCTAATAAGACTTATCTAGATCAGATCGGTACGGTTATCGGTTTGTAAATTGGTATCTCATTTAATTATGATTTATTATCATAATTAAATTGTTAAATTAGGTTGAGTCAATAAAAATTAAGTAAAATTAAAAAAATTGATAAACAGACCTATTTTATGTGAACTAGCATGTTTTATTTGAATTGATTATCTTTTTTTTAATCTTTTAACTACTTAACTACTTAACTGAAAGTAATATAAGACTTGAAAATTGATACATTAATAATATATATTATGAGTCATGTGTGTATATATATATATATACTTATTTATTTAATATATAATTATGATATTATTAATTCGACTAGGTAATAAAATCGATTGATCCTAAACTCAAAATTTTTTCAATTCATTGTCTAATTTATTTTTAACAACATTGCTTTTAAGGTTATTTTTTTAAGGCATGTACTTTTTTAGAATTTTTAAATATGTGTAAAAAAATTATAAATGAGTTTTTATAATTTTGAAAATATTTTTAATTAGATTTCTATAAAGCTCTATCAGTAAATTGAATTTAGGAGTCAATTAAATTTTTTTTTTAAATATTAGAACTCATTTATAATTTTTAAAATATAAAAACCTATTTAAATTTTGTTTAAGAGTATAAAGACTTGCAAATTAATTTACTTTTATTTTTATTATGCAATAAAAATAAAATTTTTGTATCAACCAAAATTAAGTCACTAAAATAATTTACCATGCTCATATCAAAGGTATGTATTCAAAGAAAATATTGGATAATTTGTGTGCGCTTTCAAAATAGTTTTGTCTTTCGAATAACATCCCAAAATAGCTTGGAAAGTAGGGCATTGCACATTCACATCATTACATATGAATAAATACTTATTTTAATTTTTTAAAAATACAAGTAATATTAGTTTATATAATTTTTTAATAATTTTTTTTACATTAAATTAATGATCAATTTGATGTCAAATATGTCATTAAATAACTAATTTAAAATAAAAAAATGACATTAAATGATTAATTTAATGTCAAAAATTACATTGAATGTCATTTTGATGTATTTATTATTAGAGTATCTAACTAATAATACTTGTATATTTAAAAGATCAAAATAATAATTTTCTATGATTATATATGGACAAGTATTTGCACAAAATTATTCATATGCACGGAAAAAACACAGTAAAATTAATTTTAAAAAATAAATGTAAATACATACATGGACTATTTGTAGCACATATTTATATAGACCGGAACTCTAAAATTATCCAGTAATGAATGAACACCACCAAATTACTATTAACTGCCTAAGCAATTTGCAGAATTGCTTCTTCAACCTGCAGTTAACCCATAAGTTCAACGTTAGGATGCGCTAATATCTTCAATTGTATAAATGTGATAAAAAAAACACCATACAATTTCAAAAAAAAGACATTATTTAATCTTCATATCATTTTTATGTTTTAAAAGGAGAAGCATGTGGAGCAGGAAAGTTATTTTATATACTTTGAAAGTAATATTCTTAATAACTTTTTAATAGTTAAATTTAATTATATAATAATTTAAATTCAATTCAATAATATGTATAATTATATGATGCTAGGTGTTATGTTTTTAATAAAGTAATATAATACTCTCATTTTACCTACAAGTTTCTGGTGGAACATGACGTTGCTAAGAATTATAACAAGACTGGAGTTTTATTAATCTGAAATTTTATGAGAACAAGAGTTGTGACCAAGGAGTATTGGGAAGATATTTGCAAAATAATAATAAATGTAATTAAATTTAATTAAAAAGATATTTTTGACAAATCATTCTTTTATAATTCATATTTTTATATAATATAATATTATTTTTCAAAGAATGATTAGAAGACTTTTTTAGTTTTTTTTGCCGGGGGGGGGGGGGGGGTCATATCATGGGTGGGTCAATTTCGTTACAGCTCCAATAATTGCCTAAACTTGGACGCAGCCACCAGTCACTTCATTCATAGAACATCTTCTACAAAAAACAACAACTGAAGATCCAAATCCCCCGGACCATGATGACATTAGCTGGTCAGAGAAAGGGAGAAAGGAAAACGAAGAAGCCACAAAGTGATATAGATAATGGACGGGTCCAACTAACATACAGGCTTCTATTCCATACCACCAAGAAAATGCAGTTCACTACTCTACTGCACTGCCTTTTACAATGAAATTGAGGAACAGAAGAAGGACCATAGTCACAATGTCATCATAGTTCTTAGTTTTTATAAGAAAAGCATGTTCAAAAGAGTATTATATATTTGTTTTAAAAAAATTATTTCATCGTAGTTCTTAGTCTTGTAGAAAAGTATTTTCTTTACAAAAAAATTCTTTTTTTTTTTAACGAGAAAAAAAGAGTTGGCATGTACCAGGAACGCGTTTATTAGATGAACAACACTTGTCATCTCTGATATACTTAGGCTGGCAACAAATGGCCAACTAAAAAATCCACAAGAAAATCAAAGAAAGGACAAAGGAAAATATACAATCATATATAGTTGTTGGCTGCAATTATTTTAATCCTTAGATAAAAGTACGTGCAATAGGCCCTTTCAATGCATCTGTATGGGAACATTAATTGTTTGAATAAAATTTTGAGGAAGAAAAGGATGTTATATCGGAATGGTCAACGAAACATCTTTGTCAACAAAATTATGGCAAGAGTTGTTCGCGATACCCTAAGAAAACAGATTTTGAAGCTACATGAGGGAGGAAAAAAAGTTAATTTAGAGAGGCATTCATCAAACTGTATAATTTTTGTTTGAATTAGATACAAAGCCTTTATTCGATCAATTCGTCGTTGTATATATTTTCTGTTGTTTTCCTTCTTTGCTGATTTTTTTTTTTGGTGATATTCTTTGTTGAAATCTTGGTCATGGACCCCATGGTATTATGCCCCGTGGTGTTATGATAAGTCATAAGAAATAAGGAACATAGAGAACGTTCAATATGTTTTTAATTCTGGTTCTTCTTTCTTTTGAGCCATCAATTTTTTGGGCCTTGGTCGTCAATCTTGTGGTCTTAGCCATTTGTATAAAGTATTGTAATGTTTGGGTTGGGCAACACTAATTTGTCACTGAAACAAGTTGGAGCTGAGCCTTGATTGAACATCTAGGCCCGTTTGCTCCTAAACACGAAAACTTTGAGTTGAGCATTCTCTGATAGAAAAATAAAATAAAAATAAAAATTTAAAAAAGGAAAAGAAAAAAGCAACTTCTTTTGTGTGCCCGTTTAGTATCTAATATATAATATAAATATTTGTAACGAGAAGTTGAATAGCAAAAAGCGTTTGTAGTCCAACGGTTAGGATAATTGCCTTCCAAGCAATAGACCCGGGTTCGACTCCCGGCAAACGCACTTTTTTAAGTTTTCAATTTCGAGCATTCAAATTCAGCCAGAAATCTGTCAAATTTTTTAATGAAACTTGGAGAATTAAAAGTAATTAAGCAAAAAATCAACTTAACTTTTTACATCAAGTACTTGGCTATCAGATTTGTTCCCATGAAAATCTTTTCCTTTTTAGAATTCATTACAAAATAGAATAATGAATGCAAACAACTTTAATTCAGAAAACAACAATGATAAGTATCTTCCGCATTTGGTAAGTAATAACTAATAACCACTGGTGTTTAGCTGCATATGGAGTCACTGCTGATCATACACAATCGAGATTTCGTCCGATGATGTTGTGGATGATTGGAGCTGTGCAAATGCACCTTTAGAGCCAAAGTCTGTAGTTGATGCAGAAGATACTGATACATAAACTCCAGTGGGTCTCATTCCTGGTAATTCCATTAAAGGCTCATTTGGGTTCAGAAAAATGTGCACCACTTTTCTTATCCTTGGCCGCAGCAGGGAATCCGGATGCAAACATGCCAGCCCAACCATCAATGCCCTTTTAGCTTCCTCCTCATCAAATTGGTTTTGCAGTAGTTTGTCAACACACTCAAGCAATGCATTTTGAGCATGCAAATTCCAAACATAGTCTACCAAACTGTTCTCTTCCATAATACATTTTGACCTTCTCCCACATATGACTTCAAGTACTACCATGCCAAAGCTATACACATCTGAGTCAGGGGTGGCCTTCCCTGTAAACCCTACTTCAGGGGCCAAATATCCTGGAGTTCCAGCTAGAATTGTAGTTACTGAATGTTCATTTTTTAGTAATCTTGCAAGCCCAAAATCTCCTAAATGAGCGTTGTAATCAGGATCCAGCATTACATTGTTAGGCTTAACGTCTCTATGAACAACAGGGTTTCCACACTCTTCGTGAAGGTAAAGTAATGCTGATGCCAATCCTGTCAGTATCTTGTGCCTGGTTTGCCAGTCCAGAACGTCCTTGCCTATGAAGCGGTCAAGGCTTCCATTTTGCATATAATCATAAACCAAGAGAAGATGCTCACCTTCGTGGCACCAGCCTTGGAGCTGCACTAAGTTTTTGTGCCTAAGCCGCCCAATGGTACATATTTCAGCTAAGAACTCTCTTTCACCTGGTGTAGACAATCAAAGAAACAAGGGAAAACAAAAAGGTTAAGAACAGAAAATAACCTAAACGTTGGGGGAAGTCTAGTGTAGATTATGGAAGATGTGACAAATAAGGTGGAAGTATTATGAGTTGGCTTAAAATGTAAACCGATCGAGGATTGGGAAACTTCTGCATAGGTTTTGATTAGGCAGCATTGGCTTCATTGCAAATTCAGTGACTTCATTTTCTACAACTTTTTTGCATGCTGACATCAAACCAATATCCATATAGTTTTTGAATAGTAACCAGAACATACCTTGTTTAGAGGTTGCTGAAATCTTCTTTACTGCTACGGTTTTTGCAGAGTCAGATAAGATGCCTTCATAAACACTACCAAATCCGCCTCTGCCCAAAAGATTTTCTTTGCTGAAGTTACAAGTGGCCTTTGACAGTTGCTTGTAAGTGAACATCTTGGGGATATCTGCAGCTGTCCTTGATAGGCTTTCTATATCCTCCTTCTTGTATCCCCTCTCATCTCCTTTCTTCAAAGATTCCCAAATAAAAGGAAGTGAGCTTATTGACACCATCAGAAGAACTGGTATGACAATTATCAGCATAGTCTTGATGGTGTCAACTTTACTGGGTTTAACAGATGGAACGGGCAGTGGCACTGATGTGAATACCCAATTGAGGACCTGATGGCTTTCAGGCAAAGTCTTGCCGGTGGAGGCTGTGAAGCCAACATAAACGGAGCTTGGAATTATATCGGATAGGATAATTGAATGGTTAAAAACGCTCTTTAACTGGTTTTCAGAGTATCCCACAGAGACAAAAATCATATTAACCCATCCATTATAGTCAATTTTAACCTCAATATCTCTTCCACTTTTGAGGTCAACGCCAGTGCTATTGAGACTCTGAGCAGCAACTGGATTTGTGATGCTTGTTGTGTCTATCCCAATGTGGTTTCCATCTGGATCAAACTCATTCATGAAAGTGTCCATCTCCACAGCTATTTGTCGAAAACCCCCACCTACAAAACATCATTTTGAGTTTAGACTAACAATTCTTCTTTAATTTATTTTTCTGCAAAATTAGTAAATTGAAGAGTCTCAAAGGGTCAAGACAACCTCAGATATGCACAATGCTGAAGTATTTTGTCAAAAGAACACATTAGAAATTGGAATCATTGCAGAACATCAGCTATCTTTTTCTTTTTGGTCATGACAAGGTATCATCATTAGTTGGTTTCTTGTTGAAAACTTGAATTTGAAAAGAAAAAAAGAAAAAAAACTTGTAACGGCAATTGGGACAGTACCATTCTTATATTTGGTTATTGGAATGTTCTTGCTTGTTTGATTATGTGTTTATGTTTGCGTTTGAAGAATTTGTGCAACTCAAATTCAAAATTCAAATCATGGGGTAGGGGTGGCCAGAAACAGAGAACTTTGAAACAGTATATTGTTTTCCACAATACATGGGTTTACCTTGTGTAGACCGATCAAATAGGCCGAGATATGAGCCATAGCTACCATTTGGCGAGGGCCTATTATCTTGTGCAAATACGAGTGCCATTCCATCACCGGAGCTGGTCGAATTTGGAAAGGGAGTGATCCTAAGAGTGAAGGTGGTAGAGATAATTGCTGGCCAAACATGCACAGGATGAGGGTACAGAACCCGACCTATTTTGTTGGTTGTGGAAGATGGTAAACTTGAACTGCTTTGTTGTGGCTCTGGCGTGAGACTTAAATACCCATTGCCCGCAGTTGCTGAGCCCATGCAGAGCAGTTCACCATTGGTGCAACTTTCAGGGCTGAAAGAAATAAAAGAGAAAGTGTTGGGGTCAATCACAGTGCTTGTACCAGTTTGGATTAGCAAGGTAAAGAGAAACAGAAGCAGAAACATGGTTGTAATGGCGTGGATGAGAGCTACTTAATACGAGAAACAAAACCCGTTTTTTGTGTGCATATATAGTGGTGAGTAAAGTTGTTACCTTTTGAATGTTGTGTTGTTCTTAGGGAAGCATTTTGGATAACCAACATTCTACGTTTTGTTTGGGTTTGGAAGCTAAGTCTGTTACAGGTTGACTTTGAGACCAAATGCGAGTTCTTGTCTTATTAGGTGAGTTGGTATGATCTCATAAGGGACAACGATGAATGCAAAGGGGAAACATGTCCAATGAGAACAACATTTTAACCGTATATGCAGCAAAAGGTAAATCTGTTTTTTTTTATTTTTATACGGCTTTATTTCTTATACCCCATTTGCCGCACACTGAGACCGAGTTGCTTTGGGAAGAAAAATGACTTCAGAGACGGTGGGTATAGTATACACTACACAAATATATATTTTTTGTACCTTTTAAATCTTTCAGTTTTTCTGCATTTAGTTTTTAAATATTTTATTAAGTCGTTTTGGAATTAAAAATCGTACCTGTTTCAATAACATAGCACCAAGATAGAAGGTTAAGACACTTTATGCGTTAAACTTGAATGAAACGAGGGAAAATTTTAAAAGGAACTATTTCCACTATGCAAATCTAAGTGGTTGACAGAAAGAAGATCAGAAGATGGAAAAAAGAGGGGTTGACGGCATTACGAGGACAATGAAATTATGAAGCACTGAATGTACCGCCATATTTTATGATAAAAGCAGCAAGTGTGGAGAAGGAAAAGGGGATTATTCTTTTATTTATTTTTTTTAGAGTTTAATTTTTATTCACTGACAGTGTAAAGTTTTTTTACACTGTTATTTAATCATGTGTTGCCAAATCATTAAAAGAGTTTGACTATCACAACCACTATCTAGAAAGTCTAACTATTTAATTATGTGTCAACACATGTGGATAGAAATTAAATCTTTTTTTTTTAATATCAATACTTTAATGAATTATAAATTATTTATTAACTATTAATTATACTTATTGAGTTCCCAAACATTATAAAAATCAACAATGTTTAACAGCGTATCAATATACTTAAAAAGAAAACAAAAAACACAACAACACTGCATAGAGGAATATTTATAGGGTCTCAAAAGAAGGTGACCCTGTTAGTCTGCTATACGTTAAATGAGATAATTGGTAGGAAGGTACAATAATTGACAAGCATGTGCGTGGGCGGAACAAATGGATGTGGACAAGTGATATGAGAGGTAGACATGGCCCGTTAGTTCGGCCGAAATGTTTACTCAGGTTGGGCCAACCCAACAACTTTAATTTTGTGAAAATCTGATCTGGCTTGGCAATTTCTTTAGCTGGCCCAATTCACGTTAGTTCAATCAGACCAATTTGTTTTGTTGGGTTGGGTCAAGTTACTTGAGATTAAAAGAACTGGATTTTAAATTTTAGGCCTTAATTTGAAAAAAAATGTTAGGCCTAATAGGCTGTTGAGTCAGTGACAATCCCAAATTAATAGGCCTGATGAGAGGTAGGTTTGCGAAGGATTAATAGTTACATAACTTATGTACCCAAAAAAAAAAAAAAAAGTTACATAACTTGTCTAAGGATTTGTGGGATGAAGCGAGTGTGTTACTCCTGTACAAACTTAGAAGTTCAATGCTTTGGAACATATATACATCAGAGGATTTATGGGTACGCACAGCAAGGCATAGCCTTTACGTCGCCCTTCTGTTCATAGGTTGGGTTCAACCCTTAGCTGAAGGCACTTGTAGCCATCGCGGGGCTGCGCATAGTGTAGAAATTTGCATGTTGATGTTGTGAAGTGATTTTGATGTAAATGTATATATGATGCACATTTCTCGTTGTGAGGGGTCAGTTCGTGTTTGATAAGTACCTGTGCATGTATTGTTTCTTGTCCTTTTACGGGTCGTCCATGGTAACCTGAATCGGAAGAAGCACCTCCTACTATTTGTTCTTAGCGAACTGACCTTTCCTTATTCTAGTTACCGCGAAGTAATGTGCTTTAGCTTGAGGTAGTGCGTTTGGTTGAGGTTGCGCACGGTGATCACCGAGTAAGCCTAAGGACTTGGGATATAAACTAATAATTAATTTTAACAAAAAGTATAATTTACTATATATATATAGTACATGATATAATATTGGATTTCATTTGATAATTTGATAACAAATTAGCAGAATTTAGAATTCTAATGAAGAAACAAAGTAACAAATGAGAAAATTCTGATAGTAAGAAAGCACTTGAGAAGGGGAGTTGAATCAAGTGTTACCAAAAATGAAATCTTCTGTAACACACAAAAAACTCAAAACAGTAGAGATAAGCTGGCTTATCAGTAACAGTGAACTAGCTTATCTAAGTCAGAATTTAAAACTTAAACAGAGCATGCACATACAAGTTTGAACATCAACAAATAAACATTCACACACAAATGTAGTAAAGATAGGGTTAAGAAAGAGCTTGCACATCAGAATTTATACTGGTTCGGCCTAATGTAGAACCTACATCCAGTCCTCAGCAAAACTGAGATTTCACTATCAACCAAGTGTTCTTTGATCTACCATAGCTTCTCCAAGCTAGATACAAGTAATTTTGATCTACCCTAACCTCTCCAAGCTAGAAATGAGTAGTTTTGATCAACCATACCCTCTCCAAGATATGAAACAACACACCCTTAATGGGCTTTACAAGAAAACAGAGTAAAAACTCTTTCACAAAGAGTTGGATATACAATGATAAGCTCCACAGATTTATAAATGATTCTCAGAGTGAAGCACAACTAATTTTTCTCTTTTTCCCTTATTTTCTTCTTGTTGTATCTTTGGAAAATGGTGGGTATTTGTAGGCAGCTTCAAATTTGAACGTTGCATAACAAGGACGTTGCAGTTTTTGTATTGTACCAGCTGTCCATAACCTCTTTTGGCAGCTAGTAGGTGCATGGTGTCCTTTTTCTCTTTTGTGTCTGTCATTCCCTTTTGTTTGGTATCATTCCATCCATTCCAAAGAATATTTTAACGATTTGGCAGCATGAGAAACCTTCTAGAATCATTTTGCAGCTTGGGACAAAAAACAGAGTGCAATAAAGTGTTTCTGGGTTTCCAGTATGAGCTAGCTCATCTTGCATTCATGAGTCAGCTCATCCAAGTTTTCCAGCTTTGTTCCTTGAGCAGACCAATCTTGATCATTAGCATGCTCTTCTCTGTTCATCCAGCGGCTAGTTCAAGTGTGCAGGAAGTGAGCTAGCTTATCTTCAATTCATGAGTCAGCTCATCAGCTTGCTTATCTTTGAGAATTTCAGCTTTAAGGCTTTGATAAATCTACAGAATAGTCTTTTAACTAGGATCAAGTGTAAGCAATCTTTGTTACTGATAAAATAATGTTTGTAATCATCATAAAATAAATGCTAACAAGAAACTTTGGGCTAACAAATTCATGGAGCAAATTGTAATTAAACACACATAATTTTCTTTTTTCTTTTTAGAAGAAGATAGAATATGGTTATAATTAAAATAGGAGATAATTAATTTTCCTCTTGTAAATTTTATCCATTTATGAATTAAAAAATTTTAGACTTATTGACAACTTGAAACACTCAAAGCTCACCTGTATTAGGAATTTTTATTTATTTATTATAGTATTTAAAAAAGTGATTACTATTGTCATTTTTTTGGTCAAGTATGTAACTAGCTTTATATGACAAAAAATAATTGCAATAGTACCTACTATTTCAATATTACAATAAAATTGAAAATTCTTTTCTAACTATTAATTAAGAAAGATAAAAGAGGCTTGTAGAATATTTATTAGAATGAATTTAGAATTTATTAACAGTTATATTATGAAATATAAATAAAATAAAATATTTAGCATTATAATAATTAAGAAAGATCAAATAAAGTTATAAATAATTCTTGTTGTTTTTCTTTTATTTCCTTTTTGAGGCACTATCTTTTATTTCTTTAAATAAAAGATAATTAAAATATATTCATAAATAGATAACAATGAATTTATTTAATATTTAATTTAATTTTTATTATTTTAAAAATAAAATATGTAGTGGACACGTGTGTGTCAAGAGACACTAGTTAATTATAATTCTATATTTGGATTTATGCTATCGTTTTCTATATACAATTATATCATTAAATAGTTTATATAATTATAGTATTTTATATGGTAAGGCCATCTAGATGCAATATTGATTTACACAAGATTAAAAATAGAATATAATCTTATTTACGCTAGTTCTTTTTTCAATCAACAGGACAATTTAAAAGCCAAAATTTTAATAATACAGCGAGAAGTTGTTTCTAAGACCTGGAAAATGTATACATATGGAATTTAAGAATATAATATTGCAAGCTAGTTAATGGTTTTCATGCTTTAGTTTTCGATTGCTAATCCAAAGTAAAAGTGTTCTACCATCTTAGCGCACAGTGAATCTGTGGCCTTACTTTCACTTAATATGTATATGTTCCCTCTAGGTTAGAAAGTTAGGTCATGATCAAACATATCTACTATCTCTAGAACACAATATTATGTCGCGAGAATTCAATTGGAGGTTCTTTGAACTGAAGCACTTAAAGCTAAAACGTAAAAAAGGAGAATGTATGAAAATACCAATTTGTGAAAAGATTTCTATATTTCAACAATGTACCAAATATAACTTACGAATCATCTACATTAATGCAACTTTCCAAAGACGTACGGCCATGAAATGAACTAAAAAATGATCGAAGTAGCATTTGCAAATGCAAGGTTTTTAAGCCACATTAAAAGCTCTACTTTAGGTTTACATATATGATTCGATCCAATAGGTAAAGGTGCAACCGAAAAGGTTATAATAGCATCGAGGGGATTAATACAGAACAATGTATTGAGCCACACCTCCTATTACCAATTGGGTGTCATTCCGCTTAAAAATACACAAATGTTTTTACCAAACAGAGTAAGAGAACAAAAAAGGATGATATATGTTTTGTGTCTAGCTGTGGGTAACTTTGGCTTCTAGAATTTAATTGGATTTTTCTAGGAGATAAAATTTAGTCTCGGCGCTCATACTTGCGAGCCCAGATGTGTTTCCCATTGACCCGAAACTTTGCAATGTGTTTCCCATTCAGAATTCGATCCACTGCTTCCACATTATTCAGAACCATTGTGGCAAACAAAACTTGCTCACTCATGTCCCCATTCCCCATGTTTATAACCTCGATACAATCCCCATAGCTGCTTGTAAACAGATGCCTCACCTCCTCTTCTGATACAGGGAATCCCCTAGAAAATGTTAGAAACAGTGTTTTGTCATCATCCGTAACATCATCAGATGGTCGCTTATCATTCCATATCCTCTTGTCAGACAAATCCAGTTCCTCAAAATTTATTGGCGGTATGGTGAAGGTACCAAATAATGGGTGAGGGAAACCATGGACAATCAAGGGCCTATATGGGGTAGGCCGTGATGTGCTAGTGCTAGTGCTACCCAAAAGATTCTGTAAAATATCAGTGAAAATTCGAGCACAAATGTTATTGAGAACACTTTTAATACCAGCTATGGCAGTGAACCTTTTCTGATTGAAGAGTTGAAGAGAGATGTCCCTCTGCATTAAGGATGTGGTTAGAGGCAGGCCACCGCCGCTTGGTATGCGAGGATTTTCTAACTCCAAGCACTTCAAGCAAGTCACGGCTTCGTTGGCGAGAGCGTTGATGAGTGTGTCAGAGAGAGCCACCAATTTTACGATGACATTAGGGTATCCAGTATTTTCTAGCCAAAGCCACAAGGCCATGACTAGAAGGGATTGTGCCGGGTCACGAGCCAGTTTGATGACCAAGCAAGAGAAGACCTCACGGTCGATTCTGTGGAATAGGTAGAGCTCTTCAACAGAAATGGGGGCCATTTGTGGGGAAGAAAAGGGAATGCACACAGACTGATTAGGAGGAAAATTGGAAATGATGGCCCTAAATTGGTATAAAACCACTATTTTTTTATTTGGTAAGTGTGTAGAGCACACAGAATATCACCAGGGTAGCATCCCAAACATGAGAATGTCTGTAAGTGTAATAAAATTAAAGGGATGGAATTATCAGAAATGGGTTGGTGACTTGGTGTGGACCTATTATGAAAAACCAACTCAGGAGGAGTTGCACAATTTACTTGTTAATGCCAACTAAAGCTGCTTTATTGATGGTTTTATGGACTTACCTTAAATGACTCCCCCAACTTTATCCTTTTTTTTTATATAAATTCTTTGCCTTATTCAAATGGTCATTTTGATTGGCATGCAACAAATCTCCTTTTGAATTTCTAAAATTTTCAACGTTTTTTATCTTGAAAATCAAAGCCCACACGGTTTCATTTCCGGCCGTAAATATGGTTTATACGCCAAATCACTCGCTGAACCGCGCGCCCATATATATAGTTTTGTCTTACAAAGCTGGTCTACTTCAAGTTCTAGTTAATTAATTAATAAGTCTCTCTTTGCACTTAGATCCATGAATTGACTTGATTATCATAATTCTAGATGGGTTATACAAGAAAATTTTACACAACTAAGTTAATCGAAGAACTTGTTTAGTTTGTAATTAATGAGTAATATAAGCAAATTTAATTTTTAGCCATTATAGTTTATAGAATGTATATTTGCAAGTTTCATTATTCAGCCAAATTAATCATTATTAGAGATTGTGAAAAAAATTCTTTTTTAAAAAAAAAAAACATGTTTTTGACTAAATAAATGTGCCACCTCATCAATGATGGTAAGAATTTAAATAAGCAATTTCTCAACGTCAAAAGTCAAAACTAACACGGGTCATGGACTCGGACACTATATATCAAATAGAACGTAGTTAATGTCGAACAACATGCATCGATTCTCAACTTGGCATCGATAGACAAAATGAAAGTTTGCTTGCTGGCTAAGTCAACAACAAAAGAAAAATGTATTCTCTTTACCAAAAGAAAAAAAGGAAAAGAAAAAAAAAGCTAGAATTCATTATTATATAGCTGAAATCACAATACGAGGTCTCTCCATTTTTTGACACTTACATTATAGTTATGTGGATTTGATTATGGAAATACAATCTCTAGATAAGAGTTAGATTGGGGAAATTTTTGTTTTTATAAATTGACCAATGGAAAGATCTTCAACACAAACAAGGAGAAGGGATTTTATCATAAGGTTAATATAGGAATGATATCAGTGGTAGTAATCCCCATAATGAAAGCATGGAATAGTTTAACTAATTATATACCTATTTTATATAGTCAAGGAATTTCTCATATCCCAAGTTCAAAACTTGAAGAATCTTCAAAAAATAAAAAAAAATGGAGACTAACTTACCAGACACAATAATTATCGCTCTTTTGAATTATATATAAACAAGTTTCATATATATCTCCAATAATAAAAAAAAAAGTTTCATATCAATTCGAAGCACTGACCTCCATTACTTATCGATTGTGTATTTGTGCATCAGAAATATTTGGTGTTCATCAATTATATAATTTGCTATAGGTGCTATTGCTCCCTTGTTTGGATCTACCTGTTTATGAACAAAAAATGCTGAATGGAATATCCTCTCTCTGGTGAATTGATTCAAGTGTTTGCACTTACTGCAATAAATTTTACCAGTTGAGATAACTAATACCTTTAAATTAGAATAAATTTTATCATAAGGTTAATAAAATGATAAGGTCTATCTTAATTCCTCAATGAAATACAATAACAATAATTTTTAGAGTTCAATTTCAATTTACTGCTTACCAAAAAATAATTTTAATTCGTTGTGAAATTTTTTTACATTATCTTATGGTCATGTGTTGTAATTTCATTATATTAAAAGAGCTTGATTTTTAATATAATTTCTCTCATAATCAAACTCTTTAATGATGTATAATATTGATCAATCAATTTGAGACACTCATGTTAGCTTTGTATTAGGCTTTATTAGATGTTTATTGTGCCCAATATTAGTATTTTAGATGAGTTTAATGTTGTTGGGTTTCATTGGACTTTAATGCAAATATTGAATAATTTTCGGATTTTGATGCATTTTGACCTTTCTTCCTTGGTTAGGCCATAACTTGGGACTCGGTGATCCAATTGAGGTGATCTTGGTGTCTTTGGAAAGCTAAGACAATGGTCTACAAGTTTCATGAAGAACTCAAGAGCTGAATCAGACTTCTAAGGGTCCAAAACATCCCTGCAATGCAGAGTGGGTTTGCTGTCAGGAAAATCTGGGCAGTGTGCACATATTGGACTACATAGTGAGTTATAGGCTTCCTCTTGGGCTGAAACTTGGTGATTTGAAAGATAAGACCCATATCTCCAACTTCCCTGAAGACCATTTTCTCAATAGATGTCGTTTTAGGCATGCTTTTAAAGCTACAAGTTGGTCTGAATTTGGAAACACGTTCTTCCAACCTAATTTGAGGTAGGTGCAGTGTTTTTGGCATTTCTGGAGTTCTAAAAGTCCAAATGACATAATTCAAATTGGATATTTTCAAGGAGACAACTGGCTCCAACTTTCATGAAGACATCCAAGCCAAAATGCACCGTCTAGGTGATGAATTTGAAGCCAGAAGTCAGATAAGAGTTGTTGACTAAAAGCCACCAACCATACACCAACCCACCTACCATGCACCAACCCACCTACCATGCCTCAAGCTTCCATATTTGACAATTTCTTTATTTTTATAGCTTGTATTCAGATTATGTACATGTAAAAATTAGCTTCTAGGATTAGTATAAATAGAGCCAACCTCTTTGTATTAAATAGATTCAATTTGGAAGTAAGTTTGAAGAAAGTTTGAGTATTTGTGAGAGTTTTCTTTCTCTTCTTCTTCATTTTCTTTAGAATTTCGTTTTTGTTATTTTATTTCTGAGTTCTTCCTTCCCATCCATGGAAGGCTAGGCTCTTATAATCAATCCAAGGGATTAACCGTCTTGTTGTTTAATTTGGAGATCTTGTTTTGCTTGTTCATATTGCTTAATTGTTATTCAAGTTTCTCTTCTTCCTATTTTGATTTCTATCTAGATTGAATTGCTTAATTTGATTTAGATGTTAATGTGATAATAGCTTTATTGTCATGTATTTAAAGAGGATCACAAAGAATAAACAATTTATTAAAGCTTTTTGATGGATTGTTTAGCTTGGTTAAATTCTTGATCTTAAGTTAATCTATGTTTGGATGGTGCTTACTTTATCTAACCTTGGTTAATTAAATCCTAGATGCTTATCTAGTAGAGGATTCTTGGATCATGTTGAGGTGTCTTGATGTGATCTAAGGCCAAGAACATGGTTAGCAATTAAGTGAATTCCTTGTGATCAATGATGAGTTAAACTCAAGATCGGTAAATTCTTTGGATTGGTTGTTTCTTTAGATTTGTTTTCAACTTTAAGTCTTGTATTTTTATCAATATTGTTAATCAACAACAAACCCCCCCATTTTAATTATCTTGATCTGATTAAATCTTTGTTCTTTTTGGATCATTGAGAGACGATTCGGTTCATGCTCTATACTGCAAATTAGTTTGCGAACCGGTAATTTTTATTATTTGAGAAGGTCTCGACAACCTCTTATCAAATTTGGCGCTGTTGCCGGGGATCCAAAGGAAACTATTTGATCATTTCAACTAACTCTAACAATTGTGTTTGTTTTGTTTTTGAAGCATTTTTTAGTGGAATTCAGCTGAAATTGGGTAAAGGGCATCCTGTCAAGATTTTGGTTCGGCAAAGTATCTCTGATTGACCTGAATTTTGTTACACTAATGGAAACCATTATTTTGAGAAAGGCTCACTCGTAATAGTGAGGTCACCCTTATTTTAGCCAAATTCCATCGTTTAGACCACTTTTCCAATTTTTTAAGATATTTTATTATTCTGTTAGATAGAATTTTTGTGTAGATTTCACTCTGTGGTAGTCCCATAGTTTTTAAAAATCTGTAGATATGTTTTATGTAATTATTTTGTGTGTATATTTAGACTTGTTTTTGTGATTTTGTGTTTTTGTGTTTGATCTCTAATCTGATGGAGCATAAACTTGATGAGTTGGCTTATCTGGTGGGGCAGTTGGTAGTGGAACAACATCACTTACCTGTGCAAGAACCTGCAGGATTTTGTAGTATATGTTGTAGTTCTTATCATCCCACATATGCCCGCCCCACATTGCAAGATGATGGTTCTGTATTTCATGACGATTCTGTTGATGCAACAGGTGTATTTCTTGGTGAACCACAATACCAACAGCTTGGATATGATCCTTATTCTACCACATATAACCATGATTTGGGAGATCATCCTTGGTTCGAACCTTATGTTGAACCAATCAGTCTATACCAGCAACCTATGCTGCAACAACAGCAAGTCCCAATAGGCATGGAATCTGAGCCTACACTAGAGGATTTGGTGAAACAATTTGCTCAGAACAACATCCAATTCCAGCGAGAAGTGTGGTTATAGTACAAAAACGTGAAGACCCAAGTTGGTCAACTTACATCTTCATTAAGTCAGTTGAGCAAGCAACAGATGCAGAAATCTGATTCTGCAAAACATGAGAACATTGATGAGAAAAAACCAATTGATGATTTGTGTGCTGAATTTGCTAGTGTTACTGATTTTGATGACTCTATTTGTTGTACTGGTTGTGATGGTGATATGTTGTGTAATGCATGTGCTGAGATTGCTGCCTTTTTGAGACATGATGAATCTTTTTCAATAGATAATGCAGCAATTCAATCTACAAAAGTAGTGCAGCCACCAAAATTGGAGTTCATTGTGGCTAAAAACTTCCTTACTGATGAGGAGGAGAGGTTGTTGCAGATTTTTAAGGAGAATCAAAGAGCCATCATGCTTGCAGACATTCATAGCGTTAGCCCTTCCATATGCATGCATAGGATTTTACTTGAAGATGGAGTTAAGCCAATAAAGCAGCCCCCGAGGAGACTAAACAATCTGATTCTTAATGTGGTAATCCATTACACTGGCTATGGTGTGGCCGCTGGAATTTTGTTGCTTCTGCTATCCATAGGGAGTTTTCTTTCCACACTTTTATTTCATTTTTCTAGTTGTTTTCTTTTTGTTTTTACTTTTTTGCTATTGTTTTTAATATAGTATCAATTATTATTTTATTGTTACAAATTACTCTTTTATTCTTGTTGTTTCTGTGCTTGTGTTGTCCTGTTCTATTTACTCGCTTCTGTTTTATTGTCTTCTTGATGTTTGTCTTTTATTACTTTTTTTTTGTTTTTGTTTTGTCTGCTGTTTTTTTATTTTCTGTTTTCTATATAAATCTTTGTTGAAAAAAAAAAGCCACGTTTAAGGTCAATGGCCAGAAATTGAATCATTATTGGGGAGGACCCATGAATCGTGCAAAATCTTCAATCACGCTGGCTAAAGACATTAAAAGTAGCGCTTCTTGGGAGGCAACCCAAGTTTTCTAACTTTTTCATTTTTTCAAACTTTGACTTATTTGCATTCACAAGAATCAAGACAGAAAATCGGTGCCGAGTAAGAAAATCTATCAGAGTTTGATTTTTCTGTCTTAATTTTGTTTGTTTTTCATTGACAGATGATTTTTCACCAGTTAAATGGCGGATAACGGTACTCCGTGAAATTTTTTTTCGGTTCTTTCAGTTACCCACAAATACTGAAATCTGTATAAAATTTTACTAATTTTTTTCCCTTCTTCTTTCTTTATTTCGAAATGGATAATCAGCTTGTTAACCTCCGCAAGCAATTCCCTTCTCTCCTCAAAATGCTTTAACTAACATTTATTGTGCAAGGTTTGAGAGATTAAGGATGCTTATGCACAAAGGCATCCTCGCGGATATACTGTTGGTTGATCGAAGCAAAGGTCCGACTCGAGGTGAATTTTTACGCTCTTGTTTCATATATCTGCTAGGCAAAAGTTCATATGCAAAGAAGAGAAGAGCAAAAAGGTTACGGGTCTGCTATAAATGTGCAAGATGGACCTGTAACACAAAATGCAAATCAATTGGAATGACGTCTATAAACCGAGATGATAAAATTAACTTCATAAAGGATGGCATGAATAAGGAGTCTTTAGATAACATTCTATTGACTATTGAGACGCATCCTAGTGGAGATGTGCAGAGAGTACTTCTCGATTTATGGCCAATATTCCAAGATGAACATGAGCGTTATAGTCTCGGGAATCTGACTCAAAAAGACCCTGTTTGCCAATTTTTAAGAAAATTGGATAAGAAGCCGACCATCGGCCCATAGAGAGCTTCAAGCCGTTATTGGACGTAAAACCAGAGGAAAATGTGAGCCACAATCACACCTCCTGTAAGTATTATTTTTTATTTTATTTTATTTTATTTTCTTGTTTATTAAAAAAAATTAAAAAAAAAACAAAATTAAAAAAAAAAAAAGTTAGCCGTATTTTTTTGAAATATGCGTTGCATATTGTCAAAAGTTCTTCTGACACATATAGATTAGTCTTTTATCATTGTCATATAGCTATTATCATTGTTGTGCTTATTTTCAAACTTATCTGACACACGGATCTACCCCTCATTTATAGGTGTAATTATTACCTTTGAGTTTTGATGCCTTTAAATATTGCACTTTGCTCTCTTCAGATCATTGATAAGGTGAGAGTACAAAAAAAAAAGCAAAAGAAAAAAAAAGAGAAAATGGAAGTCACTTCAGTTCGTCGGATCAAGAGTGTTTGTGTCTTTTGTGGATCTAATCCTGGGAAAGATAAAGAGTTTGTAAATATTGCACACCATCTTGGTCGAGTGCTAGCTGAGAGAGAAATCCATTTAGTTTACGGAGGAGGTAGTCTTGGGTTAATGGGTTGTGCCGCAACTGCTGCACATTTAGGAGGTGGCAAAGTCCTTGGTGTCATTCTCAGTCCTTTATATACCAGCAAGCCCATTGGAAAAACATTAGGGGATGAAGTAATGGTATTTTGCATGCACCAACGCATGAACTTTATGATAGCAAATGTTGATGCCTTTATTGCCCTACCTGGTGGTTTTGGAACTTTGGAAGAGCTCTTCCAAATTACATCCTGGTCACAAAGTGAGAACTTTCACCAAAAACCCATAGGTATATTAAATGTTAATGGTTTTTTTATGACAGATTTGTTTTGTTTTCTTGATCATGTGTAGAAAAAGGTTCATCTCACAAGCGACACATCAAAGTCTTGTAGCTTCTTTGCAACTCCCGAACAATTGCTTGATCAACTAAATGAATTTGTACCACAACGTGATCCAAGTAATAGCTCCACTAATTGGGAACAAGCGAGGCCCAAAAAGAAAAAGCCAAAACTTGATTTGAATTTGTCTTTGTGAATTTTTTTCTCTTATGGTTTTAGTTTTTGTAAATTTTCTTATTTCGAGCTCGATTTGCGCTTTTTGGTAAGACCTTCTACACTCTACCTATCTTTATTTTGACATTGGGGACAATGTCTTTAATTGAATTGGGGGAGGGATAGTTGACATTACCATGTACATAGTTTAGTAAAAGAAAAAACTAACAAGCTAATCTTTATTGTTACTAACTTATTAGATGTATGATGACAGAGTAAGGAGTAGTTTTGCTCTTGAGACGCATCTTAACTTGCATTTCATAGTATGTCTTAAATTATTTTGTTCTTGCATATTAAAAAAAAAATTAAAAAATTAAAAAATGTATGCAAAACAGTTTATAGTTGAATCATTTTCATGATATACATGTGTATATGATTGTGGATATTAGGAAGAAGGCATGGTTGAATTGAGTGAATGTTTCATACCTTTGTGAGTTTTGGGCTTTTCCAAGTTTGATACTTACACTTGGTTATTTTCTTTCATGAGTGATGTCAATTATGAATTTATTTTCTAGAACTTGCATTGAATCGATTTGAGATTACATTGGTCTGTATGTTGCATGAAAATGACAGACATTTTTCTTGACTTAGCTGCTTTGGCCAAATAAACCTACCTTGCATTTATCCAAATATTAACTCCCTCTGAGCCTATTTTCCTATTCTTTGTTCTTAGCTCATTACAAGCTTTGAGTGAAAAACCATGTTTTACCTTACCTTAGGGAATGGGAGAGCATTGATTTTCTTATTGGAGGAGTTCTTTTGCTTGCAATGATTTAAGTGTGGGGGAATTGGTGTGCTGATACGAAATGCTTGGTATACAAAAAAAAAAAACAAAAGAAAAAAAACAAAAAAAAAGAAAAATAAAAGAATAGAAAAAGGAAGGAATGTGTGAAGAGAATGAGCATTTTATGGTTTTGGGTAAAAATTTTATTCTTTATACTTGAGTTACTCCTCAATGCTCTTTTATTCTCTTTAGTTTTAACCTGCTATTATCCATATTGTTCCTTTCCTTCACCTTATAGCCATTACAACCTTTTCGAAAGACCTATTGATTTTTGTAATTTATTTGAGCTAAGTAGTGGAGAATTGATGTATATGCAAGCCTATGGTAAAATACTTTCATAATTTGACTGAGTTGAGCGTAAACAGTTAACCTAAACACTTTGTGTGATTTGAGTGTCACTTGTGAGGAATTTTACTCAATTTGAACATGCCTATTTCTGATTAAAGCATGATTGTGCTATACTTTATTCTCAATTGGTTTGATTCAACTATTCTTTGTTAAGCATACTTGACTTATTAATTATTATTTATATTTGATACAATGCTTGTATTTAAAAATTATTTGAATTGATTAAATAAAATATTACATGTTTGTGGGTATCATCCTGGTAAACCCTCACGAGACTATAACTCGTCCGCTAGGGACACCTAGGGGTTTAAAGGCTTGTGGCACATGCTAAGTGCCATCGTATTTTCCTACGAAAGTGGATTAGATTAGGTATAATCAGTTTTTATGCTTTTAGTTTAATAATATGATGTTTCTTGTTTTTCTTTAGTTTTGTTCTTATGTGTTTTGCCCAGGAGTGCAAAAGCTTAAGTGTGGGGGAATTTGATCAATCAATTTGAGACACTCATGTTAGCTTTGTATTAGGCTTTATTAGATGTTTATTGTGCCCAATATTAGTATTTTAGATGAGTTTAATGTTGTTGTGCTTCATTGGACTTTAATGCAAATATTGAATAATTTTCAGATTTTGATGCATTTTGACCTTTCTTCCTTGGTTAGGCCATAACTTGGGACTCGGTGATCCAATTGAGGTGATCTTGGTGTCTTTGGAAAGCTAAGACAATGGTCTACAAGTTTCATGAAGAACTCAAGAGCTGGATCAGACTTCTAAGGGTCCAAAACATCCCTGCAATGCAGAGTAGGTTTGCTGTCAGGAAAATCTGGGCAGTGTGCACATATTGGACTACATAGTGAGTTATATGCTTCCTCTTGGGCTGAAACTTGGTGATTTGAAAGATAAGACCCATATCTCCAACTTCCCTGAAGACCATTTTCTCAATAGATGTCGTTTTAGGCATGCTTCTAAAGCTACAAGTTGGTCTGAATTTGGAAACACGTTCTTCCAACCTAACTTGAGGTAGGTGCAGTGTTTTTGGCATTTCTGGAGTTCTAAAAGTCCAAATGACATGATTCAAATTGGATATTTCCAAGGAGACAACTGGCTCCAACTTTCATGAAGACATCCAAGCCAAAATGCACCGTCTAGGTGATGAATTTGAAGCCAGAAGTCGGATAAGAGTTGTTGACTAAAAGCCACCAACTATACACCAACCCACCTACCATGCACCAACCCACCTACCATGCATCAAGCTTCCATATTTGACAATTTCCTTGTTTTTATAACTTTTATTCAGATTATGTACATGTAAAAATTAGCTTCTAGGATTAGTATAAATAGAGCCAACCTCTTTGTATTAAATAGATTCAATTTGGAAGTAAGTTTGAAGAAAGTTTGAGTATTTGTGAGAGTTTTCTTTCTCTTCTTCTTCATTTTCTTTAGAATTTCGTTTTTGTTATTTTATTTCTGAGTTCTTCCTTCCCATCCATGGAAGGCTATGCTCTTATAATTAATGCAAGGGATTAACCGTCTTGTTGTTTAATTTGGAGATCTTGTTTTGCTTGTTCATATTACTTAATTGTTATTCAAGTTTCTCTTCTTCCTCTTTTGATTTCTATCTAGATTGAATTGCTTAATTTGATTTAGATGTTAATGTGATAATAGCTTTATTGTCATGTATTTAAAGAGGATCACAAAGAATAAACAATTTATTAAAACTTTTTGATGGATTGTTTAACTTGGTTAAATTCTTGATCTTAAGTTAATCTATGTTTGGATGGTGCTTACTTTATCTAACCTTGGTTAATTAAATCCTAGATGCTTATCTAGTAGAGGATTCTTGGATCATGTTGAGGCGTCTTGATGTGATCTAAGGCCAAGAACATGGTTAGCAATTAAGTGAATTCCTTGTGATCAATGATGAGTTAAACTCAAGATCGGTAAATTCTTTAGATTGGTTGTTTCTTTAGATTTGTTTTCAACTTTAAGTCTTGTATTTTTATCAATATTGTTAATCAACAACAAACCCCTCATTTTAATTATCTTGATCTGATTAAATCTTTGTTCTTTTTGGATCCTTGAGAGACGATTCGGTTCATACTCTATACTGTAAATTAGTTTGCGAACCGGTAATTTTTATTATTTGACGAGGTCTCGACAACCTCTTGTCAAATATATAAAAAATCAAAATAAATCTTATCTTTTATTGCATATAATTAAATAATAATTGGTGTATTTCTAGACCATACTAATTTTCCAAATTAACATAATTATCTTCCTCTAGGATCTTTTACAAGAACAAGGGAAATATTTTTTTTTCTTTTGTTAGTTTTCCCTCGGAAATCAAAGTAAAACAAAAAATATTTGACAAATATTTTTACATAAAAATATTCAATTTCCAACGAAATTTTCAAGAAAGAAAAGAAATTATTAATTTTTTTGTGAGAAAAAATATATCAGAAATTTTATTTTTGAAAAATATAAATTAAAAAAATTCCCAACAAGTTTTTTTTTTGTCAAAAAAACATTTTTTTCTAAAAATAAATTCATAACATTTCATGCGTGACAAGAAGCATATCAAAATCTTTTTAATGCTCTGTCACCGACGAAAATGGGTCAGAGAAGTTGATACACTTTTGTGGCGTTGAATTGGCCGTGAAAAGCATATGTCAATGGCAAGAAGGAGAGGTATCAATTTGGGCGGTCCGGTTAATTTGGGTAAACTCGCGCCGGTTAAAGTTAATTTTGAATTGGGTTAGTTAGACCTATAACGTGTGTGGACTAAAAAATAATTAGTTTAGTCTAATCCTATAGGATTAGACTGGCTCTTGAGCCAAGTTCTTAACTTTTTTTTTTTTTGTTTCATTTTACCTTTTTTCATATCTATGATATAAGTTATTAATAAATAAATTTTTTCTATTAATAAAAGTTAACAAAAATTATGTATGCAATTAGATACACATATAAAAAATTATATTAAGTGTCATAAACATTAAAATGAAAATGTATTATATTATTTTTGATATAAATAATTTAAGATATATTTATAAAGTATTTCTTAAACCATAAATTAATTAATTTAAAAAATTATAACAAGTAAACATTATATGTAAATAAAAAAAATTAAAATGTACTTATTAAATTTTATTTTATTTTATTTATTTATTTATATAAATAAAGATAATAAAAAAAATAAATAATAACAAAATTAAATATATAATAATAATAATAAAAATTTACACTGTCGAGGTCCGGCAACCTATTTTCGATTTTGACGGAGTCATCCAATAATTGATTTAAGTTTAGATTTTCTTATCACAACTTACGCTTTTTAACGAATTATGTAGGCCGACCCATCTCTCTGTCCATTTTGACCCCTCAAACAAGAAGTAGAATTACTAATCGGTAGAGCCAAGAGAGACGATGATATTTGTTAATTCTGTTTTGCAGTATCAGTGGTGAATGTGAATGTGGAGAATAGAAATGGCCAAGGAGATGAATTGTGAAGTGTGTGTGAGTGGCGGAAGATTCTGAGAATGAATGGGATTAGGAAGACGACGACGGAATACAGCAGAGCAGGAAATGAAATCGCTGATAATTATTAAAGCTCTGGGGAAGACGGGTGGGCCAACCGTACTATTGGAAAGACTAAAAATCGATGCTGCCCACAAACCTGCAAAGCCGTGCACGTTGTAAATATATGCTCGAGCTAGACTTTGTATGTGTGGAAGCTGATCTTGAGAAACCACTGCTATCCAAATACAAACTGAAAGGTAGAAGTTACAAAATAGAGTATGAATGCATATGAATATGATCTCTTGTTATTTGCTGAAGCTTCAGACCCACAATTGGTGCAAGCAAGTAATGCACTGCTTAAATGGTTTCTGCAAGGTTTCAAGCCAAAATATCAATGCTGTGAAAACCAGAACTTATTTCTCTAAGAATGTTCGTTCAGGAGGATATGATCAAACAAAAAAAAAAAAACCTAAAAACAAAATCTAGAAAGAAGCGGATTCATTGCCACTGATGATCTAGGAAATTAAGTATTTGGAGGAGCACCCCTCTTGCCCAGGAGCAACACGTGGTACTTACAACTTTGTAAAGGAAAAAATCCATAATAGGCTGTCGGGGTGGAAAACGAGAACTCTTTCTATGGCTGGAAGAACAACCTTATCCAAATCAGTTCTGACTGCGATTCCACTGAACATGACACAGGCAGCTAAAATCACTGTACGCCTCCATATTAAAGTAAAGGAAGTCGACAAAAAGTGCAGAAGCTTTATCAGGTGAGGAAGAAAACCAAAGAAGAGCTCTTATGATCATATGGCAGACTTTATGCATCCCTGTGAGGAGTTTGGAGGATGAGGCATTTGCCTTCGATCAAGCCAAATTAATTAGTGAGGAATGTCTTATGAAAATTTGTTGGAACCTAATGATGGGGAATAACGATCATTGGGCCCAACACCCAAGTTCTAAAAGGAAAAGAGATATGACCACGTCAGTTGTGCTGGACACGAGAGACTTCTCACAAGAAGCTATGCAGCTAGATGACAATTTATTTGATCAGTTAACTGCCCGTGGTCTAATACTCTAATGGCGAATAAAGGGACTTGCATGCTTTTCGTGACTGCCCAGTAGTTGCACCAATATGGTGTAATAAAGTAATAAACTAATCAAAATACTCAGAAAGAGCCCTATTTTTCTCGTTTCAGCTTCAGCATTGGCTCCTAAATAAACTCAAGGACTGCAATAAGGGGCGGGGAAGATGCTCGATTATGTAGTCAAACCTTCGGTGTAGCAGCGTGGTTGATATGGCCATATAGGGTTGGGGAAACAAAAGAATCCAGATGAAAATTTTGTTTCTCCTTCAAACCCAAGCAGGGCAATCCAGAAATACGTTTATGGTAAAGGGAATGCTTGGAATATTAAAGCTTGGAAACAATGAGTGAAAAGCAAGGCTAGAATGAAATCATAGTCAGCCGGACAAAACCAGTTTCTGAGTGGGTCAAATTTAATACAGATGGAGCCGTCAAAGGTAGAAATGGTCCTGCAGAGCAGGGCATTCGAGATGAGGATGGATGGGTAGGTGGATTATTTGTGAGAAATGGAGTGTGGAGCACAGCTTTTCAAGTTGAGTGTTGAGCAGCTTTAGAAGGGTTGAGACTAGCCCATAACAAGGAATGCACCATAATGATACTTGGATGTGTCTCCCTTTCTCTTGTGCAAAACCTCTAAAAAATTCAGAAAGGCAGGGAAAGTAGATATTTAATACGGGTGCTAGAAGCGATTAGAGAACTCCTAAAGGAAAATGGGGAGGTTATCATATCTTATTTATATATAGCTTCAAGGAGTCTCTTTTTTTTTTTTAACCAGAATACATATCATTCGGGACTCATGCATTAATATAGGAGCTTTCCACACTGCTGTTTGCTTATGACTGGGGTTTCTTTTCCCCGTTTTCTTAATTGGGAAATGATGAATCCTATGAACCCCTTTCGTAAAATGATTACGAGTGCCTGAAGTGGGTGTAGATGGTTTTTCTTTTTTCTTTTTTTTTAATTTTTAGTTGATTGAAAAAAAGGAGTAGAATGCTTGTAAATGTATGTCCCCTCATTCGTGAGATATTTCACGAAATTCATTGGCCGGCGTGTGTATATATATAGGGCATATTTAGTGAGAAGAGTGATTTATTATGAGAATGAGTTGAATAAATCTTGATATTGGATGTCAAGATTAAAACATAAAGTCATGTGATTTTTTTAAGTTGTCATCTGAGCTTTGACTAACTTCTAATCTTGATCATCCATGTAAGATTTAATAATCAAGATTCATTTTATATATATATATATATATATATATATATAGCAATGCTCATAAGATGAGATAGTATTCTGTGCGAATAAATACAACTTTATTCCTCTAAATTTGAGCCCAACCAGCCAAAAGACTACTCATTTTGATAGACAAGTTACATTAGGCGTAGTGTTATTAGACGTTCCTTGGACATTTGTACAAAAAGCAGTAGCCTTTCTTCCAGGATCAGCCGAGGTGAGGTTGATTTGGTTCATTGATACATTAGAACAACCCATAGATCCACAATCCAATGATATTGCTCTGTCCGTAGCACTAGTTCCTGTAAAATTGTAGTATGTGACGTTACTCACCTTTATCCCTCCTACCTGTAATATTATTCAAACAGCAACTCGTAAAATTTAGTTGCATATATATTGCAAATATTAAAAATTAATAACTTAAATGAAGAAAAAGAAAAGTAAACTAACTTTTTGTCCTTTGTTGGCATAATACTGGTCGATTATTATAGGATATTTTGTGTTTCTAAATGTGATATGTTCAAATGAGATATTTCTAGTGTATCCAGTTCCACCCTGCACCATAAAATGAAAAAAAAGGTTAATAAAAATTAGTAATTATTATACACTCTTTTGGAATTATTAAAATTACCAGACGCAATGACTTTGATTGGGAGAGATAAAAATTATAAGTGAAAGTTGGATTACATTGCTTGAGAAACTGAAAAAGACCCTTCCGCCACACTTCTCAAACAGGAATTCTGAGATTTACGAGAATAGTGATCTTTTCAGAATAGTCTTAAAATTGATCTTTTGAGAATAGTCTAAAAATTATTTATTACGGTAAACATAGAGAACCATTTAAAAAAAGAGTCTCATAATTAATGATCTAGAAAATGACTTTCTTAACATCAGTAAGTTAGAAGAATCTTGAGATTTATGAGTTGAAATGGCCTAAGATAAGGCATTCTATCTGGATAGAAAACCATAACCTATTCTAGAAATTAATGAGAGTGAATTATTTTTCAAGATTCACAGTTAAAAATAAATCCATATGGAAATGTTTGCTGCTCAAAGGATTTGAAGTAAACGGGGAAAAAGTGTGGATTTTAGTTCTGTATAGGGACACATATGTAATAGTAATACAACAGAGACATAAGTGTGTAATAGGTGTATGTGAAGAAATTACCGGGCATGTCTTGATTCTGGCTCCATTTGTAGCCCCGTTGATGCTACAGTTCCACACGTGTACATCTTCCACTTCGTCATGGCCACCATCTTGTCCCAGACTCCCAATACTGCATAATAAATTAACATGGTTACCCACTGGTTTATCTATATATGAGTATTTATAAGTTATAACCCGTTAATTTTATGTTCGTCTTTCTTTTTCCCCTTTTTTTCCCGATGCCAAGTGACCATCAGCAAATTATATGCACAAAAATTGTTAGTGTGATTCACATTTTAAAATCATCTAAAATGGAGATTTGGCGAACTGATGATTACCTTATGCCATGACCTGGTCCACAAGCAACTTGGGTAATTTTCAAATGAGAGCTACCACCTTTAATAGCAATGCAGTCGTCACCTATCATAAAATTATGCATGCAACCAATGAACTGCTTGTGAGACTCTGCTTAATTATCAAACCTAGTAAACTCTGAGAACAACATGAAATATTTAACTGTGATTGTAATTAAAAGAAAGGAAGAGAACGAGTGTTGGACTCACCTACACCAATGAAAGAATTAGACACGGTGACTTGGGTTGAGTGTGAGATGTCAATTCCATCGGTATTAGGACTGTCTCTTGGTGCAGTTATATTAAGATTTGATAGAGTAACACCATTGGATTCAAACACATCGATGTGTCCTCCGGGGCCGTTTATATGTTTGAGTCCACTCACTTTAAGACCATGGCACGATTGAAATCGTAGGGCCTGCAAAGTGCATAATAAATGTTGGAAAACTTAATAAACCATGAGTTCCTTTAATTATATTGCTAATCCTCCTCTCCTACCATATAAGAAAGAAATCACAAACAAAATATTATATCCCTTCCCAGAAAAAGCATTTATAAAATTAAGAAAAAAACCCTCCCGGCGCTCCCAATTTTTTCCTTACAATTTGCTTGGGAATTTATAGGAAAATGAAGGAGGGGGGGGGGGGGGAGATTGGAGAGAATAAAATGTGACTTTTCTTCATAAGCGTGTTTATTAATTAGTAAGAGTTTTCTACGTGCTTCCTATTTGTTTACTTTGTTTTCTCTTCTCTCCATTTTATTTTAGTTTTTACCTTTGTGAGGTAAGGTTGACATAGTTGCCAACGATATGAAAATGAGGGAAATAAAATAATGAAAACTCAATGTATTTTTTTTTGTTTTGTTATTACTTCTTTCCTTTTATGCATTTTTATTTTATCATTTTATTTTCAATAAAAATAAAATTTATGTGAATAACAGTGTAAAAATTTTTACAATGATAATGTATTGAAATTAAATCCATAAAAATATATACAAACATCAAGGAGAAGAGTTGCTAACCGTAGGTCGTGAATTGCATATTCCAGATGCCTGCAAAATTAAGTGCATCTTTTGTTAGAAATTCTTATATATGATAATAACATAAACAAAATATTTTTATGTTAAAACATATAAAGTAAAATTAAACTACTTTCCTCCTCTCCTTCAACAATTCAAAACTTCTAAAATGAACTAGTTCATGATAATCTAAGAACGTACATAATTGTATGCAAATTAAGAACTAATTAAATTTGCTACAAAGTAAATATTACATTTATAGGCGTGCTTTTCCTGGTCCACCAACCCCAACCTTGACCATCTATTACTCCTGATCCATCTAAACTTAGACACTCCACGTCCGAGAAAACAATCCAGCTATTCTTTATACAATTTTTCCATGCACTTTTCTGAGGGGCTTGTATGGTTCCCAATATCTAAATCCACAAACTAAATGATTAATTAATTGATCAAGAAAAAAGAAATTATGAAAGCGAAAGTAATAAGAAGAGCAGTGCTATATATCACGAAAGAAAACATGAATGACGTGGCTATCAAATTTCTCGTTTTGATTTGTCAAATGTAACATTTTTAAATTTAAAAATAAACAATGACAAACATCATATCAAAACTTAATAGCATTTGAGCTTTAGTACGTCGTTTTACGAAAGTTTATTCGTAAGGTTTAGCATTTTCTTAAGAAAAATTAATAGGAACAACCTGATAACCAGTTATATTATGAAAAATAATTATGTAAATAATATAATGACTAAATGATTGAGCTTCTTAATTCCCCTCTCAATTTGCCAATAACAGAGCCATCATATTTCAGTGTTTTTTCGATATTATATATACATATATGCATGTTTGAACCTGAACACGCATGTTCTTGGACTTGCAGGGGCCCTTAAAATTCACAGGTTGTAGTATGAATGAGTGCCCCGCTGGTACAAGAAGTGTCGGTGTAGTTTTTCCAGTCGCTCCACATGCAGCATGCCATGCTTTCCGAAAGGCCTACCGAAAAACCATGAAAGAAAATTAACATCTAACACAGATAACTAAAACTTCCTCATAGAAAATTATACTCGTCCAGGCAACTAATCTATTAACTTACATAATTATCAGGGGCTAATGAACTATTTATTCAATTGAACAGAAACAATTAATTAATATGAATTTATAAGGAGATATATATAATGAGTTAAATACTTCAGAATCATCAGTTTGACCATTCCCTTTGGCACCATACTGCAGCAAATCGAAAGTACTTTGGCCATGTCCAACCCATAAGGTGGATGAAGCAGTACAGAAGATCAATAAGCCAATTACAAGTAGGTCCTGCATAGATAATAGCAAGAAATTGAATTCAATTATAAGGTTAAAAATATAGTTGCACAAGGTTGAATAAAAATATAGTTGCATAAGGTTGAATAAAAATATAGCTAGCTACATTTATTCTCTAACCATTGTGTACTTGTGTAAGAGAAGAAATATCTGCCTGCAAGTAATGTTGTTTTATCTATAATCTCTCGTGCGTCGATCTCGGGTATATATATTGTATATACAATTTGATATTGTGGAAATAATATATATATATATATATATATATATATATATATATATATATACACTCATTATAAGCACTATTTCCAATTATACTATGAAAGTTGAGACTAGGAACTTGTATTAGTAAAATAATCCTAACCTATATAACATGTCAAATGGAATATGCAAATCATTCAAAATTAATTTAATTGATTTTTCCCTATTGATGCTCGAAATTGGATTTCATTATAAATTTTGTTCCTCTTTTTTTTTTGGTAATAGTAAATCTTGTCGCTCTAATTTCATAGAGTTGATATACCTGACATTAATTGTCAATTGTAACTTTCCTGATTATTACTAGGATTCATTGTGCGCGCAGATGACTTATTATTACATATCCATCTTTGTAATATATGGAAAAAAAATCATTTTTTAGTAATGCCATAAGTTTCAAAACTTAAATCAAAATTTTAATTTAAGAGATAATCTAAAAATAACTTTTTAAAAAATATATTGTTATCCTTGATTGGGAATAATGTTTTCAACTTTTAAAAAATTGATTGATGACGTGATAATGCTGACTTCGACTGTCATATAGTTAGTGTTATAAACCTAACTCCTTCATTTTTTTTTTGTTTTTGTTTTTGTTTTGGTATGCTAATTAACACTGATCTTAATTCGTTTGTTATTTCTTTTTATAGTAGTGATTTTATGGAGTATTGCTAAATAGTCTCTTTCTCAGGTCGGTAACAAACAATTTTAGCACAAAAGGAAAATTATTGGGAAAAATTCAAAATCTCCTACCACCAAAAGTATATATATATATATATATATATACACAGAAAAATCACTTACACCATTTAATAAATTTTTATTGAGTATATTTTTTATCGATCCAACTGTTAAATTATAATTATCCATCGTATTAATCATTTGTGTCAAATTTTGAAAAAAATAAATATCATTAAAAATATAATCAAATAATTCATATTTTCATATATTTCAATAGTTTATAACTTTATATTACGTTAATTTTGATGTATATTAATACAAAACAATTTTGGATTAATATGAAATTTTATAGGTACAATCTACATGATAGAAACTTTTAATCTAACGGTAAATTTTATAAGAAATTTATTTAATAAAAAGTTATTATAAAATGTAAAAGTAATCAAGTCTTACACTGTTGTAAGTTAATCCCTCCCTTATATATATATATATATATATATATATGCTTTTTTTTATAATATACAAGTTATGGATAAAAATATATATATGCTTTGTGTAGGATAAAATATAAATCACACTCTATAACAGTGGTTCTGTTTGACATTGCTTTTCAGTATTCAAAACAGTTAAGAATAATATTGCAAGACACTATTTAATTTTGCGGATGCCTGTCACAATAATTTGAGATGGATTTGGACTCACAATTTTTCTGGCTGGCTATCAGGAACAGGGCACATAGGAAATTATTTGGGCATTTAAATGTATAGCTGAGCAACTCGGGAAATTAATTAACCATTAAATCCACGGCATGTCTTGCCTCAGCATTTATCTTCCGAATCTGGCATTCTACGCCAATCACTGGAGTAGTATTTAGGAGGCTCGCTGGTGGAGTTGGAGAAATCAATGGATTATCCTGAAAAATTACCTTTGGCATTTAATTTCTTTGTATAATTCATCTTAATTATTTTTCCTCATACATTGATTTTTCCGCGTTGATGATACAATTTTCCATAGAAAGTGTAAGTTTTTTACCGAAGATATATGACAACTAATTAAATATGCTGCCATATATGAAAGAGCGAACATAGTTACAGTTCTATAATCCTTTAAGCATTTATGGCAACATGTAATTGAATTTATATACAATAAATAATTATTTTTCTTGTAATAAATTAAAGTTAGAGTTTAATTTTGATTCACTATCAGTATAAAGTTTTTTTACACTGTCATCTAATCACGTACTGACACATCATTAAATGAGTTAGACTTCCTAGGTAGTTGTTATGATAGTCAAATTCTTTTAATGATTTGGCAATAAATGATTGAATGACAATGTAAAAAATTTTTACACTGACAATGAATTAAAATTAAATCCTTAAAGTTAACAGGTATTATCAGCAAAAAATCAAGAGCAGGTTTTAATTACTTCAATATTTCCATTCGTTCATGCCAAGCTCTTAAGACATCAACTCGATTATCATAATTCACAAAGGAAACTAAATTGGTAAATTTTTTTGGTGAAAGCTTATTATATAAACAATAAAATACAACCCAAAATTGAAAGTGTGTCTTTGTTTGGAATTTTGATTTAATACTAAAAATGAATTTATTTATTTATTTTTTCGGTATGTGATACTAAGATTTGAAGTTTAACTCATGACCTCTTGCAAATTAGCCAATGTATTAAAATCAATGTTATTTGGACCAGACTGAACTGGCCGGTCAGACCATGAACTGGTCTCTCATCTAGTTATGATTCATTGTCATAACTGAATTTATGGTTAAACCGGGTTGAATTGATCAAAATCGGTAAACCAGCCAGTTTTATTTGAACTAGTCATCCCTTTTTAAAAAATAATAATTTAATCTCTCAATTAATGAGACTAGAGAATTGAGACACCAAAACCTTATTATACATTTTATTATTAGTAATGTGTTATGAGTCACACACACACATATAATATGTAATTATAACATCATCTTTTTTGACTAAACGGTTGAACCTGAACTGAAAGTTTTTCTTATTCATTATCTGATCCGGTTTTAACAACATTGATTGAAATGAAATTTTAATACCTACCAAAACATGCTTAAAACATTCATATTATAAGGTTATTAAATGTATTTAGAAATAATACTTTTAATTCATAACTGATAATATTTTTATAATATAATATTTATTTTGTTAAGTACCATTAATTAATACACACTCAATTCTTAAAATTATTTTATTTTCAAATACGGTTTACTGATTTTATAATATTAAAATCTTCGGTGATGACTTTTCAATTTTAAAATTTTCAAGTCTGTTCAATTTTAAAATTCCTCAGCAGGGTTTTACGTTACATTAATTTAAATTAAAATAATTATATTGATATAATTTATTTGTAGACGTCTAACTAGATGAAATAGTGTTTTCTCTTGTCACAAATATACTCCGTAGGACCGTATCTCAAATGTGGAACA
Organism: Styphnolobium japonicum; assembly: GCA_023212625.1. Classification (NCBI taxonomy): domain Eukaryota; kingdom Viridiplantae; phylum Streptophyta; class Magnoliopsida; order Fabales; family Fabaceae; genus Styphnolobium; species Styphnolobium japonicum. The sequence goes on from JALBWW010000003.1 coordinate 50,588,819, forward strand.
TACCGTTGGGAGGTTAGTATAATCAGTTAATCACATAATCTGATGCATAACTACAAGATATTAACTTGTTCAAACACTAATTCATATTTGTATTGGCAGGGTTGCTTTAACCTAAGTTTTAATGCAAGTCATTCACCCCAAGAACCCAGATTTTCATAAGGAAATCTATCTCGATGTGTGTGTGTATATATATATATATATATATATATATATTTATATACATTTTATAAAAAAAAATTGGTTTAAGCACAGGAATTAGATCATGTATTATAGGCCTATCATCACCATTGATAAAAAGAATATTTTAAAGATAGTAGAGACTGGGCAATAGTCTTATAATCTATACTAAAATGTAAAGAATTCTTTTTAATTATGGGTTAAGTTTAGAAATTTTTTTTATACTTTTAAACTTACCAATTTGAATTTTTAAACTAACAAAACAGTGTATAATAATCCTTATATTAACCTATCGTTTAAATAATTGATGGAAAAGGAGTTATGTGTTAATTTTTTTTACTAATCTTACTTTAAATCATTAATATTTATCCTTAAAATAATCTCTAGGTCTTTTTTTTGCACTCATTAACCTCACACCACCATTTGAGTGGTTTGTGAAAATTTCAAACGATGATGTGAGATTAATGAATGTCCAAAAAAAGAAGTCTAGAGAAGATTTTAATGATAAATATTAATAATTTGAGGTGAGATTAGTATAAAAAAAATTAACACATGACTACTTTTCCATCAATTATTAAAAAATAGGTTAACAGAAAAGTTATTATACACTATTTTGTTAGTTTAGAGAGTTGAATTGGTGAATTTAAAAACACAAATTTTTTTTCAAACTTGATTTATAATTAAAAAAGGTTCTTTACATTTTAGTGTATAATCTAATAATACAAAACTTTTCGAGGTACGGTGGATTCCATTCTCAATAAATATTAAGATTCATATTTATTTCACTTTTTCATTTCTGTTCACTAGTAGTCAGGACCTCTCTTTTAACTAAAAAATAATTAGTAGACTCCATAATTTGCATATCAAGTATAAGCAACAAGGCATCTTTGGGATACACCCCAAAAAAAAAGGATGTTATGAATGGCCCAAAAAAAAGATGTTATGGCTTATCCTTCATGCAAGAACACTAGAACAGAGACCGTTATGAGTGATATTCTTTGATTTAATTAACTACTGTCAGCACAAAAACTACGGCAAATAGAATTTCGGTTCTCAATTAAGTTCTGAATAATATTTGACATCTTTTAATTTATGAACCTACATACTTACGAATCTATATTACTAATCTTCTGTTTTTGTGAGGAAGCTGATAGCCACCTTTTCTATTTGAATAAGAAAACCGTAGTTCTAATGTTAGCCAACACTTGGAGAGAAGGAAGTAAGCACTTCGAGACAGTTCGTTCATTTCACAAATAGGAAAGTTTTGAAATGTTAAAATTTCCTTTTTCTTTCCCCATTCCTTTACTTGCTATGTTTGGGAGAAAAAAATGAGTGAAAAGGGAAGGCAAAGGATAGAAAAGGATTTCCATTCTCTTATTTGGTGTTTAAATTAAAAAATAAGAGAAACTCTCTTTCCTTATTTGAGAGTTAAAATTAAAATAAAAAGAAATGATAAATTTTTAATAGAATTTTTATGATGTCAATCTCTTATAACACAAATACTCGATATATATATCTATAATTTAATAAGTATAAATATTTAATTAAAAGTAAATATATTCTCCTCATTATCCTTAATTTGTGAGGCGAGAATTTTGAGTTTTTGAAAAAAAAAATGAAAGAAAACACTTCTCTTATTATAATTCATCCAAAAAAAGATTAGGGTCTTTTCCCTTTTCCTTTTCTCTTCTTACCCTCATTCAAATAATACATAAAAGTCCAGTCTTTCTTTGTAAAATTTGATGGCCCATCTATATGTGGCTCATCACATCAGAAACTGAATCCTTACTCGATAATTGAAACCAAATAGAAGGGAAAGAACCAAGTTTGATTATTAAATGAATTAATATACCCAGGGATAACATATTAAGGCAATGCGACAGACTAACGGACTAGATCTGGTTATATAGAGCTTCGACCGTTAGTTATAGGATATAATCATTTACAATTTTATTAATTAAAATGACTAGGATAATATTCACCGCTATGGAATCTAATCTAATCAAACAAACAAGGGTAATGCTACATTGCACTCAAGTGCTTGAGCCTGGGTTTTTAGCAGCCACATGTTCCATTTTAGTTCCACTAATGATGCAACATCAAGCAAAGTTAGCAAACCATGATAGAACAAATTGAAGAGAAAAGTCACTCACTTTCTTCATCGACTTCACACTATACTTTTCTTTGAATATGAAGACCATGAGAATTTATGGATTTGCTTATCGTTCTTGCCATTACCAATGCAAGAGACTTGGACCGAGGCATTTGCAGCAATTTTTCTCCAACTTGCGAACGGAACCAGAGACGTTAAACGCGTCACGATGAATGAAGTAGGCGTAAACGAAACTTATTACGTTGGGACCATACATCATAAGAGCGGAGAAATAAAGAATGACTCTTCTCTTCAGTTTGTTCTTGTAATGGAACGTGCACCATCTACGCTTAACAAAATATGCGGGGCCCTCAGAAATTTTGCAGGTGGCCGCCGCACAATGGAGGCCGAGGGCCCATGAGCTCGAGCTTTCCATTGCATTATCCATCAAACATTAGATAGATACCCATCTTTTTTTTTCAGAAATTAATAGGTTATTAATTGTTTTAAATATTTATTATAAAACTACCTTTACAACTTATTCTAAATAACAAACCCTCACCATAACAACACCTTCAGTCCACACAATAGAAACGAGTCAGATCTTTGACCAGCTTGAAACAAATGACTACCCTTCCAACAAATTATTCCGTAAGGTAAAACGATAATAAAGAAGACCTATAATTCCCACTCCCTATCCTATCCTATAGCCCAAAACTTGCAACCCTAGACCCAACAAAATGGCTCAGCTTGTCCGACAAACAAAATCTCACCAAAAACAAGCAAGAGTTAGTCGAGGTAGGTGAATTTGGGTAACGGTCCTAGTCTAATTCCCAATATACCAACTAACAATTGTCACTTACATATGCAAAGTCAGTTCCAATCCAAGTGACGCATTCTAAACAAACAAGTCATCGAGAGCATATTATGTTTTCCATCTAAGCTGCCAAAGTTAAGTCTTGTATTCAATTTATTAACAATTTAATAAATTAATAATTTTAACTTGTTCATTAAATAAATTAAAATTTTTATATATTTAATTCATTAATTCGTAAATAGACTTAATATATATATATATAATTAATTTTTATAAATAATAATAATAATAATAATAATAATAAATACTTTAATTTAATATATATTAACATTTTATTTTAATTTTTAACTTATTTTAATTATTTTTTAAATAAATATAAATAAAAAATATAAATTTTATTGAACTACAAATCGTTAAGTAATACAAGCTTAATTAATACAAAATCCAATATTAATTCATTAAACTCAAAAAACTCATGCTTAAAATGAGCCTAAAATAAGCCATGAATCAAGAAAATAAACAATTTTTTCTTGAGTCCAACCCGAACTAGGCCCGTTCTATTTCCATCCAAGAAACGCACGCACGCACGCAAAAAATATAAATTTTATTGAATTACAAATCGTTAAGTAATACAAGCTTAATTAATACAAAATTCAATATTAATTCATTAAGCTCAAAAAACTCATGCTTAAAATGAGCCTAAAATAAGCTAGGCTTGAATCAAGAAAATAAACTTAATTTTTTCTTGAGTCCAACCCGAACTAGGCCCGTTCTATTTCCATCCAAGAACCACACACACTACATATATATATATATATATATATATATATATATATATATATAAGCCATTATTCTCTAATTATAACCCTAATTAAGAGTATTAAGAGTATTTACCAATCGACTATCAATCAATGTATCAACAAGAACATGCTCTAATTCGTAAATAGACTTAATATATATATATATAAATATATAAGCCATTATTCTCTAATTATAACCCTAATTAAGAGTATTAAAAGTATTTACCAATCGACTATCAATCAATGTATCAACAAGAACATGCTCTAATTCGTAAATAGACTTAATATATATATATATATAAATAATAATAAAAATAAATAATAAATACTTTAAGAAAATAAACTTAATTTTTTCTTGAGTTCTATTTCGTGGATCCACGAAACAAACAAACACACACACACGCGCACGCGCGCGCACAAAAGCCATTACCAATCGACTATCAAAGTCACAATTCAATGCAACTTTCCTAACAAGTCTCGACTTTCATAGTGACAGCCAAAACACGGGCATAACAAAGTCAACCTGATGTTCTTCCAAACTAGCTTCATTTAAAAGTAAAAAGCTCACATCAGAATGCAACTTTCCTAACAAGTCTCGACTTTCATAGTGACAGCCAAAACACGGGCATAACAAAGTCAACCTGATGTTCTTCCAAACTAGCTTCATTTAAAAGTAAAAGGCTCACATCAGAATTCAGATCTCCTACTTAAATTTTAAAGATCGAACACACACACACACACACACACACACACACACACACATATATATATATAAGCCATTATTCTCTAATTATAACCCTAATTAAGAGTATTTACCAATCGACTATCAATCAATGTATCAACAAGAACATGCTCGAAATGTCACAATTCAATGCAACTTCCCTAACAAGTCTCGACTTTCATAGTGACAGCCAAAACACGGGCATAACAAAGTCAACCTGATGTTCTTCCAAACTAGCTTCATTTAAAAGTAAAAAGCTCACATCAGAATTCAGATCTCCTATTTAAATTTTAAAGATCAAACTAATAAATCAAAGACCATATATCTCATTCAACCAAAATATCAACGTCCCAATAAAATTAAAGCAAACATGATGTTTCATGAAAACAGCGTAGCTGCCATACAGAATACAGTAAATGAAACCCTCATAAATTCATAAGCCATCATACTGCAATATCTAATACCGATAAACCTCTAATGGAAAAATGGCCTTGATAGTCTGTAAAACAAGGACTTGGCATCAGCAAGGTGAATCATCTGCTGCTCTGTTCAAAAAAACCTGATGCCACTACTCCGTGAGATGCAATCAATCTGCAAGAGCTACTCGGTCCATGCAGTTAAAGCATTGCCCCGAAATAACATCAACTATGATGGCACTGCAAAAAATGTCAAGGAAACCAAATCAGAAACTTGACATCGGCATCACAGAATAACAAAAAACCTAAAGCCCCTGGAAAGGAGGAAACAAAAACTTGTGGCAGTAAAAAGGTAAAGATATCTATAATTAACTAAGAATCTTACACAAATCAAATACAATGTAGGGCAGACCATAAAGCATAAATATAACAAGTTTTTTAAAGGAAATTTCACTTAATTATAAATTTCTAATGGATACAGGAAAAACATCGGTGTTTCCATAACTTCATGAAACATAAAACACATGCAAGTAAGAAGAAAATACTTGGAAAGGAAAAACAATTCCGAGAAATCCAGTACCAAGATAGATCTAAATTCTGTGTTTCAGAAAGAGACATGAGCTAACAAAATTTTAGGAAGCACAATTCAAGCATTTTAGAATGAATTGGAATAAAAATCTCTCTTAAGAAACTTGGACAAATGCCTTATATAATGACTATTGGCATTAAAAAATTACATTTTAAACTTTAAAAACAGACACCAAAAAGAAGCCTGCAAAATGATTTTACCCCCAAACACCAGTCTACAAAAGATGAAGCCCAGAAGATTAACAATACTAGGAGGCATACCATTGATTGAACCTGGTATGCAAAGTGAAGCAGGAATCCAAAAGCATAATAAGAGCATAATATAAAACAAACACAAATAACCATTATACAAACTAAAACCCATGGATGAGATGTGACATACTGTAGGTAGAGGTATCAATCTGTTCAGGAAGCTGCTTTATATCCACCTCAAACCTTGACTGAACCTGAAATACACAACAAATATAATTAAAAATGATAATGGACACAGCATAAAAAAAATGTCAACCAAAAAAGTTCCATACATTGTTGAGAACATCAACATCAGTAGAACAAGAAACAAACGTTATTGCAAGGCCTTTGGTGCCAAACCTTCCAGCTCGGCCAACCTGTACAGAATTTCACTCCAAAAAAAGAGTCAGGTGACTCTGAACTATAATTTAGTGACAAAAAATAATTGAAAGATGAAAACTGAAAACAGATAAGATTATATAATCATACCCTGTGCAAGTATGTATCTGCAGAATCAGGCATGTCATAGTTTATAACGATATTGACACGTTCAATGTCAATTCCCCTACCAACCAAATCTGTTGCTACAAGAATCCTTGTATGCCCCTCCTTAAAACCTTTATAACGCTTTAACCTACAAATGACGAGAGAAGATCATTTCCAAATGTCACCAGTTCCCACAACCACTTCCTTTGCTACAAAATCTACTAATAGTGAGACCACGAAAAGAAAACAAAATAGAAAATCAATTAATTTGGCCTGCTTTAATGACAAAATGGAAAGAAGGTACGAACTGCACCCCCGACCCACCCCTTTCCTTCTATACAAATTGAAAATTCTCCAAAGATGATTTTTTTTTTCTTTCACACCAAACAGTGGAACTCATATTCTCACACAAATCTGCAATTTTCTTCAATCTCAAATATATAATCAAAATACATCTGATACAAATCACCAAAATCAAACAAGATAATGAATGGAAACATACAATCTTTGGACTGTCAAAAGCTTAAATACTAGGGTAATGCTACGTATACCAAGTTAAAGAAACAAAAATTGACACCTTACTGCAGCACATCACTTTAGGCTTTGGATCTGTGCAAGGTCACATCAACACTATTCTGCATACATCCACATACAATCCCACAGATCTGAACACTGGCTTTATGTTCTCGTCTCCCTAAAAGTTCTCTCTAGCATTATCCTAAAAGGCATAGAAAATTTATCCCAATGGCATAAATTGTATTACCAAAATTAAATTCCAACCTAACAATATTCTTTTCCAGTAGTCCAATACAATAACATAATGCATGTGTGTTACCCTCGTATACGATAAGCCACTTCTTTCATTATTACCATTTTTTCTAAACATTCTCCAGCAGAAAACAAAGGCTTAAAACAAACAATATCTTTACATCCGTACCCCATATGATAACAACATAATTCTCTATCAAATTAAAAGTTTAAAATAAACAAAGAACATACATAACAAAACAAGCAAAACATAATTATGGATGATTGAATCATCAATTATACATGAATGAAGACTCCTCAGCATCCACTGATATGTCATAATACAAACCTTTCTTCCTGGGACATGCCAGAGTGAATGCATATAGATGGAAAGTTGCATTCCACAAGTAGTTTGTCCAGCTCGGCTGCTCTACTAACACTTTTAACAAAGATAACAACTTGATTGAAGTCTAGTGCATCAAGAAGATCATTCAACTTCCGGTTCTTCTCCTCCTCTTTCAGTTTGATGTAGTGCTGCCATTTCATTCATCAATGTAAGCCATACAGCTCACAAATTATTCAAAAAGGAGGAGAGAATAAAAAAATTAACTTGTAGAAGGCCTACCTGCACAAGTCCATGAAGGGTCAACTTGGCCTCGTCATCAACATAAATTTCCATTGGCTGAAAGGAACAAACGTCACAGGAAATCATATTAGGGGCCTTCCTCAAGCTAATGGAATCCAGAACGAAATGAATGATGGATGCAGATCCCTTGCATCACAATTCTGGTCCATCTGTTTTGTCTCCTTGCAGAAACTTTTTTTAGTCACGCCAAGCAAGTGCCACAGACACTCGACACTCACACTCTAAGAACACTGGCAGCAACAAACCCAGAATACACTTAACAACCCTCCCCTCTTCAAAGAAAAAGGGAGACTACTCAAAGTTGGACCTGAGAGGCACAGGCTATTAGAGAGAGAAAAAAGTTTCAACATGAACCAAAAGAGAGAGAAAAGTACAGAATGACCACTACAGCCACAGTCAGGAGCACTACTAAAACATTCCCATCCAAATCTTCTAGCCCAAGCTACAGCCAACCACACTCCACCCAACCAGCTGTATGTTTCCATAAAAATTGGTTGAAAAAAGCACCATACAAACAGAACCCCTATCAAAAGTAAATATTGATGTAACCACGGCATTCTAAATATCTAAAAAGCTCTCAGGCAATGCGGGCATTATGAAAAAGAGACTTCTAATTCAAGTAGTACTGGCCATGGGACATTACATCTTGCATAAATTTCTTGCAGACTGGGCGAATTTCCTTGCTGAGTGTTGCAGAAAACATCATAACTTGCTTATCATGGGGAGTCATCTTGAAAATGTCTTGCACATCTTTCCTCATGTCTGCAGAAAACATAATGGGAACGATAAAAACATGAAATCACAAGAAGTCCAAAAGTAAAATTCAACACAGTAGAAGGACTATTCAGCAATTAAACATACCCAGTGATTCCAGCATCTTATCACATTCATCTAAAATGAAATGCCTAACATTCTTCAAAGAAAGATCCTTATCCCTAGCCAATGCTAGTATTCTTCCAGGTGTTCCAACAACAATATGAGGGCATTCATTTTTCAACAAATCCTTGTGAACTTTAATGTTGACCCCACCATAAAAGACAGCAACCTTGAGATCAGGCAAGTAGGTGCTGAACCTCTCAAACTCATGGCATATCTGCATGGAAGAAATTGCACAGATATCTTAAATCAGATGCAACTAGAATGCCAAGTTCCACAAGCGTTCATTTATTGAGCCCCCCAATAAATACCTGGTATGCTAATTCTCTTGTATGACACAGAACAAGTGCAGAAACTTGTCCTGCAACGGGGTCAATCTGCTGCAAAGATGAAAGAACAAAGACAGCAGTTTTTCCCATTCCAGATTTAGCTTGACAAATTACATCCATTCCAAGGATTGCTTGAGGTATGCACTCGTGTTGCACTGATGACGAAGCAAGGAAAACAGGGCCGAAGGAACCGGTGGTAAGTAAAATAAACCTTTCTGACGCTATTAATTTGATTTGAGAGCGTTACCAAAGCATGTTAGTTCTCCAAAATTAGATTGTGATAAAAGTATTACCTGCAAATAAGAATCAAACAAACATGCAAGTTCAGTGAAATTTTCATTTTTATAAACAGCATGGGCATCAAATAGAAACCACTTACATAGTGTTTGGTTGGAAGGGAGGGGAGGGGAGGGATTATTTTAAATTTTATGTGTTTGGTTCAATTTTTTTGAGAGGAGTGGAGTGGAGGGGAGGGGAGCAAAATCCCTCCTAAGCCAATTTTAGCTCCCCTCCAAAAGTGGGGGGATTTGGAGGGGAGAGAATATATGTTAAAAAATGGACTAAAATATCCCTAAATTAAATGCTACATTAAATGTTATAATTGTGTAAAAAGGTAAATTTATACTTTCCCTCCATTAAAATCCCTCCCATCCCCTCCCCTCCTCTAACCAAACATACACAAAATTAAACTCCCTTCCCTTCCCTTCCCCTCCCCTCCCCTTCATTAAAATCCGTCCCCTCCTCTCCCCTCCTTTGAACCAAAAGGACCATTAAGATTCAGATATGTAAGTTATGCAATCTTGCTACGAGGATGTATTAGCCAACCATTCTGTTAAACTCCCCAAACCCGAACTTTCTAAAGAAAAATTCAGGAAAGGGAAGGAATAAAAGTATCAAACAAATTTATGTTAAAAAAAAAAACTCAGCATATTTCAAAGCAACAATTTAAATAATCAACCATTAGACCTTTAGAATCCCCAAAAAAATCATCACAATAGCTACAACAACAATTACAATAAATAAGGATGAAGATAATTTGATAATTTGCCTTCAGAAGGATGCTCAAATCCGGAGTCCACAATAGCCCGAAGAAGCTCTGGCTTCAGAAGAAAGTCTCTGAATCCTGAACTGTGTATTCCAACATAGCCCCTGCATAAACACAAAAGAGAGTAATTATTAAAAAATAAAAACACGGGTCTTACATGCACTAAATTTGATGTGTTTTCCCCTGCATTTCCAAGTGATTAATTACCATTGTACCCCCACCTAGCTCTAGTATGCAACTTTCACATCTTACAATAAGAGAAACAAGTGACAACTTACTTCTTGGCACCTTCACCGTTGACTTTAGTTCCGACGGAGTCGAGGGCCTTGTCTTCTTCCTCCTCGTAGTCAAGAAGCTCTTCCTCGTATCCTTCGTCCTTTGTTTCTCCCATAATCTGCGAATCACATAGCGTTAATTAAACCACAGCGTCAAATAAGTTATAAAAAAAAGCGATAAATAGAACTAGGGTTTACTTTAAACCAAAAACTCTATACAGAGAGTATTCTAGGGTTTTAGAAAAGGAGGAGATTACCTGCGAGAAGAAGAATTCAAAGGAAGGTTACAAGGTGAGGATGGGGGTAGGGGTAGGGGTAGGGTTAGGGTTCTAAAGAGTCTGCAAAGTAAATTTGTTAGCTGATAAAATAATTTGGGGAAAAGAAACTCTGGAGAGCAAAACCTCCACAGAAAATGAAGCTGATCTGAGTGAGCGAGCGAACGAGTGAGTACAGGATTAGGGATTGGAAGCCATTTTATAGGAAGCCGCGACCGCTATCTTTTCTTATTTCCCACAATGCCATTCCCATCACTCCATATTTACCAAACATGACCCCGTATACAGATATAGAGTGGGTTTGGATAAAAAAAAATTAAAAAAAAAACAAAAGTGTTTTTTAAAATAAAAGAAAATATTTTTATAAACTTTTAAGTATATTTGAATATAATTTTTTAAAAAATATATAAGTTAAAAAAAAATTGACTTATCACTTATTTTAAAATTTAATGATCATTAATTTCTATAAAAAAAAATAAAAGTAAGTTTTAATATAATATTTTGACAAAAATATCTTTTACATTTATTAAAAATTATATCTCATATATTTTTCTTTATAAATCATGTCTCCCTTATTTTAAATACCATATATTTTAATAATTTTGATATAGAAAAATTCTTCTATAAATAAACTTAAAAATTATTATGTTATTTTAAATTATTTTTTAAACATTGCATTTAAATATAAATAATTAAAAAAAACTTTACTAAAAAAATTTCATTTTTTTCAAAGCTCATATTCAAATAATAATTTTAAAAATCTTATATGTCCTCTCCTCACAAAATGAGATAAGTCATAAGTGGGCTTCAATTTCAATTTCAATTTCAAAGCTTACTAGCGGCCCCAACCTTCACCATCCCGCATTCATTGACCTCTCATGCTCGGACACAAATGGATTTCTATGCTTGTCAGAGAAAAAATATCTGAATAATATCTAAAATCTAAATCCAATCATTCTTTGCCCCAGTGTGCGTGAGTGTCCAAGTTCAACACCACCAGAATATAATATCCCAACCGCTTCAACTTTAACCAATTACTTTATCCTCGTAATCTTCTTCCAATGGCTCCTGCTTTGTGTCTAACACTTCCAAGTCCCCTCAACACAACACCACCATCAGGTCACTTCTCTCTCTGTTGTCTTGTTTACTTTCTTTTATTCATGGTTTGATGCCAAGCCATTTCCGAATTCAAAATTTCGAATTTTTGGGTATTAGTACAGAAAGCCATACAAATCCCAAGCATATCCGAGTCAATTCCGTCTTTCAAGGCCCTCTCACTGCTAAATATTGCTTTGTCATTGCAAAGGTACATTTATGCCCATAAATTCATTTTCAAAAAGTGTCTTCCTTAAGCATTTAAGTTTATATCAAATAAAGTACCCAACTGAATTGGTTAGGTAGTTATATTTGTATTGCATAGCAGACTGATAAGTTACTATTCATGTAGGCTGCAAAAAGCAACCAAAACACCAAACCCAATAGTGTGATTTGTGCTGATTGTGATGGAAATGGTAAGATGACATCTCATTTTATGTGGCCAGAATATGCAAACTATTGATTTTGAACATAATAGACTATGCTTCTTCTACTTGTGGTAATCATGTGGTTCTGCTCTTCGAAGTTCAAACACCTCTATATCAACTACTTTAACCAAAGAAGCTATAAAAAGGACTTGTGCTGTCAGGTTGCAGGAGGCATTAGTTATATGAGGAATTGATGTTCTTTTTCGAACTCCTTTGAAATTATGGTTAAGAAGAGAAGGCAAGAAAAAAAATCTACAGCTTGAACATTTAGTTTTGTTGTGTAATTAACAGGAGCTGTTCTCTGCTCTCAATGCAAAGGTAGCGGGGTGAACTCTGTTGATTTTTTCAATGGACAGTTTAAAGCTGGTGACTCGTGTTGGCTTTGCGGGTACCTATATAAACCATTCTATTAAATATGATTTTATATTTGTGTTCTATCTGATACAGTAAAACATACTTGCTATTCTAGTTTAAAATTAAACTTCTTGAGTTCAGAAGAATGCAATGAAGCCCAGCATTATTGACATTCTTTTCCCTCATAATAGAGGAACATGTATTTTCCTCATTGGATTCCCACAGTGTATCTTAATAGTTATATTATTTCTTTCCAGGGGCAGGAAGGAGATGCTATGTGGGAATTGCAATGGAGCTGGCTTTATTGGTGGCTTCTTGAGTACTTATGATCAATAGGGATCTAATGACTTCATGAATGAATTTAGTACTTGTAGCCACAAGAAATTTTGGGCTATAGTATGACTGTATGAGTTTGCAGAAATGAAACTCACTCGTACACATATGCTTATATATTGGGGCTTCAAATACTTTCACTCTGTAAATTTCATATTTGGAAATTCTCAGTTCACTTGTAACCATAGCATTTGCTTAAAAACGAATAAATAGAAAGATGCAGGACACCATCATACTAGTGACTGTGGAAAGCTTAGGGAGTTTGTTTTAGGTAGCAAGTAATTGGACTTCTGATGTATCTTGAAGCCCAATTCATCTATCAAATACTCCATTACATGCTTAATAGAATGGCAGAACATCAGAGTCTTTTCTACTCTGAACGACTTTCTTATTTATTAATGTTTATATCATTAATTCAGTAATCAGTATACATATTCCGGTGACAGCCATAATTGATGCTAATATCTCTTTTAAGAACTGGCTCATCTGGCTCTGGAGTAAGCAAGTTGCTTTGGATTCAGGATAGATTACGTGGAACACGTGCTCCTCTCCCTTAGCTTCCACAAGCTTCACCTTTTTGACCCCTTTCTTCTGCAAAAACTCTGCATACATGACTCCCCTTTCCATCAAAAAAATCCATACCAGCTACATAAACCTCAATTGCTGGGAATTTAGACCATACACTTTCAGACAGCTCCGCTTTCTCAAAATTACAACCAAAATAGTCATGGTTTGAGCCTTCAGGTATACTTAGCCTCCAAAACATGTCATTCATTGCCACATTCCCTGCCTCCTCATCATCCATCTCCTTCTCAGTCCTCTTCTCACTCCCAAAGTAAGGATGTATCGGCAACAATCCTTTGATTTTTACAGGACACACATTGTTCTGAATCGCCTTCACGGCGACATGCTGTGTAATGTTTCCTCCAGCACTGTCCCCGGAGAGAAACACCGGGGAAAGGTTAGCTTGCTGAAGCCAGGGTTTAGAGCTCACTTGATCACTGAGTCATTCAAGTGAGCTGTAGCAATCTTCATAAGCTATAGGAAGACGATGCTCTGGAGCCAAACAATAATCAACAGAAAGAACAATAGATTGTGATATGAGGGAGAAGTCAGCAAGAAAATGATGGTAGCCAAGCCATGTAGTGGAGCCAATGCAAAAGCCACCACCATGGAAATAAACCGAGAGGGGAAGCTTCTCCGAGGATCCAGGAGAATTAGGAAGGGATAGTCTTCCGGTTATGGGCTTTGATGAGTCAATGATCACATCCTTGGACTTGTATCCATTGGATGATTCTGAAGAGGCTGAGGCGATTTCAAGGGAAAATCGTTTGACAGAACCATCAGAGTAGACTTGAAGATAGCCTGGTGCTTCTGCTATTAAAGACATTTTACTTTGGAACAGGTTATCAGCCTCGCGCTTCTGCTGTTGAGGTTCAGGAACTCCATCTAATATGGGGATTTTATATATAAGCTTAAGAGAATAAGTGTGTCATTCGATTTTGTTCGGTTGGTCATGTAAATTGCATTGTGGTATTTTATGTGAAAGTTAAAGGATGTTGAATTATGCTTCTCTGACATATTGAAACGCGCCAGGTAGGGGTCAAACCTACCAACTCATGCTTGGAAACATAGGTTCTCTACATGTAAAAGTGATTGTTGAAATTCTCTGAATCATTTCTCTATGATTAAATTGAGAAAGGTAAAAATTATATATGGATTCATCTCTTCATAAAGTAAAGCAAAAATGCAAAATAGTCAAGAATTGCAGGTAAAATCATTAATCTCTTATTTGTCTCCGTTTCTAAATATTGTGGTTAGCTGTCACAAGAGGCGCAGCTTTTTGCTGTTGCATTGAGGGAGGCGATACCTATGGCAGCCAATAGACATGGGGATACCTAAGAAACTGTACAATGAAAAGTAGCTATCCACCCATGCACAGTAAATAATTTTCTCCACAAAACAACATAAAGGATGCATTACAAAATTCCAAATCATATCTTTCCATCCTTTCCTAACTTACAATTTCATATGAAAATCTACAATAGGGACAGATTGCTAACATATTGACACTGGCTACATGCCATTGTAAGGGCTAAAATTTGACTAAAACAGCTGAGCAGTCCATGACACCTCAAAGCCTGAAGGTGGCATTTTGTGTATTAGAAAAAGAAAAGGGGGAAAAATCAAGCCAAATCCATCTACCATCAGACACCGTTCACTAAGGAGAACGGATTTCCATCCAAATTCGTTTTGAGTAGGTTCTAAACATAGAAAAGGGCATTGTACTAAACAGGAAACATGAGATGGAGAGTCAACAACTATCCCATGTTATTCCCAGGATCTATTTGTCTGCTTGCTCTAGAGCAGTCATTTTCTTTCGATCCTCTTCCAAAGCCTAGTTATGCAGAGGGGGCAATGAGAAAATGCTTACAGTTGAACTTCCACCCCTAATCTCTTCCAAGGTACGCAGTGCTGATAGAGTTAGTTTGGTGAACATGTTCTCCATATTTTCGATTTCAGCAAGTTCTTTGGGAACCTGCATCAGTGTCTCTTTATTTTCATTCCCAGTCATGGAGCCACACCCATCTTCCTCAAAATCCTCACTAATTGATAAGGATGGGCCTGAAGGCCCACCATTGGTGAAAAGAATACTTAGCATCACCTCACACTCCTTTACAAGCTTGGTAAGCACATCAATTTTGAAGAAGGGTTGGTTCAAGACCTCTTGGACAAAAGGCAAGCGAAGTAGTGCACCAGTTCGCTTATCATATTTCTTTATTATCTTCACTAGACCTGCACAAAGAATGGAAGATGAGATAGAAGAAAAAGCAATCATCCCAAACATTCATCATCAAACCCCCTCCTAATCCAAGAAATTCTCTTTCTAAATTCATTCACTTCCATATATGCATCCATCTATTCACAAAAATCGGGTGATATATTCAATCTTCAGATGTGCATTAGCAGAACTCAGTTTAATAAAGCAGACCTAAGTCTTTCAGAACAAAGTACAATAGTTATTCATTATTTAAATAAAAAGCTTAATAATTATCTGCGTGGATTTACCAGAACCACGTTACAAGAGAGTATAAAAGAAGAATTATAAACAGTAGAAGTGACATTAAATATGCAATAGAATCCATAGTTTTTAATTACTCATGGCTTGCGAAAAATATGGTTTCCAACAGTTGATCAACAGAATTTTCTAAGAATTAAGACTATAACCCATGTTTCCCATATAAATTCATGTGGGGATATATCTTAACAATGCTTTGGATCCTTACAAGTGATTCTATTTTAATATTACAATTCACCATCCTATGATGAAAACGGAATCCATCACTTACAATTCATGCACAGGGCTCTTAGAAAATACCAGTGTAGTTAAGTGCGCTATAGTTCTCTAACAAAACCATCTCTCCATGAAAATCCACTATTTTCCTCCCTACTGACATCAACTCTACATTTGAATCCTTGGCCGTGGCAACTCTGTCTTGCAACTCCTGCATTACAAACATAAACCACGGGTCTTAAAAATATGTGGCTCGTGTGCAAAGCATTGAAGCCAAAACAAAGTATAAATTTCCAAATGAAACTTAAGACATGCTTGCTGACTTAAATGTATTCCTATAGAATCAATCACATGCTAAACAACGAAGTAGCGCTAAAATGAGAATTAGCAGATGGTGAACAAGAAAGGAATTATAAATTCAGCAAGAAGTTGGTAAGACAGAATAGTTACCTTCCATTTGATGATATATTCTTCTTCCTTGTCAACAAAGAAAACGTTAAACTTATCTATCTCGACCTCTAACAGGTTAAGGAAGTGGTTGACCTCTTGCTCTTGCTGTCGGGTGACGGTGACCACCTCCAATTCGAATCGGGGGCGTTTAAGGGGTGGACTGTGGGGGTGTTTGGGGGATATAACTATAAGCTTCAACTGTTTCTTCAAGTCTTTGTAGGACAAGAACTTGTCACGCCAATCGGGCAGGGTCTGCTCGATCTGGTTGCTCAGGATCTTCCAGAACTTCATCCTCACTTTCCCACGCACAACCTATATTCCAGCTAACGGACGAGGATGAATGAAATGCTGTTGGCATGATGCTACGCTTTGGAATTTGGATTACTAATAGTGCGCTTAAAGAAAAGGATTTAGAATATTCGTGTGGAGGGATAGGGAATGATGAAATTGGAATATTCTTCATGTTCTGACACAGACACAGATGTAATGTATAGGTTTCATCTCCTCTGTCTCTGTTCTTTCCTTGTATTAGTCGTTACTTGTTTGTTACCCTTTCTATCCTGTCCTGTGTCTTTCTTTTTTCTTTTTCTTTTTTATCTGATGTGATTGATCTATTTAAATTTGGATTGGATTTTGGAACCGGGTCCCGTGAGTTAAACCAGCTGGTCTGAACCTGCTACCCGGTGCTCCTATAACAACAAAACTAATGGTGGACTGGTGGTGTGATTTTGAACCAACTATTCATACTCAGTATCGACGGTGCGACATTGTGGACCCCTGATACAATATAAATAGACCGGCCCAAACCTGATAATGCAGTGAAGCGCAATGGACCAGATCTAATAATGTAGTATAACGAAGTGAAATTTATTTTTGGGTAAATATCTATTTTGGTTATTTAAAGTTATAAGTGTTATTATTTAGATTTTTTAATGATAAATGTATTAAAATAGTTATTTAATATTAATTTTTAATATCAAATTGGTTCTTTAATATTATTTTTTGACATTAAATGGTCCTTCAAAGTTATTTTTTACATCAAATTAATTCTATCAAAAATTATTAGAAGATAAAACTGATGATGGTAATTGTATTTTTAGAACACTAAAATGCGTGTTTATTCCTTATATATATATGATTTTTTTTGTAAGATTTTTATTGAAATAATAATTGAAAATAACCACACTTTTTTATAATTATTATTTTATTGTAAATAGTGATATAAATTATATATATATATATGAGAGGAATCAATTTACACTGGTGTAAGATTTGATCACTCTTATACCACTCAATAACTTTTTATTAGACAACTTTCTCACAAAATTCTCCATTAGATTAGAAATTTCTATTATGTTGATCATGTCTATAAAATTTCACATTAATTTAAAATTATTTTGTGATTCATTGATATAATTAATATTAACGTAATATAACCTTTTGAAATATATGAAAATATAAACTATTTGATTACATTCTTATTGATATTCACTTTTTTCAAAATTTGACACAAATTATTAACAGGATGAATAGTTATAATTTAATGGTTAGATCAATAAAAAATTATTTAATAAAAAATTATTTAGTGGTGTAAGTGAATTAAGTATAAATCTTGTACACTAATACCGCTTAATAACTTTTTGTAGAATGTGAATTTAACTAATTTAACCGTTGAGTCATGTGATATTGTCTTAGTGTGTGTTTGGATTAACTATGAAAAAAATAATTATGTGAAAAATCGATTATGTGTATAATCAATTTTCAAGAAAATCAATTATGAGAAAATTAATTTATGTTTGGATATGTTAATTCATAATCGATTTTATGATAAAGAGTTTTGTTTGGACTGTATAAAAAAAATCACTTTTATGTATTAAATTACCAAAAGATGTATGACATGATTGAAAAAGTTATTTGATTGAGGGCAAATATGTATTTCTCTCTTAAAACTTTTAAAATAATCTGAAATCAAATAATTAAAAGCTTAAAATAACAGCTTTTTAAAAAAAAACTGTTTTTAGTTATAAAAAAATAATCTTAACTTATAATCAATTTTACATACTTTAGACAAACAAGATAAATTTTATATAAAATAAATTTTTTTAAAAAAAAAAGCTATTTTAGGAAAGAATTAATCTTTTTCAAACATGCTCTTAATGACTATGCATACCAAAATTTAGATAAATCAAACATTCATATATATATATATATATATATATATATATTTTAGTAGTAGATATTTTACTTATACTTTAAAATCATATGATATTATCTTAATGATTATGCATACCAAATTTTAGATAAACCAGACATCCATAGATATCTAATCTAATAATATCCAATTTACTTATATATCAAATAGTTTTTAAATTGTAAGAAATTTTCTAAGCTTGATCAATCTTATGAAAACTTTCAATCCAACAGTTGATAGATAAAATTCAACATTTACAAAAAGTTATTAAAGTCTGTAAGTGTGTAAAAACTTACACATAGTGTAAATGAATCCCTATATATATATATATCCAATTTTTTTTAAAACAACTTGTACTTAGGGATATTTCAGTAATATACTTAAAAAATAAGTCAAAAAACTTAATACCCATTTCTCTCTAAATTCTCTTGCTCTCTCGCCATTTATTTCTCTCTCACTCGTGCTTTTTATCGATTAGTTTATGTCTACAAATATAAGTTATAATCTTCCCTTCTACCTGTGGCCATTAGAGAGGGATAGGTTTTAAATGGTTGGTCATGTTCAATGCATCTCTGAAGAATACAAAACCAAGCAAAGAGGAATTCCCTTATTTGGCATTTCCAGTTCTCCTCACAACACATAATAGAGGCATTTCCGTATCTACCTCTCACGCACGCACCAAAGATTTTATTTTTCTTCCCTTATTGGCCTCTCATGAAGAAGGAAGGAAATAAGATGTTTCTCTCAAGAAGAATTCTAATGGCTTTTCAAAGGTCCATCCTGTTATCATATGTGCTTCCAACAGCAAGGTTATGATACTCATCCACCATATTCATCCACCAAGATGGATTACTTGGCATCCGCATAGGAACAATATAACAGTCCTAAATGTTGATGGTAGCTGTGTAGGAAATTTAGGGAGAGCTGGCTTTGGGGGTCTCGTACGCAATGCTAATGGTGAATGGATATCTAGGTTTGTTGGTGATATTGGTTTATCCAATAATCTACATGCTGAGCTCATTGTTATTTTTCATGGGCTTAGATTAACTTGGATCCTGGATACCGAAGAGTTTAATGCTATATCGATTCTCAAAATGCTCTTACTTTAATTTCTCAAAATCCTGTCCCAATCTTACATAGGTATGCTCATATAATTCAGTCCATTCAGGACCTCTTAACGCAAGATTGGGTAGTGAAGCTGGCTCACATTCTCAGAGAAGGCAATCACCGTGTTGACTTTATGACAAAGTTTGGGACATCACGGGATGACAAGCTCATGACTTTTGATGGACCACCTCAAGGTCTTGCTAGATTACTATTGACTGATTCCTTGGGTGTAGCTTTTATAAGAGCTTATTTTTCTCTTTGTTTTTCTTCTTTTTTCTCGTCCATTACCAAAAAAAGGTCCATCCTATAATGGGTCCTAGAGCTGTGGACCTATGGTAAACAAATTTGTTTCTAAAGTTTCTACACTATCCAATATTGGTAGTTTCGAGAGAGAAAATAAAGTCATTAAGTTTTTTATTTGCAAACATAAAATATTATATTATTAATATATCTGTAAATTAAAATTATTTTAAGAATAATAAAATTGAGTTTTTAATTAAAAAAAACAAAAGGTGAAACTTGTTAACCACTACCTTAGGTAAAAAAAAGTTGGATGAAGTTAACAATTCTTATATGTATATATATTAAATTACTAATATATTCCTAAATTAAAATTGTTTTAAGAATAATAAAATCGAGATTTTAATTGAAAAAAAACAAAAGGTGAAACTAACCACTGCTTTAGGTAAAAAAAAAGTTGGAGGAAGTTAACAATTCTTTTATATATATATATATATATATATATATATATATATATATAATAGACATATCAAGTGAAATGAGTAATTTATTATGAGATATGAGAAAAATAAATCATGACCGTTAGATCTTACATGAATAGTTAAAATTAAAATATCAAGTTATATGCCTTTTTAAAATAATCACATAACTTTATATATATATATATATATATTAAATTACTAATATATCCCTAAATTAAAATTGTATTTTAGAAAAAAAATAAAAGGTTAAACTTGTTAATCACTACCTTAGGTAAAAAAAATGTTGGAGGAAGTTAACAATTCTTATATATATATATACACACACACATATATATATAATAGACACATTAAGTGAGATGAGTGATTTATTATGATAGATGAGATAAATAAATAATGATCATTAGATCTTACATGAATAGTTAAGATTAAAATATTAAGTCATGTGACTTTTTAAAATAGTTACATAACTTCTTTAAGAGTGCTACTACATAACTAGAATAAATTTCCCGATTATGAATTGATAGAATCAGGTGGCAAGTCACTTAGACTTTAATTACATGTCAGCAACTAATTTTTTTTAAACAAATTAAAAACATTGAAAGGAAAATAGTAACATTCATAACATTCTATGCAAACAGCCACTTTCCACATAGTGGTACTACTTGGACCACACATCGAACCCAAGCACAATGGTTCAAGAGAAGAGGGTTCAAGAGAAGAGGGTTTGCTCATTCTAATAGTGGGTTTGAGCCTGATGCTACTAGTGAAGCAGAATCGGGTCCTTGAAGGACTAGAATGAGAGCCGCAAATCTTGGTTCTGGGTGTTGTTCGTTTGCAAGAGCAAATCTGGTGGGTAGTTATGAAATTGAATCGATGAACATGTCGTCTCCCCCGTTAGATGCAACCATTGGGAAAAAAAACTTGATGATGTTAGCAATGTCGTTGTCCAATGATCAATCAATTTAAGACATTTATATTAGCTTTGTATTAGGCTTTATTAGATGTTTATTGTACCCAATATTAGTATTTTAGATGAGTTTAATGTTGTTGGGCTTCATTGGACTTTAATGCAAATTGTGAATAATTTTCGGATTTTGATGCATTTTGACATTTCTTCCTTGGTTAAGCCATAACTTGGGACTCGGTGATCCATTTGAGGTGATTTTAGTGTCTTTAGAAAGCTAAGACAAGGCTTTACAAGTTTCATGAAGAACTCAAGAGCTGGATCGGACTTTTAAGGGTCGAAAATATCCCTGCAATGCAGAATGAGTTTGCTGTCACGGAAATCTGGGCAGTGTGCACATATTGGACTACATAGTGAGCTATATGCCTTCTCTTGGGCTGAAACTTGGCCATTGGAAAGATAAGACCCATATCTCCAACTTCATGGAAGACCATTTAGTCAATAGATGTCATTTTATGCATCATTATGAAGCTATAAGTTGGTTTGAATTTGGAAACACGTTATGCCAACCTAACTTGAGGTAGGTGTAGTGTTTTTAGCATATCTGAAGTTCTAAAAGTCCAAATGACATGATTCTAATTGCAAAATTTCAAGGAGACAACTGGTTACAACTTTTATGAAGACCTCCAAGCCAAAATGCACCGTCTAGGTCATGAAAATCAAGCCAGAAGTCGGATAAGAGTTGCTGACTAAATGCCACCAACCATACACCAACCTACCTTCCATGCACCAACCCACCAACCATGCATCAAGCTTCCATATTTGACAATTTTCATGTTTTTACAGCTTGTATTCAGATTATGTACATGTATAAATTAGCTTCTAGGATTAGTATAAATAGAGTCAATCTCTTTGTATTAGAATAATTCAATTTTTAAGTAAGTTTGAAGAAAGTTTGAGTATTTGTGAGAGTTTTCTTTCTCTTATTCTCCATTCTCTTTAGAATTTTGTTTTTGTTCTTTATTTTATGAGTTCTTCCTTCCCATCCATGAAAGGCTAGGCTCTTATAATCAATCCAAGGGATTAGCCATCTTGATGTTTAATTTGGATATCTTGTTTCGCTTGTTCATATTGCTTAATTATTATTCAAGTTTCTCTTCTTCCTCTTTTGATTTTTATCTAGATTGAATTGCTTAATTTGATTTAGATGTTCATGTGGTAATAGCTTTATTATCATGTATTCAAAGAGGATCACATAGAATAAATAATTTATTAAAGTTTTTTTATGGATTGTTTAGCTTGGTTAAATCCCCGATCTTAAGTTAATCTATGTTTGGATGGTTCTTATTTTATCTAACATTGGTTAATTAAATCCTAGATGCTTATCTAGCAGAGGATTCTTGGATCATGTTGAGGCGTCTTGATGTGATCTAAGGCCAATAACATGGTTAACAATTAAGTGAATTCCTTGTGATCAATGATGAGTTAAACTCAAGATCGGTAAATTTTCTTGGATTGATTAAGTTGTTAATTGCATTTCTTTAATTCAACCGGTATATTTTCTTTTCAATTATCTAAACCCCTTTTAATTATCTTGATCTGATTAAATATTTGTTCTTTTTAGATCCTTGAGAGACAATTCGGTTCATTCTTTATACTACAAATTATTTTGTGAACCGATAATTTTTATTATTTAACAGGTCTCGACAACTTCTTGTCATCCAACAACGGTGGAAGAAACCTTGAGCTGTTATTCATGTTGGTATTTCAAGGTTTCTTCCACCGTTGTTGGACAACGACATTGCTAACATCATCAAGTCCTTCTTCCCAATGGTTGCATCTAACAGGAGAGACGACATATTCATTGATTCAGTTTCATAACTACCCATTAGATTTGCCCTTGCAAACAAGCAACACCCAAAACCAAGATTTGTGACTCTCGTTCTAGTCATTCCAAGACCCGATTCTGCCACCACTAGTGTCGTTGTTATGCAACTATTGGATGCAATTGCCTCGCTCTCCTTGTTCATATGCTCTTATTGTTGTTGATGTTGTTGTTGTTGGGCATTTTGGTTCAATGTAGAACAAGTGTTGGGGTGCCATGCTGGTAGCTTTGCGAGCTCGTCTATGACTGCAATTCCTCAATTTTGAGTTGCCACAACCATTTCCCCCATGACATTGTCCCTTGACAAAATTGAATTTCTTCAAAACCTTTCATGCCACATTCATAAAATTGAGAAAAGAGAAAGCTATCAAAAAGATTATAAAAAAAACATCATGACATGTCAATTCCATGTAATTTGGGCAAAAGAAAGTCTGGCAAATTTTCGGGCTAAATAGTATTTCTTTTTTTAATGATCATGATGCCAAGGGTGTGTGTAACACTGTACAATCATATCATATATAATTAATGTGCAAAGTTGTTGAACGCAATACGTGTGAATTAATCCAACCATGAAGAAAGGAGTGCTAGAGGAGTCCAAAAGTGATTATTTAATACAAGCTTATGCAAATTTATAACACAATTTATAATGAAATAATTATTTTTCACACAATAATAATTTTTATTGTTCTTATTTATTAAATTTTTAACTAAAATAGAATTTTAAAAAAATCCAAGCCACGTTAGACAAGTTACAAATCAACAAAATAAGTGTGTGTTTAGTTTTGATTATTTTACACTCAAAAATATATATTTTTTCAAAAATTTTCTTTTAAACATTTTGATTATAAACTTTTTTAAAGTAAAAAAAAAAACTAATTCAAACACATACTAAGTGTAATAGTCATCTATTCAGTAACATGATCTTAGTTATTATAGTAAAAAAAATTAATGATGTAATGACATGTTAGTAAATAATAATATAAATTATAAGATCTTATATTTATTGTGAATTAAAATTAAATATTACTTTAATTTTTTTTAATAGTAATAATAACACATTAATAAATAATAATATAAACTATAAAATTTTATATTTATTGTAAATCAAAATTAAACCTTACTTTGTTTCTCTCTTTTTTCATCAAACCCAATTTAGAACCCGAGGAGAAGGTCTGTTAATGGAAAAGTTAAATCTCTAATAATTTAATTATTTGAAGACGAAAAGCATGTAAGTTGCAAGGGAATGAATTCAATTGAGATGACCATAAATAAATATGAAAAAAAATTCACAGTGTCATGCAATCTGCATGTATACAATAATACAAAATGCCTTTAACTTAGAGAGAATCATCATAAATGTGGTTCATTTTCTTGTTTAATTTTCTTCCTCCATCAATCCAAATAAAAATAATAATAGTACGAGAGACATAACATGATGAGCATTGTTTTAAAACAAACCGATCGGTTGGAGTAGGAGTGGGACTTGTATCTAGTTCAATTTTACACCAAGAATTGGTTAAGATTAAATTGTTAAAATCAAATAAAATCAACAAATCATGTGAGTTGGAAGAGGTTCTTAAAAATCAGTCGGTTATTAAATTTATTTTACTATATTTGTAAAAAATTATTATTTTTCAGATTTTTTGATTATCTTTTATATTTTTTAATTATTTTTTTTTAATTTTTATCTTTTAAAAGTTATAGTTTTTGACTTATTTATCAAATTTAGACATGCTAATTTTATATAATTTTTTTAGATTTACACAATAAAAAATAATCAAATTTGAAAAACTAATTTTAAAAAATAATTATTTTGAGGGTACGAATATTTTTAAAATAATAATAATAATATTTTTTTAAAAATAAAAATTAAACTCTAATTATTTTAAAAAAACTCATTATTCTTAAAATTAAATTATTTTAATTACATATAATAATAAATATTATCACGCATAATTAATTTCTATAATTTATATTATTAAATTTACTTACATATATAAATAATTATAATTATTAAATTATTTGATTTGATGAATTAAATGAATGAAGCCATAATCTGAAAATGTCGACGATTTGATCGGTTGTTAAAACATCGATGATTATTGAATGGAAGAAAAAAATAAAAAGCAAAATCAAAGCGGGAAAAAGCAAAGAATTTGCAGATAGCGACAAATCACAGACAGACAGACACTGACACTCCCCTTTGTAGTTTGTTGTAAACTTCGTGGGGAAGGTAACTGAATCGGGCTTGACTTGACCCGTCAACCCAATTTATTTTATCTTCCACTCCACAATCGCAATTCCTTCGCACCTCCCTCACAATTTTCTGCGAGTTTCAGCCTAATCTGCAACCAGGTTATTTTCCATTTTCTCCCTCCAATTTCATTTATTTATTTATTTTTATATATACAACGTGAATTTATTAAACAATTTTGATCAAAGGGTATCGTGAGATTGTTTCAAAATGGTCTCTTTAGTTTAGTTGGGTTAGTGGGTAAGCATTTGGCATTCATTGTTCGTAATGCGTTGCGGCTTTTCTTCTTCTTCTTCTTTTGCCGGTGGGGTTCCTATTTTGATCAGTAGAGATCCATAAAACTTTGTTACGGTTTAAACTCGAGGCGTGGCATGATTGTCACTGTATTATGTTTAATTTCGATCAGACTGCGTGGGTGCTGATAGAAGAATATGGGGAGCAAATTTGGTATCTTGGTTTCGTTTTGAATAGTGAGCATTGGGTAAGCACTTATTTAGAGTCAGTTTCGTTGCCAAGAAAACGTGAAAATATTTTAATTCTGGAAAAATTGATCAGAGCGCTATACCATTTGTATTGACTCTGTAAGTTGTTTTGTTATTTATCTCACCTTTGATTATGTCTGGTAAAATTTTGGTATATGGTACCGCGACCTTAATGAATAAAATATTGATGTTATTCCTGAAGAAATTACAAGCGAAGTCAAATTGCTACTCCTGAGACGTGGGAAATTGTTCTCATGTTTTAGTCAAGTTTTGGTGGCCTTTTCATGATATGAATTTGTTTCTGTATGGTTAGTTTTTTCTTTTCCTTTTCTTTTTGGTTCTTATATTTTGGAGTGAGGAAAGAAAGGGGAGGGGGAGAAGGTAGGATATGTGGTGGTTGTCTCTGAAGAAGAAAATCAGTTTGCAGAATTATTCTCATAATTTTATTGAATATACAAAACCATGTTCAGAATTTAAATTAATTTCTCTCTTTGCATGTCCGGTGTCTCTGTCTGTCTCCCCGTGTCTCTTTCTTTTAATATTCCTTGTTTATTTTGCTATGTTTTTTGACTGATTTGTTGGGTGTTTCTTTACACGTATATTTGTATCCAAAGATAATATATAAGATTTCTAGGGCAGATGATACAGTGAGCTAGACTCCTCTTGCTCCTAAATCCCCCATTCTGAAAAGTTCTTTCTGTGTGTTAAATTGTTTTAAACTTTGTAACACAACAAGCTTGTTAGAACTTAGAACCGTAAAATAATTTTTTTCCTTTGGCTAAGATGGAAGTTTACCACACCCCATTTTTGTTCTCGAGTATTGATTTATGGTGGCAATCTCAAAGGTTAATCTAACCTGCAAAATTTTGCAATTTAGAATTTGCAGACTACTGAGAAAATGGACATAGAAGGAAGTGAAAAGGATACAGTGGTTACTCAAGTTAGCATTGGCGGATTTGACAGTCAGCTCAAAGCAAAGGATCTTGTGGCATACTTGGAAGATAAAATTGGACTTGTATACAGGTGTCGGTTGAAAACTTCTTGGACCCCTCCAGAGTCTTATCCAGAATTTAATATCGTTAATACTGCACAGATTAAAAGAACAGATGACTATAAGAAGGTGGAGCCCCATGCCTTTGTGCATTTTGCAGTGCCCGGATCTGCAACTGAGGCCCTCAATGCTGCTGGCCGTTGTGATCTATTTTGGAATAATCAATCATTAAAGGTTAGCTGTGGGCCTGAAAATCCATACTTCCTGAACAAAAGAAGGAGAACTACAACTCCTTATAAGTTATCTGATGTACTTGTTGAAATTGGGACTTTGGTTAACCTAGAGGAATTTTTGGTTGCTTGGAGAGGACCTGATAAAGGGGTAAACTTTCTAGTGGATCCTT
Source organism: Styphnolobium japonicum (assembly GCA_023212625.1). NCBI lineage: Eukaryota > Viridiplantae > Streptophyta > Magnoliopsida > Fabales > Fabaceae > Styphnolobium > Styphnolobium japonicum. The sequence goes on from JALBWW010000003.1 coordinate 50,616,234, forward strand.
TTGATGGCATGTGTAAACTTTATTTCAATAGAGATACTGCTTTCTCATTCAAAGGAGTAGAGCGAAAAGCAGTGATAAAGTGTGATTTTCAGGTGGGGTTCTTGGTTAGAGACATAAACGAGATCAGGCGATATAATGATACATCATATCTTGTTATTTTATTACAACTGGCGTCATCACCTTGGGTTTGGTATAGAACTGCCGATGATGATATTGAAGAATTAGTTCCATTTGATTTGCTGGATGATGATGATCCTTGGATCAGGACCACTGATTTTACACCTAGTGGGGCCCTTGGTCGATGCAATTTTTATAGAATTTCAATCCCACCTCGCTATGGTGCAAAATTGATGAAGGCCATGCATTACCTGACAGGTCAAAGAGTGCAAGAGATTTCACTTAGACGGCCAATTAGTATACTGGATGAACCTGATTTTGGGGTGCCCATGTCAGATCCTTTCTTCTGTATTCATTTTCAGGAGGGCATTACTTTTGACATCATGTTCTTGGTTAATGCAATCATACACAAAGGCATACTCAATCAACACAGATTGTCAGATAGCTTTTTTGAATTGCTGAAAAATCAACCTAAGGAGGTCAATGTGGCTGCACTGAAGCACTTATGTTCTTACAAGCGCCCGGTGTTTGATGCAGCTAAGAGGCTAAAAACTGTCCAGGAATGGTTGCTTAGAAATCCAAAGCTTTATCAGAGCTCTAAACAATTAGATGATATTGTTGAGGTTAGAAGACTGGTTATTACTCCATCTAAAGCCTATTGTATACCACCAGAAGTTGAAATGTCCAACAGGGTTCTCAGGAAATTCAAAGAAGTTTCAGATCGTTTTTTGAGAGTCACATTTATGGATGAAGGCATGCAGACAATCAATGTGAATGCTCTTAACTATTATGTTGCTCCCATAGTGAGGGAAATCACATCGAACTCCTTTCCACAGAAGACAAAAATATATAAAAGGGTGAAGACTATCCTGGAAGAGGGATTTTACTTGTGTGGTCGAAAATATTCGTTTTTGGCATTTTCATCCAATCAACTGAGAGATCGTTCTGCTTGGTTTTTTGCTGAAGAAAGCAAAATAAGTTGTGATCATATAAGAAATTGGATGGGTAAGTTTAATCAGAAGAATGTTGCGAAATGTGCTGCTAGGATGGGACAATGCTTCTCGTCTACTTATGCAACGGTGGAAGTTGCTGCAAATGAAGTTAACTTCACGCTACCTGATGTTGAGAGGAATAATTATGTTTTCTCTGATGGGATTGGTATTATCACTCCTGATCTTGCATGTGAAGTTGCAGAGAAATTGAAATTGGACAATGTACCTTCTGCTTATCAGATTAGATTTGCTGGTTTTAAAGGGGTTGTAGCCTCTTGGCCTGCTCAAGGGGATGGGTACCGACTTTCTTTAAGGCCTAGTATGAACAAGTTTTATTCTACCCATGCTACCCTGGAGATTTGTGCTTGGACCAGGTTTCAGCCTGGTTTTCTTAATAGGCAGATTGTGACATTGCTTTCAGCATTGGATGTGTCTGATGAAATATTTTGGAAAATGCAAGAGGCAATGATCTCAAGGTTAAACCAAATGCTTGTGGATGCAGATGTGGCTTTTGATGTTCTCACTAGATCTTGTGCTGAGCATGGAAATTCTGCAGCAATAATGTTAAGTGTTGGTTTTAATCCTCAATCAGAACCTCATCTTAGAGGCATGTTAACCTCTGTGCGTGCTGCGCAGCTTTGGGGCCTTAGAGAAAAGACTAGGATTTTTGTATCATCTGGGCGATGGTTGATGGGTGTCTTAGATGAGTTGGGTGTGCTTGAACAAGGGCAGTGCTTTGTCCAAGTGTCTACTCCTTCACTTGAAAATTGTTTTTCAAAGCATGGCTCGAGATTTTCAGAGACAAAGAACCTTCAAGTAGTTAAAGGTTTTGTGGTTATAGCCAAAAATCCTTGTCTTCACCCAGGAGATGTAAGAGTTTTGGAAGCAGTTGATGCTCCTGAGTTACATCATTTATATGATTGTCTTGTTTTCCCTCAAAAGGGTGACAGACCCCATGCAAATGAAGCTTCTGGAAGTGACCTTGACGGGGACCTATATTTCGTCACATGGGATGAAAATCTTATTCCACCTAGTAAGAGGAGCTGGATACCTATGGAGTATGCTCCTCAAGAAAGCAAACTTATGACACGTAAAGTCACTACCCGGGTATGTGCTTTTTGAATGTCATCTATGAAGTTCCATATTAACTAGCAGTAAGCTTTGTAGTTTGTACTGTCCATTCTTAATACTAAAATAGGACTGTTGTTTTTCACATGAATTATTTATACCATCATGTCTTAATTAGAAATTCAAGTGATATGTACACAACAAGGACTTGATAAAAGTAATAGAATTTCATATTGGGGAGATATTTCTTCTGATCTAAAACATAAAATTTTGAGTATGCTAGGAACATGAAATATATACACATGAACGGATGCCCACACACTTAAATACATAACCATGAAATAGAGTTTTTAGTGGTGTGGTAGCATTTCAATCAATAAATTGTTGCCATCCCATTTAGGGATCTACATGCAGATTTTTTGAGATCTAGGGCTTTTATTGCATTGCTGAAATATGTAAACAGGAAGAAGAGAAACACTTAAAACAAGAAGAAATTAAATATAATATTAATAGTGCTCTTTTGTGCCTTTGAAACTGAAGTTCAAGACTAAATACATAACTTATGTCCTTTTGGTGGCACAAAATCTATTGATATGTGGTTTGATGGTTTGCCCCTTTATAATATCTAGGATGACATAAGCGTTATAGTAAGCAGCACTCAGCTCAAGTGGTGAGAGAGGTTCTCAGCAGAGGTCATGCCTACTTGCTAGGAGGTTATTCATGCTCCCTTGGCCCCTACCCAAAATGTTACTTGTACTGTACTTTACGTTAAGTTTACTAATGCTATCTTAGGTTACAGTTCCTCGTGATAGAAGTACTGGATATAGTAACAACTAGGGAAAACTAAAATATTGTGGAAAATACATGAATACTAGGTTGAACTTGTCTTGATTGTTTGATGTGTAATATTATAGATTTGATGAATTGGCTTCTTTCAACGCTGAGAAATGAGGGTGCTAAAGAGGAAAAAAGGCAAAGGCAAATAAATATAAATATCGTATAGTAAGATAGAAAAGTATTTGTGTGTAAAGTTGTTAAAGAAGGGGATTATTAAGAGAGATATAATGTGGGGAAAAAATATCTGCAATCATAATTCATAACATGATGTTTTGAAAAGGGTTTTGAAACGACACAAACATATGAAATCACATAGACCTATAAACTTAAGTCATCATGTGAACTTATTGTTACTATGGTGGGCTGATGAAGCAAGTTTGCAGCGTGTCATTTATTGATTTGTCTATACAGAATTAATTGATGCAATTCTTTTCTTAAAAATTTAACGTGCATATACGCTTTAAAAGTAGATTATGAACAGAAGAAAGGGTCATGGAGACTGTAGTATATACTAACTATATAAGATTATGAGGTTTCTTTACGTGTTGCATAGTGGCCCAAAAATTTGCTATAAACTTTCTGTAAATTATATTTGACAGATTGATTTTCAGAATATGAATATTATCTTAATATATTATATTATTTTTCATTCTAAATACAGTAAATCCATTTGTTATTAATCATAGATGCCATCTCATTTAGTTTTCTGAACATCCTTGTCAGCTTCCTTTCATTCTTCATCATAAAACTATAAATAAGATGCAAAACTTTGTGATAAATGCGTTTAAATTACTATGGCTTGCAATATATTATAGTTGATCTTCAGCACCCATAAAAAAGTTGATTTGTTCATAAAGACTTGGAATCATGTGCAGATGTACTTCGTCTTCTAGAAGCATGATTCCTTTTTAGTGTCAGTTTATGTAACAACCTATGCAGAAAGATCTGTTACTATAAAGATGCCTTTGTTGTGAACTTAATGGTGGTGTGGTACTAAGATTATGTTATTTGCTTATAATACATACTTGTTATAAACTTTTATTGGTTAATGCATAGTTAGAGCATAAGACTGAACTGTGTGTCGGGACTGGGATTAAACTCGCCTATGACATAGCCAGATATTACATACAATCATAGAGTTTGAAGTACACATTGCAAGTGTGTTCTCCTGCACATGTTTCTGTGCACACTCTGCACGTTGTCCTTTAACTTATCTTGATCTACCAAAAAATTCTTGTTGACTATTTGTTGTGACAAAAATGCATCAGCAATTTAAAGTTGTTTCGTCTTCCACACTGCAGGACATCATAGAGTTTTTTGTCAGAAACATGGTAAATGAGCAATTGGGTGCAATCTGCAATGCACATGTGGTGCATGCTGATTGCAGTGACTATGGTGCCTTGGATGAGAAATGCACAACCCTGGCTGAGTTAGCAGCCACCGCTGTTGATTTTCCGAAGACCGGGAAGCTTGTCACTATGCCTTATCATCTGAAACCAAAACTATACCCTGATTTTATGGGGAAAGAGCAGCACCGGTCATACAAGTCCAAGAAAATCCTGGGTAGACTTTACCGACGTATCAAAGATGCTTATGATGAAGATATTGATGCTGCTGATTTGAACTATGTGACAGATGATATACCTTATGATACAGATCTTGAGGTGCCAGGACCTGCTGATTTTATTACTGATGCGTGGGAACAAAAGTGCTCTTATGATGGCCAGTTGAGTGGATTACTAGGTCAATACAAAGTGAGAAGAGAAGAAGAAGTTGTAACTGGACAGATCTGGTCAATGCCTAAATACAACAGCAGGAAGCAAGGGGAGCTTAAGGAGAGGCTCAAGCACTCATATAGTGCCCTGAAAAAAGAATTTAGGCAAACTTTTGAGAAATTGAATTCAGACATAGGAGAATTAAGTGATGAAGAAAAAAATTTACTGTATGAGCAGAAAGCATCGGCCTGGTACCAGGTCACTTATCACCCTAAATGGGTGAAAAAGTCCCTTGATATTCTAGGTAAATCCCCACAGAACCAAGAGCCAGATAGTCTGGGAAATATGGTGATGCTGAGTTTTCCATGGATTGCAGTTGATTACCTGGCTCGCATAAAGATAAGGCATCGGGGATTTGGAAATGTTGATTCAACTAAACCAGTTGATTCTCTGGCAAAGTACATATCTGAAAGGTTATAAGTCTATTGTGCTTGAAGTTTGGCTGCAGGGCCACTCTGCCATTCTCAAATATGACAGTGATTCGTGTCTAATATCTCTGATAAATTGGTTGTTGTTTGGTGTTCAGTTTAAACTGTTTTGCTTGTAACTAGGCTTATTTCCAACTTGTTCCCTGGCCAGGAATTGCCTTTGCTTTTGAGATTTCAGATAGTAATCAGTCACATTTTGTACCTAGCCTGTATTCTCTACCAGTCCTGTTGTGCATGTGGTTATGTAGATGACTGTATAATTTTTTGTAACAAAAGTTTCTCCTATTAGCTGATCAATTTCTTCAGTACGTAAAATTATAGTTGCCTTGCCAATTACCTTGTAGCTTAGTGGCACACAACTTCCTTAGAAAGCATTTGATACCAAGTTCAGTCCCCAATGAGTTCCAAGATTCACACTTAACCCATTTTTTCTAGCCGTTTACCAAGTCTTAAGATCTCCCTTATAAGTAAAAAAAATTATAGCTGCCTTGTGATTGTGATTAAGCTCTTTTTTTAACCAGCTTGAACGTGTATATATCAATTGCTAATCTATTGTTTTTTACGGAGTGCTTTCAACACGGTATTTATGGACCTGGATATCCCTCATCTTGAACAATGCTTGTGAAAGTTCAAAAGTTACCTTGATATGGATCTGGTGAAATTTTGTGCTTGGACTTTGTTCCTAAGTGGACTGATTCAGCATTATGCTGCCTCTCTGGGTTCTATTACTTTTCTGAAATCACGTAAATTGCACCTGACAGTATTTCCTTTAGCAACAGATAAAAATGCATGGAACATGGAGTTTTTAGTGGGAATGCTAATAGCATTTTATCAGAGGCCCACTTTGAATCAAAATCTAGTCAGATGGCAAGAATGACCTTTTTGAATTCCAAACTTAGTCAGACGCCTTGGCAGAATCAGAGGTTTGATTCATGCTCTGGTGTTCCAGGACTCTTCAGAACCCTTCAACAAATTTCTTTGGGGAATTTATGGTTGAACTTGCACCGCTTCTTATATTTTTATATTTAATTTTAAATTTGTGTCTAGTCGTAGTAGAATTTATCTGCACAAATATACTTACAACCTCGTAACTTTACAAATTGGTGTATTTTATGTTTTATCTAGAGATGTACATCTTAGTAAATAGTTGGCGGCTGTGAGAACTCCTATTCGTGGACTAATTTTAGAAATTAATTTTTTTACTTATTCCTCGTTTGAATTGGTTTATATATAACTTATTTGAACTTATTTATTATAATAAATGTTTATGAAATATTTTTATTTTGTTTAGATGAACTTATTAAAATAGTTTATAAAATTCCTATAAACTGTTTTGAACTTATTTTCATATGATAACAATTTAAACTTATAAAAATCAGTTTTTATAAAAGCTAAAAATAACTAGGTTATAATAATTTTTGACAAAATTAACTTTAAAGGATTGACACAATTCATAGCATATTCCTCAAATGATCGATATTTCTTTTAAAAGGTTTATGAAAAGTGTTTCTCAAAGTGTTTATTCAAACGCTATTTAACTTATTTTATACAGTACTTATGATAGTAAAGCTTATTAATTAATAAATACTTATATAAGCTATTTATTCAAACAGGATTTTAATGCATAACACCCCACCCCATCCCTTAAAAAAAGTAAGAGCTTAATCTTTAGGAGCAAATTACCAGCACATAGAGTGTGTTTAGAATGTTAAAAAATGGGAATTAATTTAATTTGTAAATCAAATTTTGTGTTTGGAATATTAAAATATAAGAATTGATTTGATTTTGAAATCATTTTGATTTAAGTTGTGTGTATTTAGAAATCTAATCAAATTTGGTTGGATTTGAGTGAATTTGATTTGACTTTAAATTTAATTATTTAGATTGATTATTTTACCCTTATTAACTTTTTAATTTTACCCCACTAATTTAACAATATCATTTACAATTATATAAGGTTAAAAAAGTAAAATAATCAAATCAAAACTGTTTTTAATAAGTTCCAAATATAAGAATTAATTTTCAAATCAATTCAAATCTAATTTTTTATAATGAGTTTCAAACATAAAATTTAATTTTAAATCAAATTAAATCAAATTTATTTTTAATCCTTTCTAAATATAACTATAAAAAGGTCCTTAATAGTCTCTTTTTATTTCAGGAAAATAGATTAATTTGTAAACGTCAGCATGCAGAGAGATTTTTAGGATATGCTTGGATGGAGGGTTTAGAGAAGGAAGGATTTAAAAAAAAATAAAAAATTATTATTTAATCTCTTAATCATTCGTTATTAATTTTTATAAATATTTTATAATTTTTTTAATTTAAAAATAATTTTTTTATTCTTCAAACTCTTTCAATCCATATATACCGTAGAAGAAAAGCCCATCTCTTTTCCTGGAAAGTTCTTGTTTAGACTTTTGCAGAGGGACACATTATCATTTCAAATATAAATTAGTCGTGTGACACGATAATTTAAATAATTGTTTGGATTTAATTTTAATTTATTGTTAATGTAAAATTTTTTTATATTGTTATTTAATCATGTACTGACACATTATTAAAAGAATTAAACTGTTTAGGTAATTGTTGTGATAGTCAAAAAAATTTAATAATTTAATAATACATAATTAAATAATAATATAAAAAAAATTTATTGACAGTGAATTAAAATTAAACTTAAACTCTAATTATTTAATAAATAATAATGTGTAATTGGAAGTCTATACGAGTATTTCTCCTGATGCAGTTGGCAACATCACTACTCAATTTGCAGAGTGAAGAGGGCAATAAACATGTTAATGTACGGCCACCAACTGAATTTATGGGAAATTAATTCTTCATTAAATTGTTAAGAGTTCCCCACAAAGTACATAGAGAAAGACATAGATGAGGTGACTTGTATAATGTCCACAATTATAAATCAAGGACGTAAATATAGACTAGCAATAATATCTACATCAAAGGCCTCTTCGCCTGATTTTTGCACTTGAAATTTAACCTCAAATAATAAAAAGTGTCTTATCTTACGGATGGGAACAGTATGTACTACTTTGCTCCTTGATACACGGAGCAATTAATGACCAGCCAGCCACTTGTGTTATCTCCTCCTTTATGTCAATATCTTCTTTATGGTAATGTAGACTTGGTGGCATCTAAGCTTGCATACTTCTAATAAATAAATGTAGGCCACATGCATTTATGTTAGGAAACCAGTAGCTTCAAGTCATTTTGGTACTCGGAAAGCTCCATAGCCATTCTCATTCAGTTCAGCTTTGAAATTATGATACATCAACACAATTGGTGTCACAGAGACTTCAGTAAAAAAAAATGGAGTCTGGCTTGTGATATTTGTCGTTAGAAAAATTTTCTGTTATGCTGAGAGTTTCTTTATTTTCATAGTCGAATTTTTGTAGTTGTACAAAATTTCATTCATAAACCTGTACAAACTATACATGTGGTTGCATTTCAAGTAGTTTAAGTGATTCAATCTTCTTTTAAATCTTGTGATATTTGGACAGATTTGCAATTTAAAAATTATGCAAACTTCATCATATGAAAAGGTGTCAAGTTTATTTAGTAAAATCTACAATGATGGCAGTGGAAATTTTGATTTAATTGTCATCTTTGTCAAAAGAATAATATATAGAGATGAGATAAAGGATAAAGTATATTGTATAACACACACAGATGGATAATATATATATAATCTTCCTCGCTCTACATTTGAGCTCTTCCGCGGGACCGCGTAGTATTATAAAAGATATCAGCTTGCCTATTCTTAAGGGATCTGTGTGTTGTCTTCTTAGTTCTTAATTCTTATAAATCTTATGCCAGGATATCCATCATTCTTTACTCCAGAGGCTTGGATTAGCAATTTTGAGAGAGAGCATGAATCATGGCCACGTATACCAAGTTTTAATTGCTTATGGTGAATGGAGAAAGAGAACACTGTCTTTGTGTGTATATTGCTGGGGGTGGGTGTGGGTGGGTGAGTGATTTAAATGGCGATGCAAATCGTCTAAGGCCTTGAATGCAGCTTATCCCATATGGCCATAAATATGAGATATTTTCAATAGATATGATGTATATTTAGTTTGTACATTGAACTAAAAAAATATTCAAATTAATTTAACAAATTCTATATGATATGACTTAACTTTTTTTTTTAAAAAAAAAAATACTTAAAACATCATATCTACGCAAGAATTTTTACATGAATACTCAAAACTCTTATCCTTTCTAATAAATAAAATAACCATATCCATAGCAAAATCTAAGATTTTCTCTATGTTGTGCTTTTATTACCTTCCAATACACCACTGATAATGCATACATAGAAGTGATATGTATTGCAGAAATTTGAATTTGATTTGTTAAATTGAAAGTTCAGCTTATGCACGACAAGCTATGCCTTTCATATTGATGAAGAAAGACTGCGAAGTTTATTCCAACAGAGCTAAGAGGATGTGGTCCACAGAAGGTGACAGCTGAACAAAGGGGAAAGAGTTATTTCAGGACCAATTGTTTCAAGGGTTATAAATGCCATTACCAGACATGTCAAATTTGTTAGCCCCACGTATTAACAACTACGGATAAGATATAAGTAAAATTTAGCAACATGGATTTGGAAAAGGTGCAGGGAACTCCCGTTGAAGTACTTCAACTTCTAGGAACACCATAAGCAGAAAGAGGAAAAAGGGAAGGGAAATAAACATCAGGATCAGGAGATGTATTGCGGTTTTCGCTCTCATTTAGAATTCGGATGACAATATGAAGAAAAGGAAAAGAAAGTAAAAGTAGAATACTCAGCAGCTTGCTTGCCAATTATTGCTTCAATTATGATTTAGAGATCATCAAGAGTGTCCAATTGATAAAATTAACCCCTAACTGTTCTTTTACCTATTAAGCCATGTATACAGACTACAGAGTATGGTACCTGAGGCTCGTGCCTTTCCTAAGCGTTGCTTGCTAGTTTGAAACAAAAATTAAAATTTGACAGATTAAGTTCCTTTGCATTAACTATATACTGTTTGTTTCCTAATTTCAACGTACTTCTCCGGCTTATTTGATCCAAGTTCTCATGCTTTCCAATCACAATAATGCTTAGTGTATTAAGTAACTTTCAGAGGGCCATTATCAGCACTTGACAGCATTTTTACAGAAGACAAAAGTAAATGAAAAAGAAAGCAGAAAATGGACATGCTATTTCAAGAACTCCGACATGGAAGGTTCCTTTTTTCTTCCTGCTGGGGGTTACTTGAACCACAGGGATAGTTCCAATTAAGTAGCTCTTCAATCATCTGCATCGCAACTCTGTCCTCTTCATCTACCCCATTTCCAGCATCACCAGCAGTGTCTAGCGATCCTGTTGACAAAGTAGACTTACCCTCTGTCTGTTTCTTCCCAAGTTCTACCCTCATGACCCAATTGGAGTCTGAATGTGGTCCTGCTCCCTTTTGCCACACTCCAATGTGAGAATTGTCAGCATCTAGCCTCAGACAAGTGAGGGACGGAGATGGGTCTTTGCAGCACTTTCTGAGCTTTGTGCTCAGGAGCTCTGAAAGAGCCTTGGGAGATAAGAAAGAGTCATCGCAAGAGGTGGCATCTTCAGCTTGATTCTTTGATGTAGGGAAATTGGTCTTGGCATTTTGACCATTCATCAAAATGGCTGCTTGGTCATATGCCCTTGCTGCGGCCTCTGCTGTCTCAAATGTTCCTAGCCACACCCTTCTCTTCCTGTACACAGAAAACAAGTTAAGGTACAAAGATATATCACAATTCAGAATCCAACAGGAGGAAATGTTCTTGCTAAATGTCCCAACTCCCAAGTCATGCAGCTATAATGCCTAAGACTAGGAATAACCTAAGAGATAAGAAAGAGAGAAATGAGAGTTTATATATGCCTATGAGTCTATGACAATCATGAAAGGAGCAACATTATATAATTTGCATGACTTTAGAGTTCAATGAGCTTATTACAGCAATGGATGGCGAATTTCTGACACCCAGGAGCCCCACTGGCGTTGCCTGACTCCCCTGAACTTCTTTGCTTGTACCATGCCTGTGTGGCGCGTGAGCACTTGTATGAGGGGGGGCTAGAGAGAGAGAGAGGAAAAAGAAAAAAAGAAAAAAGAAAAAACGAAAGAAAGAGTTGAAGATTGCTTGCAGATAACCTTTTTTTTTTTTTTGGTGTATTCTTGCATATAACCCAAGTACGAGTGGAGATGAAGGAAATTAATAGTGGTGTAACGTACAGCGTCAAATGTGCAAGTCTTCATGAGTTTGTGAGCGCTCTTAACGAAATTTATATGGGTTGTCGGTGGATTGGACGGAAAGTGGAATTGAAAAAGTGCACATGCAATAAAAGTTTCACCTGCACAAGTTTGATAATCCATGGCTCCTTAACAACTGAAATAAATGAGCAGCAGCTAGGGCTCTTCTGCCCACAAAAATATAAGCTAACAAGGTGGGCCCCGAATTTGAAAGGAAAAATAATTGATAACTTTATATCCTTCTAATTAATTATTCTAATAAGTGTAATATTATATATTTTTTTATTAATCTTCATAATAGTTATTTAATTATTTATAACATAAAATATTAAATAAAAAAATAAAGCTGTTAATTCCTTACGGACAAAAAAAATTATTTAATATTTTTTAAATAATTAGAAAAATTATTTAAAATATTATTAAAATTATATAAAATTATTCTTTTAATAATTATCTTAATTATTTTTAAAAAATATTAAATATTTTTAGATTCTCAAAATATTAAGTGTTTTTAATTTTTTATTTAATACTTTCTATTATAAGTAATTTAGAAAATATTAAGAAAATTTATTAATAGTATGAGTGTTAATAACCAAATCAAATCAAATCAAATAAATTAAAAAATTGAATAAAATCAATTAATTTTTATTTTATTTAGCTTTATTTTTATGAAAATTGATCGATTATGTTTTTATTTTTTATTTATAAAATAAACTAAACTCATACAATTATATATGTATTTTTTTGTATTTACATATCTATAGATGATTACATTTTATTTTGTTGTTATTTTTATGAAACTTTTAAGTCAATTTATTATTTATATCTATTTAATGATATCTCTATTAAAAAGTTTAGACTAATTTGTTAATTAATTGGGCCATAGATTAAAAAAAAGTGAAATTTTGTATAAATTTTTTTAATGAAAAAATTATGTGGTCAAAAAAATGATTGATTTGATTTAGTTTGATTTTTAAATCAAAATCAAATTGACCAATTCTTAGTGTGTGTTTGGATAAGCTGTGAAAAAAAGATTATGTAAAAATCGATTTTCAAGAAAATCGATTATGAGAAAATTAATTTATATTTGGATATGTTAATTTATAATCGATTTTATGATAAAGAGTTTTGTTTTGATTGTATAAAAAAATAGTTTTTATGTATTAAATTACTAAAAGATGTATGAAATGATTAAAAAAGTTATTTGATTGAGGGCAAATAGGTCTTTCTCTCTTAAAACTTTCATAATATTCTAAAATCAAATAATTAAAAGCTTAAAATAATAGATTTTTCAAAAAAGTTATTTTTAGTTATAGAAAAATAATCTTAACTTATAATAAATTTTACACACTTTAAACAAACAAGATAGATTTTTTATAAAACAATTTTTTTCAAAAAAAAAATATTTTGAGAAAGAATTAATCTTTTCCAAACATGCTCTTATTATAAAAAAATAATTAATTCGGTTAAGATAACTTTTCCTCTTTAAAACTAAACTAATTCAAACCATGAACACTTTTAATTAAGAGGAAAATTCATTCCTCAAAATAAAATTCTCTCTTAAACATGCATCCACATGTTGAAACTCGAAAGTTTTTCTTTTTTGTGTAAATAGATATCTTTTCATTCGAAAGGTAAGAAACTAATCTCATGGGATATGATCAGATGGGTGAAGCGATGACTCCTCCCAACTATATTTTCTTTATATATATTACCTTAAAAATCAAACTCGAGATAATATATTTAAGATAACTGAATTCTTTCAACTCACGTCATCGCAAATTGAATGAAAGTAAGTTCTTTTACAATGTGGAATGTGAACTAGAGGGTATTTTCACTTCAACTTGAATCAGCAACCCTACTTATTGCTTCGATGATAAACTAAGATCAATGGTTGAGTAACGTGAAAAGTGAAAATGATAAAAGTTTTTTCTTATTATCACGTGAATTTGAAATAATAATAATGTCTCATTTGGTAGACGGAATTGAGTTTGGAATTGGAATTGAGCCTCCCAATTCTAATTATCTTGTTTGGTGTGTATATTAAAATTCTAATTCTAATTCTGAGTCCAATTCAATGGAATTGAAAAATAACTAGTTTATATTATTCTTAATGCTTAACTTAAACCTTAAAAATTCTAATTTCAAACACTAAGATTTCTTTTTTATTTTTTGAATATTAAAAGGTAAAAGTTAAAAACTATTCAACAATCATTGCTGCTCGTAACACTGACATAATTTGACAACGTTGTCACTGGCGTGCTCCGACTATGTTGTCTATTGTGCCTTCGATGTGCTAGCTGTGCTTCCTCCGATCACTAGCGCCGATGTCTTACAATCACCTTCGTCATCGTCAATAATATCCTTTAGTTTGGCATTCATTGCGAATGTTGTAATACAACAATACAAGCTCTATTGAATTTTTTTTTATAATTTTAAATTATTATTTCTTAATTTAAATTTATTTATTATATCTTTATAAATTCTTGATAAATTATTCAAATAATAAAATTTTAGTTTAGTTCAGAATTACAATTCTAAAGTCTTAATTCTTTAATTGTCTCAAACATAAAAATTAAGATTCATGTCAATTCTAATTTTAACAGAAATAAAATTAAAATTAAAATTCTAAATTATAATTCAAATTCTATCATTCAAACGGATCCCAAGAGAAGTTGCCAGCTGCCAGTTTTTCACATCAAGCAATATTCAATTCCCGTTCAATGATTTTAAGAGTGTACTTTCACATAAATCTAGAATGTTTAAAAAAAATTATTAATTTTTTTAAATATTATCCAAATTTTGAATATAAGTAATCAAAATATGACTATATATTATTTTTATAATATCGACGAATTTAACTTTATTTTCACAATCTTAAGCATTTTATTTAGTTTTCTAGAGTTTTTTTTAAATAAAAAATTAAGGACCATTATCCTTTGAAATAACTATATGAAGGTAATCCAAGAAAAAGGAAGTAAAATTTGAAATGCGCTTTTTAATATATTGTGATGTAAACATGGTGTATATTATATTTTATTTCATCAAATTTAATTCCTGAAATTAAAGAAACAAATGATATAAAAGTAGAAAAAAAATGAAAAATGAATTAGGCCCATCTAAATAAGCATATATGCAACTTGTTTAGGTTTATCTATTACAATAAGTGTTTATAAAATATTTTATTTTGTTTAGATGATCTTATTAAAATAGCTTATGAAGCCCCTATAAGCGGTTTTAGATTTATTTTTATAAGCTAAAAATTTAAACTTATGAAAATAAACTTTTGTGAAAGATAAAAATACCTTAGATAATAGTTGTTTTTATAATAATTTTTTACAAAATTAACCTTAAGGAATTGATACAATTCATAGCATATCCCTCAAATGCTCGATATTTATTTCAAAAGGTTTATGAAAAGTATTTTTTGATCAAAGTGTTTATCCAAACTCTATTTAGCTTAATTATTTTAGACAGTACTTATGACAATAAAATTTATTAAATAAGTTATACTCTAATAAATACTTATATAAATTATTTATCCAAACATGCCTTAAAGTAAAACTTCAACCACTTTGTCATATATTGCAAGAATTTGAAGAAAATGTTTATTTTTTACATGATGATATAAATATTTGTTTTTATTTAATAACTTATGTAAACTAATCAAATCCTTCTCTACTAAACTTCATAGCAGATGTTTAATTATTTGTTACACGATTAACATAGTTAGCTTTCCTTTTTTATCCCCCTTTATATACGTGTGGCTTAAGAACGAAATCATTTATGGACAAGAGAAAGTGAGTGTGAGTAATGCATGGAACATTGACTTCGTCATCTTAATTTTATGGCGTTAGTGGCATGGTTTAGTCAACGAATAGGTCAAGTCGAAGGTTGTTGTGGATTGACTATTTAGTTGCACAACACAACGAGATGTCTCTTCATCATTCCAGCTTTTGGTCCGTCAATTTATTGGTGGGGCAAAATTTTAGACTTTGAGAAGTCTGGCATTTTTTAATTAAAAAAAGAAAAAAGAAAAACAGAGATTTTTTTTTAGTTGTATGAAATATTTGTTCCTTTAGAACTTAAAAATGCATTCTATGCAGATTGAAAGTTATTGTTAACAATGCTACCGGTAGTGTGACCCATATATACCACTATTTTTCTTAATTTTTTTCATTTAATTTTCGTAGATTAATACTAATAATTTTTTTAAAAAAAATTGTAATTAATGATGGATATTTTTATTTTATATAACATTACACTCACAGTCGTCTTAATATATCATTAATGAGAAATAAGAGAGTAGATGTAGTAAATTTGCATAATTAATGAATATTTTTTAAGAATATATAGCAAGACTTATACGTAAAATTATTAATTTTTGGATAACTCAACATTTTTAACTTTCTTATATAACGTTATAGGGGTAGGAATAGAATGTTGTTGAACTCCGCAAATCCAAAGAGGTTCTGCTTGTTCAATTTACAGTAGTGTGGTCGAAAGAAGTACGAAACAAATCATGAGACATTTTGTGACGAAAAATTAAACGTGCAACATGCTAACGAGCCCAAGCATCTCATGATTTTAAATCTCATCTCACTAGCCTTCTAAGCTTAACTCAGCTTAATTAAAGTGAGTCTAAATTTAGATTAAAAAAATAAAGATGGTGAATTCGATTTCTAATATATATATTAAAAAAATTCTCTCTTATTTTCTTTCAAATAAAAACATGTATTATAGTATGTTGTATTTAAATTATTAAGTTTTTAAACTGAGTTGAGGTAAGAACATAACGATCGAAACAATTTCAATTAATTGCATGTAGTTGCATTATTAAAAAAAAATAGTACGTAATTTCACTAATTCAAAATAAAGGTAACTTGGGTCATAGACAATCCACCTATCTTGGCAAAACGGGCTCCTACTCCATACCAAGTAGGCAAGTGCTCCTTACAAGCCAAGGAGGGAATCAATTCTGGTTTATGTTCTCCGAAGACACTTCTCTTAATTTCTTGAAACAAAATACTGCTTAGATTCTCTCTTCACGTCTCTCTCCATATACATCATCATCAACTTATACATGGGCTTTACCATAGGACTAATACCATCATCCATTTTTCTCCGCAACAGCCCTTCCTGGAACCTTTATTTCCATGTGTTGACATTAAACAACCAAGAGTTCCCTGCTCATTCCAACCATTCCTTAATAGTCTGCTAGATTTTGTTAAATTCGCATTTTGTTTCTCTCACTTTACCCCTCTATGGCTATGATACAGATCATAGCATAGCAGGGGAGAAGTATAAATTGTAAATCAAAATGCGTCATCTGCTACACGGGACGCTTAGGGTAACCATAGATGAAGTTGATAGGCTACAAACTGGATTTAATTTGGATTTCTGCAGCAAGGTACCTTCATCAAACCTCTGTCTTTTGTTTTAATCATTAAGGGTAAAAGAGAAAGAATTTTTTTCTGAAGGATTGCTATACATTCTCCATTAAATTAGAAGGAGAATGGTCGGGACACAATGCTATTAATGCAAAAGTCTAATAACTTATGTTGGTAATTTTACCAAAGAAGCAAATGAATTGCTAAGCTCTAATCAGTAATGGTTTCCCCTGAGCTTCTCTATATATCCTCTTTAAAAGAAAGTAAAAGTAGAACGTGTAACTTTCAACTTAGTATTATGAGGGCAGTGCAAAAATAATTATGATGCAATAATTGACTGCAATACAGCAGATATGTTCTTTCTGATCTTTATGTGCTTCATGGTTTAAAGTTTTTTGGTTGTAGTGCCTTGCGTGGCCTGACAATATTTTCTTCAAAATAATGCGAGTTTGGATAGTTTGTATTTGAAATTTAAAGTGTTAGCAAAATCTAGATAAAGTTAAACACGAACTATTAATTTGAGCACCGATACACATGTATTGCAGATACTTCTCTTTTTCATCTTCCTCTTTCTAATTTTCTTGATCTTTGAGTATATTCATAAGAGTCTGGCTTAGTTTTTTCTGTTTTGAAGTGCATATCTTAGGGTGTGCATGTTTAAGTCGGTAAAAGATAATAATATACTTTGACACAATAAAATCTAGAAATTTAATTTTTCACTTTTAAGTTTTATTTATATTTTATTATAGAGTTTAATTTTGATTTAGTGTAAACTTTACACTGTCATCTAATGATCTATTGACACATCATTAAAAGAGTTAGACTTCCTAGATAGTTGTTGTGATAGTTAAACTCATTTAATGATATATAAGCACATGACGTCAGTAGATTAAAATTAAATTCTTTATTATATGCCCAAATTTATATTTTATTTTTCAAAATTTCACTTTCTACTGATTACTCAACATACCTTTAATTTTAAGGCTTCTTTAGTACTGCTGCACTGCTATACTTCTCTCATCCTTTTTAACCCAAGTCTTCTTTCTAAAAGAACAAAAATCCAACTTACTTCATTTTTTTTTTCAAAGCTAGATGCAACAAAAGCCTCTCTTCTTAGTAGCCATGAAAAAATAGCCGTTGAAATAAGCTTTGTCATGAAAGATCAGTAGAAGCCATCAAGAATTGTTGGTTATTCTTCTAACAAATATCAGTTAAACCCACTTTTAATTTGTTACCCAACCAAATGTGACGTAACTTGTTATTAGACATGAATACTTCTATATCTCAATGCTGTATATCATGACTTTCTTTTCAAGATAAAATAACATGTTTGAGCTCTTCTTATTCTGTGTGTGTCTTTCGTTTTCTTCTTAAATTTTTTGGAAATAAGGGCACAACACACAAGGGGAAGAGATTTCTGGCGCAAGTCAAGGGTTGTCTGCTATGCCGGCCTGAGGTATCTTAACCAACCTTTTTTATTTTTTTATAGTTGGCTACTTTTGTTCTTTCACTTTTTTGTACGTGACATGCTTCATTTTCAATACGTATATGTGAAAATTTTCCTTCTAACTCTTAACATGTAAAAACTTCATGAAGATTGTTGGGACGAGACTTTATGCAACAGTTGATTTAGATAAGGCAAGGGTTGGACGGACAAGAATGATAGAAAATCAGCCCTCCAACCCCAAGTGGAAGGAGACCTTTGATATATATTGTGCCCATCAGATCTCAAGCATTATATTCACAGTCAAAGACGATAATCCTGTTGGGGCAACACTAATTGGAAGAGCTTATGTCCCTGTTGAGCAAGTAATCAAGGCCAAGGGAGTCAATAGATGGGTTGAGATATTAGATGAAGACCGTCGTCCTATACCAGGTGGCTCTAAAATTCATGTCAATGTGCAATTCTATAGTGTTACCGAGGACAAAAACTGCCTATGGTCTCAGGGAATATCGATGCCACAGTTTGCAGGAGTTCCTCGCACATTTTTCAATCAAAGACGAGGTTGTAGTGTTACTTTATACCAAGATGCTCATGTCCCTCATGGCTCCCTCCCTTGGATCCCATTGTCTGGAGGAAAATATTATGAGCCTGGCAGATGTTGGGAGGAAATTTTCATTGCCATTATGGATGCAAAACACTTCATTTACATAACTGGGTGGTCTGTTTACACTAACATAACCTTAGTTAGGGACCCAAGCAGGCCAACCGATGGAGTCCGCACCCTTGGGGAGCTGCTCAAGATCAAAGCCGATGAAGGTGTGAATGTTCTTATGCTTGTTTGGGATGACAGAACTTCTGTTGAAGAGCTGAAGAAAGATGGCTTGATGGCAACTCATGATCAGGAAACTGCAGATTTCTTTAGGGACACAAAAGTACGTTGTGTTTTGTGCCCTCGTAACCCGGATGTAGGAAAAAGCATAGTTCAAGGTTTTCAAACCTCAACCATGTTTACTCACCACCAGAAGACTCTAGTTGTTGACAGCGGAGTTGCTGGTGAAGAATCACAGAAGCGAAGGGTCATAAGTTTCGTAGGTGGGATTGATCTCTGTGATGGGAGATACGATACCCAGGAACATCCTCTGTTTTCAACTCTGAATACAATCCATCATGATGATTTCCATCAACCAAACTTCCCAGGTGCTTCAATTAAGAAAGGTGGTCCAAGGGAGCCCTGGCATGACATTCACTGCAAGCTAGAAGGACCCGTTGCATGGGATGTCTTGTACAATTTTGAGCAAAGGTGGGAGAAGCAAGTTGGGAAGCAATCCCTACTCTCATTTGACGAGCTTGATCAAATTCTAGTCCCCCCATCTGATGTAACAACAGCAAAAGATAGGGAGACATGGACTGTTCAGTTGTTCAGATCCATTGACGCTGGTGCCGTTTCTGGCTTCCCTCAGGTCCCAAATGAAGCTGCTGAATTAGGCCTTGTTAGTGGGAAAGATAACATCATTGATAGAAGTATTCAGGATGCCTATATAAATGCTATTCGGCGTGCTAAAAATTTCATCTACATTGAAAACCAGTATTTCCTAGGGAGTTCATATGGTTGGCAAGCATCTGATATAAAAGTTGAGGATATTGGGGCTTTGCATCTTATACCAAAGGAGCTGTCATTGAAGATTGTTAGCAAGATTGAAGCAGGAGAGAGGTTTGCTGTGTACATTGTCATCCCAATGTGGCCAGAAGGTATACCTGAGAGTGATTCAGTTCAAGCAATATTAGACTGGCAAAGGAGGACAATGGAGATGATGTATTCTGATATTGCTGAAGCCATTCAGATAAAGGGAATTAAAGCCCACCCTAGGGATTACTTGACATTTTTTTGCCTTGGAAACCGTGAGGGTAAGAAAGATAGAGAATATACTCCTCCAGAGGCACCAGAGCCTGACAGTGATTATAGTAGAGCACAAAAGGCCCGGCGATTCATGATCTATGTTCATGCCAAGATGATGATAGGTAAGAGATCAATGAATCCTATTACTGATATGTTATAGTCTAAACAAAATTGTCCCTGATGATTCTCACTGTTTCATTTCATGCAAATTATGAATCTACGTGGTTCCCCTTTATGTTAGTTATAATCGGTTCAAACACAGTTTAATTATAACACATACTAATTGTCCGTATGTATATATATATAGTTCCTAACTTCCTCCAGTTTCCCCATGCCTGACATATAAGTGTCTTTAACATTAAAAGTAAATAGACATATTTGGCATGATCGGCATTCACCAGCTGCTAGTGTCAGGTTGGGCATAGAATAGACTAACATTGGTGGTTTGGTTTGCTTCCTTCAGTGGATGATGAATACATAATCATTGGTTCTGCCAACATCAACCAGAGATCAATGGATGGTGGAAGGGACACAGAGATTGCAATGGGTGCGTTCCAACCACATCATCTAACATCGTTTGTCCCAGTCCCAACAAGAGGTCAGATATATGGGTTCCGGCGAGCACTATGGTATGAGCATCTTGGGGATCCTCATGATGAGGTCTTCGACCAGCCAGAAAGTGAAGAGTGCGTGAACCTTGTGAATCATCTTGCTGAGAGGAACTGGGAATTATACTCGAAGGAAACATTTGATGACGATACACCATTTCACCACCTCTTGCGCTACCCTGTAGAAGTAACCAACAATGGAGCTATAACAACACTGCCAGGGTTTGAATTTTTTCCTGACACCAAGGCTCGTATTCTTGGCTCAAAATTTGATTACCTTCCTCCAATCCTCACCACCTAGCTATCGCAGTGCTTATCAGGGTAATTATCACATACCCTCATGTAAGTTTCAACAGAACATTAAGGCTACTAAATATAATTATATATATATATATATATATATATATATATATATATATTTCAGCTTGAAGTTGTGTTTATCTTTTTACACGTGTATTCGTCAGGATGGACCGTGCGGTCGGTGGGATGCACTGTTATGTACTATTATCACAGGATATACTCTAATCATTGCCTCAACGCATAAGATAATCATGTAAATAAAAAGGGTTGGCCAGTTGTTATATCATAATGAGATGATATGGTAAATAATTACATTAGTCTTCTATAAATCACAAATAAAACGACAAAAGTGGTGTAAGTCCTTGTCTTTTTTACCAATAAATAAATAAATAAAATTAAATAGTAATAAGGAACTCCAATTTTTTATAGTATTTATTTATTTTTAATTAAATTCGTTGAACAGTTATTCAACTATACAAAGATAACAGACTTATGAGGTACTATAAAATTTCTTACAATTTAACCCAAGTGCATGAAGGCTCTATCTTAGCTTCCTCGTTCTTCATCCCCGAAATTGTACCAATATAAAATTGAAGGTCATTAAATTTATAGTTAAGAGTTTGTATCTACATTTGTTGACAATATATGTATATAATTTGAACTTTGACTCGATGCTAATCCGAGTTTTTACAAAAATGTAGAGGATGCATAATTAAAATTTCCCTGAATTTATGCGTTGCGTCCTTTTAAGTCCCAAATTCCACTAAATTTAATAAAATATAAAATACAATATGCTTGATGATAATTAGGGATAAATTCATTAGACTTTAAGGATTATTTTTTAACATACTTATAGCATGTTTGGTTGACCTATTTTCTGTTTTCATTTTGATGAAAACAAAAAATGAGCTTGAAAACATGTTTTGTTGGATTTTAATGCAAATGTATCTTAAAAAAATTTCTTAAATTGGGCTCAAATCTAAAAACAATAAAAAGTTGATTTCATAGTTTCTTTATCAAAATTTCAGAAATAAAAATTAAAAATTAAAAATGTGCGATAACAAACTTGTAATTATAATGAAAGTATGTAGTGACAAACTTGTAATTGACTTTGAATTCATTGAAAAAATAGGTGAACCAAACCTATTTTCATTGTTTTCATTTTTTGAAGACAAGATTTTACTGTGCAAACCAAATATGTTGTTTTAAATTGTAAAAGTATGAAGATAAATTTATTTTCAGAAAATTAAAATAAAAATAAAAGCAGAAAATATTTCCTTAAACCAAACACGATTTATCTTTTTAATTTTGAGTTTTGGAAAATAAACTCTTCAACTTTTAATTTTAATTATTATATTTCTTTAATTTTCTTAAAAATTATTTATTTATTTTGAAGTAAAAATGACTAATTTTTTTTTATAAATTGGAGTTTTAAGTCCGAGTATTTATTGATTATTAAAAATAGATAATATATATTTTTTTAATTTAAGATAAGTAATTTTTAAAATTAAAAGTTAAAATATCTATTTATTAAAGATCAAAATTAAAACCAAACCATTAGCACTTGGGAGTTATTGCCATTGCCAACATAAAAGGAAGTGTAATGGAAAACTTGGGCCTTACAATACAAATAGCATACCTTGGCGAAACGAGCTCCTTGTCGTAACAGGGTGCTACTCCTTAAAGGGCGAGGAGGGAAGGGAACTGATTCTAGCTTATCCAGATACGCATATCTTTCTTCAGAGTCTTTGTTCAAAGTTCAAACAAAATATTCATCAGATTGTTCACTTCTCAGAAAGTGAAATAAAAATAGTCCAATGGTAACTTGGGCCTCTCAAGTAGAATACCTCTTCCTTGAAAGCCAAGGGGGGAACTGATTCGTGCTTATGTTTTCCACATACACATCTCTTACTTGAGAGTTAAGACAAAATATGTATCAGATTCTCTCTCTCTCTCTCCAATCTCCACATATAAATGTACTAATTCAAACCAAGGCCTTGATCATAAGAAAAGTACCATCATCAAAATTTTCCCCTCCTTAACCTCCATTTCCATGTACGTACATTTACTCAATGAAAATTTCCGTTTAGCATTGTCACGTGCCATTGATTCTAGTCATTCCATAATAATCTGCTACATGTTTGTGAAAACTGAAAACTATCTTTCAATCTCTCTGCTCACACCCCCTCTTGGCTTATATATTAACACTTTTTTTCACAGCACACGAAAAGGAGAAACATAAAGTATAAACGTAATGTCGCATTTGCTGCACGGGAGGCTCGACGTGACTATATATGAGATCGATACGCTACAAACTCGATGCAATTTCAATCTTTGTAGCAAGGTGCCTTAATCGAAAAACTTTATCTCCTTATCTTTAATCATTATATTAAGAATTTTTATTAAAAAAAAAACAGAGAGAGAAAAGTTCCAGGCACTTGCCTCCTCCATTGAGTTTGAAGTCTCGTTTTGTATATTTTGATTAGAAGAATGGACTGCATACAATGTAATCAAATGTAAATTTAGAAGTTACTTAGCACCAAAAAGGAAAAAAAAAAAAAAAGAAGGGGGGGGGGCCAATAACTAATAGTATGTTGGTATATACAAAAATTCAACTTATTTCCCATTTGATTTTAAGTAGATGGGCTAAAACTTTCTCTAGTCATAAGTTTTGTCATGTAACCGTGCATAATTGTATCTTATTTAATAGTTATGACGAGTACCAGCTTAAGCCACATGATATTATTAACAATCATTTTCTGAAGAATTTGTCATCAGACACATGAACTACTTCTATATCTCTCAAATCTGAACTGCACTAATTAATTTTTATTCTAGATAAAATAACTTATCTGAACTCTTCTTGTTCTGTGTTTCTGTTCATTTACTGCTTTCAAATTTTGGAAACAAGGGTATAAGTACATGCCTGGGGAAGAAATTTGTTGCCCAACTCAAGAGTTGTTTGCTGTGCCAATGCCATTGCCAGCCCGAGGTATCTTGACTTCTCTATCTTTTGCTTCAAGCTATTTAACATTTTATTTTTATTTCCTTATTGACCAGTTTAGTTCTATGTATGCAACATACTTCATTTTCTCTCTGTGCGTGTGAAATTTCCTTCTAAATCTTAAAATGTAAAATCGTTATGAAGATTGTTGGGACGGGTCTATATGCAACAGTTGATTTAGATAAGGCAAGGGTTGGACGGACTAGAATGGTAGAAGATCAACCCTCCAACCCCAAGTGGAACGAGTTCTTTCACATATACTGTGCCCATTTGATATCCGATATTATATTCACTGTCAAACAAGATAACCCTATTGGGGCAACTCTAATTGGAAGAGCTTATGTCCCTGTTGAGCAAGTCAGGAATGGCAACATAATGGATACATGGGCAGAGATATTAGATGAGGACCGTCGTCCTATACCAGGTAACTCTAAAATACATGTTAAAATGCAATTCTCTGATGTTACCAATGACAGAAACTGGTCACAAGGAACAAAGATTCCGTTTCAAGGAGTTCCCCGCACGTTCTTCAGTCAAAAAATTGGTTGCAAAGTTACTTTGTACCAAGATGCCCATGTCCCAGATGGTTCTGTGCCGAGGATCCCATTGTCTGGAGGAAAATATTATGAGCCTGGGAGATGCTGGGAGGATATTTTCAAAGCCATTTTGGATGCTGAGCACTTGGTTTACATAACTGGGTGGTCTGTGTATACTGAAATAACCTTAATTAGGGACCCAAAGAGGTCACTAATCACCCTTGGGGAGCTGCTCAAGATGAAAGCTAATGAAGGGGTGACCGTTCTTATGCTTATTTGGGATGACAGAACTTCTGTCCCAGACCTGAAGAAAGATGGCTTGATGGCAACCCATGATCAAGAAACTGCAGAATACTTTCGGAACACAAAGGTGCATTGTGTTTTGTGCCCCCGTAATCCGGATGATGGAAGAAGCATAGTTCAGGGTTTTGAAATCTCAACCATGTTTACTCACCACCAGAAGACTCTAGTTGTTGACAGCAAAGTTGAAGTTGCTGGTGACCGATCACAGAAGCGTAGGATCATAAGTTTCGTAGGTGGGATTGATCTCTGCGATGGGAGATATGATACCCAAGAACATCCTCTGTTTTCAACTCTGAATACAATCCATCATGATGATTTCCATCAGCCAAACTTCCCAGGAGCCTCCATTAAGAAAGGTGGTCCAAGAGAGCCCTGGCATGACATACACTGCAAGCTTGAAGGACCAGTTGCATGGGATGTCTTGTACAACTTTGAGCAAAGGTGGGAGAAGCAAGTTGGGAAGCAGTTCCTACTCCCTTCGAGGATGCTTGCCGAAATTCTTGTCCCTCAATCCATTGTAGCAACAACAGATGAAAAAGAGGCATGGCATGTTCAGTTGTTCAGATCCATTGATGGTGGTGCCGCTTCTGGCTTCCCCCAAGACCCAGAGGAAGCGGCTGAAAAAGGTCTTGTTAGTGGGAAAGATAACATCATCGACAGGAGTATTCAGGATGCCTATATAAATGCTATTCGGCGTGCTAAAAATTTCATCTACATTGAAAACCAGTATTTCCTAGGGAGTTCATATGGTTGGCAAGCATCTGATATAAAAGTTGAGGATATTGGGGCTTTGCATCTTATACCAAAGGAGCTGTCATTGAAGATTGTTAGCAAGATTGAAGCAGGCGAGAGGTTTGCTGTGTACATTGTCATCCCAATGTGGCCAGAAGGTATACCTGAGAGTGATTCAGTTCAAGCAATATTAGACTGGCAAAGGAGGACAATGGAGATGATGTATTCTGATATTGCTGAAGCCATTCGGAGAAAGGGAATTAAAGCCCACCCTAGGGATTACTTGACATTTTTTTGCCTTGGAAATCGTGAGGGTAAGAAAGATAGAGAATATACTCCTCCAGAGGCACCAGAGCCTGACAGTGATTATAGTAGAGCACAAAAGGCCCGGCGATTCATGATCTATGTTCACGCTAAGATGATGATAGGTAAAGGATCCAAGACTATTTATGTATCCATAAAAGTTGTCCTTCAAGGTCTTTTACAGTTACATTTTTGTGGCACTTTCTTCATGCTTCCTCTTGGATTCTGTTCCTTTCCTATTTGGTTAACAATTAACTAACTCTGGTGACTTCTGCTTCCTTCAGTTGATGACGAATACATAATCATTGGTTCTGCCAACATAAACCAGAGATCAATGGATGGTGCAAGGGACAGTGAGATAGCAATGGGTGCATTCCAACCACGTCATCTAACATCCTCTTGGCCACCCAGAGGTCAGATATATGGATTCCGACAGGCATTATGGTATGAGCACCTTGGGGATCCCGATGATACAACCATCTTCGACCATCCAGAAAGTGTGGACTGCGTCAAGCTCGTGAATCATCTTGCTGAGTCGAACTGGGACATATACTCAAAGGAAACATTTGATGAACATAGACCATTTCACCACCTCATGCGCTACCCCATAGAAGTAACTAACAATGGAGCTATAACAACCCTTCCACGGTTTGAATATTTTCCTGACACCAAGGCGCGGATTCTGGGTTCCAAATCAGATTACCTCCCTCCAATTCTCACCACCTAGCTAGTATCCTGCTTATCTGAGTAACTACCCCAACTTACCATGAGATAATGTTAAAATGTTAAACCATGTATAGTTTAACTTCAACTTCTTGTTGGGAGGAGGTGGGAGAGAAAATTGAATGTATATTCACATAAAGAAGTACCAATTAATCATAAATGTAATGTTTTTTAAGTTTCTCCAAGACCATTTTCTTCAATTCATGGCATTCCAACTCTTGGTGACTTCCAATATAGATCTTTTACAGCAACTAATTAGGAAGAGTTATTTTATCTTTTTGAGTACATAATATATCATAATCAAGCAGTGTATGATTGGGTTGTTACATACATTTATCGACCAATTCAGCAAGAGATAAGTCTTTTATAAGATAATGACAATGAACTGAAAAGTAAAATGCAATTTACCTCCAACTAATTTTTTTTTTTTAAAAAAAGAAAAAGTTGGGGTACCCTACTCCTATTTCCAATTTGAGGGCACAAAATTTGAGTAATCCTAGCATCTGAAAACAAAGAAGGCACAAACCCTTTGGTTGGAAAATGGAAATACAACCAAATACAATCAAAGGGCAAACCTTTTCAGATTTCGGGGAAGGATTGTTTTTCAATCATGTCATCTTTCAGGTTTCTTTTTCCCCTTACTTTTATTCACCAAGTTTTGAGGGGAAGTGACAGAAAAAGTTTCGCTTATAATTTCTCGGCAACCAAACAGGCAGAATTAGAGGTATCCTTACTCTCCTTCGTACTTACTGAGTTGATTGACTTGATTTTCTGTTCCATTCCTTCTCGGGAACCAAACAGGTAGAATATTTCTTCGCTTTTTGTCCCACTTTCTTTTCTTTATTAAATTCTGAGAGGTTCTTTACTTTTTTGTTTTTTAAGATTGTGGATGCAGGGTATTGAGTTCTCTCCTTCCTGGATTTAGAATTTTAGGTGAAAGATCCTTACTTTGACTTTTGTAAATGCAATTCTGTAGATACCTTCCACCTTGGGTCTCTCAAATTCTGGCGTGCATGGGGTGAGTTCTTTGTTCTCTTTGTTGCTTCTCTTAGTTTGGTCGCAGAGAAAAAAAGAAGAGTGAATTTTCCATTTGAATATCACTTTCACGGTTCTACCTAATCTGTCTAAATCTGTCTAAACCAGAAAGGAAATCACTTTAATAGATATGTAATGTTTTCTTTTTATAATTTTAGTTTACTCAGTTTTCCGAGTAAGTTAAAAATAAGCTTAGTGAGTTTTGAGCTTTGTCTAGTAAGAAGTTAATGGAAGAAAACGAAATCAGAAATTGGGTTATACGAGATCCAAAAACACTAGGCTCAAAGGAGAGCATAGAACTCGTTGCCTTACTTAAGGTGATGTTGCTGATTTTGTAGGTCTGGAATTTCAGAATACTAGAAATTTTATATTTTTATTGCTTTCCCTCTCCTGAGCTTTCTGGGTAAGCTAAGATCTTTCTCTGTTGTTTGTTGTACTTTCTTAATGGTATTTTGGAATCTTTGCTTGTACTTGCTTGCTTTCTAAGCAAGCATAAGATCTGGTGAACAGGGTAACCTGATGGGGCTTTATTGTTTGTCATTTTTTTCTTGGATTCTTCGGAAGATGCTATAAGATACATAGGATTTTGCTGCCCCTTTTGGATTTCATAGGAGCTATGTATTCTAGGTGTTGCTTGTTATCACAATTGGGGAGATGCTCTGGGAAGAATCCCTGTTGTTCATTTTTACTGTTTTGTGTTGCTTGCTTTCGCGTTCTTGCGCTTTCTGCCATGGAAAAGTTAAAGCCCAAATGCAAGGGGCTTTTCAGTGTAAGGAAGAATTATTTCTTACTGAATTTAATTTCAGGAAATTTATTGTTACACAAACTGCAGACATCTTCTGTCCATTTTATAAGAGGTATCTTTCTGCAACATATCATGGATGTGGTGGAAAATATAGAAATAAAAGGCAAGAAGTTGTTTTTGAGCATCTCTATAGGGTTTAATTGTGGATCTGATTGTGTAAGTCTGGCCTCTTAAGCCTGGGCACAACCTTTGTTGCTTCTATCTTGCTATCAATGTGCATTTTTTGTTGATTCCAATATAAAATAGGTGCCTTTATCTTTTCCATATTTTGCTCCTGAGTCCATCGATGTTATTTGACATGAAAATGCAGAAGGATAATGTTGTTCCTGACTTTCTGTTTATCTATATTTACGGGAAATAGCTTTTAATGTTATAGATAAAAATTTCCTTTTATGTTCTTTTTCTAATTTTTGTTTATCCTAAATTCCTAATCAAACTAGTTAGTATTATTTTATGTTAAGAGTTTGTAATTATGTACTGAGAAAACATCCTGACATGTGACTTATAATAGTTGTGAAGGGGGAGGAACCTATAATCTGTAAAATCCAGAGAAGTTTGAATTGTTTAGTTGAATTTGAAGGTTCTCTTCCATTATAAAAGTGCCCAAAAAGAGAATACCCATAATTTCAGCTTAGGGTGAATACTATCTTGGTTGCATATATTAATAATAACTAGCCTTGTACCTGAGCTATGCATGGATTGTTTCAATTTATTTTTGTTTAAATGTAAATTCAGTTAATTGAAATTCCAAATGAAGGGGAATTAGCAAGAATACAATGCTGGTTTTAACTTGTTTATTATATTGTAAGTTTTGAGATCATTTATCCAGAGTCTATAATTACATATAATCTTGTATTTGAGTAGCATAATTATTTTTATCAAATATTAAATTGATTTTTAAGAATTTTATTGTGTGTAACAATAAATTCTTCTAGTACACAATGGTTGGTACATGTTTGTTTAAGTTAATTTCTTTGATGTCATGGCATATTTAGCATTGATCAAAACACATACTGTTTTAAAATTTATGCAATGTTTATAATCTTTAACTAAAATCTAAAATGAACTTGCTGGTTAATTAAATCAGTTAATATGCAGGTTTAACATTTGTTGGCATTGGCTGTAGTCTGTAACAGAAAAACTAAAATCAGAAACCTGTTCTTCTATCGTGCAATGGAGAAAGACACAGGAGTTATAAGAGAAAGTTCATATTTGTTCAGTGTGTTAGTTGACCTGCAAAAATCTCCAACACAAATATCATAGAACTCCAAAATAATTAATAGGTGAACATACCAAGAAAGCAGGCTATTACATCTCCCTCTGTTTTACTTGCAATTTAAACTAAGGTATATGTATTGTTTTGGTCTTATGAATAATGATAAGTAGAATACTGTAACTAAATATAGTTAATAGGTGGTGTTAATCATGCTTGTGGTTGAACCTGCTTTGTAACAGAACAGAGGTTGTCTTGGATGCTTCACAAAACCTCCAGTAATTATTTCAATGGACGAGGCATCTAAGGGACTAAGAACTCAAGGCCAAGCAGTGGAGAAAGACAACAGATCAGAAGATTTCTGGAGCAGCAGCACTTTCGAAATGGATCATAGTGCAGCTCAGTACCAGAGAAGCATCTCATCAATTGGCATATCTAACCATCCTTCCGATCCTCAAAGTAGTGCTGGCACTCAGATTGATCCTCCTGAATTTGTCAATCATGGCAAGTTTGTTGTTATATGTCACTTTATCTATTTTGTATCTTCTTGGTATCCATTTTCTCGTGGAAACAATCTTTGCTTAAATTGTTAATTAAAGTCTTGCTAGACTTATATCTGATTTGCTATGGGTCAGGTATCTTAATATTTTCATGAAAATTTCAAATTAAAACTCCTTGACCCTCGAGGAACAGTTACAATTCGACTGCCTTGAAAATTGAAATAGCTTGAATGCCACCCTTTTAATGCTGGTTCTGCTATGCATCTGCCCCTTATATATTTTTCTTTTTCCTTTCATTCTCTTATTGACGGAAAAAAAGAGAAAATGTCCCTATCCCCTCAGGCAAATTGGTTACACAGCCACTGCATGTCTTATTATATTGCACCTTTCTCTATGTATCTTCTCTTGTAAACTGTACTTTTCATCTTGATGTATTCAATTTAATTACATGCAATTGCTATTTATGGAACTTACAGTTAAAAACTAGTTTTCAGGATTTTCTTTGATCAGTGTATATAATATTATTTTCATTTTATAGGATATTTCATTATTGTATATTTTTTTACATTTTCTTTCATATCTATCAAATTGGTTATTTTAATGACATAAAAGTTTGATGTATGCAGGTCTTCTTCTCTGGAACCAGATAAGGCAACAATGGGTTGCAAATAGAAGGCCTGAGAGTCAGACACAAGTAAGAGAACCCAGAATAAGGTAAATAAATATATAAGCTTTCTGCAGTGAAGCCTCAAGTGTTGAGTTGTAAAATGAATATGTTGCAAAGGCAAAAATAGTATTCCCTCACTGGAAGAAGCACCCACCCATGCCGACAATATTATTGCATGACTTTTGCATTGATCATTTGTGCCCTTGCTGTGCTTATTCTCTCATTGACCAGGCTTCTACAATCTACGTGGTACAAGTATCGAAGAGAACCTCCTTCATTCATTTTTTCTCAATTTTCATTAATGGGGGGAATTAATTTTTTTGACTAAAAAAATCTTCTGCTATTAATAAAACTGCACGGATGATCACGTGCAAGAGCATTTTTTTCAATACAAGTAGGGAAATTGGTCAAGAGGCGGGAGAGTTGGGATTCGTCTCAAGCTATAGCCTTCGCTTCACAGTTTCTTTTTTGAGATGTTTGTCAAGCTCTAATGCTGAGTTTTATGTTTCATAGTTGGAATGCCACCTACGAGAGTCTACTTGGGACCAACAAGCCTTTCCCCCGGCCCATTCCTCTGAGAGTATGTTCTTCTGAAGTAACTTGATCTGTTGATATTCTCGTATAAGGGAGGAAGTACATACCCCTAACTGATTATAATATTGTACGTGACAGGAAATGGTTGACTTTCTTGTTGATATATGGGAGCTAGAGGGTCTGTATGACTGAGCAGGCAAAATAGACTTTTTTTTTCCTTGGAATTTTGCACGGGAGGGAGGTGAGGTGGAATTTGTTCATCCTCTTACTGTATAGTTGTAAATTGTGTAACTCTTACAAGTTATTTTTATTTTCTCTTTTGGAGGTGTCCTGTCTACATGAAGTAGATTACATTAGTTGTATAGTTCTTCCTGGTTTTCTATTAAGGTGATTCATAGACTAACCATCCGCTGCAAAGGGAATACTATGTTGATTTCATGCTTCAGTTGCTGCAAGCTTCTGTTCTATGCGCTGATATTTAAGAACTGATGTTTCTTGCTACTGGAAGAACTGACACAAGATATTTTATCACTGGGAGGACACTTTGTTTATGTTCGTGGACTGATATTTGTTACATCTCAAATTAAGATGTGATCCATCCCCTGCTGCAATAAGACCACTCTCAAATTGTGCCATTACTCAAGTGAACGAATTTCACAAAATTGTTCTTTTTTTCAGCCTTGCGGATGGCTGCCAAGATGGACCAGATCATCATTACTTTGCATTCCATTCTTTAGCTTAAGAGCTTACTGCGTCACTGCTGTTCTCGCAATCTGGCTCCCTTGTAAAGCCCTGCCTAGAAATTCTTCTCTCTTGGGAGGGAGTTTCAGGAATTCAATAAACAAAGATTTCTTTTTATAAAAAAAGGTCAGTGTTTCATTAAAAAAAAATGGAATTCTTTAATTAAAAATATTATTTATTCACTTATTCTAACACTTTGGATTATGATTTCAATTTATGCAATTAACTTTGAGTAGAAGCTTTATGCAAGCAGCCAGGTAATTGGCACTTAGTACTTAATACAAAAATGATAATTTTCTTTTCTCATTTAATAGCAAATAAGGAAATGAGAAAAATACTTAGAACTATGAAAACAAAATGCGGCTATCACGAATTTTGAACAGAGTTTTGGTACTTTGATTCAATTTAAAACCATTATTTATATTAGTTTTGAGTAATTTTATTTTTTAAGAATACAATATGACCCAATCCCAATAACCAAACTGTGTTAGCATGGTACATTTAAATTTGTTTTAGCAATGTCTTGATGATTTACGAAACCAAAACCGATTTCTTATATGGAAGTTTGCTGTCTAGAACTTAAGCAAGACTAGGTGCCTGAAATTAGTCCCATAGAGGAACTGTGAAAGATTCAGAAGCTTGCAAATCAGATTTGGAAGGCAAGGTTAAAATTTTGAGGGAACAAGTACAGGTTTTAGAGGAGTCGGCTCAAGTGCTAAACGACATTGTCTTGTGGGTAATAATATGCACAAGTTGGTATATGCTTATCGCTTCGGTGCTTTTGTACTCAATGAATCAGGACATTTGGTTTTAGCATTATTTCGA
This sequence comes from Styphnolobium japonicum, assembly GCA_023212625.1. Lineage (NCBI taxonomy): Eukaryota > Viridiplantae > Streptophyta > Magnoliopsida > Fabales > Fabaceae > Styphnolobium > Styphnolobium japonicum. The sequence continues at coordinate 50,649,286 of JALBWW010000003.1, forward strand.
AAAGCAAAAGTCATCAAAGTTTGTCGTAATTGTGGACAACTTGGACATATTGCTTCTATTTGCTCTGAAGACTAGAGAGAGAAATTTGGTCTTCAAAAGGAATAATGATGGATGTCTCTTTTATATTCAAAAGTAGCATCGCCATTCTGTACACAAACAACGCTCACGGGTTGCCCAAGGATCCAAGTGGCTCTTGTTTTGCAAGACAAGGGGATATGATGAGGTACTCGGATTAGGAAACTTGGGAAAGCAAGTTTAAATGACCAAGGGTGCAGACAGTAGTACTCCCTCTTTGACAGAGTTAAAGCATATTGGTTATAAGAGGAAAGATATTTCCTCCTCTTCCAATGCAATTAACTTTTTTAAAAACTAGAAGGGCTATTGGTATAAATCGAGTGGTACAAATCCATCGAAGGCTTCCCAAGGATACTGGCAAGCTCACCTCAACCAGCTGACTACATACACGCACTTGACTTCTAAATAGTTTTTCTTTCAAATTTTGAGGTTTCGATCTCTTGTTTTAAGCTAGGAAAGGAAGCTCAGACTAAGTAGTTGTTGAAGAAGAGCAGTCCAGGCTCTGGTTATCTAAAGCCAATGCCAAGAGAAGATGAATTTCCACAGAAAAGGATCCAACGTCCGCGTAGATGGGGTTTTTAGCTTTTTGCTTGAGCTGTGTTGTGTTTTTTTGTTTTTTTGGCATAAATAGAGTTTAATTTTTATTCATAGTCACTGTAATTATATTATTATTTAATTATGTGTTGTTAAATCATTAAAAGAGTTTAATTATTACAATAATTATTTAAAAAGTCTAACTCTTTTAATAATGTATCTGTACATAATTAGATAATAATAAAAAAATTTTACACTAATAACAAATTAAAATTAAATTCTTTCTTTAATTGTGATATTCATGTGTCAGCTTTGTTCTTCTACTTATTGTTTTTAGGAAGAATGAAATTTTAGTGTAGTTTTCAAGAATAATATTTTATTTTAAATTTTGGATTGAATAATTAAATATTAAATTAAATTAATTAATATTTTATTTATAATTATTTATTTATTAAGTATTAAAATAAAAATAAATTCTTAGTTTATTATATATAAATTTATTTAATATTTAATTAATTTAATTCATAAATCAAAAGAAATTATTTTTCTTCCAAGTCATAGTAAACTATTTTTCTCCCTTGATTTTATTATGCAATAACAAGAAGCCTTATCTTATCCCACTTGGAGATTGTTTTTAATACACTAAAAAACAACTTCTTGTAGCATTTTTGAACCAAGAATTTTTCAATGCTGTGTGCGCCGATAGTGACTTCATGTCGCATGACGTTGTGATGGCATCGGAAATAGGATGTAATAGCACGGCTCTTTAAAGTATTTTCTCCCTGTGTCACAGACTTACAGCAGCAAGGGATGATGCTAAATGTTGGCTCACAGGCAGCAACCGGTGAAGCACCTTGAGTCAAAGAAGATAACAAGGAAGTAAGACAAAATAAACGGTAGCAAGTGGCAAAGCACTAAAAAAAGGGTGCGAAAGTGAGAACTGCACAATTGTTGTGGCCTCCAAATTGGACCTAAACGCTGACTAACCAAGTCATTAAGATAACCAACGTGTTTAACGATTTACTCGTGTCTTGATGAAGATAATATGTTGGTCAAGATCATGTAGTAATATTTGGTCCAGTTAATATGTGTATTTTGATATCCTTTAGTTCGAAGCGAACTATTTATTGGGAGTTAATTTTATAATAAATATTTAAAAATTTATTAAATATAAATAATTAATAATTTACTATGAATATTAATATTTTAAAAAATAAAAACCAAAATAATTTCCTTTTACAATAAATAAGAGCAGGTCTAACTTTTATTTTGTTAGTTTTTAAAGCTCACTCAAATAATCCAACAAAATTCTCTGTAAAGTAAAACTTAAATTCCAACCCAATATCAAGTCTTATTACTTAAGAAATGTATTCTGTTTTAGTAAAGTGCACTATCTAAAAAATAATAAATTTAAACTTAATAATAGATGCATAAATCAGTATAAAAGTTAACAATATAGTTGATAAACATTTTTAGATATTTAATTTTTTATTTCATTAAACTCATACAAAAATTATATAATTATTATACAAAATAAGCTATTAGTTTTTTTTTCTTAATCTATACTTAAAAGGCACACATTAATAAATATTATTTATTATATTACATTTAACTTATCTTAAAAATAAATACCTTTTACTAAGAGTAAGTGCATTTAAATTTTTTATGGAAAAAATAAGATATTTATTATTCCTTAAATAATGTTTTAATTTAAAGGTCTTTTATCTTTTTTGCTATAGTCTAAACACATTGATTAACAGGTGGTTTATTTTGTCTATTGATATGGATTATACAACAGAAAATAACACCTTATATCTTAGCTTCATATACTTCTTCCATTCTTTTGGTACACGGCAATATGGAAGCTTGAAGCCAGGACATCTTACAAATTATTTCAATTTCTTGTTACTAGGTACACTAGATTGTTTTATATTTTTATTTTGGATAACAATTCTCTCATGTCCTACAAAAAAAATTGAACTGTTTAAAAAAAATTAAATAACATCTAATTATTACCTAATGACCAAAAAAAATGATTTCAGAATTTGAGAATAGCCTATGTGCGTGTTTTCTACGATTGAATATCACATAACGCTGTTCCTTTCCGCCAGAGAAAGGACCCAAAAAAAGAAAGTTGTGGGCCAATTTCCAGAATGAACATTGAATGGGATAAGATGTGGGTAGCCCCCCTTACCATTATGATGAGGTCTGCAACCCTATCACTCATAATCACCACATAGCTACTTGTGAAAAAAGGATACGCCAACAACAATAAATATTATCTAAGGGAACGAATGGTTTAGCAACACTACAAATATCTATGGTTGTCATTAATCTATCTATCTGTCTATGTAAATGTAATGCTCCATTAATTATTAATTTTCCTGTGGGCTAGAAAGAAAGGCATCTACAGCAGATTAGTTTTGGTACATTTCCTGTGAGTCTGACCCCAGCGCAATAGTCCCTATACCTCTCAGACGTCAGTTACGCTATCATGAACATGTAACTACAGACTTACAAAAATATATGTGTATGCGTGTGCGTGAATCTAGAATTCCCGCGAACCACCTTTTTGTTTTCTACGTTATGACTTATGGCAATGAGTCGGAGTTTCACAAATTGAAATTACTCACGTAGAGACCACTCGGGACTCTGGAGTTAAAACTATTTGCCTCTAATCTGATGAAAACTTGACAACTGGAGTTGGCCTTTGTTTTCGTATTTGAAAATTGATATTCATTCGAACTCGCAATCTTCCCTTCGTATAGGCACATCAACTTTTGCACTTTGAATGGCCCTGAGTAATACACCGTTCCTTCAAAACTCTTACAGTTGCAGATTAATCACGAGAGCATCTCAAAAGCTATATATATCCTAAAAAACAAATATATAGATATGCAAGAAATAATTTAAGTTAAAAAAAATAAATCAAAATAGCATAAATTTAATTTTGATTTATTGTTCTATAATTTTTTTTACACATCATTTATTGATGTTTTAACATATTATTAAAAAGTTATATTTTTTAAATAATTATTATGATAAATAAATTTTTTTAATAATATAATAATATATAATTAAATAATAATATATAAAAATTATATTAATAATAAATCAAAATTAAACTCAAATAACATTTAATTGCGTTTGAAAAAATTAATACGATGACGCAAATGCCTACACATAGACACATACATACACATATATACTAAGATGATAATCTATTAATATTGATTTAAAAATTCTATTGAAATCATATATATCAAATAATTTTTTATGAGATATTATATTTTATAAAATCTATCATCAAATTTAAATATAAAATTTTACTAAATTATTTAATAGTGTAAGTGTGTTAAATCTTATATTAATATATAAATGAATCATATTATATATATAATTAACAGTGGGTAAATTACTTGCAAATTAGAAGTTGATTACAAGATGGAGCTTACTGTAAACAATTAATTCATGCTCTTAATTTGGGCGAGTTTTATTGAACTATATCGAATCCAACTGGTGCTGGCTGTATGAGATGGATGTGGGATGATGCTTCATGCAACCATCATGCGTGAACGCAATATATGGTATTGTAGTTCAAATTGGCGGATTAGATAATTCTTAACCTAAAAAGGAGTGAACAATAAAAAATTATATTTGAATATTTAACATACTCATGGAGAATAAAAACAGTGCAAAGAAGCAGGTGATGATACGTTAGAAATAGTCAAATATAGCAGGTACACAGTACACACTTCCCAAATTTTGGATGAGTTGGCAGCATCACAAAAAGATATTGAATCCTAGGTCTAAGGTTACAATTTCAATAACAAGAAAAATGGGTTGAGTTATCACCATATATTAACCCAAGTGGACGACAAGCTTCAGGGCCAAGGGAAAAGAGCATCTGTTTATATTATGTTATTATATTAATCCAAGTACAATGCATGTTTTAGGGGTGAGAAAAAGCACGATTGATAATTAAAGAGAAGCCTTAGTGATCAGGGTCAAAATTAGCTGGATGGTGACGGACTTATATAAAAACAAAAAGGTGTGGTGATCTTTAACTCAAAGCAATGAACCTGGAAATGAAAACGAATCCGTGTGAATCTGAGAAAGAACAATCAATACCTACATTACATCCCCACTCTACAGAGGAAACCCAACCCCAAGTTCCTCATACACAGCTCTACCTATCAGTAGAGAAAAAGGTTAAGTAAATACGATGTATCAAATAATTTATATATTAAACTAATAAAAAGTATTTTCTACTATTTGGTTTACAATTTGACGTAAAACTAAACTATTTAAATAAAATTTCTTATATTATTATTTGATTATTTCACATCATTATTCATTATTGAATTTATAGATTTTTATACAATTTACTGAACCTTGAATTGTGTTTTTTTTTCTTAAAATTGTACAGCTTGTATTTTTTTAATTGTATGTATGAATTATGGAAAGCAGAACCCTATATTATACATCAACTAGCAAGTGGATAATTTTTTGCAGTCCAGCTAAATCGTTCTGTCTTAGGCTTTGTACCACCTCAAAGACCTTTCTGTTATCATACTTGAACTTAACGAGAAATTTTTAAATATACATAGCCTATCATAGATACCCAATTTAATATTAAATATATATAAGGTTATATAAATTATGTTATAAATACATTTATATCTAAAAAATAACTTTTTACATGTTCATTATTAAATAAAATGCTTATGTTAAATAATACCTACTTAAGAATTACTCTAAACTTAACTTATGTTTTGTTGAGTTAAAAGGTCATACGTCCCGTTTATATATGAAAGTATATACTATATACAAGCCGATATATCTAAAATCAGAATCTGAAGAAAAAGAACAAAAGAAATGTGAGAAAAATAAACTATTATAAAAAGGGGTTCAAAATTTCAATTTTGGGGAAAATTATTTTATTTTATTTTATATTTTGATAAATTTATACTTTCTTAATTTTAAAAACTATTTATTTACAGAAGTTATATAACAGAGGTGTGTGTATATACAATATTTATTAAATTTAAATTTTATTATAATTTTTTAAATTAAAAAATAATTTTATCAAATTTTAAAATAATTTAAATTATTCTGAAATATCTTTTAAATTTTTTATAAAAATTCTTTAAATTATTCATATATAGTCTGATTTTAGAAGATCCACCTTTAGCTACCAGTGTACGTGTACGACAAGGTGACTTTACGGTGAAGCTAAAGGGTGTGACTTGTCTACCGAAAAAACAAAAAAAGGGTGTGACTTGTGAGAGAGAGCTGAGACTGATACTGACATACATAAACCATTCAATGAATGAGCACATATATAGTCAACATATGTACTGCTGCTCCGGGGCATTCATAATTTCATTTCATACTTCCTCTCTGTTTGTGTCTGTATATGTAAACACCTCAACCATGCGAACTTTATTCGTAGAATACCAAGTTGCAATTTTAACAAGTGAATAAACTTTAATTCATAATGAACAAATTGATTAATTTTTTCACATAAATATATATTTTTAATTAATGTAAATTGCTCAGTGAGAAATAATTTTTAACAAAAAACCGCAGTTCTATATTAAAGATTATATTTGAAATCAAACGACAAGAAAATCTGCCAATTAATTACATTTTTTTATGAACTACATTTTTCAATTAATATTGTATACTTATAGGTTCCAAGACAATAAGCGAAAATGCCAATCCTCTTTTTAAAAGAAAAAAAAAAGAGAAATCTTGCATATTTTCTATTTACAAAAAATGCCTAGTAATAAGTAAACTTAATTTTAATAGTTGAAGAATTTTTGTAAAAATTTTAACTTGCAGTAAAGCATTTATAAAAAGAAATAATTTTGTTATTTTAAACGATATGAGTTTTATATTCAAAACATATAATACTTAGACAAAAAAAAATTAGAGAAATATGTCAAAAAAATTATAAAATAAAATGATATATTTCGTATAGGACAATAGAAAAATCATTGAATTTTTTCTTGTGCTTAAATCATTGATTTTTTTGAGTGCTTAAATCATTGTTTTTTTTACTGCATAAGGGAAGATAATATATTGAAAAATTACAAAAATGTGCACTAGAAGAGTTGTGTTTAATTGTTGTATATTTTTACATTAAGTTTTTTTAATCGTTTTACACTAAAAATAGAAACTATCACTTTTTGGGTAAGAAACGAAATGAGAAGTCAATGGAAACGATGATCTAGTATCGTTTTGGATTAAGTTACTCTTCTTCTCATGTCTAGTATCAGGTATCTCTATTCTCTTTACTTTTTTTTATTTTGATAAATAAAAGTTTAAAGTGAGACGAAGTTCTCTCCATTTTAAAATCAAGGTAAATTATAAAATTTAACGAGAAGTTATAAGTAAATTACAAATTGTCTATTAACAAAAAAAAAAAGCTTATAAACTCAAACTCAAACCATATAATTGTCGAAAAATTAATAGATAAGCCAACCCGTTGGTTATTCCTCTGCAGCTTATTGCTTAGTTTTTTCAATTTTTCTTCCATTTTCAATTTTTCTTCCATATCCGTTGCTAATGTAAATTTTAGCCTTCGAAATTCTACCCATAGCAATGACCTCTTAAAAAACATGTGAGATAAACGTTCATAAGTAAAATTTGAATGTAATCGGGCTGTGTAGCCCCGTTGATCAACCAAAAAAAAAAATTATGAATATAATAAACTATAAACTTTTTCGGTCTATATAAAAAAGAGAAATCGTTTTGAATTTTGGTTAACTACAAAGGAGTGAAGTAAGTCTAGTGGATTTCCACTAAATTTAGTGTGACTTTGAGAAGAAAGTATTTTATTTTGAGAATATTTATGTAAAGAATTTGACTCGTTTTTAAACATTTAAATAAATTAAGTTATTATTTAATTATTTCTATAAATATAAAAATGTAAATTAAAAGAACGAAAATATTATCATCTTAATTTTTTAAAAATAATAGAAAGATGCTTACTGCCATACTGACATAAACAAATGGACGGAACGGAACCACCTTCACCTGTTACGTAACTATTTCCTTTTTCATTGTAACAAAAATTATGGTTATCTCTTAATCATCATTTATTAAGTACACTCTTAAGGTTTTTAAATAAAATGAATTATATAGTAAAATATAATTATTCTTGTTTTTTTTTTTTGTATGTGTGAACTAAGGATATCATTTAGCCGACAGTCAAAGACTAATTATTTTTGAGATAGAGAGATCACTGAAGTGGTACAACCTCTCATAACAAAGTATTTTTTCATACACAAAGTCTGATGTAAACCAATGACAACATGATTAAAGGATCTAACTATCTACTAACTGTGTCAAACCTTGTTGGTTAATTTATTCTTATTACAACTTATTAAATTCAACATTTAGCCATTGTTTATTTTGAGAGAAATGGGGAAGAGAGAGTTAGAGAAGAGAGAAATAGTTCCACTCTCTTGTTTGATTAGAAGAGAAATAGAGAAGAAAAAAAACTAATAGGTCTCACAACTTTTTCATTTCTCTCTTAAAGTTAGAAGAAATGAGTAGAGGTAGAAATTTGTCTAATATACCATTATTTTTATTGTTTTATAAATAAATAAGTAGGGGCAAATATGTATTTACAATAAATTTTTATTTTCTTTCTTTTCTACTTATCTCTTAATTCTCTTAATCCAAACAACTTAAAAATTTATTTATTTTCTACTTTAGTTCTCTTCTTCCTACTTTTTTATACTCTATTTATCTTCCTTCTATTTCTCTAATATAAAAAACAAAGCCTTAGAAGTGGGTTTGTCTTATTCGGATTAGATCGGATAAGCTTGTTTTAATAACGAGTTGAGAATATAACCAACTTGAGTCTGACTCGTCTAAACTCGCGGGTTAACGAGCCAGCTCACTAATCCGCTAACTTTATATTTTTTTCATTTTTAATAATTTAAATAAAAAATATATATATAAGTGTAATATAAAGTTATTAGTTAAGTTTTTTGAATTACTTTTAAAGGTTTTAGTTGGACATAGAAATTATATAAGTTAAATACTTGTATTAGACAACTAATTAAGAGTCTTATAGTAAATGAGAGTTATTTAAAAAAAAATATTAAGTCATGAACTAACTTGCGAGTCAATTTGATCTAACTCGTTTAATTTATGAGTTGTGAATCAATTCGATCTAACTTGTTTAATTTATGAATTAAACGGATCAAACTTTATCAATATTAAATAATTACGAATTAAATATTAAGTTGATTATAATCATTCGAAGAAATGAGTTAAATGGGCTGACTTATGAATCTGGACTCATTTACCCAACTATACCAACATGTGATGAGAGGAAGTGTGAAACTATTTTTATGTTATTATTTCGATCTAAAATGGAGAGAGATCCAATATAGGTAGACCCGGCGCAGGCAAGAATATGCATATATATCGACAACTGGACCTGCCACAAAGCAAAATGTAATAGCTCAACTGGATTTTTTTATTTATTTATAATTATTAAGCAGAAACCATTGGGAAATTATCAAGTTAGTTTTGGGCAAGTACATGGAAAGAGTTTCGTCTCAAGAATTAACTCTTCCAAATTATTTAAGTTGTTTTGTGGAGGGATTTAAATAATTTTATAATTCTAACACGTTTTTTTTATATTAGAATTTTTTAAATTTAAAATGTGAATAATGCATAAATATATTTTATTTTATATTAAAATTTAATTTTATTTAAAAGAATAAAAACGATAACAATTTAACTTATGATCATTTGATCATAAAAATTTTGATATTATATTAAAAATTAATTATTGGCATAATTATATTAATTACGATAACAAAATTACTCCCTTCCCTTATGACAAGCAAGTATTAAAATATAGAATTAATATTCAAATTAATTTTTTAAAAATATTTGAAATATCAGTTTAGTTATCTAATTATTTTTGACATAAAAATAGTCTTCTAAAGATATACTAAACATCAGTTTGGTCCTTCAATGTTATTTTTTAATATTAAATTAGTCCTCTAAATTTATTTTTGACATCAAATTAATTATTAAAAATTAAACTAAAAGGACCAATATGATGTTAAAAAATAATTAGAAGACCAAATTGATGTCTAGTGTATCTTTAAAGAACCAAATTAAATATTTATACTAAAATATATTTATATGAATACAGAGTCTATAATAAACATATATTCATAATGATGTAATGTTTTTAATTAATTTTAGAGTTAATTATTTTCACATTTTGCGTTTATTATAAGGACATCTTGTTTATTTTGAAACATGCACAAAATTTTACTATAACTAATTCCAAGACATTGTATGAAATATATTTGTTTATTAAATTATTATTTCTTAAATGTTTTTGTATTCAAATGTTATTTCTATCATTATTTAATTTTATACGTTGAGAAATTTTTTAAAAATTCATTTTGTGCACCCAAAAAGAAGAACACACTCATTTAACCTTATTCGGTAATTGCACTTATAAATACATGTGTTCTTATATCTTTTTTCAATATATAAGATTAAATAAAGTTATAAATAATATTTTGTCACAAGAAATTTATGTTGACCATGAGCCAGCAGTTTAGTTACAAATTTGTTAAGTGTGATAATATTTTAAGTTTATAGTTAGTGTTTTTTAAATAAATTTTAAAAGAAATTCTATTTTTATAATAAATATTATTTCTGTGTAATAAGTAAAAAATACAGAAAAGAACATAATGATTGACTTTAAGTTTTACCTAAGTTCCACCACGTGTTTCATCCTGTAATATAATATACTTTAGATTTGAATTTGATGTGATCCATTTTTCTTAAACTAATCATGTTTAGCTACCCAACCCAATGCAAACAAAAATTCAGGGCCATTCCTATATAAAAGGATAAGAATATAGGAGGAAGAGCGGGTCTTGGGTAGGTACCACAGATGAGAATTTCCACGACTTTTTTCTCCCCAAAACGCATCCGTATTTGGGTGGTGACGTGTTGAACGTTGAAACACACAGTCAGCGATTTTGTACACACGGCAATGGCAATTCAATTTAATGTAATTAATTAAGGAGCAGTTAATGGGTTGGACTTTGGTCAACAATTTGTAAATTGCTTTGAACTTGCCTTTGTTTTCGGTAACGCAACAAAAGTAGTTGGCTGCTTCCCAAGTTGGGGTATATAAAGATGAAAAATGTTAACAACCAATTTGGTTGGCCTGTTTTTTCTTTTCATTTTTAATAAATACATAAAATAGGTTTAAAATCAAGTTTAATAATAAAAAAGTATAAGAAACAGTTCTTAAAATTAGACCAAATATAAAAAAAATTATTTCCACCATTTCTGAAAATAAGAGATTGAAAACGCGTTTAGAACATTATAATTATAATAAAAACTATATCAATTAAAGATATTTTTTATTTTTTAAAAATACAAAAAAAATTAATTTTAATAAATGAAAACAGCAAACAAATACAGGGAACTTTTCCTTAAACTAAGCACACTCTGAATTTTGTCCAAAAATTAATTTAACAATCTTTTTTATCAACTAAAAGAGAAAAAATATAATTAACTAAATCTTCTTAGCTTATTTTATGTTCATTAAAAACTTATAATTAAAATATTGTAGAGAAAACTTTTGATTGGAAAGTTATTTATTGTATAGAAATTAAGCAAAACTAAACATGTGATAGGACTCCCAAAACTTAAATTTTTTAAGTCTTTAAAATTTTTTCTAAATTCTCCTAAAGAATTAGATTAATAATCCTTTGATTACTTAAATAATTAATTTTAAAGAGAAATGTTATATCTTCTATAAAAAGAATAATTTTAAATCTTCATAATGAATCATCCTAATTATGTAAAAGAGAAAGTAATAAATGTTTTCTTTTGAGTATCTAAAATATTAAATGTTTCTACATTTTTCATTTAATACTTTATCGTTTAAGTAATCAAGATAATGATAATATGATTTGTTAAGAGGATATGACATTACTAAAATGTAATTTTAAATCATCCTAATAAATAAACCTAAGAATTATTATATGTCCTCCTAATGAATCCTCTCAATCATTCAAATGAGAAAATATTAAATAATAAGTATGAAATAATTTTTTAATTTTTAAGATATTAAATGCTTCTATTTTTTCATTTAATATTTTATATTTTCAATAATTAGAAAAATGTTAGGAAGATTTGTTATAAATCCATAGCATTTTTCATTAGCCTAATAATCCTCTTAATCACTTACATGAGAAAGTATTAAATATTCTTTTAGTTTTAAATATATTAAATTCTTATAATTTTTCATTTAATATTTTTTAAAATTAATTAAAAAAATATTTGAAGGATATAACATTTTTCATCCTCCAAACTACTTAAAACATAAAATATTAAATGAAAAATTAGAAATATTTAATATATCGGGAACCTAAAAAACATTTTAATGATTTTTTAAGTAATTAAAAAATTATTAAGCTAATTTATTAGGATAATTTGAAAATTTTCTATGTTGAATCATTCTAAAAGATCAGCCTAATATTCATCTAATTATTTAAGAAGGAATAAAAGACTAAAAAGACCTGTGCATTTAATAATTTTGAGAATTTCAAAACTTTATTGTAATCTCTTTTTTTATTTAATTACTTAATAATTCTCTTAATTATTAAATAATATAAAAAAAACTGGACAAACATATGCATTTAATGCTTTTGAGTTTTGAGAGTTTTAAATATTCCATTTTAGTATTTTTATTTACTTGATGGGTTTTATTAATAAAGATATTGTTTAAGAAATATTTAATAACTCTTAATAAGTTTTTCTAATTACTTAATAATTAAAGTATTAAATGATTTTTCAACTCTAAAAATATTAAATATTTCATTTTTTCGTTTAATACTTTTTATTTTAAGGTTACTAATTAGTAAATTCCTTACTTAATTACATAACAAACATTAATTACTTTAAAGACATGTGTATTTAATGCTTTTTCAAAGTTTCAAAACTTCCAATTTTAGTCTTTTTTTTCCTCAATTACATGGGTATTGTAAGTTCAAAGGATACTGTTTTAGAAATATTTAATATTTTCTAATAAATTTTTTAAATTACCTAATAAAAAAAATATTAAATACTTTTTAAATTTTTGATGCATTAAATGATCAATTTTTATATTTTATTTGTTTAATCAATACCCCTTAGAACACTCGTTACATAATAATCTTCTTAATTTTTTAAGGATGAGAAAAATACTAAAAAGGCATGTGGATTTAAAAATTTGAGAAGTCCAAAACTTCCATTTTGATCGTTTTCTTCATATTTAAGTATATAGAGAATTATTAGACTATTTTTTTTAGAAGGGTTTACCATTTTTCTACTCATGAAAGAAGGAAAATAATAAAAAGGCATATGCATTTAATATTTTTAAAAGTTCTAAACTTGCCTTTTTTATATTTTATTTCTTCAAGAATAATTATGATGATTGTTTGATTGAATTTTTAAGAGGATTCAACATTTGTCTTTATTTTTTCTTTAAATATTCAAGAAGATTGTTAAGCTGTTTTTTTTAGAAAGATTTAACATTTATTATTAAAAAATTGTGGTTATGACAGAAATCAAATTAACGTGGGAGAAACATGATTGCAAGTTCATGAACTTCGCCTTTCTTTTCTTTTATTTTTTTCAGAATTTGAAAACTTATTTTTCATAAAATCTATAATTACATTACATTTTAAAGTTATAACTAATTAGTCGATTTTATGATTCATAAAACTAATTTTCAGTTTTAACAATAATTTAACACTAAAAAATATTTATTATAAAAATTATGTATACATTTATAATACTTTAAGTACAGAATATGTATTAAAAAAATGACTTCAATAAAGCAAATAAATTTGCGGGAACAAAACAATTGTTGTTAAATATTCCAAATGGATGAAAGAATTGTGATAAATTTAAAATTTTGTTGTTAAATATTTTAAAGAAGTAAATAATTATGACTAAATGAAATCATGAACTTATATGTGCTAAATATTTTTAATTATTTTTTATTAATTTCAATTTTTAGGTATAGAATAAATACCATTAATTATTTCAGTGTCAAAACTTATTTTGGATGGTATGAAACCTAAAATGACAATTTTTTAGAGTTAATTAACTGTATTTGAAACTTAAAGAGGAAACATAAGGAGGAAAAACATAATAAATGTGATCTTCTAATAATAATTTGATTTGGAAATTTTTAAATATGACTAAAATAAAATTCCTACTAATCATCTCACCAACACAGCCTAAAAACTCAAGCTCTTCTTTAATCTTTATTATTATATGTGTAAAAAGATAGTAATATACTAATATGTTGCACCAACAAAAAAAAAGTAGTAATATGAATAGAACATAAATAAAATAATTTAAGAAAGGAAAATTAAGACGAAAAACATAATTAAGAGAACTATATTTGACTTAAGCTCAATTAAAAATAATTTTAAAAAGTATAGATTAATTAGTTAATACTTTGAAAATGATATATGTATAATTTGACAGAAATTCTTCACACTGATTGGGTAAACTATGATACTTGTCCAAAATAATAGCAGATTCGTTTTCTACAACTTTCTGGGAAGAGAAACTTTCATTACACCCAAACACCCCAGTACTATCCGACCTACCAAACAAGGTATCAAAGTCAAGAAATATATATATATATATATATATATATATATATATATATGGGCATTTCTAATAAGAAGAGTAATTTATTATAAAAGTGAGTGGAATAAATTTTGATTATTAGATCATCTTTATATATTTAAGATTAAAACATAAAGTTATGTAACTTTTTTAAGTAGTTATGTGACCTTTAAATAACATCTAATATTAACCATATATAAATGATCCAATAAATAAAATTTACTTCTCTCAATCATACAATAAAGAACTCCTCTTCCTATCTCTATATTATATTATATATATATATATATATATATATATATATATATATATAAAAGCAAAAACAAAACCGCTATCTGGTTTCTGGTTTTCATTTGGTGGGAGAATAATACAAAGAAACCCAACTTTCTATGCTCAGATACATTGCATTTGGGTACCCATTCAATGTACTATCATGTACCGGAATCTGTTTCCACTTGCAATAAAAGCTTCCCTTTGACAAACATCAACCCTTCATTTTTCCCTTCACCAATTTTTCTTCCCCTTTCTTTTTTGCCCTATCTGATAGGGTTTCCGTGACCTTCTAGCTCCCTTTTTTCTCATGCATTCCTTCTCCGAAGAGTTATACATCGCCATTACCGTCACAATCATCTTCTTCTCAGTAGTTTTTGCTCTCATTGGTGGGTTCTTTTGTGGAGAACAGCGCAGATTTGACCTCCCGGGGTTTTTTGAGCTGTACCCATGTCTAAAGTCTTCGGCTTTACCGGTAAGCTTATGGATTAATCATATGTTTGATCTGATTCATGGGTCTAGCTGTTATGTTTATGATTTTGTGAGTTCGATGAGTGATCGTTATTTTGAGGTTGCTAAAAGATATGAAATTTCAAACGGGTAATTGAAGTTTTGATTGTCATATGCTGGCTTTCTAATATATTTTTGTTTTCTCGTTTGGGTTTGGTGGGATTATTACAAATCCTTTTTTTTCTTTCTTGGTGGATCTGATGAGAGATATAAACAGATTCAGAGTCTAATCTTTTGATGAGATAGTAAGATAATTCGGCATGGAATTGTTTTTTGTTTTTGGGTCTTTAGTGGAAATTGGATCTTGTTTTGCGATCATTTAACAGAAGTTTCTACTTCTAGTAATTTATTTTGTGTACGCCTGAGATCAGTAATTTTGTTGAAAGTTGATCTAAAACTGTTGTTGGTTTCAGAGGAGGCAACGGATTTCATAAACCTATCTAGTTTCTATTGTTTGTTCAAATATTTCATTCATAGAATAGATTCTTCCTGTGGTTCAATTTACTGGTGAAATCTACACGTTTCATAAATTTTTTGTATGCATAATTTTATCTTTCGTGACCTTGCATACGTTTGTGTTCTCAGGATGTGATGATTTTTGCCCTGGGGGGTCAATATACGCTAACCCCAAGGAAGCGGGTCTCTTCCTGTCACTTGGCCACCAAGTTGATGTGTACTTTCCTCTTCGGAAGAGGTCTCGCGTCAGTGCTCCATTTGTCTCCAGGGGAGAATGGTTTGAGCAGAAGCAGAAGACATCTATTGAAGCTTTGCCAGATGAATGCCTCTTCGAGATCCTTAGAAGGTTGCCTGCAGGCCAAGATAGGAGTGCGTGCGCTTCTGTATCCAAGCGCTGGCTTATGCTTCTAAGCAATATTTGTAAGACTGAAATTTGCAGCAACAAAAATAGCAGACAGGAGAACGAGTATAGTGAAAAGGAGGGTGATGATCAGGAATTTGGAGGTGATGGATACCTCTCCCGAAGCTTGGAAGGAAAGAAGGCAACTGATGTTAGACTTGCTGCCATTGCTGTTGGGACAGCATCTCGAGGAGGATTGGGGAAGCTCTCAATCCGTGGAAGCAATGCAGATCGTGGGGTGACTAATCTAGGTCTCAAGGCAGTTGCTCGTGGATGCCCTTCTCTAAAGACTTTTTCTCTGTGGGATGTTGCTGCTGTTGGTGATGAAGGCCTCATTGAGATTGCTAGTGGATGTCATCAATTAGAGAAGCTTGATCTTTGCAAGTGCCCCGCAATTTCTGACAAGGCTTTAATTGAAGTTGCGAAGAACTGCCCAAATCTGACCGAGTTATCAATAGAATCATGTCCTAACATTGGTAATGAAGGTCTACAAGCTATTGGGAAGTGCTGCCCCAATCTAAGGTCTATATCAATCAAGGACTGCACTGGAGTTGGTGACCAGGGAATTGCTGGCTTGTTATCTTCAACTTCTTTTGTTCTGGAAAAAGTGAAGCTCGAGTCGCTGCTTGTTTCTGATCTCTCTCTAGCTGTTATTGGGCATTATGGCTTTTCTGTTAGCGATCTTGTCCTTAATTGCCTCCCAAATGTCAGTGAGAGGGGGTTCTGGATTATGGGTAATGGTCGTGGACTGCAGAAGCTGAAGTCACTCACAATTGGATCCTGCCGAGGAGCCACAGATATTGGGCTTGAAGCTATAGGAAAGGGTTGTCCAAATCTGAAAAACTTACAGCTTCGTAAGTGTGCATTTCTGTCAGACTACGGGTTGGTATCATTCACCAAGGCTGCTCCATCACTTGAGAGCCTGCAATTGGAAGAGTGCCACAGAGTTACCCAATTTGGGTTTTTTGGTGTCATTTTTAACTGTGGTGCAAAATTGAAGGCTCTTTCTTTGGTAAGCTGCTATGGGATCAAAGATCTGAATTTGGGATTGCCACCGATATCTCCTAGTGAATCACTTCGGACATTGTCAATCCGTAACTGTCCTGGATTTGGTAATGCTACCCTGGCTGTACTGGGAAATCTGTGTCCTCTGCTTCAACATGTTGAATTGAGTGGTCTTGAGGGAATAACAGATGAGGGGTTTCTTCCACTGCTTGAGAGTTCTGAGGCTGGTCTGGTTAAAGTTAATCTTAGTGGTTGCATAAATCTGACAGACAAAGTAGTTAAGTCCGTGGCCAATTTACATGGGTGGACTCTGGAGATGCTAAATCTTGATGGTTGTAAAAAAATCAGTGATGCTAGCTTGATGGCAATTGCAGGAAATTGCCCGTTGCTATGTGATCTTGATGTTTCCAAGTGTGCAATCACTGATACTGGGATCGCAGCCCTTGCACGTGGGAACCAGCTCAATCTGGAGATACTTTCTTTGTCAGGTTGCAGTTTGGTTTCAGACAAGAGCCTGCCTGCTTTGGAAAAATTGGGCCACTCCCTTGTGGGATTAAATATCCAGCATTGCAATGCAATAAGCAGCAGCTCAGTTGACATGCTTGTGGAACTTTTCTGGACGTGTGACATCCTCTCCTAAGCAGGAAGCCTTAATCTTACTCTGCAAATTAGGGGAGCGAGTGCCAGGATCGGACTAAGCAGGGAGGTTTTTTAGACAGCTTTTATGATTAGTGTTGCACAGTAGTGTTTTTGGGTCCATTAGCTATGGGTCTTGGTCATCCAGTGACTCGGTTCTCTTTTTCCAGAGCATACAGTCATTTAATCTATTTTTGCAGGTTTCCATTAATTGGAAATCTGTTTAGTTTTTTGGCATCCTATTGATGGGATGCCACTTTTTAAATGGCTGTATATCTCTAAGAACATAGTTACCGGGTTATGGAGTTAGGTATCTTTCTTTCTGATGTTGGCGCCTGATGTTTTTAGCTCTGCTTTGCATCGGTTTTGCCACCATGTGTGTCGTAGTCCTCGTTTCTTTACAGTTATCTGTGCCAAAGTCTGTCCAGTGGTGTTTACCAAATGTTTCACGTATTTGAACTCTGTTCTGTACGTGGTGATGTTTGGGTCTCAGTTTTAGTGAAGGGCCAGGTTAAAGTTCCAGTGTATGTGCTGTTGTTATCCTGGTTGCTATTGGCAGTTCGGAGTTATGATGCCTTGTCTTCGGGGGCTTTGGCCATGGCAGCAAGTTAGTCAGGTTTGCCATGACAATCTTCTCCCTTTGGGAAGGGTTGTTTTTTACTTACCAAGCCCTAGATTTTTAGGCTTTCATTTTTTATGCACTTGTCAATGTAACTTTCTATATTCTGTAATGATCCTGATATCTGCCCTTTGTGCTGTTATGTTATTTTATGAAAAGTAATTAGTCTCGTTCCAAAAATCAAATTCAAATGCCTTGAGATCTCTGTACACTTAATTAGTGTTTCAACAATTTTTCCAGTCCTTTGAACATGCCTGGTTTTGCTTTATTATTATTATTATTATTATTATTATTATTATTATTATTATTATTATTATTATTATAACAGTTTTTCTGCCAAAAGATCTCTCTACAGAATTTTAATTGTAAGCTTTTATATACACAAAATAAACTTAAGTCAAAATACGCACCAAGTCACTGCATTTCTATGAAGGGAGCTTGAGATATTACCGATTTAGGAATTTAGCAGTGACATCTTTTGCTCACAAACGGGACGACTGTTGTGCTTGATTCGTATGTTCGTTATAAGGAATTCCGTGTAATTCCATGAAACGAGGATCCTCACTTTCATTAGATAGAAAAGAAAAAAGCCGTGATTTTATTTCATGTTTCATTTTATGGTTCCCTTTCAGATGATTTTGTGTTCTATGAAATAAGACTTATTTATTTTTTTAAATATATATATTATAAATATATTCTCATTAATTTTATAAAATTATTATTATTAATTAAATTAAATTTACTTAAATTTAATTTTGTTTCTAGTCTAAGTCAAATTGAAACACTTTAATTTCATTTTTTAAGAAACGATTAAAAATAAAACGTGAATAATGTTTCAAGAATTTATATTTGTATTACATTACATATATATAAGATATATATAAAATAAGTTATTTTTAAATTTTTCTTATGGAAGACATTTATATTATTTTGATCATTTTTTTGATTTAATTTCACATTAATGCTATATATTACATTATATTAAATTGTCAATTGAGAATTAATTGTCATTCTCGTCAAGTCCGACTCTTTGTCTACTTAATCAAAATGTAATTGTTGCCGAAAATGAGATCAAAATATATGAGAGAATTAGGATTGTCAAGAACCAGCATTACTATAATAGCCCCCCTCAGAATAATGAGGGAGAATATGAAAGGCTTATGGGGGAGTACTTTGATCAAGCTATTAATGTAGACCATTATTGCTTTTATATGGGATTGAGAATTTCAGGAATTAGTCTTTTTAGAGAAAAAAATATTGTATTAATATAGTGTGATATAAGTGGTAGATATTTAGATTTTTTAAGCATGTGGTTAGGGGTTTGATTTCTGACTTACGTATATGTAAAACATCTGTTGGGAGAGGTCAGTTCTTTAAATGAATCGTAGTATTTTAAGGAATTAGTTCCTATAATTACGTGCGAGAATATTTTCAGAAACCAAAAAAAAAAGAGAAGAAGAT
Source organism: Styphnolobium japonicum (assembly GCA_023212625.1). Taxonomy (NCBI): domain Eukaryota; kingdom Viridiplantae; phylum Streptophyta; class Magnoliopsida; order Fabales; family Fabaceae; genus Styphnolobium; species Styphnolobium japonicum. The sequence continues at coordinate 50,668,950 of JALBWW010000003.1, forward strand.
ACTGTTGCAAGACAGGCTCCACTTTCTAATGATTATTGAACAAAATATTGATCGAGTTATGGAAATGTCCCCCTGTATAAGCGCCGAAGCTTACCATTTTATAGAATAAGCGTGAGCCTGTTAACGACCTCAAGCCATGCTTAATACCGGCATATCATGGATGGGAGTCTGAATTCTACCGAACTAATTAAACTGGGTAGCAATTATTTGTCTTGGAGCATATTTAGGGCCAAAATAGTTTTTTTTTTAATTAAAAGTTATTTTATTTAAAAATTATCTTATTTATTTAAAGTATATAAAATTGATTATAAGTTAAGATTATTTTTTCATTAATTAAAAATAGTTTTTTTAAAAAACATTATTTTAAATTTTTGATTATTTGATTATAAATTATTTTGAATCATTTTATATATTTTAAAATAATTTAATACATAAAAGTAAATTCTTTATATAATTCAAATAAAATTTTTTATTTTAAAATTAATTATAAATTAACACATTTAAATATAAATTATTTTTTTCATAATTAATTTTCTTAAAAATTTATTATATACATAGTTAATCTTTATGATAATTTTTTTTCACAACTAATTCACTTAGAGCATGTTTAATTCTTTCTCAAAATAGTTTTTTTTTCAATAAAAATTTATTTTATCTAAAATCTATCTTATTTGTTTAAAGTATGTAAAATTAATTATAAGTTAAGATTATTTTTCTATAACTAAAAATAGTTTTTTTAAAAAGGTTGTTATTTTAAGTTTTTAATTATTTGATTTCAGATTATTTCAAAAGTTTTAAGAAATAAATACCTATTTACCCTCGATCAAAAAACTTTTTTAATCATTTTATACATATTTTGGTAATTTAATACATAAAAACGATTTTTTTTATACAATCTAAACAAAATCTTTATCATAAAATCGATTATGAATGAACATATCTAAACATAAATTACTTTTCTCATAATCGATTTTTTTTGAAAATCAATTACACACATAATCAATTTTTTACATAATTTTTTTTTTACAACTAATCTAAACACATACTTAATATTTTAAGTACAGAATTCACCCTGTGGGTTGAGAGTTGAGACCGTGAGAACGATGGTGAATTCTGCTGTAGCTGTACTTGACTGCCTTAGTAAAACTTAGCGGTTAGTAGACGATATTGTCGGAGGCTCTACAATGGCACATGTACTTCACATGCATTGTCATGTAAAGCAATTATTCATGCATCATATTCATTTGAATAGTCTCCACATACGAAGTTTCCTTCTAATTTTGAAGCGCAGCATGGGACCTCTATGAGACAGGCACAGTACGTTCAGCCTGGAAGACAAGCCCCCGCTCGGGCCAGTAGGTAATTTGCAAGGAATTCGGTGGTTATGGCCATGGATTCTCGAGAGCATCTAATCTAATATCTAATCAGCAAGCAGATTGCTATGCCAAGTATGATTGTTAATTTGTTATATGATAGAGGTTGATCACTTCACAGGCAAAATATCTTTGATTATGTAAGCACGTATAATTTATTCAACAACTCGATTGATGAGCTTTAGTGGCAAATCTGTAGTGGTTAAGAAGGATATCCATTGAAGTGAAAGCTTTTCTTTTCGTTAATCCTTTTTTTTTTCTTCTCAATTTCAATAAAGAATATCTCCAGAAATGGTCCTCTCATCTCATGCCTCTAATCCTGATGTCAGAAGAAAGTATAATAGCGTCCTCGTTGATTCTTTTTCACATCTGGTTGTATCACTTGTATGACTGGGGCCTTCTTATGGATGTGTAATGGATTTGGTGGAAATAATAAAGCCACCAGCTCCTACTCAAATGAACAGAAAGTTAGATACATACATTGCATTTCTGACAAAGAATTTGTATTGTTTAAACACTTAACGTCATACAGGGCCATAGACAGCACTTACTTATATATATATATATTGTTTTTATAAAGGTATCTATATTTTTAATAATTAGTGAGTAATATTTAATCATATGTTTCATTTAGTTTAAATATAAATATTAAGATATAAATAAAATAACTAACTAAGTGAGACATGTGACTAAATATTACCCATTAATTATAAAAAAGTATCAATACCTTTACACAACAAAAGAATACAAGAGGTAACTAGAGAATACCCCACACACACACACACACATATATAAAGTTTCTCTAATACATAAAAAAGTAACAGTACCTTTACACAACAAAAGAATATTAGAGGTAACTAGAGAATACCTCACACACAAACACACACACACCATTTAACAATTAATGACTGATATTCTCTAATACTTTTTCATTTTGTAAAATTACTGGTATCATTTAACAATTAATGATTGATATTTATTCATATATTTCACTTTCTTAAAATGTAAATATAAAAAATTATTTTTGTAATATTTCAATGATTTGAGATATTTAATAAAAATAAAAGGTAGTATGAAATCTCCTATATAGATAACTCACTTTCTATTTCCTATTTGTCTTTCCAGAAACATAAACTGTACCATAACAACCTTCTTTCAATTCCCAAGCTTGTTATTAGGCAGCATGATGAATGATGAATCCTCCTCCTGTTCCCCAGCCATGCAGCATTGATCATCTGTTCTTTCAAGTTTTCTAACCCGAAGTGGTTCAAACACGGATATGCTTTGGACATGATTACAGCCAAGCTACATTAACTACTTCATATCACTCTAATAATAAGAGGCCGGTTACTCTCACTATTGTGAGGTATGACCTTATTCTATGAGCAAAGAAGTTGTTCCGTCATTCCCAAGCAAATGTTTGATTTTGTTTAATTTTTATATAAAAAAATTTTTTAAAAAAAATTTTTAGTTTAAATTTTTTTTTAGCATTTTAATTATAAATTTTACTAAACTCAAAATAAGCTAAACTAAACATGCACCCAATCACAAGACAGTAACCTTATTGTTCCGTCAAGACTCACCTTCCATATAACTTCAATATTAAAGCATCACTGTTCAGAAATTTAGAAAGAATTTAATTTTAATTCTCAATATAAAATTTGTTTACACTGTTATCTAATCATTTGTTGATATATCATTAAAAGAATTAGACTTTCTAAGTAATTGTTATGATAGTTAAACTTTTTTAATGATTTGGCAACACATGATTGGATGACAGTATAAATAAATTTTACACTGACAGTGGATCAAAATTAAACTCACTCATTTAGATATACATTCATTTATTTTGCATTTCCTATTGGGTGTTATGGCCCATCTCATAATCAAGTTGTTTGACAAAAGAATCCTTTAACAACGATGGAACACAAATCCTTTGTGTGAAGAAGTTCTTTGGGAAAATGATCTGCTTAGGAAAAAAGTATTTTTATTTGATTCTTGAATAAAAATAATAAAATATTTAATTAATTTAACTAATAATTTATATATAGTTAATCATGTATCAAAATAAAAATAAATTATTAATTTACTGTATATAAATTATTTATTAAATTAATTGAATATTTCATTAATTTTATCTAAAACTGAAACGAGAATATTTTTTTACAAGTCAAAGTCATTTTTCCAAGTTGTTTTTATCATTGGGCCGCAACGGCTCAAAACTCCGGAAGGATGTTTGATTCAACAATTACTCCATCATTCTCTTTTTCGCCAATCAAATGTAGATGGATTGTCTCAGACTGAGCCCTCCCTGTGGGGATACGGGAGTATACGAATTGATTATTTAATACGATAACAAAAAATTATATCAATGGCTGGATTTTTCAAGCGTCTGCAACTAGAATAGAAAATACGGTTCTAGGCCTTAACACACATTTTATATTGCCATTCTATATTTGAATACACTGCTTCGAGTTAAGCTGAATGCATTTTGCTCTTTATTGTCAAAACCATGCTTGAAATTGAGATGCTTGACAATCAAGCCATCTTCAGAAGCTTCTTTTATTATTATTATTATTATTATTATTTTAAAGGCGACATCACTAGGAGCTTACTTTAGTTAACACTCTACTTCATCATCGATTTATTAGTACAAGTTAATAAGCTTATTTAGACAAATTTTAACATGGTCCAAGACATTCGTCATGGACTCATGGGCACTACTCAAAAAAATGGAGAATCAAGTTCCACGTGAAAGGGAGAACAGATTGAAAGAGCTCTAAGTATTTTTGGGGAGGGGGATTGGGGGGCAGATACATGATAAAAACAAATTCTCATTACCCTCTATGAAAATGAGAAAGGGAAAGAATATGAGCAAAATGCAAAGCTGTAAGATAAGCATATGAACAGAAAGGTTATAGGGTAGAGTGGGGGCTGGAGATCGATTATGTCTTAGTGACAATAGAATTTGATGCATAACAAAACAAAGCTGTAAGACAAGCATATGAGCAGAAACGTGTCCACAACACAAACAACTTGTTTCATGTGACAATGCCAATTGTTTAACAAAGCATGGCCTGAACAAAATGTACTTGAACCACTGGTAACAAACTTTCTCAAAATTTTCCCTAACATATCCACTAAACAGACAACTGCTGCATACTAAAATAACATCAACTAGAACAACCTGGCAAATAGTTACATACATTGCTGCAAGCAGGGGAGATAATCATAAGGACAAAACCAGCAAGCTTGGGAGTAACACATAAAAGAAACAATGCTGCTTGGACAAAATGACATCACAAACCATAATGCAAATCTGCAAGCCTTCATTGTCAAATAATCTCAGTCATATGCTTCTATAAAATTCACGACATGAATCATTTCCTCGGATAGTAAACATTTGGTTCTGTTCCTGCTGTTTGCTTAATGTTCTGCTGCTATGGGTTCTTGTACCAAGGCTAGCTGAGATTTCTTTTCAATGACTATATCACCATTCACATGAGACTCTGCTTCACTTGGCTTGTCTGATGGAGCCACATTCAGAGGCAGAGCTTCACTTGTCACACTGGACAAGGTATTGTTCTCTTCATTGGCTGCAGCCATCCCAATTTTCTCTTCCCCTGTTGCATTCGACAAGGTGGTACACTTATTTGTTGCACTAGATAAGGAGGTTTTTTCATCATTCACTGACTTAGATGAAGTGGGTGCAGTTGCTGAATTGGATGAACTGATCCTTTCAGAAGCCAGTCGAGGAGGAAGAGATCTTCGTTGTGGCTTCTTTTGCTGGACAGCAGGAGTAATTCCTTTAGTGGGGTTACTTGGAGACAATTTTTCATCCAGACTTAAACGACCTTGTCGAGCACTGCTGCTGGTGTTTCCTTCTGACTCTGAATATGTTGAACTCTTCCTACGACCAAGCTTGGGGGATTTTGCTCTTGTAGTTGGTATCTACATTAGTAAGTCCAAAGATTAAAAAATTTCAATTTCAAAATAAATGACAAGACCAAACTGGCTAACTCAAAACAAGATCAAGGAAAAGATCAACGGTCCAGATATCAGAGAAAAAATCTCAGAAAAAAAAAAGAAAGATCAAAACTATCCTTGTGCACAATGATATGTTTAATAATAGCAAAGCAAGGAACATGACTTCAATTCTCTTGATAGAAAACTGGGGTTCTGGCATCACTTTATAGTTAAAAAAGGCATTAGAAAAGCTTGTCATAGAAGTATGCAACATTCAGAGATTCATCGAGATGAAGCAGACATGAAAAGAACTGCACACCACTGTAAAATATTTGAGGTCAACAACTTGAGCACCCCTACTAAACCATCTACTGATATAAGGGTTAGGTTTCAAAAATTGTCCAAGTCTAAGTAAAATTAGTTTTGATACACCCAATCAACTCATTCATTTATGATAGATAAGTGAACAAGCCATCTAAGGCAACAAATTAAGAATTATAAAATATTTTCAATCAGATAAAAGAACCTTGAAATCTTGTGGAATTACTTTGGAAAGTTAACATAACCACCTAAATTTTCAAAACCACAAGATATGTGTAAATCACAGGGGATTTATTATTTAAGAACAAGCCAGACATTTAATTAGACAGACACTAATTGATGGAGAGAAGTGGGAATGGAGAGACGAAAGCTTGAATGAGCAAAGATTGCTCTTCACCTATTGTTTTCAGAAGATTGTTGGATGCTCTGACTCTCTGAAGCCACATGCAATATGTGGGTGTGTGCACATCTGTGCACTTGAGCATTCACTTAGCAGCACATACATACAAACACATGCACAGGCACATACATTATATCTGGCTTCAAAACAAACAAAAATATTCTGAAAATAATTATGGCAGAGTACACACACAGGGCATGCATGCAGTCAGACGGACAGGCATGCACACACACACAAACTTACCTTCTTTAACTCCACTCTAGGAGGAGGAGGCTCCTGGTAGAAGCTTGGCATTGGAGTTGCTTTAAATGCTAGACTTTTCCTAAGCATCTTAATCTCAGCTTGTTGGGTCTCCTATAAAAGGAGTTAAAGATTGATGTGATTAAAAGGCAACATCTGCAAGTTACAGTTCAACCTAGATATCAAATATTATCACCTTGGATTTTGCTTGAAAGTTACTCTCCTCCACTTCCTTTGCATGAATCTTTTCCTCAAGCTTAGAGTAGAACTGGACGCCAAAATATCAATTATTTTTTTAACTATAAGCTTATTCAAAAGAAACCCTCACATTAACACAAAAGGTGGAAACAAATATTAACTATTTACCACTTTTCTTCTCTCAGCTCGCTCATCACACTTGAAACTGAATCCATAATTTGGAAGTGTCCCCACCTTGCGAGGTTTGGCATCTTCTGCAGTAGGACTTCTAAGTGGATTAAGGAAAAACCATAGTCATACACAGCATCACACTCAATAATAAACTTACTATATAACTATAAAGAAATCCCCATTAGTTCCCCATTTCTGCTCACAGGGAAGAAGAAACAACACTCAACCAGAAAATAAAGGATACGAAGAAGATTCTTCTTCTCCTTGAACACTATCAAGGGACCCTTTCTTCAATGATCTTGGTTTAGTCTTCTCCCTGTATCCAATAAATTACAATCCACCAGTCAGATAATTAAGATGATCAATTCTTTATACCATATTCTTTCTTCAACATATGATTAAACATTCACAAATAAATGCAAAGCATTACATACATCGGCACTTCAGAAGATGCTGCATCAGACTTTCCTGGGTTCTGAGAAAAACAAAAGTGTAAAAACTATCGAATGCCAAAACTATAATTTTTATTACCCAAAACCGTAAAGATAAAAGAAGAAACCAAGGAAGCACAATTATCTGGAATTCTGAATGCCTATGTAAACATTTGGTAAAGCAAGCAAAGGTAACAACAGAGTTTAGTTTACCTTGGACAATTGAGTCTGCTTGTCATTGAATGATCTGTTTTTAATAGGCTGTCTTGGGTGAGAGTCTAAAGCCAAAGTGCCATTTGAAACAGAAGATGATGCCTCTTCATCTTTTCCATCCTTGCTCCTTTTCACTGAACTTGCATGAACACCTCTAGGACTTGGGGGCTTTGCATTCTTATTCTTGACTGGAGCCTTACGTGCTCTTAATTGCTCTGTTTGATCTATGATTTTCACATCCTCTTTCTAGAATTGAGCAAATACATGAGATTCAAATGATATAAATAACTTACTGAAACCAATTCAAGAAAAAAAATCATCTCACCTTAGAAATGGTCACATTGTTGCCATCCATGTTGTCATTTGATCCTTCGTTGATTTCTTTCAAAGATGAGTTATCAGTTGCAGTGCTATCTGACTGGTTGAAATTTTCAAAATTCCCATTTTGAGCTACCGTTTCTGTAATTTCAGTAACACTGGGGTCTACATCATTAGAAACAACACCATCCTTTCCAGAATTAGAAGGTTCTTTATGAACACCATTTTGGTGGACTGCTTCAAGCCCATCAGCAGGCGAAAGGTTACTTGGATCCATCATTCACACCAAGCTACGAGTTACATAGAACCAATGAACTGCAACTTAGAGGTAATTTAACACAAGTCCACATGAATAAATTTATATTCTTACCGAACAAGTTTTACCATTCATCTGGTGTTTATATTAAAATTTCATCTTCAGCCCTGTTAGCCAGGATGGTTTTGAAATGTATCTAGACAATCTCTCAAATAACTTTTCCAAAGAACAGAAAGAGATTACAATCTTTCAGAAAACAGAATTCTTCAGCCTTTGGGTCTAATGGCAACTTACCCAGTTGAAGAATAAAGATAGTAGAGAGATGGAAATATAGTAGACCTGTCAGGAGGTGTCATGAGTTATTTACCAGTCAAAAGGGAGAAAGCAACACAACACAATTATCATAATTCAGAAGTTTCAATTAAAAATGATAAAAAATATAGACAGGGCGTTTGAAAGACATTCAAAGTCATGGACATTAATCAATAATGTAGAGTAATTTAGTTGGATAAAAATATGTATCTAATCTCCGCTTGGTTGCCAAGTGCATGAAGACAATTTGGGATAAATTGGGAAGAGGGAAATTCTTTTTTTTAATAAAATAAAAAGTGGAAAGATGAGACTATCAGGCTTCAAATAACAGAGAGTCAGAAACCTAATTAAAAGCTGTAAATTGACTTGCTTCTGCCACATTTTCTTAGCAACCAAATGAAGCACGCGCAAGCAAGTACAAAAGCACTTGGGGTATGAAGTGTGAACTAATATAGTCAAAATAGGATGACTACAACTAGGCAATTGAGCAAATCAGGAACAGTAAAACAAGCAAAACCAACATGCTCAATAGTGCTCCGATTCCCAAACTCCCATATCCAAGTATAAAACTTTCATCCAACATTGATCTCCTCATACCAAAATAATGCCACTAAACATCCCAATGAGGAACAAACAAATCAATAACACAACCCAGAGAAATAAAGATGATTTTTTAAAAAAGTTTTTTACATATTTTTCAGTTCCCACCAGTTTTCCCAGAAACCCAATAGTTGATAAGTGAAATTGCACACTGCCATGGTTACCCACTTACCTGGTAGAGCGAAGGGCAGTCAAAATGGCATCAAAAGGCGAATACCATGGATGCTTGGATTGAAGCAGTGGGTTGAAGGGGCACCCAGAGAGATCTGCCAAAGAAAGAAAAGGGAAGGGAAGGTGGGGACGAGGAGAATGAGGAGCGGAGGATCCGACCCCGACCAACAAGATCCGAAAGATTCAAACTGTAGTAGATGTTGCTGTTGCAGATGATTTATCTTTTTTATTTATGTTTTTTTTCTTTCTTTCTTAAATTTGGAAAATACTAAAATATAGAGAACCAAGAGTGTAAGGTTACTTCAGAGAGATATGTTTTTATAGGAGACAGCGGTTTTCTTTGAGGTGACGTCTAAGGTGAACCAACAATTAAATGGTTAAATCGATTGGGCCAGCCGATTCTCTGAGATTAGATTTAATATAAAATAAATGGATGGTTTAGATCGGAAGCGAAATCGAGATCTGGTGTTAGTATAGGTTCACTTGTAATAAAAAATTATAAGTTAGACCAATAAAGTTTATTATTTTTTGTAAAATATTACAAGTTTGTTCAATAAAATATTGTTATTTTTTGTTCTTCTTTCTCGTGTGAAAAAGCTCTTATGCCATAGCCATTTTTGAAAAAAAAAATCATAGATTGTTAAGATTGTAACAGTTCGCAACATTATTTTTGCTGTTGCACAAAAAGAATATTATTTTACACAATTTATTAACATTTTTCAAAATCTTATCTTTGTATTGATTTAAAATTTATGCATTCTATTGAATTAAAAAAGAAAATTAATGATGTGTATAATTAATTTTAAATTATTATTTATTTAGCCCAAACCATATAGTAAGAAATCTAATTAAACATATTTAAAATGTTAGTTTACAAAAACATAAATATTAGGCCGCTTTCAGGATCAATGAGAAATCTACTTGATTATTCTAATAATTAGTATTTTAAAAATTTTACAATATCAATATTATAGATTAATTTATAACATTAATTTTTTATTATTTTAAATCTCTCGAAATTCAAAAATATCTAAATATTAAAAAATATAAAATGTCTCATGAAAATGATTTTCTAAACAATTGTTGTTATATTTTTTGAGAATTATTTTATTTCATATTATTTAATAAAAAAATAAATTTATATTATGGAATAAGTTACTATGTAAGAAATAAAATTTAGTTACATATGAATAAAATACTATAGGTTGGAGCATTAATTTAGTGAGTATTTTGTTTAGATTTTGTAAACTTAATTTTAGATGAACATGATTTTACAAACTTGATTTTAGTTAAAAGTGGGTTTGTCCTAACGTGATTTATGTTTGGAGACTTATATTTTAAAAGTTATTCAGGTTATTAACTATTTAACAATTATTAAGGTTTAAGGGTCTAATTTGTAAATACAAAAGACTTTTTTTAAAAATATGTAAAGGGTTGGCAACCTACTATTATCTGTTATTTTACTGACTCATGGGTGGACCACATGTTATAGTTCTCCACGGTAGAAGTCACCTTTGTTTGAAATCCATTCCAAATCCTCAATTCCAATTTCCAGGTCAGGTCAGTAAAATGTAAAAACTAAAAATGGCGACTGAGTCACACAAAGTCAGAATATACTGTACGGTTACATAAACTTATGCGGTTACTTTGATACTATTGGTTTAGTAGTGGCGTAGGTGGATTCTAGAGACTAGATTCTAGATAGACAAAGTAGAGGCTGATTAGTTCTATACTTCTATGTTCTATCTAAGAATTTTTAATTTTAAAAGGAAGCTACTACACCACTGAAACTCAAGAAGGGTAATCGTCAGGCAAAATTACCAGTCCAATTACGAATATGATTAGGGTGGCTTCTACGGTGGAGAATTATAACATGTGGTCCACCTATGAATCAGTAAAATAACAGGCAATAGTAGGTTGCCAACCCTTTACATATTTAAAAAAAAAAACTTTTGTATTTGTAAATTAGACCCTTAAACTTTAATAATTGTTAAATAGTTAATAACCTGAATAAATTTTAAAATATAAGTCTCCAAACATAAATTACGTTAGGACAAACCCACTTTTAACCAAAATCAAGTTTGTAAAATCATGTTCATCTAAAATTAAGTTTACAAAATCTAAACAAAACACACACTAAATTAATGCTCCAACCCATAGTATTTTATTCATATGTAACCAAATTTTATTTCTTACATAGTAACTTATTCCATAATATAAATATATTTTTTTATTAAATAATATGAAATAAAATAATTCTCAAAAAATATAACAACAATTGTTTAGAAAATCATTTTCATGAGACATTTTATATTTTTTAATATTTATATATTTTTGAATTTTGAGAGATTTAAAATAATAAAAAATTAATGTTATAAATTAATCTATAATATCGATATTGTAAAATTTTTAAAATACTAATTATTAAAATAATCAAGTAGATCTCTCATTGATCCTGAAAGCGGTCTAATATTTATGTTTTTGTAAACCAACATTTTAAATATGTTTAATTAGATTTCTTACTATATGGTTTAGGCTAAATAAATAATAATTTAAAATTAATTATATACATCATTAATTTTCTTTTTTAATTCAATAGAATGCATAAATTTTAAATCAATACAAAGATAAGATTTTGAAAAATGTTAATAAATTGTGTAAAATAATATTCCTTTTGTGCAACAGCAAAAATAATGTTGCGAGCTACTACAATCTCAACAATCTATGATTTTTTTTTTCAAAAATAGCTATGGCATAAGAGCTTTTTCACACAAGAAAGAAGAATAAAAAATAACAATATTTTATTGGGAACAAAGTTGTAATATTTTACAAAAAAATAATAAACTTTATTGAGGTCTAACTTATAATTTTTTTATTACAGGTAACCTATACTAATGGTATCTGATTTGTTTTGATTTAAACCATCCATTTATTTTATATTAAATCTAACGGTTTGTAATCAATGGTCTACCAATGAACCATTTAATTGTTGGTTCACCTTAGATGCCACCTATGATTAGGTATCAAATAGACGTTATATTTTGATGAATTATTATTATTATTCTCAATTATAGATTTATTATATTCTTATTAACTATTTTTAATTGTGATTTCTTAAATTATTAAATGTAAATAAATAAAAATATTATCAAATTATATTTGATTTAAATAAAAAATATTTAATTAAGAATAATAATAAAATTGCAATATAAAACAATTAATAATATAAATAGACATTTTAAAATACCAATAGCCTTACCTATATTTTATTGTAATGTAATTTGTTATTTTTAATAATTAATTTCATAATAAATATAATAGAAAGTGTAATCATTTTTAAAAGAATTTATTCTTTTGATATTTCTTCCTGTCAAATTTCTTAATAAAATAATTTTATATTATGATAATAGTATTTTTGTTTGTGCTATTAAGTTATTTCTTCAAAAAATAAATTTTAAGATGAAAATAAATACTATATAAAACTAAAATTATATTTCTAATATTGAAATGATAGTAAATAATAGTTCTCTGTTTTTCATAAATAATTAGATAAATATCTATCCTAATTACAATAAAAGGCGTAAGGATTATCTAAAAAAAATTGGGTATCAAAAGACGGGTTAAAAATTATTTCTCTTAAATAAATAGTAAAGTATATTGTTTTAGAGGTTTCTCTAGTATTTTTATTTTTTTTTAAATGTATTAAGTATGTCAATTTCTAACTGTGCGTGAGGATTCCCACGGAGATTACACCATTCGAGGCCCCACGAGCGAGAAATTTTTGTTCGCGGGGACGAGAAACAAAATCTTCCTACAAGTGATTCGAGGATCCTCGCCTCCAGTAGATTATATATATACCATTTATTATATATACTATATATCATAAATAATAATAATATTTTATTTTTTTATATTTTTTATTTAATTTAAATATTGTGATTGTACTATTTAAATTTAAAGTTATTATGATTTAACTTTAAATTTAATAATTTAATTTTATATAATTTTTAAAAAAAATTATTAGATTTTAGTTTGTAATTTTTTTTATAAATTTTCAGGGTTCTTATGAGAATTCGCAAGGACCGAAACAGGAGAAGGGATCGGAACTGGAAAGGAAAGCTCTTCACAGCGAAGATCGAGGACAGGAGCGTCTCTGTCCCATTGACATTCCTAAAATATATCAATATCTTTTTATAATTAGTAGTTAATATTTGATTATTTGTTTCATTTAGTTATAACATAATTATTTTATTTATATTTTAATATTTAAATTTTAACTAAATAAGACATGTGCCTAAATATTAACCATTAATTATTAAATAGAGAAGTATCCTTATAAAAATAAAAGATATTTAATAAATCTCCTATTATTTTTTATTTTAGGGAGACGAATGTCCACCTAAATTTAGAAAATAATCCGGCTTTTCTGGTTATTTGTTCATGGTCACTTTCCTTTTGAGTTTTTACTTTTTAGTGTCGTATTCACGTATATTTTTTTTCTTTTAACGTCTGAACTATTTTCCCCCTATTTTTGTCATTTATTTTATTCCAATCAAGCTCTAGATGCACAGCACCATAATCTAGTATTATTAGGGTTTATACAAATAACAATATTCAAAGGTAATTTTTTAACCTTCATAACTTTTAGATTGATTATTTATTTTAATAGATTTATTACTGGCATGAAAGGATGTAAGCATAATAATGTTACGTACATGATTGCGACAATTACAATCTATATAAATTAGTAAAATTGTAGGAGCAATTATTAATATCATTAAATGGCTATAGTAATAACATATTTATATTTATATATATATTATTACTATTTTTTTTACAATATCATTACTAATACTATTATTACTAATATTATTATTTTACTTTTTATTTTACAATTTCATTACTAATTACTAATAAATTTGAATTATTGTTAAGAGAAATGTTATTTTTACAATAAAATTGATAATTAATAATATAATTAATTGCTTCCTAAAATACATTGTTAAGAATTTTTTTTAAATATAATTGATAATTAATAGTATAATTAATTTATTTCTAAGAAAATAGTATGTTTAATAATTAATAATATCATTAATTACTTCTCAAGATAATTTTATTAATATATAAATATAAATATAGATACATAGATTAATTGAGTGTGCTCAAGTGGCTCATGCAAAAATTGGATACAACAATAAAATAAATAAATTTTTACATGCTTGTATATTAATTATAACAATGCAATACAATCTAAATGTCTTTATTTACATATAAAAGTGTCTCCCTTTATTTATATATTTGAGAATTTTTATTAAAATAACAATTTGTAAACTTAACATATTTAAAATAATAATTAAACATACAAAAATCATTTTTAAAAAAGTTATAAAAAATTATATATAAAATAAGTCGTACAAGCACGAATAAGAATAAGATAAGTAGTTATAATTTTATAATAATGTATTATAGAAACATGTGCTTTGTATTTTGTTTTTATGTCCATAGATAGATATTAGACTAAAATTTTATTTTGGTCTCCCATTTGATTCAATTACTAATTTCATTCATGATATTTTAATTTTTTCAATTTAGTCTCTGACATTTATAAACTCACTTCAATTTGGTCCCTCCATCTGTGTGTTTGTTATTTACTGAATGAAAATGATAATATGTTATCGTTAAAGGTAATGTGACATCCTTATTTTGCCAGCATGACACTGAATTAATAGTTGACTAAATTCTTTCACAAAAAAATAACTTTATTAGTTGACATTTAGCTCTTCATGGATGAAAATGATGTTATTTTTATGGTAAAATAATTCAGTTAGTTATTAACTTAATGATACGTTAGTAAAATAAAAATGTCACATTATCTTTAAAGGTGATACATCATCATTTTTATTCAGTAAATAACAGATGAAGTGAATTTATATTTGTCATGAACTAAATTAAAAAACTTAAAATGTTAAGAACGAAATTAATAATTGAATCAAATGTGAGGAAACAAAATAATGTTTTAGTCTAGATATTAAATAAAAACGTTAGTATCAAAATAATTAAAATATTTGATTTTAAAAATTATTATTATTTTTAGTACATTTTTTTTGATACATTATTATTATTATTATTATTATTATTATTATTATTATTATTATTATTATTACAAAATTCAATATAAACTAACATATATATAAGACTTACGCTATACTAATCGATCGTCGATAAGTATTCTATTTAAAACTATATGATTATAAGATTTATATATCTAAAATGAATGATCACATTTAATTTTATATTAAAATATTTTATTTTAAATTTAATATAAAAGAATCTGCATAAATAACAAGTCTATTCTTTAAATAGTTTGCAGCGTTTCTGTTGCTGCAGCAATGAGTGTGAGTGGATGAGATGACAACCCGACCAATTAGCGGATGCTGTCGGGGCCTGAAGGTTAATCTAAAAGCCAATACATTCGAGCCTTTACCTCCTTCCTCTTCTTTGCATTGTTTTCCAAACCACCATAGTCCTTATTTTTGGTATGTAATTGCAAGAATTTTCAAATAATTTTTTTTAATTAAACGAAAAACCAAAATTTAAAACGTAAGTTTCAAGATTATTGATTTTCTTTTTTATTGATTGATGTGACAAACCAGCCATGTTCGTTTGCTAGGTGGTTAAACTCTCATATCGGGTAGTTGGGAACAAAATAATTAGTGATATTTAAATTAAGAATGAATCAGTAACTAACCTATATTAACCTTGATAAGCTAATGATAACATCAACAAAAAGAAAAATTTTCTAACATGATATATGTCATGTATTGGATTACCTCCACGGTGAATAACGATTTTGTATGTTAGATAGGACCTGATAATTCTATAGTGATTTTCGGGGCTAGAATTTGAACAATGCGTAGTTGTTGTACTCTTTCGTTGCCTTGCATGTAACTTAGGCAACAATTAGTAGCGAGTCTATATGCATATCATTTTCTGTATTTAGTTAATAGAAATATTCAGTGATGATTAAACAATATATATAACTTTCCTCTAATAAAAAAGCCTAAAGGAGATAAGCTAGGATGGTGCAGTACAGAAATAAAAAATAAAACAAAGGCGTGAGGAAAATGACTAACGTGTTGGAGCAACGTTCGAATCAATTAAGATAATATCTATCATTAATTACTAACTTTTTTTTAATCATTACGAACTTTTTTTGCAGGGCTCCTAACTCCTAATCCTCCATTGATGTGATTTTGCTTTTATACATCAATAAAATAAATTGAAATAGAAAGAAACGCTTTACCATAAAAATAAAAGAAAGAAACGATAATTAAAATGTCAACATGAATAGGAGTGTTTATAAATCAGTTTGGATCGATTTTGAGGATAAACTTATCTAAACAAAACCAATCAATTTTTTCATATAAAGAACTAATTGGTTTGGTTTAGATTAAAACATTGAATTATACTACATTGGTTTCAATTGGTTTAATTTGGTTCGATTTTTTTGTTTTTGATCATTTTTTATTATACCAAACCCTATCAAGAAATGTGTGTGTGTGTGTTTATATATATATATATATAGGAAGGGATCAACTTACACAGGTGTAAGACTTGATCACCTTTACACCACTCAATAACTTTTTATTGAATAATTTTCTTATAAAATCCACCGTTAGATTGAAAGTTTTTATCATGTAGATCATTTGTGTCAAATTTTGAAAAAATTGAATATCAATAAGAATATAATCAAATAGTTCATATTTTTATATATTTCAATAGTTTATATTACATTAATTTTGATGTATATCAATGAATCACTAAACAATTTCGGATTAATGTAAAATTTTATAAGTATGATTTACATTATAAAAACTTTCAATCTAACGATGAATTTTGTAAGAAAATTATTCAATAAAAAGTTATTGAGTAGTGTAAAAGTGATCAAGTCTTACATCAGTATAAGTTGATCCATCCTACATATATATTAAGTAATCAATTCGATCAGTGTTGTCAGAATCAAATTAGACTAGATGATCTAACCGTAAACTGGACACTTACATAGTTTTGGTTTAGTCTCATAACCGAATTTATGGTTATATTACTTTACTATTCAAAATCCAGTTGAACTGCTTCAATCACTAAAAAAAAGTTTATAAAAAAATTTAATATTTTATAAATATTTTAATATATTTTATATTGTTATATATAAATTATTTTTATGACATCATTTAAATTTAATTAGTCAATTTAAACGGTTAAACTTAAATCGAAAGTTTCATTAATTTACTATTTAGTTCGATTGTAATAACATTAAATTCAATTTGATACGGTTTGATTTTAAAAATTAAAACTGAATATTGAAATGAATCAATCAATTTAAAAACAACTAACTAATAAAACTAAAAAAAATTCATTTTTAATCTATTTTCAATTTTTTTAATTCGGTTTTATTATGTTTGGATTGGTTTGAATTTAAACACTCCTAAATACGATGTGGGTTCTGTCAAGGCTTCAATAAGTAAACATCTACATTCATTAGTCATATAGGGCCAGTTAGGTCAGACAAGGTTTAGTTTAACCAAAATTATTTGCTTTGCTTAACGGACGGTAATACCAGCATGAAAAGACAGATATACTTTAAAAGCCAAGTTGGATACCACAAAGATAAGATTTGTGATTGTGCCAAACAAGGTTTCTGTCTGTCCAACTCTGCTTCAGATGAACAATCACCACCTGTGGTCATGGATTGATTTTTGTTTTTTCTCTTTTTTTTTTTTTTACAAAATACGTAAGATTCCAAGCCAAACAAACGAGACAAATATAGAAAGAAATCAATATCAATTAACATGAACATTTTAGAAACCCAAAGTCAAAGCATAACAATGACAGTTTGTTGGGTTGATTAATAGGAGTGAATAACTAGGGCGTGAAAATTTGTATTAAAACTGTAACTGTAAAGGGAACTTAAAAAAAATATTACGTTGTGGAGTTCAAGCATGGAAGAGAGAAACATTGGCAACACATTGATGTTAGTTTCCCTTGTATACAGAAATAAAATGCTGCAGTAAATAGCAAACTATTACTGGATGTGGGCAGTTGGCGCCTTGGGTCACAAGTACGAACTAGAGCTGGCACGACCTAAAAAGGAAAAAACAGGGATGGCCATTTTTAAGGAAGAAACATTAATTTAACCAATCTCTAGCAAGATTACAGTAATTTAGCCACAAGGGATGATTTAGTTCCTTCTTTCTCATGCACGCACAGTACTAGAAGGGAATGGACTAAATTCTGTAATCTTGTTAGAGATTGGCTAAATTACTGCTTCCTCTAAAAAGTGGGCATCTCAATTTTTTTTCCTTTTTAAGTTGTACCTGCTCTGGTTCATACTTGTGATGCCAAAGTTTCTCTCATCCATGCTTGAACTCTTCACAGTAATAAATAAATAAAAAAAGAATTCTATATCATAAGAGCTGCTTCACAGGTACAGTTTTAATACAGATTTACACGCTCTAGTTGTTCAATTGTTCAATCATCCCGATAATCAACCCAACAAATTGTATCATTGTTATGCTTTGACTTTGTGTTTCTAAAATGTTCAGGCTAATTTATAGCGAGCTCTTTTAAATATGACATAATGTGGCTTATTAGTAGAAATAGTGGCTTTCACTCATGAAAATAGAACTTCCCAAAGCAAGTAATGTCCTTTTGCTAGGTAACAGCATCGAAGTTTATGGCCAAGAAAGAATATAGGAGGTTGATGCACACCTAACTTTCCTTTTGGAAACGAAAATATGATTGAAAACCCTTTGGTTATTCTCGATATTCTCACAGCAGATATGATGAGAATTTGCATGTGTTGGATGGGTCTTACTTTTTTGTATTCCGAAATCTATTGAAAAGAACCACCAAAATCATTGAGAGCCATTATGGTACGTATTGAGGAGCAGTCGAGTTTAGGCGGGGTTAAGGAGATCGTGGTCCCTAGGCTCCCTCGAATAATACCTTCTGCGTACACGAAACCATTGACGCCTCTCAATAACCTAATCACCTAAACTTTTTATTGGTTTAAGTCTTGAAATTGTATTAAAGCTTTAATAATCAAGTGATCAAAGTTCAATCAATCTTAGTTATCCTCATTTTTTATGCCAAATTAAATTTTAACATAATGTATTACTCACGTGTTTTACATACGTCAAGCCTTGGCAGTTCCAAGTTTAAATGACTTCGCATGGAAATGAATGACCTGCCAGCACAAATTTCAAAAGGTTAAGTTTTTTGGGTAGTAGATCTTGATGTTCAAAATATTAATACAGCTCCCAAATCTTCATGGCAACTGTGCATAACCATTAGCAGCAAATCAGTAAAAACAAGTTGCCACTTTCGTGGAAGTTGGAACATTCAATTCCTGAATTTATAAGCTATTCCACCTCACACCAGCATTCACCAGCTTAACGTACGCATTTTTGAAATCTTCAAAGAACATATTCTCATTGTCTGCGTATTTTTTAATCCATCTGTTCAATAAATGAAGTTCTCTTAAGATATATGCACATTAAACTACACAGATAATTGGCAGAATGATATACATGCGGTGCACGAAGACAATCTTTGTCACGTGCAAGTGAATTTTTAGTCATTTATTACAAAGACAAAAGATTCTTTTCAGCACCTTGTTGTTGCTTAATGGATAAAAGGAATCAGAAATAAGCCCTGAGCCCAAAAAACAACTATTGTATAAGCATTTGAACAGGGGTATGTGTTGGCTCAGGATCAGGACCTTACTACTTGAAAACCGACATTTCAGATCTCAACTAGAAAAGGAGAATTCGATGTGTAGTATGTGTAAACTGATACTCCAGTGACAAGGAACTTGTTCACAAGGGCAAGCAAGAAGCAATGAATCACGAACTATGGTGTCAGAGGCAAATCTAACCAACTAAACTCATCTATCATCAATATTTCTTATACGCTTGTTGGCATAGGTATTGTGTTCAATTGATGGACTATTTGCATTAACTGTTATTTTCTAGAATCATGAAAATAAGAAAAAGAAATGCTTCCCATTTTTAATTGTTTTACCTGTTCAGATAATTTAATCTTAATATTATTTAAAGGATTTACCATTTTTCTGTATTGAAATCTTAGTGCCTAGCAACAAATGAAGTGAGGCCAATTTCAAGTTAAGGGCAGCATAAAGAGGTTGTCAAAAGATAAAGAACCTTAAGCATTCATCATCCTCAACAAGTGCGTGATCTGAAGGGAGGCCAATCATGCTAGGCATACCACCTGTATATAAGAGAACCACCAGATGAGAATGATAACAAGCATTATTTATTAAAAAATAAATGACAAGAACAAGGTAATGAATATGTTAGGCCTGTCCAGAAAATGAGCATGCAATTACAGATTTATCTCATATATAATAGTTGATTGGAAGGCAACTGGAGTCAAAGAAACACAAAAATTTGATTGGAACATTAAGATCCAGAGCAGGACGGACACAAATTGTGTAGTAAGCCAGTTGCTGAAGCCTGAAGGGCTGAAGGCCTAGCAAGCCTTCAACTCCTGCATTTCCCTTCTTTTTTCTTTTTTGTTTTGTTAAAAAATAATTGATTCAGAAAATGGAAAACAATGACTAGTGGCAAGTTTACTTAAAATACTAAAGCAATATTTTAAATGAGTTTAGTTAAGTTATTAATTTACCTGAAGACGTCCATGGCTTTTCCAAAAGAACCTTATAATATGAATTGTCAAAAGAAGTTGGGCTTCCAAAACCTTTACTTCCAAGAGTGTGGGCTCCAGACAAAGCTACAAGTTCTTGTGTTCTGTGAAAGAAAAGCCCCAAATGGATAACAACGCATAAGCAAAATTAATTCTGGTAAAATATGCTGAAAATTTTATCCCAATAACAAACAGATTGTATGTCTCAGCATATGATCAAGAATTTTTTGGCCAGTAAATCATTATATTTCTTGCCTTGTTAGTCTGATTTAGGATTAGGACTGTAATAAGACATCGGATTTAGTATGTCTCTCTGTATATGTTAAGATTCTCATGATAATTTATGAACAATCAAACTGATTTTAGTATGTATAGCTGCAAAAGTCTGAAATAAGTATCAAATGACTATACTTTCCTCCACTGAAAATGAAAATTGCAGGCAATCGATCACCCTTACAGAACACAAATCAAAGTAAAAGGGAATTTTCCTCATACTCACAAAAAGCCTTTTCTCTGGAAGCATTTCTTCAAACCAGAAGCATTGAGAGATTCTTCAGGAAGTTTCCCTTCAGGATCAGGCTCCCTATCCATAAAAATGAATGGAAATATTATTGGCAGAAGACAAAAAGCAGGCCTTCATTGTTACGTGACGACCAATGAACATAGGGTGGGGGGTTCGATCCCCCCAATGCCCTCCCCCCTGGGCCCTCTACAGGGAGCCTCATTGGTTTACCAAAAAAAAAAAATCCCCATTGAACAGGAATTTTTTTTTTTATATGTAAAAACAGGGTGATCATTCTTTCACAACAGCCTGAACATAATTCAAAAATTAAGTTTATATAATATTTTCAGAGAACCTAACACACCAAGCTAGAATATAACTGATTGTTTGTCATATCATTAGGAGAAAAAACAAATTGTTCGTCACATCATATATGCTAACTAGAGTACTAGACAATTAGCATCTTACAGCGAATCTAGTCTGCCCAACGAAACTTGGATTGGTGGACCTCCACATATTTCAACTGCTTCAGCTCCAGCCACAGCAATCATGTCCGCCCAGGAAACTAATAAAGGTAAACTAAAATGTGTCGGCCTAGACCAAATCAACACTTACTATTAGCAGCAATTACCAGAGAAAACAAGGACCTGGTTGGATAGCATCTATCTGAGTCTTCGCTTTCTGCAGAACCTGAACAATATATCCACTGAGGCATTAGTTGGCAGTTAACATATAAGACTCCTGTCTTCATGATTAAAAAATTTAGAGAATAGAACATACAATGATATGGAGTTCTTCGAATAATAAAAGATAGGGGGAGAGGGGGAAGGGGACTGAGAACAAAAGTGATACAGAGCATGCCTTCACTGATTTGTTCAGGCCAGCATTTTCAGGTCTTTCAAGTTCATAGACTATAGAACCATTCATACCACCTGCAACAACATGAACAGTGCCAAAAAATTCTGAATTTGAGAAGAATAATAAATTAATAGTCATTTATCTGAAAATAATTAAGGAAATACACTTGTCATTGGTGATGACACTTTTACCAATAAAACATAATAAAAGGCCACCTTGTTTCCTTTTAATTTCCTGGCTCATGCCTAGTGAAAATGTACCCATACAAATCCGATTGATGAGCAAAGTCTTGAACTATTACTAAAACAGAGTCAGAAAAGAAAAGAGAGGAAAAAAATTTTAAAAAAAAGAAAAGAAAAGAGAGACATTGCGTAGAGACTTAACTTTTCCTCTTTGACACTTACATGAGCAAAAAAGTCCAAAACAGCCACGACACTCACTGTATTTGATATCTGAAAAAGCCATCACTACTTCACTAGCATGGCTATGTCTCCATGATAGCGAAGATTAACATTTTTCCTACTAGACTAGAAATGCTACTAATATAGAAAACTTACAAAGATTAGCAATCTAAACTCAGATTTGGCTTGGGAGCTTTACATAGTTTAATGCAATGTGCTTGATGCCAAATTGGGTGATCACTGATCAAGAAAGCATGTGAACCAGAGGATGCAAGCTTAATTATTTCACTCAAAAAGTCAAAACAATGGCACCCCAAATGCGGAGTAATTACAGATTTAATCGTTACCTAAAATTCAATGGAATATTTAACCTCGATCATGTCAACCCTTGTCCCGCAAGAATTTTACATCCATTATACAACAGAGATATTAGTGTCTAAACCCATGTGTCAAATTTCATTGGCTTTTGCTAGAAAACTAAAAGGACTGTCCATTGTCCAAACACTACCAGCATTTTTGAGAGATTAAGTCCGTCCGATGTATACCTGTATTGTCATCCATTTCAAATGTTCCCGCATCATGAAAAACCAAACGAAGCACACCTGCAGCCTTCCCTTTTGACAATACCTTCCTCACCTCTTCTTTAATGAGAAGATAATCCTTTGTACCTGGCCTTCAATTAGGGGTAGAAGAAGTAGCACAAAAACGACAACACATCAAGCAAGCACGCTAATGCAATATACAAACTTAACTAATTGTTTTTATTCAGTTTGAACACCCAAACCCAATGTATTCAACACATGAACGAAATTTATTTAATGAAGGATTATTAAGCCAAAAGGACAGAATAAGGACATACTTACTGCATGGCGTTGGCTCGGAGACAACCCATGATATGACTTAAGGAAAGAAGACATGGCAACGTGGCTATGCATATTAGCCCTCTCCTTCTGCTACTTGAAACCAATGGATTTGGACCTACATCTATAGGATACCATTATCATACGACGCGACCATTCATGCAAGAGCAACAACAACAACGACAACGACAACCCAATCCGAAAGCTATGTGACAGAGTCGGAGGTTGCCTCACCTGAAGCATGGTCGTTGGACTTGTCGGGGCGAAACTTGACCGTTGAGGGAGATGACCGTTGTGATTTGGCGGGAAACTTGATTTCGGAGGTTGCCTCACCTGAAGCGGTGGCGATTGAGCACAGCAGAGGATGGTTAGTGAGAGTTGAACTCATATCTCTAACGGACGGCACAGAATGAATAACCCCTTTGCCCTTTACCCCCTCATTTCTTTTCTTTTCTTCTTTTATTCCCCTTCTTCTTCCTGTTAAATCAAATCCTTTAAATAATAAATTTAAATGTTTTAACGCTACTTATAGAATATCGACACACAACACAATAAATCTGCATAAAACTTTATGTATATATTAGATTTTTTTCTGAAAAAATAAAAATTTTCTAATGGGAAATAGGCAAATATACTTATTTTCCTGAAAGTTTATTCTTCATCCACATTATTCACTTATTTTAATTTCTAAATTTAAAATCATAAGAAAAAATTATTCCATTTGAGCTCATCACCTTTGGCCTTGGCAGCATCCATTGATTAATCAAATTTTGCAATTCTCTTTTACTAGTAAAACTGGGGGAAAAAATGATGGAACTTAGTTCAACTGCTATCAAAGCTGTACTTATTGTGATAGGGTCTTTGTCTCACATTTTCATTTCTCATTTGCCTGTAACAAGATCCTTCTAAAAAAAAATGGTGAAGTGAAGTGATGATTAGATAATAGATAGCCATTTATATTTGTTACCATCAAAATTTCCTGTCATCATCCGATTCGACGAATATATGATGTTAATTTACTAGTTTAGGTTGAATTGCAACAAAATATATGGGACAAGTCATCCGGAGGACATATATGAAGAAATAGTGACAATATTGAAATTGTCGATACAAGTGAAGAATGTAACATTGAATAATGGTTTGACGATAATACCGAAGTCGTCGAAGATTGATGGTTAGCGACAATTCTGAAGTTGTCACAATAAATGAAAGAATGAATGAAACAAGTAGTTGACTCGTGTTCAGCGACAATACTAAAGTTGTTGAGACAATTAAGAGGGAAATTTACAGAATTCAAATATTCAAGATAGTGACGGTTACTTTATCTAGTACTCTGTAGAAACTATCAAAGTAATGGTATACAACGTGACATACAGCACATAAAAGTCAATTGTAATTCAAAGTGGTAATTGTTTATCCCACTCATCATTTTGAGGAAGTTACCAAAGGAACATCACATTGCATAGAAATTGGTTAACCTCTCAGGCCATAACCGTCGATACATGTGTCATTCTCAGACTAAGAAATGAACATGTGTTCAAATCTTAAGACTTTAGTAATTATTTTATAAGCCTATACATAAGAGATATAGACAGCTTAGCAAAGGATCTTAAAACTCACACTTCTCATCACATAGCAGGAAACAAGTTCCTCAAGCACCAACTTTTTATTTTCGTTGTTTACATTTCCAGTGATTTACTTTCCTGTAATTTACTTCAACAAATTTAATTTCGGATTCTTATTTTCTTTTATGCTTTTCTTCATTTCCTTTACTTTAATGCTTTCATTTAATGCATATTGTGCACTTGAACTCTGAATTTAACACTGTTAAGAAGCAAAAAACACCCCCTAAAGAAAGAAGGTTCCCCTTCCTAGATTGATCTCAAGAACCAAAGTAAATTGTTGCGACGTCGACAATTTTCACCCAGAAACAAATTAGCATACTGTGCACTTGACATCTAAATTCCTAAAGGAATAAGGTTCCCTTTTTTAGATTGATATTAAGGACCAAAGTGGATTGTTGCAAGGTCGAAAATTTTCACCCAGTAACAATATTACAAAATTTGAGTAAATTGAACAAAATTTACAAAAGCGTGATGCATGAAGGCCGTATACAAGAGAGCAGCTAATCCTGAAAAGCTCTGCATTACATACCAATTTCCTCAACATTACAACGACCAAAAATAGAAAAATAAATAAATAAATAAATAAATAAATAAAAGGTACAACTACTGTTATCTTGGCCCTGAAAGCCGAACCGCGGAGAGATAAGCATCACTATTACAGTCTGATGGTCCTGAAGAGGTGCCCCCTTGGCTCGTGGATTTGAATAAAGTGGAGTAAAGGCGAGAACCCAGGGGAGAACAGGTTGGTGGCTTAGGAACAGTACAAAGACCCTCCAGCATTTGGACAACTTTGGTCATGGAAGGCCTCACAGACATATCTTCTTGTATGCACCACAATGCAACTTTGATAGCAGTATGAACCCTTCCATCATTATCATCTGTTATCAACTTTGAATCAAGAATATCTTTCAGCTTCCCTTCTTCCATCATCTTAAAAGCAAAAGATGGGAAATGGGATTTTTCTGAAGTTTCAGTAGGATCATAATTTTTCCTTCCCCCAATGATCTCTAGCAACACCATCCCATAGCTATAAACATCACTTTTCTCTGATATGGCATAGTTTGTGATCCACTCTGGTGCAAGATAGCCCCTGGTGCCCCTTAGTGTGGTAAAAACATGGCTTTGTTCGCGAGTCATGAGCTTAGCCAGACCAAAATCTGAAACTCTGGCCATGAAATTATTATCAAGAAGCACATTTTCTGGTTTGATGTCACAATGAACAATCTTTGAGTCACAATCTTCATGCAGGTAAGCGAGTCCTTTTGCTGTTCCCAGAGCTATATCAAACCTACTATCCCAATCCAACAGAAATTCACCTTTGTTTTTCGTGAATATCCACTTATCCAATGAGCCATTGGCCATATACTCATAAGCAAGAAGCCGATGAGTTCCTTCAGCACAGAATCCTCTAAGCTTGACCAAATGGAGGTGATGAATGCTGCCAATGATGCTAACTTCAGCCCTGAACTCTTTCTTCCCTTGGCCAATACCTTCCAACTTCTTCACGGCTAGTTGAGTCCCATCTGGTAGAACTCCTTTATAAACTGAGCCAAAACCCCCCTGCCCAAGCTTCACGGAGAAGTTATTAGTTGCGGTTTCTAGATCTTTATAGGTGTAACGGATTGGCACACCAGTTAAATTCTCCAAGAAATTGTCCTCTTCTGAATTCTCTTGAGGAGACTCGGGCAACTTTTGCTTTTTCCTGTAGTATCGAAGTCCCACAAAGAGCAGACCAGAAATGAGAAGCAATGTTAATATGACTATGATCACAACAACTATGGTGTGCTTATTGCTGCTTCCACGGCCCCTTGTGCCTGTGCCAGCGCCTCCATCACTCGAGACCTTAATGTAAGAAACAAAACCAGAATCCGTATCAGATTTCTCAAAGCTTCCTATCCTGTCCAACAGGAAACAGTTCCCTGAACTGCTGTGGAAGAACATAACAAGACATGAACAGTTTCCACGGCAAGCAGTTTGGCAACTAGTCAAATCGGTTTTTGAAAAGGGTGGAAGAAATTCAAGCGCAAAGTAGTTAAGTCCATCATCAGCTTTCAGGAGCTCAATGGAGCTTTTTGCGTTATCACAAGGAGAGACAAACCCCAGATTGCAATTGGGACGAGAGTTAAGAACAGAAGGGCAGCTGCACTTCATATCGCCTGTGCATATGTTATATGGATCACAAGGTTCCGGTGTATCGCAAGAATCTTGGGGTATTCTTGTTGGCGAAGCACGACTTGACCCTCCACTTTGGAGATTAGAGAAAGTGATAAAGCCATCACTTCCCAAAACTGCAATCCAAGTGGCATTTGTACCTGAATCTACAGAGAAAATGAATTGCCATAACAAATATTTGTTTTTATCATAGAACCTCCAGGAATTTTCACTAAGAGTTGCTAAAGTGACCACATCACCGTCTTTATTGATGGTTTTACGGTTATCCTTCTGCATAGACCAATAAGGCTGTGGATTTTGGAAACCAGCGGAAAGAATGACACTGCCAGAATTGATCTCAAGAACATAGGTCAAGTTGTTGGGGCTAGGTTCACTGATAAGTTTCATTCCCTCTGTGAAGTTTTGCATTGGCAACAAGGTATCTGTTGGATGGCTGAAACTCTGCCAAATTACTGTACTATCATTCCCAAGCAAAACCAAATTTCCAGTGTCCTGTAATTCCATTGAAGAAACTCCCTTGCCACTTGTATATGTAGACCAGACCACAGTTCCTCCTTTCTGTAAGAAGGCATTACCCTTCTCATCGAACACAAATTTATCAGAATTAGAAACAGGAAGTGCTCTATTTGCAGTCCAAATCACTGTGGAACTTTCCGCATGGACGACTACCAGTAGAAACTTTGTGGTGTCATTCGCAGAGGTGACAAAGCCAAGGGCAAATTCCCCCTTGTTTGACACAAGGAACTTGCCATCCCTGTCAATCCAATTCATTTGAGAACCTGCAAACCCCGGTGGGACCTTGCCAACCTTTTGAAGACCAGCCAAACAGACTTCAGACAAGAGCAGAATACACAGCCAAAGGGTACCCATAATATGGAAGAAAGACCAATGTTTTACCATGGTTACTTCAAAAGCCTATTGCTATTTGGGGAAATCAGATGTCACAAACAAGGAAGAAAACTCTGGAAATCGTAAAATAGTATTCATTGAGAAGAGGGAAGAAAACCCGGAGGTTGAAAATGCAAATAACCAAACTCACTCACACAGGTTCAACATGAGCTTGGAATTTCCAATCAAACCACCCAGAAATCTAACTACATACCTGCACCAGAACACGATGGAATGCTAGCAGTACAAGACCAACGACGAGAACACAAAAAGTAAGGAAGAGAAGACCTTTGAAGCTGAATTTTTTTTCTTACTTTGGCTACATAATGGAAGGAATGTGACAACGAAAAAAGGGAGGGAATATAAACACACCCGAATAAGGAGAAGTAATTATTAGATTGTTGGCAGAAGAATTGACCAACTCAAAAATCTACTTTATCCGCCAGAATCTGATGAAATCCTAATTTCACACCTGACGGAATGGATACAGATACAGGTCACAAAATGGAAAGGCCCAGAAGAACACAGATTAGAATTGAAGGAATTTAATTGTGAAACGGACAGATGGGTAGTCCTACTTTGATTCTGGCGCACAAGTCAGAAGGCAGGACCACTTGAGGATAAACCAACAAAGATTACCGGGCAGGGCACTCTTCATTTGACCATGACAGCTGAAAGGAGATCAAGTTGGAAAGGGAGGGAAACATGTGAATTGTGAAAACAACCATAATTGCGGTTACAGGTTAAGGAAGTATGGTAATGAATAAGTATGAATTATGAAGTATCATAGGAAGTCAGAGAAAGGTAGCTCTATCCTCACGTTGTTTGTTTTTGAGACCAGATTGAAACCAGTGGATTTGAATTTTGAAGACAAAGGGTACCCTGTTCTGGCTTTTTGCTAAAAGAAGGTTTGAGACTTAAGATCTGACTAAGGTTGCCCCTGTAAAACACAAAGGGAAGTGTTTTTCTTCTCTCTTTTTTACCTTTCTGTTTTTTGTGGGTTGACGATTTGACGGATCCAAGAACTCCTCTTCTTCTGTTCCATATAGAAATGAAACTGGGTAGAAAGTATACCATTTTTTAATGTTTTAATACTAAACGTCAATATGAATTTGATTTTATCCCAAGAAGAATATCACCCTCCAAAGTAATTTAGGAAATTGTCATTAACAAAATGCAGAAAGACTTCATTTTAGAAGAAAGAAACATTAGTTACATAAACATTACGATAATCAGCAAAAGGGAAGAAAAAAAGAGAGAAGAAACTATATCATTTTCATACGTACACATTAACCAATAAAAACATTCATAATAATCAGTGCTTGTATTTTAGTTCTGGAAATGCAGCTAGAAAAACATGCACTGTTTAGATAATAATAATAATAATAATAATAAGGATGATTTTGACGGTGCAAGTTGGATTGTTACTTGTATTATTTCTTTCCTCTGATCTAATAATAACAATAATAATTGATAGCCGGTAGGTGGTGAAGAAGGACGGTGAGACTGGGAATGGTGTATTAAATTAAGTTAAATGAAAATTAATGAAAGGACCTTTTGGTTATATATTTAATGCAGAGTTGGACGAATGTGAGGAAGGCGTCAAAGTTTGTGCAACCAATGCAATGCAAGTTGAAATGGTGGATGGGACCCTTTTCCACTTTACCCTCGCACACTTTTTTTTTTTTTTTTAAAACACTCTCGTTAGTTATTTAAATTGAATAAGTTAGGTTTCTTAAATTTTTTATAAGATTAATTTATAATTGATAATTTAAATTATAATTTCTTTTAATATTTTTTAATTAAAATAACTTTTATTAAAATTCAAACTTATATCTTATTCTATAAAAAAATCTTATTTACCATCTTCACCAATGCCTTTTGTAACCCTCGGACTTCTTATGCTTTTGTTTTGCTTATCACTATAATAAGTTAACTCACAGTCGTACGGTCCGTAAGGCGAATGGTAAGTTTGATGAATGTATTTAAAAAAAGAATAATATTAGTCGTACTGATCTGATAAGTAAACTTAGTGAGTATTTAGATTAATTGTAAAAAAAATTAATTATATGTATAATTTATTTTTAAAAAAAATTAATTATAAAAAAATAATTTATGTTTAAATATTTTAATTCATAATTGATTTTATAATAAAATTTTTTATTTGAATTGTATAAAAAAATCAATTTTATGTATTAAATTATCAAAAGATATATGAAATAATTAAAAAAATTATTTAATTAAAAACAAATAGATATTTTTCTCTTAAAAATTTTAAAATAATTTGAAATCAAATAATTTAAAATTTAAAATAACAATTTTTTTAAAAAATTTATTTTAATTATAAAAAAATAATCTTAACTTATAATCAATTTTACATACTTTAAATAAATAAGATAGATTTTAGATAAAATAATTTTTTTAAAAAAAAATTATTTTAAGAAAAAATTAATCTTTCTCAAACATACTCTTTTATTTTTTTTTGCAATATTATGAATTTGAATTCGAAACAAATTATTTGTAAAAATATCTCAAACATGATTAATCACATCAACATTTAAGAATAAAATAATAATTTCACTCAATTATTTTAATCCTGAATTATAACTACCATCCCCGAGTTTTTCTAACCTAAACTACTAAAAACTTTTACCTGCCAGAGCCCACAATTTTTAATTTTTGTTAACAAAGGTATTGGACATACTTAGGCCAATTAGCCAAACTAGTTAATTTGGCAATTAGTTCCTCGTCTCCACCTACACTTTAATTCCTCTCTCAAATCAAACATGCCTCAACTTATTGGTTAGTTTTTTAATTCTTTTTTTAATTTTACTGTTTATACGATTTGGTATTTAAAACATTTAAACTATTAAATTATTTTAATTTAGACTTGCATAATTAATATTATTTTATTAAAAATTTAATTAATTAGATGTCAAAATGTCAAAATATTAGAACGTATTATTGTTATTGTTGTTTAGGTTCATCATGTGTTCATTAATGTTTTTGGTGGACTTGTTATTATTGAACATTTCTATCATGTGAGTCAATGTAGTAGACATGTGTATGAGTTTATTATGATTGACAAGTAAGGCCATCTTTTAAGTGTACAAGAAGAGACTCATATTTATTTCTATGATTGCAATGTGGTTAGTTCATTGAGACTGTACACCAAAATCAAGACTCTAAAATAAGAGTAGTTTATCTCCTCACTCACACACCAAGAACTAACCTAGAAGGATTAGTGCATCTTTTTTTGATTTGTTTACAGGAAGGCAATTGATTGTTTATCATCATCCTATCTATGTAATCATTGAAATTCATTCTCTACAGCGATTTGTATAATCTATGTATGCTGCAATTTAGGATTAAGTAATATTTGAAAAATTGTGGATGATTATTTTAGTCTCTGTTTGGATGAAAAATTTATCATAAACTTCTAAATATTAGTAACTAATAAGATTATAATAGAAAATAATTTATGATTAAATATATTAAATAGCTATTACATAATAAGATTGAAGATAAATTTTTTATTGATAGTTTATTGATTTATATTAAAAGATAAATAATTAAAAGCTTCACATCAGATTTAATTACTGATGGCTTCAAATTTTTAAAAGAACGAATAACAACACTTTAAGTAAATATAATTTTTAATAATTTAATTTTCTTAGTAATTTAGTTATCTTTGTTGAAGTAACAAAATATTAAACATTTAATATTTTTATTTTACATTCATTATGTTATAAATTATTTAATTAATACGCTCTCCCAAAATTTTAGTTAAGTTACGCCAATGTTCAAAAGTTAAAACCACTTGATTGACTCTAGCATAAAATTAACCTTTTCATTAAAAAAGTAACTCTTTATGTTAATTTTGCAATTTACTTCTTATAATAAAAACTATTTTAAAAGTCTTAACCACAGATTCTTAAAATATTGTTGTATGTCTTTCGAAGCAATTATCTTACCTCGAATGAAATTCTACTTCTTTCAAAATTCCAACTAAACATGCAGAGAGAATTTGGTTTAGAACTAGGATCTGAATTCTGGGATCCAAAACATGGTTTTGGGTTTTGGCATTAGTTAGATTGACCCTTTGGCTCTACAGTAAATCTGTTGGGAACATTAATTAATTAATTGATTATGGTATTGATCATATGAAAAAGCAAATCCCTCAAATCGAGTGAGATGGTTAAGTCAATCGGATATAAGCAGTGGGATTCTACGATTACTTCATTAGTTTAATCCAATGTGGGTAAATAAAAAACGTACGGGTTCGGGCAAGAGACCAAGTGCAATTTTCAAAAGGCCAACAAAATAGTTTATAGTTTTCTTTATCTTGTTGCACCATGATTCAAACACACTTCAAAAGTCACGATATTAAATTAGTAATTAGTAATATGATAGTAAAATAAAGACCTTTTCTTTGGTGTTCGGTAGAATTATAGAACACATTTCTACCATAGTACTTTAGTAGGTGCTTAGCTCATGTAGTTTTAGACACACGATCTAGAAATTTTAGGTAATGAGAAAAAGGCAAAGATAATACATAAACACATAAAATATTTTTTTTATATTTATACATTAAAAATATTAATATAAAATAATTACATATATATTTACAATTATTTACTTTGTGTTAATATTTTTTTATTATCAATATTATCAAATATTTATCTTTATATATATAATTAAGCAATTATTTAACTATTAATCTCTTATATAATTGTGCATCTGATTGTTGATGATATTCATAACAGAAAATATTTTTTCAACTGTTGCAATTATCACTACTAATATTTTTTTTCTTGACATTTACATCTATTATTAATGTGAGAGAGAAATTTGAAATTTGAAATGTTAAATGTTAAAATTTCTTTTTAAGTGTCACGCTGGATAATTTTGACTTGTAAAATTTATTTGTTGATCTTTATAGTGGAGGCAAGCTTTAAAAAATAATAAAAACAAAAATAATAAAACATTACTACTCTAAAAAAAATTTACATTGGGTGGAAGCACGTGTCTCTGCTTATGTTAATAGGGAATGGTAATTATTATATAAGTTTAAAATAAGTTGACGTAATGATTTTTAATATTTTAAAAATGGTTAAAATATAATTTTATTTTTTATAGTATACACTCATTTTCAATTTTGTCCTTATATTTTTTTTTTTTATAAATCAGTCCTCATATTTACAATTGTTAGCAAATTAGTCAATGTCGTTAGACTTGGTTATAACGCCGTTAATTTATAATATGACGTGGAAAATGGAGGCTAAGGTGGCATCGTCCCTGACATTAGTATAGGGATCAAATTAAAAATAAGAGAAAACTATAAGAACCAAATTAAAAATAAGATAAAACTATAGAGACCAAATATATAATATGTGTTTACTGTCTATATATACTATGATATCAGTTTAACTTTAAGTATGATAAGAGTTATTATATATTCTTAAAGATTGTAAAATGGATAGGTGACAAAAAGAAACACTCAAAACTTGCCATTTTTTTATTTTTATTTTTTTGCTTTCCATGGTATTTATAGGATGAAAGGCAAGAGACTAATCCCTCAGGAAGTGTCAAAAGAAGGGACCCCTCCCAATTGTACTTTTTTCATATACATTGCCCTAATGATCGAACCCAAGACAAGATGCTTATGGTGACTGAGCTCTTTCCGCTCAAACTAATGCAAGTTGGCATCTTATTCAGTGCTCTTATGTTGCCATTGCTCAATTTAATTTTCAATATACTTTCATTTTTTTTTATATTTATGTTATTACTAGTAGTTTTAACCTAATGTGGTTGACGTAATGATTAAGGTATAACAGGATGTTCTTCTTACCTTAACTACTCGAATTCGAATTTTAGACCAATTAATTATATTAAATGCACCACGCCAATGTGGGATGTGCCCTTAAGATCGTCAAGGAGAAATTACGTCACAATTGATGCAAAAAACTAGTTTGATGATACTCATACATATAACAAAAAGAAAAATACTACTAGTTTTTAAGCAAATATATTTGTTTGTTAGTAGGATAGAGCATGTTCCTCTCTTTAGAAACTTGTATGCCAACATAAAAAGCTATAGTGGTTAGATTGTGCTTAGAGACATAATGCTTCATAAATATAAGGTTACACATTATGCAGAATGAGAAAGAAAAATAGTTAAGTTGAAATGTTCTTAAAGCATATTATATATTTAGTCATTATAATTTTATCTTATTTTTTATTTAATCCTTATAGTTTTATCTTATTTTTAATTTAGTCCTTATAGTTTTGTCTTATTTTTAATTTAGTCTCTATAATAATGTCAAGGATGATGACGTAGACAAAAATGGTGTCACCTTAGCCTCTATTTTCCCTGTTAAAATATAAATTGACAATGCCATAACTGAGTTTAACGGCATGGACCATTTTGCTAATGATTGTAAGTATGATGACGATTTACAAAGAAAAAAAGTATAAGGACTAAATTGAAAATGAGTGTATACTATAGGGGACAAAATTATAATTTTAACCTTTAAAAATATACTAATAAGGCTCCATTTGCAAATATTACGATTTTTTCTAAAGCTATTATATAGTCACAATAACTTTGAAAATGGATGCATTTCAAGATCAAACACTTACCAATATAATTGATGGCAAATATGTAATTTTCTTTTTGTAATTTCTCATAACTACATCAAGTATTAAGAGATTGCACCCATTACAAGTACCATAGGTTGGGATGTTAAGTCCACGAATCTTAAAGGAGACGCTGACAAAATAAAGCCAATAATCTCCCCCTACTGTCACTGGGGGGATTTGAACCCATAACCTTGCTTTGATATCACTTAGTGGATCAAGTACTTACCACTAGGCAAAAAACTACAACTGATAACAATGGTGCAACTTTATTCCCATATCGTTTCTAAGAACTGCATTAAGCATTAAGGGATTGCACCTATTACATGAGGCGCCATGAGTTGGGATGTTAAGCCCATGAATCCTAAGAGAGATGTTGGCCAAATAAAGTCAACAATAATAATAACTTTTAAAAAGTATTAGACGAAATATCAAACAGCGTAAAAAATATTTGATTAAATAGTAATTGATTACTTTAATTTATTACCATCAAAGTTTATTAATATTTTTTTAGAATCGGAGTAATCTTTTTTTTGTCAACCACCCTAATTAACCATTTGGATCGAGTGACATCCCTAAGTATTTTTACGAATTAAGTCATTTGGGTCCTTTTTGAAATTAATCCGCAATCTGCAGTTTAGATTATAAGAGTTTTTATTGGTTTCCCAACCAGAACAACTTTCACTGATATTCTAACTTACGTCCTATGCTATGGGGGTTAAGCCTGTTTACCAGGTCGACCAACTTTCACTTGGTAGAATGAAAGTAATATTAAGGGTTGATTTGGATGAACATTTTAAAAAATTATTTTTATATGATCTTTTTCTATAAAGTAAAATTATTTTAAGTTTGAATGTAATATTTGAGAAGTTTTTTTTTATGTTTGAACAACTTTTTTATGTTATAAAAAATATTTTTTTTAGAAGCAAAAAATCGTAACTTAAGAAAAAACATGTTTTGTAGTTTTTTTAGTATTTAAACTTTTTTTTAACAAAAGTTCATCAAAGCGCACTAAAATATAAGAAAAGTATTTTTTTTTAAAAAAAATATTTTTTAAAAAAGAAAAACATTTCAAAACGAGCACTAATTACTAAATAATATAATACAACTATTTTTTTCTCCTGTATGATCTCCCAAACTGGCCGAACACTATCGCTATTGAAAACTAAAAGAAACAAAATGCTAAAAATGTGAGAATTGATGAGATATTCAAACACTTTTTTTTTTTTTGCTATTATAGTCAAACACTAACTTCTTAGGCAATAACTGATCATTCAATTGCAAATATGCTTTAATGTTTATTTCTTCCGTGATTTTTTGATAAGTACCTGAACGTTGCACTTATTATAACAATCCTCGCAATATGCTTTGCGAAATTCAGGCAATGCAACTAATGAAAACAATCATATTACAGAGTGTGGCACTAATAAAGAATAAAAATTAGAATATGATGTAATTAATGGACAATAATTAGATAAATATGTGATAAGCTTAATTATAGGGATACTGTCCACGCGAATGTGGCATATGTTGAGTCTGTTCTTGAATCTCTGGATGCTTGGAAATGACTAATAATATAACAGGTCGTCGTTAATGATGCTGCAAATATGAACAGAATGAACGGGAACCTGCGATAATTGGACACACGGGCACAGATGAGCCATCCACGGCAACACTGACCTTAAGTTAAGACAATATCCTGTTTTTCTATTGTTTTCTCAAACACTGAGATATTGGATGAACGATTCACTGATTCGGATAATCCAGAGAGATTTGTTATGATTAGGCTTTTCCTTTTTTTAAAAAAAAAATTGAAATGATTTATCATCTGAGTTTCATTGTTGATGCCTTCTCTCCTATAGTACTTTCATATTCTGTGTTTTCAACGAGGTAAATAAGCATGCATATAGAAAAGAAATTAAAATGTGTGAGAATAAGACGAGCACAATCTTATTCAATTAAATAAACATGGTCTGATGTATTAACTTGATATTATGATTTTACATAATTTTTTTATTTGTTTATTAAAACCCCAAAACAAAGAGGAAACAAAAAAAAGCGGGTTAAACTTGATTCAGTTTCAAAATCAAATGGAATATATATAATTCAAGCAAGCATGACCTAAGCTTTTCATTTCACAATTCTATTAGATTATAGGTGTTGCTATGGTACCTGATAGGTTTGGTATCCAGAGTGAGTTGTCAATTATCTATTGACTGTTGGTTTTACAATAAATGCTTAAAAGTCTATTAAATATAAATAATAACTAATGAATGCTTAACAACTCATCATGGGTACCGATACCCTGAAAAAAAAATATGTACCAGAGTAATGCCCTTAAATTATACTTTGGAGTCTTTCATGCATGCTAAACGCAAGTGACAACTTATCTTTTTTACTTTTGTTAATATTTTGTATATATTCAAGGAATGGGACCATGTGAGAG
Organism: Styphnolobium japonicum; assembly: GCA_023212625.1. Taxonomy (NCBI): domain Eukaryota; kingdom Viridiplantae; phylum Streptophyta; class Magnoliopsida; order Fabales; family Fabaceae; genus Styphnolobium; species Styphnolobium japonicum. The sequence goes on from JALBWW010000003.1 coordinate 50,706,035, forward strand.
AAGTAGGGAGGGAGAGGAAGAGCGATGAGAAACTTTTGGGTGCCTTCATTGTATATACAATTCCTATTGGTCTCATACGTCGGTTCTACTTGTCTGGCACCAATGAGTGGTTCTCCAATGAGAAGCCACCGTTATATGTACTCATGTGATTACTTTTTAATAAATTTTCGAGGGGTACCATTCCATGTGAGCTACGAGTGTGTGGCAACTTTTCATGCATGCTTTTTGGTGAGATATAAAAACCATTGGGCTTATGAAAGGTTTTTATAGCTAACACTTTTAACCACAATTGAATTGTTCTCATTGGCATTTGGAACCAAAAATTAGTGGCTTCTCGATCATTTGCTGCATCATTAACCTTAATAACATCAAAAGTTTTCGCAAAATGGCATCCCGATACAATTCTTCGTACAACTAAAAATAAAAAGTGACAAAGGGAGTTTCTAGATAGTAGGGGTATTCGTGGATTGATTTTGATCGATTTTGAGGGATAAAGTTATTTGAACCAAATCACTCGGTTTTCTCATATAGACAACTAATCGGTTTGGTTCAGATTTAGAAACTACACCGATATTAATCGGTTTGGTTTGGATCGATTTTTTGATTTTTGACCATTTAAAAACAATAATCTTATTTCTTTATTTTTTATGGCCTAAAAGATAATGTAGTTCATTTATATAATAAATAACATATTTACTCATTTAAAACAAATAACAACAACTCATTTAAACAATAATTAACAATCTTCTAGTGTAATGATCAAATACAATCACGATCAAACTTCTAGTGTAATAATCAAGTACAATCATATAATAAAAATCTAAAATTTTAAACTAATTTTCAGTTACATAAACCAAAACTTCTAGTCATAATTACCAAATAAAACAACCATCAAGTGAATATATACCTTAAATGATAACTGTCATTTTGAAATTATTAATATGAATAATTTTAACAAGATAAGAAAATAAAGCTTTGAAGATATTCAACAATTAACACATACTAAGTTATTTAAAATATGTATATATATGATATTTTAATCGATTTGGTTTGGATCAATTCGGTTTTAAAAATTGAAACCGAAATCTGATCTAAACCGATCAGTTTTTTTTTAAAAAAAACCAAACTAAATAAAAAAAAATTTAGTTTTAACCAATTTTCAATTTTTTCAGTTTAATTTTTAAATTTTATTCGATTTTGTTTGAATTTGAACACTCCTACTAGACAATAGTAATTAACTCGGCCGCATTTGCTTTGTAGCTAGCAATCCATTGATAATTGGGGCGACTTTTGCTCCGATCTCTCACACTCTCTGCTGCAAAATCCATTAGCAACTAACGGTTGAGTTTAGCTCAAATGATATTTTCAATGATCTTTAATATTAGAGGATTGTGATTATGTAGTGGAGCATTCAATATCTATGTTTCCATTTATCATTTCTCTTAGATCTAATAAACCTCCCTAAAAAAACCAAAAACAAAAACAAAAAAATCCAAATAGCAGCTTGATATATACTAAACAAAGCCCTACCTGTCTTCCAAAAGAAACGCAGAGAATTCTACAACCCATGGAAACTTTCACATTCTACAAGTTACTTAAGACATTAATTAATTAATGATTTGGGATTTTGGAAAAAGACATGTAGCGAAGCGACATCCATTGAAAATTTACTTACGTATTTTACTAGTAAATTTTACGTTTTCTTGACCTGATGAGTACCATAGCTGTCTCTTTGAATATAATATATATCATAAATTACCGATCTTCTTTTTCTAGCAAAATTTTAATAATCAAATTAAATAATACCTATGTGAGAACAATTTAATTTTTATAAGAATAATGTTATATATTTCTAACACATTCTTATAACATTCTCTTAATTCGTTAAAATAGAAAATATTAAATAAAAAATAAAAATATTTAATATTTTAAGAATTCAAAAAATATTTAATATTTATTTTTTTAAAATAATTAAAATAAATTATTAGACTAATTTATTAAGAAGATATATAATTATTTTTTTAATAATATATGAATCTCTCTTTTGGAAAGTGGGGAAGATATGGGAAAGATAGGCTGTGCAATATCACTTTAGGTATGTATCTCACTACTGCTTCTTGATTTTTGCGTAATGATTTGTATAAATATTTCTTGCACTGTAATGTAGTGACTTATAAAACATATTTTTATTCAATAGTATTTTTTTATACACATCATTTTAAGAATTGAACTTAAAATAAGATACTTAAAAAATTCAAACCCTTTTTACTTGAACCAATGTTAATTGTTGAACAAACGAACAAAAGAACCCAACTTCTATCATTTGTATTATCATCATTATTGATTATTGATTAAAAAAAAATCTCAATTTTATCCCTTATATCATATGTTATAATTTTCTTAATTGAATACTTGTATACTAATTTATTTTAATCTAATCCTTTTATAAGCCTCAATATTAAATGTTATATTTAATGAAAGTGTATACGATGTAATTTTTTTTTGGTAAAACCATTAAGTATCTTTTAAATTTTTGGGTTGGTAAGACCATTAAGTATCTTTTTAATTTTTGGGTATAGGATCAATTTTTGTTGGAGTGTCAACTTTACTTTAATTACAAAATATTTAAGTAAGATTCGATTATTTGTACATCACATTATATGTATAATTAGTATGAGTGAAAATAGACATGTAAAAAATATCAATATATTCAAACACAATATATACGCTTAGATAAATTATCACTTTTTATATATTTTTATATTTTTCTCCTCCCAAACACATTTTAGAGTTTATAACAAGTTTTAAATTTAAATTAAGGGTCTTGCTAATTAGTGTCTTAAGAACACTATATAAGAAGTATATAATACTTCTCAATAAATTCTTCTAATTATTTAATATAAAAAATTATTAAATATATTTTAGGTTTCTAAGATATTAAATGTTAGGAGTTGCTATAATACCTTGATGAGTTTGGTACTCAGTGTGAGTTATCAATTATCTATTAATTGTTGGTTTTACAATAAATGCTTAAAAATCTATTAAATATAAATAACAACTAATGAATATTTGATAACTCACCCTGAATACTAATACTCTAAAAGAAATATGAGTACTTGAGTAATCCCGTTAAATGTTATATTTCATTCATTTCATTTATCATCAATATGAAACGTCCCTTCGCATTTGCAGTTAAGTCGAACATACAGTTTCCAAATTAGAGCTGGTTTCAATCCTGTTTATTAAATAAATAAATAAATAATCTTTCCATTGTTGATTGGCATTTCGTGTTCTGGAGTCACAATTGCATCAAAATGAACTCAGAAAATCAATCGCATGAAATTTAATTTGTTTAACAATCGAGATTCCATAGCCAGTGAGTATACTATTCTCCAATACTCATATATAATTAATTGTGTCAAGATTATATATATATAAAAAAATCATACTTCAGAAAAAAAATTCATTAACAATTTAAAATGGCTAAATGATGCACTTTTAGGCTATCTGATATATTATCATAGTCAAAACCTTTTAATGATATGATAATAAATTATTAGTATATCAAAATTAAATTCATTTGTCATAATTATGTTATGAGTTTAATTTTTATCTACCGTTAGTATAAAAAAAAATTTACACTGTCATCCAATCATGTGTTATCAAATCATTAAAAATGTTTGACTATCACAACAATCACCTGAAAAATCTAATTCTTTTAATAATATACTAGCACATAATTAAATGACAATGTATCAATAGATTGAAATTAAATTCTTATGTTATTGTGTGTGAATTCATCCCTTTTCACATGTATAATTGATTATATGTAAATTTATGGACTAATTAATGGGAGCGTAGGATAATTGTACGCGTTAGGCCTTAAAAAATAGAGACGGTTGGGGATTTCCACTCATGCTATAGTATTTAAATTTCAAACTAATGTTGTTAAAGTCGGACCAGACAGTGAATTGAAAAAGTTTTCGGTTTAGGTTCAACCAGTTTAAACGTTTGGTCGAACCGGATAATGTCATAATTACATATTAAATAAACAAATAAAAAAATATACATATACATGACTCATAACATATATTATTAATAATAAAATACATAATAAGGTTTTGGGGTTTCAATTATTAAGCTTTATATCACTCTCAATTGAGTAGTTAAGTGATTGAGAAATTAAAAAAAAAAAGAGTATTAGTTCAACCTAATTTTGATTTATTTTGTCCGATTTTAACCGATTTTGACCATTTCAATTATGAATCTGGTTCTGACATTAAATCAAAACTAAATGAAAACTTAATTCATGGTCCAACTAGTCGGTGCAATTCAGTATGGACATCAGTGCTTTAAACACTCACAGACTCGAAAGTGTTTCAAAAGCCATCAATCACCTTTTTACTTTAAAAAATGTGTTAGGTTTGGTAGCATTGCCAGCTTCTGAGATCTAACAAATATAGCCTTTCATCCACACGCAAAAGATAAATAAAGAGAAAATTAAACCCGGAGGGTCAAAATTGGTTGGACTTGCGTGCTCTATCTTGTTGATAACACCCGAAGAGCAGGCCACAAGGCAGCTGATAGATAGCCCTTCTAAACATTAACAAAGATTTTGTGTTTAATCACGCATTCTTTTCTATTTTTAGTGTATATTACACAATAAAAGACAACTACTGTTTTTTAAAAAATAATTCATTCTCTAGTGAAGTTGCTATTCAATTCTAAATCCTTGTGCATACTACAAAAGAACTATACCGATTGAACGAGAAAAAACATATCTAATTACTCCCTCAAAGTATGCTCTGTAATGTTTATGAAAAACAACATGCTAATTTATTTTTATGCCTCATTTAGCTAGGCGGTGGAGATAGCCCATTCCTCTATCAGAGATCTCAGTTTCACAATTAACTCTATTCTCACTGAAATTTGAATTTGAAACATTTGTAAATTACTAAATGCTCAAGCATTCTTCAGTTATGGACTGAGCGTCATTGTCTTGGAGAGAAAATATAGTATACTTAATTTTGACAGCAAGACTAATGAATTAATTGTTTTTAATGTTTAGCCCCCCCCCCCCCCCACACACACACACACACAGCATTTTTTAGTACTCTAATTTGCCCTTTTATGCAAAATGGATAGCTCAAATAGCGAATATTCGAAATTTACAATTCACTCTCACTGTTTGGCTGCAAGAAAATTAGCATTTAAATGGAAGGACAAGAAATATAGATAGAGACACTCATAAATAGGAGTGAAGCAATGAGAAATGGTGTCTCTTGTTATGCACAAAGGCCAGGTGCGTAACCCATATGTATAATTAATTAACAGTACGTGTATCGTATCCTATCATAATGAGGTCAAAACGTACCATAAGCTTATCAGGTTGCCCAACCTCCAACCTAGCCCCGTTCTAAAATAAGGCCAACATGTCCAATTGAATGTTACTAGGTATTATTGCTCCAAAAGTTTAAGATGAATAACATTGCTTAAACTTAACCATCATAATTTATTATGCTGATACCTATGTGTAATTACTAACTAGTAGCATTCTTAATGTTTATGTGGTATGAGTGAGACTAACTTGAGTCTTTTTCTTTGATGTGATTGTTAAGTAGTTAACAAACGTTGTTGTTGGTATGGTGTGGACTGGCTACCTTATATCTTCCAGCGATTATTGAGCCAAATTGGTCCATTCGCAGCTCACAGCCCAAAGGAAGCCCAAACAAAATAGGTTGTGGTGAACCCGACACAAATGACCATAAGATGAAGACAAAATTGCCACAGAACAAATGAAAATAAAAAAGTCAAGAAGTGACAAAGATATATAATTTTTTTAAGGTACAATTTTTATTCCATTCAAGTCGTTTTATACTTTTATTTTTTTTAGTCTACCATCTTTTTTTTTTCATTAAAATTTTTCGATCTCTTTTATATAAAAAGAGAAATTTGTATAAATAAAATAGAACCAAAAAATATAAGTAAATTCAATAAAAAAAATTATAATTAGATAAATAAAAAAGGAAAATATAGGAGCCAATTTCTTAGAAGGTGAGGTGCGGGAGACTTGGGGTATAACTAGAATAGGCTTAGTTTACCTTAAATATGTCATGCCTATTTGCAAAGCCCTTACTTTACTAGCCTATTATATGTCATTGTTTTTTTTTTGTTTGGCTAAAATTTTATTTAAAAATATATATTATATATATATTTTTAAAAAATTAAATAAATTTAAATTTTATAAGCTTTAATATTTAATATTTAATAAAATTATTATACTGTGTATAAAATAAATAAATTATATTAATATATAATTAATAAATTATATAAAATATTAATTATATATAAATAATAAATAAATAAATTACCGTATTAAGTCAATACCCTTAAAAATTCCTTCCCCTATTTAATTAAATTGAAACTTAACATAATTCGTTTAATAAATAAATTAAATTAAAGTAAATTAAGCCAATAACCCCTAATGGAATACCTAATCTATTTCCAGCTGTGAGGCACGAGCATGAAATAATAAGAAATGTGCAGGTGATTGCGTGTATCCTTCCTTCGTGTCTGATTTTGAGGTAGTGGTTGACGTGTCGGCTTGCTTACCACTCATCGATCTAGCAGAATCGTGGCCTGACAAATCATCTGCCCAATAATCGGCTGCCACATCATTTGTAACAAGTATAAATCCGTATGAACGACAATAAACTACCAGAGTCCCGACCCGCTGAGCTGAATCACGTTTCATTTCCCACTTCGCAGTATTTCAGTCCACAATGTTCCTTTTTTCTCTTTGATTTTATAGAACATTCCTCTTAAACCTTTGGCTTTAAGAAAGCGAATAATCATATTTTAAACTATTAAAAAACCATTAGTACAATATATAAATTTGGTGGGGATCTATTTGCTTTGCTACTCACTTAAATTATGATTTTTACTTTTTTTAGGTTTGTTAAATTATTTTTTTACTGTACAATATACTTTTAAAATATAAATAAATATTTGATTTATTTTATATTTATTACATTTTAAAAAAAATTTATTATATTTGATTGAATATAAATTATGTAGAAAAGAATACCAAAATAATATCATCAAGCGCGTGTCATGATAAATCGTGTAGACCGTCGCGGTCCTCTCACACGGAAAAACGGAAACAGAGAACTGTGACTGATTCTCTCTCGAGATATATATAAATTAAATGCAATAGTAGCTGTCACTGGCCAAATTAAGATTCATCGGAACGTTTGTCTATTCCTATCTATTTGTTCTTTGTACACAAATCCATGGCTTCTTCATCTGATCAAACATAATATTGAAATTGAACAATAACTAGAAGAAGAAGGGACAAGGAGACCATGAAGATGAAGTACTGGACACCAAGGTTGTCGGGGCAGAGCAGCAAGCACGCAGTGAAGCTGAGCCAATTGAAGCTTGAATTAGGAGTGTTTGGAGCGAAGGTGGCTGCCGCAAATGACAAGGTGGCCATTGAGATTACAGGGGCAGCTAGGAAGAAAGGGAAAGCTTCTTCTTCTTCTTCTTCAAGTTCAAAGCCAACGGCGATACCTCTCTCACTTCTTCCCTTTCATCGCACTCCTAAAGGACGATGCACTCACACCACCACCGGCAGGAGATTCCTCAGTACGAAAGCGCCCTCTCTTGTATGGGACGCTCGCGACCTCTGTGGTTTCCACCTCGTTCTCAAAGATGAGTCCGTTGCTGCCTGCGACATGGCATTTCATGTCTTATATGTAAGAACTTTCTGTTCTGTTTCTAACTTTTTTATTGTTTTTCTTTTTCCTTTTCGCTTTTTATTTAATATGTATATATCTTCATTGATATATGAAATTTGTCTGAACTGAAAATGAAATGCAGGGAGAGGGTGCTGCAGGAGAATCCAAAGCTAAAATGGAGGTGGTCGGAAAAGTTTCCATGAGCGTTGCCATGGCGGAGCTGCTGATCAGGGAGGAGGTGAAGACGGAGTCCAATTCTCATCACCTTCAAAGAAGGCTTCCAATCCAATTAAAGGTCAATGGTTTGTCCATCGAAGCTACCCTTTCGGTATGCTCCAACTCCATGTTCATTTTCCTCGTTTTCTTTTTTATTAATGAATTATCATATTACTATTACTATACTTTATATATCTTAATTGCTCTTTATTGGTCAAACCCATTTCATAAGCACATACAGAAAAAATGGAAAGCAAATAACAATTTCTTAGCTATTTCGTTGAATTTTCTATATTAAGGATACAAGCTCGTAAAAACATCATAGTTACCTATATTGTTGTATCAACTCATTGATTGTAGAGCGTCCATCACTCCGTCATTTCTCTCTGCCAATTTTTATTTTCCAAATACCATTGTTTGACCGTGATTATTGAAAAAATTGTCTTTACTTTTTTACTTTTTTATCCTTCTTCTTCTTGGTAAATTGTATCTTTTGCTTGTAATGAAATAGAGAATGCTTGTCTGCAAAGCAAAGTGCAAACTATTAATTTTTGACGGCGATGGGTAATCTTTTTAACAGGTCTCTTTGAGCTTATTGAAGCTGAGGAATTCTCATGATGACTCGCCAGGAACCTTTGAAAACTCGATCGAGTCAGAGAAGAAACGCGGGATTATTGGGAAAGTGAAGTATTTGACAAGCTTGACGAAAAAAAATAATGATAAGTTTGATCAAGCGGAACAACCGAGTCCTTATGAATCAGACGGCTCCCCTGTGTTTGACTCAGATGACTCGTCGAATGATTCCACCACAAGCAGTGGTAGTAGCAGTAGCAGTAGAATTCACAACGCAGGGTCAAGATTTATAAACGGGTCTAAAAGGCTTACGAGCTCAGAGACAAAGACCGGTTTGGACACGGTCCAGAGGAGTTGGTCACAGTTGTCATGGAATAGAAGCTTCAAGGGGTTAAGTTTTAAAACAACCACAAGGAAACAAGAAACTTTGACCTCCCATTCAGGTCCTTTCACGGTATGTAACATCACCATCTTTTTTCCCCTTTAATTATATTTGTATTCATCCATGTTCCCCTTTTCTCTCCTACGAGACTCATTCCATATTGGATTGTTGCAATTAGCAAAAAAAATGTCACTTTTTGTAGACTAATTAACAATTGGTCTTGTCAACTTCTTGCAGAAATCAGATGAACTTTATCCACAATTATACCTTCAAGACAATAATTGTGATGCAAGCACCTGGGAAAGTAAGGAACTTTCAAGCAGAGATGGGCAAGCAAAGCTCAAAACCAATGTGTTCTTTGCTTCCTTTGACCAACGGAGCGAACAAGCTTCTGGCGAGAGTGCCTGCACAGTATTAGTTGCGCTTATAGCCCACTGGCTCCATTCCAATCATGATATACCAACAAGAGCCCAGTTTGATAGCCTCATCACACAAGGTTCCTCGGAATGGAGAAGGCTATGCAACAGGGAAAACTACTTAAAGCTCTTCCCAGATAAACATTTTGATCTGGAGACGGTTATTGAAGCCAATCTGAGACCTCTGATTGTTCTGCCTCAAAAATCATATACCGGGTTTTTCTCCCCTGAGAAGTTCCACTGCTTGAAAGGAGCTATGTCCTTTGATGAGATTTGGGATGAGATAAACAGCAACGTGGTTGATTACGAGCCAAGAATTTACATAGTAAGTTGGAACGATCATTTCTTTGTTCTGAAGGTAGAAGCAGACGCTTACTATATCATTGACTCTTTGGGTGAGCGGCTTTTTGAGGGGTGTCAACAGGCATTCATATTGAAGTTTGACGATTCGAGTTTGATGTATGGGAAAGTAGACAAAGCAGAGGAGGCCCCTTCAAACGGAAAGAGTGGTGCTAAGAGAGCAAAAAGTGAGGAGGAAAGCCTTGAGATAGTTTGTGGTGGAAAAGAGTGTTGTAAAGAGTTCATCAAACGCTTCCTTGCTGCCATACCACTTCGGCAACTAGAGAAGGAGGAGAAGAAAGGGATTGTTTCTAATCCCTATCTTCATCGGCAACTGCAGATTGACTTCCATTATAGCTCTTCATCATCCTCCTCCTCGTCTTCAGCTTCTTCTTCTGTGTCGTCTCTTTTCTCAAGTGGACCTTTAGAAGCCTAATGTAATTACATAGCTAGGCATTAGTTTTTCAGTCTTGGGACTAGGGAGACATTCACCTCGGCCTTGTTACCCAATGAACATGAGCTAAATCTTTGAAGACCCTGGCCTTTAAGCTGTAGGATGGTCATGTACCAACTCTCTGGGGTTTAAACCTTGGGTGTGTCAAAATGTCTCCTGTCGCACACTAGGTAGACATTATGGACCGTAGAAAATTTGCCTCTCGGCAACAAATTGGTTGCAGGAATGTTTTCTGCTTGTTGACCTTAGCAGTTGTTACAATTAGAAAACGCAAATCAAGAAATTCAGCTTTGTTGGCTGCTTCTTGGTGGCAACTACTAAACCTTTAAAAACCATCGATTTTACTGAAATTGAAGATCAAGCAATTAAAACATACATAAGCTGATAAGCGTCATTCATAGAATAACCACTCCTTTGAGATCGATTCTTATAAAGATTAAAGGATATATGTATATACTTGGTAGAGTGGGTTTGAATGAAAAAGAAAAAAAGTGTTAGTATAGATGCACATGCCATTATCCAGTTATATTTACAATTTCTTGTTTTTTATTATCTATCTAATTTTCCTCTACAAAACACTGCAGAGAAAGAATGAAAGAAAAAGTAAAAGCAAATTAATAGAACAATAATGATTTTTGCATATCAAATTTTTATATCATTTTTACACTTAGTTAACAATGAGTAAATTCTTAATTAATATAATATATCATTTAGTTAATAGATTTGATAACTAATTACCAGCTTTGTTTATGAGGAAAATTGTCGACGACGACAAAATTCGATTTTGGCCCATGTGAGCAATCTAAGAAATGGAACCTTCTTCCTTTAATAAGTAAAATGTGTGGAGTGGTTGATGTTTCTTAACTTTGTTAGATTTGCAATGTAACCGCAAAGTGAATCAAACTATTCGACGGATATAAGTGTATAAGTGAATGGAGTGCGTCGACGAATATACAACAATAGCGACATTCAAACAAATAAAATTACAAAAAGAAATGAAAGGAAATAAGAACCTAATATAAAAATTGCTGAAGTAAATAACAACAAAGTAAATGACTAGAAATGTAAACAAATAAAATAAAAAGATGGTGCTTGAGAGACTTGTTTCATGTTATGTAACGAGGAGTGTATGAGTTTTAAGATCCTTTTAAATGCACCAATGACCATGTATTTATAGATTTACAAGGTAACTGTCTTGATCCTTATGATTTAAACACTTGTCCCTTATGAATTCTAAGGTTCCCACACGTGTGTCGACAATTACCATCAGCCTACTTCTTCATAATCTTCATTTGGCAGCATGTCTTCAAAATAACTGCTCTACTTCGTTGCTTGCTGCTACTCCTTGGTAACTGCCTCCTTTATAGAAATTTATCATTGACAGAATGCAACGTCACTATCCATGTTGCTGCCCAAAATAACTGTCACCCTTCTAGAACATGTTGACAACCATATTACCATTCCTTTATGAGATTGCCACATTATAATAATAACCATATTTCCAACTCATCTTAGTAACTACCACATCTCCACATTTGTAAACACTTCTTGGGGGTGACTTAATATCTAAGTATATTTTTTGGGTTATTTCTATTGACAATTTCAGTACTGTCACCCTTCTGAAATTGTCACCCTTGTGACAACTTCAATATTATCATTAAGGTCTTATGATACCTTGACTATTGTCACTAAGGTCTTGTGACAACTTTCACCATTTGCCACTCACCTAAATATTATCATTGAATACTTTTTGCCTTTGTGTAGTTCGACAATATTAGTATTGTCGCAAGACACCATCTCTGGACAATTTTAGTATTATCGTTCTTGCGACAATTTGAGTGTTGTCACTAAGGTCTTTGACAACTTAGTATTGTCACTCAATATCTATTTTAATTTCATATTTGTATTACTTTTCTTACGTTGCAACTTTCTTTCCCTATTCATGGCATTCGATGTTCTTTCTGTTGCCAAATTGAAAATTTTGGCGGTAACAAGCATGTAAATAATTGTTTATCAAATTTATTAACTAAATAATATACTTAATTAATAATTTGGTTATTGCTAATCAAATATAAAAATAATATAAATTTTATAATGTGTAAGAAGTATATTTTCCATTGATAGAATTAGTCCTCGTTGAATTTTTTATTTATTGCATTCTACTTTTTTAATTAAAAATAAATTCAATTTCACTTCTTTATATCTCTCTTTCTCTCATTGCACTGTCATTCTACGCAAGTATTGAATATTCTATTTAGGATTTATCAAGGTCCTCTGAATTCCTCGCTTCATCTGTCTATTTGCATATTAATTTATATATAATGAAAGGGACCGGTTGATACGCAAATTAAATGTTCAAAGATGAAGAATGGAAAAGAGGCTGGTCAAGTGGTCAGTGATTTGCGCAATTTAAAATTAAGGAATAATTTTGTACCAAAAAAACAATAAACAAATAAAAAAAATAAGGAATAATTGTGTACCAAAAAAAAAAAGGAATAATTGATGGTAGAGATCAGGGTGTATTAATATTTATGTTGAATGATCAAAGTTTAAATTATAAGTCTTGATAATTAGTGTTTTATGACACTATTTAAGAATCATTTAATGTTTTTTAGTAAATATTTTTAATTATTAAATAAAAAAATATTAAATATTTTTAAGCTTTTAAGATATTAAATGTTTAATTTTTACATTTAATACATTCTATTTTTGATTCATTAATTAATGCAGGTACTTGATAGCAAATGCCTTATTTATATTAACTGATTATTTAATCATTTAACATTGATATTAGGATTTGCTAACCAGTACCTTTAAAGCACTGATTAAGGAATTAAAGCGAAAAGTATTAAAAGAAAAAGTAAAGTATTTAATATTTTTTTATTTCATAATTTAAAAAACTTATTGAAAAATATTAAATACTCATTAAACAATGTTCTTAAGACACTGGTTAGCAGAACCTTTAATGTTGTAGTATACAAGTCCTCCCCATCAATTTTCACTAAAAATTAAGCAGGTGTTATTGTGTTAATGGGAAAAATAACATCTAGAAACATTCGTTCTCTCTTTCTCATATGGGTAGTGAAATAAAATTACAAGTATGTGTACTCATTAATGCAATGCATATTAAGTCCTTTCATCCTACATAATAAATATGAACCTTTCAATTCACCAATTTAATGTTCATCATAGCCAAAGGCCTAACCATTATTGTGTTTTTAATTATTAAATTTTATATTTAAGATGCGTGAAACAATATTTTAACATCAGTTGTTTTACTAATTGGACTGTGAACTAAATCCCAACGTTTGCTAATTTTGTAGCTCGTAATGCTTGCAATTTTGGGTCTAATCCCATCTTTTGTGTTCGAGGAAGTAGGGAATAGCGTTGCCCTTTCTTTTGCTTTCACAGCGGAAAGAAAAATGCCAATTGAGCATAGTTATAATAGAATTTTTCCTTGCGAGGTTACCGCATACTTTTCAACCCGAAATAACAATTTGCCTACGCACTAGATATCGATTGTGCTTAACATAACCTTCATTACATAATCTAACTGTTGCTACTTTTGTCCTCTCATCCCCGTGTAACTCTTACATTGCATTTGCAGGGGAAACCCTATGTTCGTCTAGTAGATAACATGAACATTGATACTGCACAAAATACATAAGTTGGAAAATGACACATTTTACTACATTGGAGAAAGATTCACCAATTCATCCTCCATTAAAATTCAGATTGAAGTTATTACTTACATAACGGTACTGAAATATAGCCCAGAAGAACCTATAGAGTACATAAAGGCCTAGCCGTTTCAAATTTCTCAAATCTCAAGTTACCACCTAGTATCTGGCTGCAACCTGCAAACAAACTTGCTGATCTTTTAAAATCTGCGTTCCGTTTTTGTACTGTTGGTTGCACTCTCATATATTCATCCCTGAAGCTTCACTTTTTTATCCTTCTGGGACGTCCGAACGCTGAACTTGCTTCTCACTTCAGTCTCCTGGACCTGACCATTTTCAAAACTAGGGGATGATAGAGTGAGAGGGCCTAACCTAAGCGATAGATCACATTTGTTTGTGCATGGGTTCTCAGGATCACCCTTAATAATGAATGATTGGGATCCCTGACTTGAAGCATTCAAGTTACAGGCCAAGAGATTCTGAGCGACGCCCATAATGGCAGGTCCAAAAGTGTTAGAAACAGATTGATGTGAGAATTTAAAACCATGTTGGGACTCGTCAAATTGAATGTGATTCCCATAATAGAGGGGATAAACTGAAAGCAAGTTTGATGGCGGTTGACGTTCCAAGCACTGTTTTTTACTAGTTGAAGGAACATTCTCAGACACATACTGCGATTTTGTTGTATGATCCGTTCTATCAGCGTTTTGTACTGTGTCATGAGAAACATTGGGAACCTCTTCAATGCTGCGACTCAGATAACGCCTTGGGATGTCGCGTTGACTCCTTGAAGCTTTTCTTAGGGAGCAGCCCAAATTCAGAGCAGCTGAGTCATAAAATCACCCTTAGAATGGATGTTTAACAATTTTCATCAATTAATCTCCCCCCCCCCCCCCTCTCTCCTCTTTTTCCTAATTTCACTTTCTTTTCATTTCTTTTGGGGAGTGGAAATGCACAAAAGTTGCCACCTTTGTTAAGGAAGAGACTAACCTGGTGCAGACCTAAACGCTAATAATGGCGCAATTTGAAGTGAGAATTGATTAATTACCTTCAATGCAAGGCTGCAAATACTCTCCAGTTTCTGTCTGCTCATCACGTCGAATTATTGTATCAACGGCTTCATTTGTTCTGTCCAAAAGTGTTGTAAGGTCCATATATTCGGCCTACCCAAGAATAAATATGCAAAGATTATAAAAATGATGAACATAGACTTCTGAATCTAGGAATTCATCAGTAAATTGTTTTCATCCTTATATAATATTTCTCTTTCCAGCTTCTCAAGAAATTACTCTCAAACTCTGTTTATTCTCATTTAAAAAAAAAAAATTAATTTAAGCTGCAAAGGAACAAGGTTACCTCAGAATTGGCTTTAGAGTACATAATTTCTTCTGCCCTGAGAACAACAACAGGGAGCTTCTCTTGGTACTCTTTATTCTTCTTAGTAGCAGAGTCGTGTATCTCATTGACAACCCTATTCAACAATAAAATGCAAAGATTAAGTGGGAAAACAAAGAAGCGTGTGTATATTGCTCAGAGAGGAAAGAGGTTGGACCTGAAAATTTCTTGAATGAGAGTTCCTCTAATGGGTTGGTGTCTTTCACTGTGCCAAGCTCTTCTCACACAATCATACGGCCTCGGGCCTGGCCTCGGCATCCTGGGCACTTATTGGAGAGAAACAGAGTGCTCTGTTTCATGAAGAGAAACAAACCCCAAACTCCGAAGTGTGCCAGGGGTTGTGGGTAAGGGGGTAACTCGTGCTTTATTCGTCTTTGCCTTCAATCTGAATTACTTCTGAACCTCCCAAAATGCTGAACAGACACGTATGGGCAAAATGCTGTAACATCACATTTAAATGACAGTAAAGTGTAGCAACCACGAAAGAAAAAGAAAAGGACAGTAGATTGTAAAATTTAAATAGTTTAGAGATATTAACTTTTCATTAAAATTGACAAATTTGTAAGAATAAAAATATATTTTGGTATATTAAAGATATATATAATATTACATTAATTTTTTATTTATTAATAATATTAAATTAATTATTTAATAATAATTAATATTATGAAATTCTTCCTAATATCATTTTTAGAGACTAGTTAATAGTAAAAATGTTTAACAGTCAATTCAATTAATGTGATATTTTTTTTGAAGTGTCAATTAATGTGATATATGTACCAAAACAGTGTTTACTCATATTGAAGAGTCAGGTTTGGTTTCGGTGTGTCCCCCACGGCCCCACTCATCCACATGCCCGCTTCCCCTAGCCCCAAGAGTCTTTTTCTCTTTTCGGAGTCTTAGCCTTTTGTCTTCCTCTATCTCTAAAGTCATAGCCATTCATTTGTTTGGGCTTTGACCTTTCATCATATCATCACTGTCGGTGACCCCTAAGCAACCCCAACCTCTGCTCAAACTGTAACAAGTGGAAAAAAGAGAAGGGTCCCTCATGTTTACTAATTACTCCTAGGGAGGATGAACCCTCCCAACCCCCAAACTGCAATAGTACTGGCGGTAGTAAATTCTCAATTTAATAGCGCCGGGCTAATCGAGTAAATTTGGCACAGGAGAGGCGAGCAATTTAAAGCTGAAAATTTTCATTTAAATGTAATTTGGAAGTTGTCATCGTATCGTTACATGATTGGTTTAGTACCTAAGGTGAGTTGTCAATTATTTATTAACTGTTAGTTTCATAATAAATGTTAAAAAGTCTATTAAATATAAATAACAACTAATAAAGGTTAAACAACTTACTTTAAGTACCAATACCTTAAAAAAATATATATATATGAAAATAATGCCCAATTTAAGTAATTAAAAATATTTAAAATATTTATTAAGAGGATATATGATTATAGCTGATTTGACTCGTTAGTTATCGTCTAGTTTAAGACGAGTTATTTTGCTCATTAGAATCTTTTGAATTTTCTTATGTAAAATTAAAAAATTTAGAAGAATAAGATACACTCACAAATAAAGGCTTATGTTATTAATAAAAAAAAATTGTTTCTTAAGGTATTTTTATGTAATTGTAAAAATTAATCTTTCAAAATATTAAAATTTATATAAGAAATTAACTTTTTTTTATATATATTTTTTCATACACATAAATTAAGAATCAAACTCCATACATACCTTACAATACCACTTTACAAGACCACAGTATTTACTGATATTGAAGAGTCAGGTTTGGGTCTGATGAGACTCGCGAGTTAAAATTATTTGCTCTTGTGATTATATTTTGGATTTAATTCTGATAGGGAATAGTATTATTTACGAGATTATTGGTGTTACAATAAGATATAATCTAATTATAGGTATTATCTAAATTTAAATAATTTTAAATTTTAAATATACTTTTTAAAATTAGGCATAGTTATATGTGGCGTTGTAACTGTAACTTTTAATTGAAATTTAATATAAGAATAACCAATAAATTTTAATGTACACATAATATTATTAGTAAGAATCTATCGAAACTTTATCTAGTTATTTGATTTTTTTTTTAATTACGTAGGTATTTTTCCCATGAGTTAAATCCGTACATTTATCTCTTATAAAAATGTATTATGTATTATGTGATAGTTAAAAAAATTTTAATCCTTACCTAAGTATCTCTCTAGACTTTAGAGAGTTTGTGGCCTAAAATAAATTTTTTAAGAAAAATGACATTTTAGTTTAGTTTGACAAAAGTAATGTTAATTTGGTTCATTTAAAAAATTAGTCAAGTATTCAATTATATTAACCAATAATTTATATATGATTAACCACGTATTAAATATCAAAATGAAGATAAATTATTAGTTAATCATATGTAAATTATTAGTTAATGTAATTAAATACTTTATTAATTTTTAAAACGAACCAAATTGACATTATCTTTATCAAGCAGAACTAAAAGGTCATTTTCTCAAATTTTTAATATAAGGCTTTAATAAATTTTTATTGGTTCAATGTTTCTCAATAAAAAATATAATAATTTTACTTTTTTGACTCAAATAGAAATTTTTTTTAAAAAAGCATAGTGAACTTAAGTGTTATAAGAGTGAAAAAAGTGAAAGCCAATGACATATGAGATAGAAAAATATGACCATAGTATTTGGGTAGCACATATGTTACAATTTTAATTCTTTTGAGTATTTTAGTTTGAAAAATAAGAAAAACTTTACTATTAACTAAATATTAGTCTTTGTTGTTGGTAGCAACCAATAAAATAAGAGTGAAAAATATTTTTAAAAAAATACTTGGTTTTATCAGGGGGAAATTGATCATTACCTTGTTGGAAAGATGAGAAATAAATAAGAATGACTAGTGAACTCCTCACCTCAAGAGGTAGTTTAAAATTATTTCTTTCGGTCAATTGTAAGTGTCCTTTTGGTGCAAGGCATAAAAATTAAGAAATATGAAACCAAGCTTTAATTATGAGATTTTTTTTTTTACTCAATTACCCACATTCAATTCCCAACAATTAATTATTTTATTTTATCATGTTTCACTGTCTCTTACCTACTTCATTAATTTATAAGGACCTAGTTGAAAAAATAACAATTCGTGTTTTATTGATATGTGGGAACGTATTTATAATGGATCAAATTTTCTTATTCAAAATAACACTTAAAATAGACTAAATGAAGTAATAAAATAATGAGAAAAAATAGGAATTGTAGGAACATGTTTAGGATAATTGATTAATTAATACAAATGAGAGAGAATAAGATTTTATTAAGTATAAAGTTAGAAAATTTGGTAGCCTTAATTTATTATAAAAAATAATAATTATATAAATTATAAATATAATATTATTAAATTATGATGACTAAAGTTTTGGAAGCCTAGACTTCATTGGCTTTATGCTTGAGTTGCCCTCGATATCTTTACACCTTTTTAAAATAAGACTAATTTTGTTTCGGACTCTAAAGCTATCCTTATTTACAAGTACGTTTTGGTAGACTTGAACCCTTGAAATTTGAGAGATTCTTCAATCGTTGAGCTCGAATTTTGTTATCAATTAAGTAACCTTTATAGTTAGGTAAAAAAAATTTGGGTGTTAATGGTTAGTTAAATTTTAATTGTACTTATTTTCTCGACTATCACCTCACTACACAAGAGAGGGTGTCCTACAAAAAAAAAAAGAAAAACTTGTACTATATGAATTTAATTTTGATTTATTGTCAATTTAAATTTTCTTTATACTGTCATTTAATTATGTATTGTTAAATCATTAAATGAGTTTAATTATTACAATAATTACCTCAAAATTTTAACTCTTTAAATGATATATTAATACATAATTAAATAATAATAAAATTTTATACTAATAATGAATTAAAATTACACTCATTCTATATTGGCAGTAATGATATGATAGAGTCGTGTTTTTTTTTTTTTGTTGGGTACATGGATGGACTCCTGATTTGTGCACTTTGAAATAAAATCCTAGAAAAATATTTCCAAATCTGTTATTTAGGTAAATACAAGTATTTGTATTTTCTACTCTTCACACTTCACAGCCAAGGATGGATGTTAAATAATGAATTCACGATCTTCAATATTTCTTTTGAGATTATAAGATCTGAGAAGATATACGATGTAGTACTGAGTTTAGACATCGATCTTAAAATTGAACAAGTTTCTAATACTGTCCAAACAAAAATGATAGGAAAACATTTCCCCTCCCCCCCCTCCTCCCAAGAAAAACAGAAGGAAAACTCCAATTAAATTAAATTACAGACTCATTATAAACAATGTTTTGAAAATTATACTAGACCAAACGGTCAAACTAATTCAACTATGAACTAATTTAGAGGTTAATCTGATCAGACCTCTATAATTGGATGTCAAAAAAATCGATTTCAAAATTGTTGAACCAACGTCGAACAAGTCAATTGTGAAAACTAGTTGAGGTTTCACTGATTGAATTGATCTAGAAACTGAACCGGCATCAAATAGGTCACTTGTGTAAATCGATTGCGATTTTATTGGTTAAATTGGTTTAGAGGCAGGTCTGGTCATGCCACTATAATTAGATATCAGATAGTCGATCTTAGTACTGTTGAACCAGTCAACCATGCAAACCAATTGTGCTTTCATTGGATGAACCAATTTGCTTATTATTCACAATAATATCAAACAAATGTAGAAGATGAAATTCGAGCTTAGGTCTTTCGACTCAAGAAAGCATGCCTCAACCATTAGTATTATGTTATATATTATGTTTACAATGACTTCATAATTAGTATTGTCATTTAATATTTTATTATTTATTATTAAAATTAATTTTAATATGTTTACATAGTTATTTAAAATATTTCAATTTTAATACGTTTACATACCTTATATTAATAGAATAATGTTATAATTTTAAATAAATATAAAGTCATTTAAAATATTAATTTTTCATAATTTATGTTTATGAAAATTAATAATATTGATAAAAAAATTAATAATTTTTAATATATATAAATCATATTACGGTATGATTACCGTTAAACCTCGGTTAAACTATTACATCATGAGCTCAATTTTTAAAACTTTGATTATAAGTGCAAATTATGAAAAAGAAAACAAAAATAGGTTCCTTTTGTTTTGGATTGACAGCGTGCGTTACGTGTCAGGCGCATGCAGAGTGATGACATAAGCATGGAGCCAGGTGTCTAACTGGTCTTCGACAGGACAAGTGTCCAAATTCTTTGCTTGCATAACTGGGACCAGGAGTGGGACTAGTTCACTCAAGAATCAACGTTGCTTCTATCAGACGGCTGAGATTCAGTTATTATTATAACGCTTAATTAAAGCGAGTGATTAAGATGAAGACAAAAGGTTTTTGTAAGGTTAATTACACATCGTATATACCTCCAAAAAAAAAAAAAAACAATCATAAAAGCCGAAAGCATATACAAATTTATAAATACTGGTCATTATTTTACTTTATTTTTATTTTTTTAATATTAATATTTAAGGTAAGTTATTAAATATTTACTAATTAATAATTATATTTAATAAATTTTTAATAACCCATTATTTATATCTATATTATTATAAATCAGATTCTCTTATTTGATCTTTAATTTTTTTTATTCTTGAAAAATCATCTTTATTTATTAAACTCAAATTAAAAATAAAATAAAATTATAAATACATACTACTTTTTTGGGCAATTTGGCCACAGTACAGTAGATTAGGAGACAAATTACCGAAATGCCACTCATTTGAAACATATTGCGTCTTGTCATTTTTTGGCGTGTATCGCGTCAGCGCGGGTGGCGTGATACACGTGTATCACGCCAACACGGGTGACGTGATGACGCGCGTATCACGCGCGTGTTGACGTGATACACGTGTATCACGCCACCGGTGTTGGACGTGATGACGTGTATCACGCCAACACGGGTGGCGTGATATCTATAAAATCGAAAAAAATAGATTAATACAACAAAACTTATATAGCAAAGTGAAAACTTTGAAAGCATAACTTTTGCCGTTTGTCAGGTTAGACGCATTTATATCGATTATATATAACTTTTGGTAGTGCAACGCGTGCCGTAGGCGGTTTTGGTCCATCGAATTCAAAACCCTTTATTTTGTAAGTTATCAAGCTTTTTATGAAAATTATATGGGTATTTCATCAAATCAAGGTTAAACTCATTTTTTTTCCTTTTCATTTTTATGAGCCTTTCCTTTCCTTCCTTTTTAACCTTGAGTTTAACCTTGAGTTTAACCTCTCAAGGTTAAAAAGGAAGGAAAGGAAAGGCTCATAAAAATGAAAAGGAAAAAAAATGAGTTTAACCTTGATTTGATGAAATACCCATATAATTTTCATAAAAAGCTTGATAACTTACAAAATAAAGGGTTTTTTAAATTCGTGGACAAACCTGGCGGTTGCGTTGCACTCCCTAAAAGTTATATGGGGAATCGATATAAAATGCGCGTCTAAACAAACGAAGTCAAAAGTTATGGCTTTTCAAAGTTTTCACTTTGCTATATAAGTTTTGTTGTATTAATCTATTTTTTTTTTGTGTATATCACGCCACCGTGTTGGCGTGATACACGCGTCATCACGTCAACACCGATGGCGTGATACACGTGTATCACGCGTCAACACGTGGCGTGATACGCGTCATCACGTCACCCGTGTTGGCGTGATACACGTGTATCACGCCACCCGCGTGTTGGCGATACACGCGTGGCAAAAAAATGACGATGCATAATATGTTTCAAATGAGCATTTCGCAATTTTATCTCTATCAGATTATTAATTGCCACTTTTTTGAAGTTATCTGAAAAGTTACAAATACTTTAAAAGAAGTTACAATCAGTTACAATTAATTACAAATATTTAAAAGTTATTTTTAAATAAACAACAATAACAAAAAATGTGTCTTAACTGATACATAAATGCTTGTCAATACACTAATAAATATTAAATTTATAAAAATATCATAAAAATTTCCATAAATATAACATGTAATAGTGAAAAATCAAGTTGGACAAATATTTCAATTATAAAAGACGCCATAGACAGTTAATATCTGTAATTACACGATATTTTTTAAAAAAATTAATCTCACGTTTAAATAAATTTAAAATACCTCTATTATACAAAAAAAAAAAAGAACTAAATCAACAACCCGGATAAAATGCATGACACAAACTTGTAATTATGAGTATTTTTGGCATCTAATAGTGTGCTTTCACAAATTATCTACGCCGTCAATTTAGCATTATGTTTCATCCCAAGGCCAAAATAATAAAAAAATCCACTTTCTCTACATTGTCTCCGTTCTGTACTCCAATTTGAAACATCTCATCTCCTCCCCGCACTTTTGTTTAGCAGGAAATGCTATCGCCCAACCCACTTTCTCTTTTCTGTGCACTACTTCTATGCTTGCCTTTGGCCATTGTATTCACCACCACCACCACCACCACCGCAATCACCCAACACAACCCCACCCCTGTCATTCTTGACAAACCAAACCTAAATCTCAGAACCCGTTTCTTTGGCATTGGTATCCCCGAAGGCCATGACCCCAACAACAAATCACATCCATCGGCGGCGCCACCGCCTCCGGGGGAGGACGAGGAGGAAGTGCTGTTCCGGGTGGCTGCCCATGCAAATGCGAAACCCACTTGGCCTAAAAATATAGCTAGCGTTCATGTTCCTGACCCCCATTCCTCTCCCATCCGCGCCACTATGGGAATCCTATTTCAACCAAACCCCCAACAATCTCTTCAACGTCTACATCCACGCCGACCCCACTTTCTCCTACGACCCACCCTTCTCAGGGGTCTTCTCCAACCGGGTCATTCCTTCCAAACACACGGAGAGGTTCTCCTCAACGCTCCCTCGGCGGCGCGTCGTTTGCTGGCACGCGCCCTCATCGACGACCCTTGCAATTACATGTTCCTCCTCCTCTCTCCCTCGTGCATTCCCCTCCATTCCTTCAACTTCACCTACACCACCCTCGTCAACTCCCGCAAGAGCTTCATCGAGATCCTCGAAAACGAGGTCGGCAGCTATGGTCGTTGCGCGGCGCGTGGACCCGACGCGATGCTACCGGAGGTGAAGCTGGAGGACTTCCGCGTAGGGTCCCAATTCTGGGCGCTGACACGTAAGCACGCAAGGCTAGTTGTCAGTGACCAAACACTTTGGTCGAAATTCAACCTGCCATGCATGCGTTGGGAGACGTGTTAGCCAGAGGAGAATTACTTCCCTACCCTTCTCAGTATGTGGGACCCAAGGGGTGCGTGCGTGCCACGCTCACCCACGTCGACTGGAGGGGTTGCGAGGACGGACACCCTCGTACGTACAAGGCGTCCGAGGTGGGCCCGGAACTTATTCGGACATTAAGGAGAGACAGGCCTAGGTACGGTGACGGTGACGGCGATGGGGAGAATAACGGCGACGGTAGCGAAAGGCGACGGCATGATCCGTTTTTGTTTGCGAGGAAGTTCGCCGCTGATGCTCTCCAACCGTTGATGGGTATTGCAGACGGCGTCATCTTTAGGGATTAGGTTAGTTAGAACTTAGAACTGAGAACGACGGCAATGTCATGTGCTGTAAATTTTGCGATATTGATGGGCAATAAATAATCAAATGCCACAGAAATGGGGATTGTGAGAGCGGTGAGTTGGGATCTGATGGGTGGAGCCAGGTGCGTGAGCTGTTCACTAATACTGTGGGCTAAAAGCATAAAAGGGCTGTGGTGTGGCTGTATTATTGGATTGTCTGGAACAGTTAACCTAAGAGTTTGCCAAAATGGGTAATTTTTCTATGTACAAAGTACAAACAACCCATTACCAAACCAAACGTACAGAGAGATGGGGTGCGTTGTAAATAATGGCCAATAGGACACGCCGTTTCAAGTTTCACCGGCGACCTGTAAATGTAATAATAACAAACGCAACTTTTTTTTTTCTGGGAGGGAAAACGCAACTGTTTCTATTGTTGGAAGTTACCATTTCAGCTCCAAATTTGATGGAATTTTTTT
Source organism: Styphnolobium japonicum (assembly GCA_023212625.1). Classification (NCBI taxonomy): domain Eukaryota; kingdom Viridiplantae; phylum Streptophyta; class Magnoliopsida; order Fabales; family Fabaceae; genus Styphnolobium; species Styphnolobium japonicum. The sequence goes on from JALBWW010000003.1 coordinate 50,730,315, forward strand.
TTCTTGTGTATTTTTTTTTCCTTGTTTACTTCGAAGTCCAAATAAATACTACTATTACTAGTTATATGAGTGATAAAATCTGGGATCAAGTGTTGTTAAATAATTATTGCTACTGCAATTGTATGCCGTGCTGATATTTTGTTGTTCAATACGGACTCCCCCATCTTCGTCGTTATTTTAAAAGATTTAATTTTAATTTATTATTAGTGTAAAAAAATTTATACTGTAATTTAATTATATATTAATATATTATTAAAAACTTAAAAATTTTAAAAATTTAAAAATTTATTATAATAATTAAATTTTTACAATAATTTAATAATATATAATTAGATGATGAACAATAAAATTAAACACTATTTTAAATGATTAAAGTAAAACAATAATTTCTTGTAGACAATGCATCTTTTTCTCTGCCTGGTAATTTAAAAATCAGCAGAGAGATAGTCCTCTCCAAGCATTGCCATAACGGGGCCACACACCTGTTGCTGTTTTAGATAGCCATCATACCGTTTTGTAAAAGTCCACGGGTGTACTGTTGAACTCAATGTACAAAAGGAGTATGTAGCACGGTAGCACCCAAAATAGAGAGTACAACTTGGACTCGGCATAATTGTAGACTTTTTATTGTTTTATTTTCCCTGAAGGCCCAGCCTGTGCAACTTGAAGGGTTACGAATGCGATTCAAATGAAGCATACTACCAGGCCCAAAACAAAACGACACGATACGGTCTCCCGACTGAGCTACTCCCTCGTCAATAAGAAGTAAGCCCAACAAGCCCAAAGTCTTTCTGCTGATGCTTTTCTTCTCTCCACTCCCCCTTTCCATATATATATATATGTGCGCGCGCCGCATTGGATTGGAGCCCCTTATACATGGAATCATTAAAGTAACGGAGATCATGGACATCTCTTTGGCCAAGAGATGTATCTGTAGAGGCCGAAAGCTACAACATGCTAATTATTCAAAAGAAATGTCTATTCGATCAAGGGTTTATAAATAAGAAAGCCTGCAACACCAAATAAGATATACTTTTTCAGTTTCCGAGTACACAATTTCATACAGTTTAAGCGATATTTTCAGATTTGCTGTCTGTAATCTCGGTGATTACTGTATCCTTGAGTGATTTGCCACAAGACCCATCAGTAAACTCGTTTTGAGGGGGAGGGGGGGGGGGAATAAATTTCACTTAGAGTCTGTTTGGATGGTAGAATTGTAATTATAGTTTAGAATTCTAATTTTAATTTCATTTTTATTAGAATTAAAATTGACAAGAATCTTAATTTTTATGTTTGGAATAATTAAAGAATTAAGACTTTAGAATTATAATTTTGAACTGAACTGAAATTTTATTATTTGAATAATTTATGAAGAGTTTATAAAGATATAATAAATAAATTTAAATTAATAAATAACAATTTAAAATTATAAAAAAAATAATAGAGTTTGCATTGGTGGATTATAGAAGTTGTAATAGATGTCAAATTAAAAGACATCATTGACGATAGCAAAAGTGATAGCAGGACACCGACGCTAGTAATTTGAGGAAGCACGATGATTTGGTCATTGCACACGTGATGACGATAGTGATTAGAGGTCGTCAGTGGCTGGCATGTCGGAGGCACGGTGGACAACGTGGTCAGAGCACACCGACAGTGACGTTGCTGAACTATGTCGGTGTTGTTAGTAACAATGGTGGTAGGATAATTTTTAATTTTTACTTTTTAATATTAAAAAAAATCTTGGTGCTTGGAATTATAATATTTAAGGTTTAAGCTCAGAATTCAGAGTAGTATAAACTAGTTATTTTTTAATTCTATGGAATTGGACTCAAAATTAGAATTCTAATTAAAATATACACACCAAACAAGATAATTAGAATTAGAATGTCAAATTTCAATTCAAACTCAATTTCGTCTGTCAAAACAAACCTTAGGGTTCGTTTGGATCACATAATTGAAATTATAGTTTAGAATTCTAATTTGAAATTCATTTTTGTTAGAATTGGAATTGACAATAATCTTAATTTTTATATTTGGAACAATTAAAGAATTGAGACTTTAAAATTGTAATTCTGAACAAAACTAAAATTTTATTATTTGAATAATTTATCTAGAATTTATAAAGATATAAGAAATAAATTTAAATTAATAAATAATAATTTAAAAATATAAAAAAATTCAATAGAGCTTGCATTGTTGGATTACAATAGTCACAATTGATGCAAAATTAAAGAACATTATTGACGATGACAAAAGTGATTGCAGGACGTCGACATCAGTAATTGGAGGAAACGCGGTGATTTGGCCATTACAAACACGACGACGACAGTGATTGAAGGTTGTCAGCGATTAGCATGTTGAAGGTGCGATGGACAACGTTGCCGAAGCATACCGGCGACGACGTTGTCGGAGCACGTCGGTAGTGACGTTGTCGAACTATGTCAATATTACAAGTGGTAATAATTGCTGGCTAGTTTTTAACTTTTAACTTTTAATATTCAAAAAATAAAAAATCTTAGTACTTGAAATTTAAATTCTTAAAATTTAAGTTAAGAATTAAAATTAATAAAAACTAGTTATTTTTTAATTTTATGAAATTAGTCAAAATTAAAATTAAAATTCTAATATACATCAAATAAAATAATTAAAATTAAAAATTTTAATTTATTTAATTTCAAGTTCAATTCTATTCACCAAACTAGCGTTAAAGAAATTGTACTATTTAAAGCCTTAATCACGACTCTGTTAATGTTATCTACGTTTCTCCCCCTGCTTCTCTTTTTTATATCAACGCACATTTATGTAAGTGGAAAGGGAAATCGTGCGTCACTGACTATTCTTTAATTTAATGACACTATTCTTTAAAGTAGTAATAGTATTAGGGTGGAATATTAATCAATAATATATATGATGACTTGAGTGTGAATGAAACAAGATAGGAGGCTGGAGCAGCTGCGGAGGTGGGGACAGATGACCTGCCCTCTCCCAAAACGGGCCAACAAAGTTATAGCTGACCTTTCAATACTTATCAGCTCAGCTGGTACAATAACCAGTTTAGTTAAACCATGCAAGTCTTAGGTCCCACAATTTTTGAACTTGGACCTAACTCCTCTCTCGTACAATCAAACTTCATATCCTAAAATAATTAACGCATGAATAAGGCTCTCAGCACGGGAAGAAAAACCTAAAGATTGAATTGAAAAAGTGAAGTCCTTTCTCCTTTGAGCATCAAGGTAGTCAAATCATCGTCCAACCACTATTTGTTGGCATTCACAACTGGAGCGGTCGGTCTGAGTGGACAATAGAAAATAACTATCATTCATCTTTCATCCGAATAATAATATTTGGAATATAAAAAAAATATTTTTTAGTTATTAAATTTATTTTTATACAATATCATATTTACAAATTTTATGTAGACTTTAAAATTTATATCCAATTAAACAACTTTACACAATTTTTTAATCTATTTTCACATTACTTATATAATATTTTTATATATATAACTATTGAGTTGAACCATTTGACTTGGAATTATTTTATTTTTCTTTAAAAAAACAGTCATTTGATTGAAACGAACGGCTGGTGAAGCCAGACTGGAATGAACATGCAGGACCTGCATCATATATTGCAACACCGTACCACTGCCAAATGAGCATGATCAATAAATTACTTATCGACAGTGGCATAATTAAGACTAAATTTCAGAAAAGGCATTGCTTTATAGGCGTTGTTAACCCGTGTGTTATTATTTATGAAGCATTTAATCATCTTAAGTAAATTCTCTTAATGAATAAAGTATTAAATAGATTTTAAAATTTTAAAATAATAAATATTTGATTTTTAAATTTAAAATTTTTTATTTTAATTTCTTAATTATTATACTGAAAATACTAGCAAATTTTTTATTTAATGTTTAAATTATAAATAAATTTTATTTAAATTATTTATTTAGTATATTAATTAATATATAATAACTTATTATGGTATAAATTATTTTTAATTGAATATAATTATTTTAATTATAATTCATATTTAATTAGTTATCTTCACCTAATAATTATATGTAAAAAAATATACATAAATAAATAATTATCGTACAAACAAACTATTTTAAAGTGATACTACACTATATATATTAATAAAATTGTCTTAAAAAGTAATTAATAATACTATTAATTATCATTTTTATGAATAAATATCATTTTCTTGTTAACAATTATCTGAATTTATTATTAATAAAATTGTAAAATAAAAAATAAAAAATTATATAAGTTTTTGATGTCATAAAAAACTCAATATAAATTAAAATGACTTTTAATTTTTTTACTTTATTTAGAAAATATTTACACAATTTACATGTAATATTAAATTGTGTATATAAACCTGAATCAAAAGTATAACCAAATATTTCTACAAATAACATAAAACAAAATCAAGTTATATAATTATTAAATTTTAAATATGAGTATCTTATTACACTTTAAAAGAGATATGCTCGAATTAATTTATTTTTCACTTAAACACTCTCTTTAAAACATTTTGATTATAAATTTTACTAAAAGCAAAATGAGCTAATAATTATAAATATGAAATTTAAAACAATCAATGCAAAGTACAGGTAAGATAATTAGTTAAAAGTATAAATACATGCACAAAGAAAAATTATAATTAGGCTATGTAAGATACTAAATAACTACTTATCTTTTCAATAATTATCTGCAAGGATAGCCCCATTGGTATTTTTTTTCTGGTATTTATCAGCGGTTGTGGTTATGTGGTGGGATTTACTCTCTAATACATCTATTTTTGATTCCCTCTTAGGTCTATTAGAAACTCCTTAAAAAAAGGATATATATGTGAGTTTGACACATTAAGAAATTTTTTAATTTATAAACATGTTAAAATGAGGTATGATATTAAAATTTAAAAAAGAATGAGGTGAGGAGGGGCAAATGCCTATCGTGATACCCACCTCCTTTTGTTACGAGAGATTCTTAAGTATTCTCAAAGTACTATATTACTCTATTAAAAATGTAACACGTGACAGTGCATGATTATACAAGCGGTTGAATTAAATTTAAAATATTTTTTAAATAAAATTTAAATCAAATCTACCAATTAAAAAACTATAAAGAATATATTAAAAATTTTCCTTTGCCATGGGCTTTGAACCATCAAACATTGTGATCGTTGTAGTGAAAAGATTCTTATCAAAGTATATGGTGGGGCTAAATTTAGACATCTCTTTAAATAGTATAGAATTACTCTAATTATTCCTCTATTAAACTCATTAAGATAATAATTTAAGTACCGAACTTAGTATTAGACCCAATGCTTCTACTAAGTCTCTAAGTTATCACCTCTCTTGATCCCTATTAAAGAGCCCAAAAGAAAAAGCTACGGGTGACTCCCTTTTTGTCGTTTATTTGAGGTAAGAAATCTGAGAAAAACATGAAAAATGCCTTCTTAAAGTTCTAGCAAGTAATCTCACTAGCTCGAAAAGGAGGACTCTATCCGTTGAGCTTGAAAGGAGGGTAATCTTTCCTCTAATTGGGTAGAAGAGACTCCTAAAAAACAAAAAATAAAAAAGTTATATGAACAGATTGGTTCATTTGATAAGGACCAAATTACTTTACTTATAAGCCTTGTTAAAACTTGTGACATGTTTAAACTTTGAAATAAGTTAACATTTCCTTTTTCTTAATTTTTTAGTCCAAGTAAAGTAATATTTGTAAATATTATGTGATATATAATATGTAATTTAAAAAATTTATGATAAAATAAATATTATTTTATGACTTAAAAATATATATGAATTTAAATATGTTATATAGATATTATTATTCCTTTAAAAAAAAAAAAGAAACCAAAAGCTAACTATAAAAAAAAGCATGAACATGAGAGCATCGAGTGTGGTCAGGTTCTCATTTAAATTTTTGAGGCCAAAAGTGTAAAGGAAGGAGAATGGTGGGGTCATGGATGCCAAAAGCTTTCAATGAGTTTTCGTGAAAGGTGTGGAACCAGTCCCTTGTACAGTTTATGCCCCAAAATATGACAAGTATGATCTTTCCATTGAAATGCCAAGTTATCAAATCTACGCAGAAAATCCTTTTGGTTCCTTCATTAGTGGGGCATGAATATCTTAATTTAATAGTGTTTGGCAACTGGCATCACCATCACAACATTGTGTTTAAAATCATAATAAGCAGTGCATGTCTGTAAGGTTATGGACACGATGGAAAGGATAAATAGATGGGAATCCTATGTCGTTCGTAAAAAGGTGCATTCTCTTGGTTTCATCTGCAGGTAGTCTTGTGCAGACTGGACGACCAAAGAGATCTAATTGGGAATTGGGAGCAAGAAAAAACAACACAGACGGACAAATCCATAAATTGTTTGCTTCTAATATGTAGCTCTCAGTCTTATTCCTAAATCTTTCTTATGACTTCAAATCCACATTAGATATGTAGACTTTAGACCATTATCTCTCAATTTAGAGATTAGTATGTTTTTTTTAACCCATTATCTAAAGTTTTGGTGACGCATTCAAGCGGAACTTCATATAACACTCACCATGTTGACTCTTACAGTTAGTTACTATAACCAAAAGCGAGAAAAGATTCGAAAGAAATTATGTTTATTTTCGAGAATGTAGAATGAGATTTCCCTTTTTATTTAATAGTGAAATTACGAGGTGTGTAACTAATTTTTGCTTAGATTTTGACTTGACTCTAGCAATAAGGTGCTTCTAATTACATGTAAAATCTATTTATATGAAACTCAGTTTACCAACTGAACCATACTTTGTGGTTGTAAAATGAGATTCCTGATAATATTAAAGTTGTTTGATTTGTAAAAAGTATTTTTTTTAATATATTTGTAAATTTTTACAAATTATATATTTATCTATTTAGTTAAAAAAAATACTTTTAAACAATATTTTAAATTGCTATAATTAATTTCAAAGATTTTATGAACACTTTATAGTATAGTGACAACTGACAACAATCACGATTAAGGAAGAAAATAGAATAAGTTACACTTTACCTTAAATAGGTTAGACTTGTTTTGTAAAACTTTGGCCTTAACTTAGTCTATTACATATCATAGGCTTTTTTTTTCCTTTCTTTCTTGGCCTAGCCTTTTTGTCCTTTTTGTGAAAATATAAAGTCTAACCTGTTCTGAAAATCTATTTAAAGATATATATGACATAAAAATTTTTAAATAAGCCAATAGGTCAAACTTAATAGGTTTTAAATATGAGTGTCCTTACATACCCGACCGTTTATATCATAGATTCATCGTAGATAGTACAAATAAAACATTTACGAGTAGGGTCATTGAAGTGGGACACACCCTCTTATTCCAATTGGAACACATCCTGGACATAAAAATTCAAGCTCTTAAGCTTTTCTCTTTAAATATGCTTAGATTTTAACAAAATTATTGTATTGTATATAAAATAAATAAATTACAAAAATATATAACTAATAAATTATATAAATATATAACTAATAAATTATATAAGTATATTGATAAACTAACATATTGATAGGCACTACATGTTCTCTCAATCTTAATCTTTTATTATTTTTTAACAAGATAAATAATTGAGTAAATAAAGAGTGTTTGAAATTAATTGTAATTGTAGGATAAGAAATTGATAAGTGTTAAAGGATGAGAAATTGGAGAGTATTTGTAAATAATTATAACTATTAAGTAATGATATTTACAATTTAATATTTTTTAAATTTGTGTTTTAAAAAAATAATAGTGGCATTTTGGAAAAAATAAATTTAGATACCAAAATAGAAAATACTCTTTATAATAGTATAAATATAAATAAATAGATGAATTTATTAAGCTAAATAAGCTTTTTTAAAAGCTTAAGCTTTGACATATTTAACTAAATATGTCTTTTTAAAAGCTTAAGCCTGATTAATTTAATAAATAAATTAAAATAAATCAAAAATAAGTTAGGCCGTAAATCCATATTACGCAGTCTAACATATTTTCATCCCTAATCGCAATAGCATAATAATGTGGATGACAACGATAATAAGAGAGAAAAAAAATAAGGAATGGACAATGATGTCTTTTTCACATTCTATTATTCACAAAATTAAAAAAAATAAAAATCAACCTTCTCATGGCAATATGTTTTGACCAAAATATAAAAGTATTACATTTTTAAGAATGATAAATGTCTGAAAATATTTTGTATTCCCAAAAATTTGGAAAATCGAAACGCTCTTAAAGTAAATATGCTTAGATGAATAGGTGACAAAAAATAAAAATAATGTTATACTTACTTCAAATAACCGAAATATGAAAAGGAAAAAAATATAACTTATTTTTCACTCAATCATATGTATAAATTGATAATGATAATTTTGGCTCAATTGACATGATGAAAAACTAATAAAAAATAAAAACTTAAATTCAATTCCTGCCTTGAGTAAGGCTTTCAACCTCTCATCCTCTAAACTTTTATGTATCAAAGAAATCATGTATAAATCATTTAAAACTCTTCATCTATTTCAACACTCTTACTTCCCACTCAACAAAGTACACCAGTCCACAAAACAAATGCCCCTATAGTTACAGGTTCAGAATTTGTTTCCACAATTCCTTCTAATCTGATTATTTCCGTTAATCTCTAGAAAACTGCTTATGACCTCATGATTCCTCTACGTAATCACGAGAAAACTGCTTATATCTTCCTTTATCATTCTCCTAGTGCAAAATAAACGTATCTCCTATAAATCGATATTGATAATTTAACAATATTAATTTCTTAGAAAATTTATAATGAATTTGATTATGATGGACTGTAAGTGGAAAACTGTTTTTATCCTATGCAATTAAGGATGCCCAAAACTTCTACCCGATATTACTGTATCCCAAAAACCAAGTTTTACCTACAGACTATAATCACAAATGGATTACCTGTCTTAATTCCCCCTTTTTGACAATTTTCAACAAAAATATCCAAAATAATAGTTCCAAATTTCAAATTGAATAGGTGAACGATAAGAACTGAAGAGTACGGGGCAACCATTTATGTTAATGCTGAAAGGACCCAAACCAATGGCAATAACTTGACATCTAATTATGGCTCTTAGGAAAGATTAATGATCTAGTTAGTTTCAGTAACCAAAACTGATAAGAAAACCAAAAAATGACCAAATTGAATTACTTATTCTGAATGTCAAATGTCAAACCCAGTATATGGGACTAATATATCTAACTCCCCCTATGTACTCGGAGGAACCACTTCCTGAGTACTGTACGGTTGTACAGTTTAAGAATAAGCAGCCACGGCTGACGGTTGTTCCCACAAATGTTTGGCATATCCAATCAAGATCCCCAGCACCAGGATTTAGTAAAATTTACATCGTTTGTTTTTTGAGGAGCAACGAGCAAGAATCACCAAGTACAAAAATCGAGAAGAAAATTCTACTATTACAACTTACAAGACACAGAGACATCACAATTGATTTACACATCTCCCACCATCAAAACCCAACAACAAATTGTCTCTTCAACTCAGTCTCCTTAGCATCCCCATCGTACTAATGTGCAGATCTCAAGAATAAAAGGACATCATTTAAAACAAAGGAAAACACTAAAGTCATAGTAAAAAATAAACGAAGTCACCTATAGATATGTGGGAAAAAGAAAAGGGAAAAATCAGTAAGGAGCATGGTAATACCCGGCCGGAGGTCCCATTCCATTGACTGGGGGCATTCCATAAGGCATCATTGGCATAGGACCTCCAGCATAGTATCCAGTGCCACTCATTTTGGCCAAGCTAGCTTGGCCATGCATCCCATCCCTTGAATACTGCTGCCAGAGCTGCTGCTCGTGCACAAGCAACTGCTGCTTCTTCTCCATATCGGCCATTTGCACATAGGATGGGGGTGGAATGCATAACGATGCAGCAAATGGATCCTGATTAACTGGCTGCACAGATCCATCCGGGGCTGGGAGAGCTAAAACAGGAGTTGTGCTCTTTCCTGTTCCTGGCAGTGCCACACTGCTTGCACTCCCTCCACTCAGTTGGGCAGTGCTCACATGCTGCCTGACCATTCCTTGATCGTACATGCCAGTCAACAATAAGGGATCAAACCCACCACCTAAAGTTGCCTTCTGCTTTGATAAATTGCTAGCAGTCTCTACCAATGCCAATTCCCAATCGGCCTTCCCGGGTTCTGCAGCCGGGGTTTGCCAAGCTGAAGTCACTTCTGGCTGTCCATTGGATGGGAAGGCTTCCCATGATCCATTTCCATTATTAGCTGGTGTACCAGCAAAGAGTGCCAAAGCAAATTTATTACCCTGATCATCTGCAGTGACTGCATCATCTCTCAGATTCACCAAGTCCTCTGTAAATTGTTGTGGCTGTGGTGGCTTAGGCTCTGGCTCAGGTGGAGGAGGTGGGGTGTAATTCTCAGGTGGAGGCAGTGCCTTGATTTCATTCATATCCGGCACTGGCTCCTCCTCCTCCTCCTCTTCTTTTGCCACTGGCCGAGCTTCCTCTATCTTCTCTGGACTTTTTGGTCTCTTGGCCCTATCCCTCACAAACTCCTCCAGTGTCTCCAGCAACTTACTAGTAATCCTCTGAACTTCCGGGTACTCTGAGGATCTAGCCACACCCGTCTCCTTACACCAATTGTAAAACGCAACCAGCTCATCGATCTGCTTGGCTGCACTGGCATAAGCATCAAAGGCCTTCACACAATCAGGGTACTCCATATCAAAGAATTTATCAAGCAACACAGCCAAAACCTCACATATATCAGCATACAACTGAAAGCTCTCCTTAACAACAGGATACAATGCAATCAAAATCATCCGGCTATTCTTGGCCAACCCAGTAGGCCTACAAGCCAAGAAACGATCCAAAAGCCTCTGCAGATGACCCATCTTGCCAAAAATCCTCTCCGGCTTCATATCCCTCAAGGGAGTCAAAACCCTTTTGTCTTCACGTCCCACCGTTTCACTCATGTCACCAAAAGACCTGGTCCTCCTCATCCCATTTCCATACCCACTTTCCCCCCTGAATTCTCCCCCATACTCATACTCATTCGGCCTCGGAGGCGGAGACCTGAAATTATCTCTTCCCCCAAATCTATCATCCGCACTAGAACCACCACCGTTAGCACTGCCACCGCCACCCCCAACACTGCCACTCTTCCTGTCGAAAAGCATCAACTCGAGACGTTGATCCAGATACATGGCATAGGTCCTGACAAAAGCGGAATGATCCCAGGAGCTGGAGTGAGCCTCATCCCTGAAATCGGACATGTTGAGGAGCCTAGTTCCACGCCTGGTGGCATACAAGATCTCCTCTTGAAACAAAAGGGGTCCCTGATTCATCAACCTGTGCACAAGCATCAGCGCCTTCAGAGCCACAATCCAATCCCTTGTCTTCCCCAAACGCTTGGACACCGAGGAGACACACGCATGGACATAGCCACGTGAGAAAGACATCAGGTTCAAGATCTCCCTTATGTACTTCTCGCCTGCAGGGTCGTCGTCGTGACTCGTCGCCTTCACGATCGCCACCTCCAGGTCCGGCGCCATATTGCTCGCCACCTTCGCTATCCCAATACTCGTCTGGTCCTTCACCGCCCCAATCGCCTTCCGGATCGTGCTCTGCGCCATCGACCTGAACCTGAACCTGAACCTGATTCACCCACCAACCACTCACGGCTCACACTCTTTTCCTCTTCCTAGCTCGCCCACGCCCAGCTCAAAGCTATGAAAATGAAACCGTTATTGGTTTGGGTTAATTTGAAATAACAAATTTCCAAAAGTAAAAAATGATAACCAATTAACCAATCAAATTCAATTCAATACATAGATCCACCAAGCTACGCTTACCTTCCCTTCTCCCGACCTTAGATTCTTCTACTCCTAGATCCGCGTATGGACCCGATAAAACGGGTACGGAGGGTCCGATTCGCTAGCTCTCGTTCTAGATTATCGGAACAATGGGCAATGAAGGAGGAGGAGAGAGCAATGGAAGAAGAGAAAAAAGGTGGATAGGCGCGAACCCTGTGATGTGATCTTTACCTGAGATCTGTGGCAACGGCAAGGAGAGAGAAGAAAAAAAGAGAGAGAAAGCTAAAAGGTGTAGCCAAGCCACCGGAACTGTGTCTGAAGAATGAAGGAGGGTGCGATTGGATGCGTTGGGGACTTACTTTATTACCATACGACGCGTACGGTTTACCGTGATGTGGACTTCTTTTCTCTTCGCTGATAGTGATTTCTCTTTGGATCATTACTCGTAGGATCTTGACACGTGGAGACAGATGGTATTGTGACTGGGAGGGTCCCACTTTGGGTTATTGAATTGGATGGTGGATCAAATGGATAAATTATCGGGTGTAGATGTAACTTGGGTATAGACTTTATACGGCGTCGGTGGGCGGTTAAAACTTAAAAATGGTTTTGCATTTATGGAAAGCAACGAATGTGGGGTTTCGTTTGATGTGCGTGTGCCTGCCTTTTGAGGGAAATTTGCCTCCTTATTTTTTCTACATTTCTTCTCATAATTGGAGTTTCAAAAAGATAAGTTGTACTCGCATTTCTATTTTTACTACCTTTCAATTATATTCTTTTTTTTATTTTAAAATTATTATTTTACATTATCTTTGATTTCTTTTATACACAAGGCTTTATAAAGGAAATACATGTAGAAAAATGTTAGTGAGATAATTTTAAAAAAGATAAATACTGTGGGTAGAGTTATTAAATAATATGTCAATTTAATAATAAAAAATACGGAAATGATCTTACATAAATTTAAATTAATTTAATAATATAGAATAAATGTGTGAATTTTTCTTTTGCTATTGTATATATAAATAGTATTACTCATTGTTTAAAATAATTTAAATAATAACATTTTTTATGAAAAAAGTAAATGACAAAATTTAGTATAGTTTCTAAAAGAAGATAAACACTATTTTAAAAAATTAAACAAAACTTCAGTATAATTTTTTTAAAAAAATAATATCATAAATGCAAAGGAAATGAGAGTAACTAGATAATAAATTAAATTAATTGTTTACATAATAAAATATTAAATTACTTATTTGCTATCTGTATTTTAAATAAAGGGAAGAGACAATTTAAAGGAATTAAAACTCTAGTAAATTGTTTTTCATTCTTGCATCGCATTCTAAAATTCAATCCATTCAATATATTTATAAATAAAAGTGATAAATAGCATACAATTTTTTTTTACAAAATAGATTAAGAATGACATGGAATAATAATATCTATTGGTGAATGAGAGATAAATTAATTATTATGGTTTCATAAAAGATTTTAAGGCTCAAAGAAACGCTCTTGTTTTCATGTGAAATAGCGTCGCTGTTTTATAAATATCCATTTAATCCTAATCTTAGAACTTCATCCTTCATTAGGTTATTTATCTTTCTACTGTACCTCCAAAAATATTTTTTAAAAAAATACAAGATGTTGTTTTTAATATTTCTCCTTGTCTAAAAATGACCACTTTTGTTTAATTTAAATGTTTATTAGTAAATAAATAAATCATGTATAATTATAAAAGCAAATTTAAAATGTGTTTTGCATACCGAAACATACCCTTAATGAGTCCATTATTAAATCTTAGATCTTTATACCCATTATTAGTTAAGTCAACTAATACTTTAGAGTTTAATTTTGATTTTTTATTAATATAAATATATTTTATATTATCATTTAATTCTGTCTTGTTTTATCATTAAAAGACTTTTTTTAATCTCTCATGAAGTTATTATTATCACAATTAAACTCTTATGAATTTAATTTTAATTCACTGTCAGTGTAAAGTTTATTTACATTGTCATCCAATCATGTACTGACACATAATTAAAAATGTTAGACTTTTGAGGTAGTTATTATAATAGTCAAACTCTTTTAATGAGTTGGTAATACATGATTGAATGACAGTATAAAGAAACTTGATACTAACAGTGGATCAAAATTAAACTCAAGTCTTATATATAATATTAATGTATCAACACATTATTTAATATCGTATAAAATTTTATGCTTATACAATGCATAACAATTAATTCCATGTCATGAAAGTGTTCCATTGGTCAGGTGGAATTTCAACTCTCAAATGACAGAATCACTACTCTTGCAATTGAGTTCTCAAATATAATCAAAACTTAAGAAGATAGGATTAATTAAATAAAGAAATAGGACAACAATCAAAGGTAAAATCATAGAAGTATTATTGATGGCCAAAGTCCAGTCTAGAGGAATGATTTGTCCACTAACAGTTTCAACAATTGCTCGTATAATACCACCTCTTCAAACGGGTTGATCCTCACGTATACTAATCTGTGTGCGTTGTGATTTTATGATTGAGTTCTGGTTTTGTTCCTATAGGTTATAATAAGGTTGAAGGCGCATTATTATCCAGATTATTGTTGCTCTTCTCGTGTGTATAACGACCCCCTTTTTTGTAACTCAAACTATTTTAGTCTAGCTTAATAATGAAATGTCTTTTAATTAATTTTTTATTATATAATATTTATATTATATTAATTAATATAAGTATTACAGGTTTAGAATAAACAAAGTTGCAAAAGATATGAATCATATTATATAATTCGAGCTTCATTACATATAAAATTTGAAATGCCATAATAAATCGCAATAAATGTTTTCATCATAAAAATGTGAATCACATTGATTGAACACACACGAAACTTTATAAAACAAAGAAAGTTGATTGAGTGAATTTACCCCAGTAAATAATATCGGAACTAATTTGTCTTTTAAAGAAACAGAAGGAACTTAATTCATAATTTTATGTCAACTGCATGTTCATTCATAGTGGGAAAATTAATATTTTACTTGCCAACTAAAAAAAGTAGAGGGAAAAAAAGTATTATTTTACTTTCTGCTAGAATATATAAAGAGCTTATGGGGAGAGGAAATGCGGAAATGCGTCTAGAATAGTTGACTCTTTTTTTTTTGGTACAGCTAGAATAGTTGACTCTGAATTGATTAGTTTTTGAATCATTAATCAAACGCATGCTTTGAATGCTTTTGTTGACCCTTCAACCGATATCTAGAGTCGTCTCAGTTAGAATTGTTTCAGCAATATGATTAAAAAAAAATTAACAGAAAAAATTGTTTCAGCAAGATTTATTGAAACTCAGTTTTATTTAGACTTGATATTGAGTTCATGTCCAAGGATGACTTCGTCCCAAACCCAATCAAATGTCGAATTTCACTATCATTATAGTTATAATCTTAATATATTTAAGAGTAGAATAACAACGGTCGCGTGGCCTAATGGATAAGGCGCTCGCCTCCGGAGCGGGAGATTGTGGGTTCGAGTCCCACCGTGATCGAATCTTTTGTATTTTTCTCTCCCAACTCTCGATAAATTGAATTCAAGCAGTTTTCAACACAATTTGAAACAATGAATTGGGAGAAAAGAGAATGTTGTTCATAACGGTCACATTGGGCAAGCAGAAACTAGGGAAGCTTTTTTCATTCTGGATTAGTAAACATTCAATTTTCAATTGAATACAGCGTCAACCATAAAGAATTTGTAAAATAAGTACAATTAGTTTTTGGATTTAATTTTTATCTAATGCTAGTATAAATTTTTTTTTTTACATTGTTATCTATTTATATACTGACACGTTATTAAAAGTGTTAGACTTTTGATATAGTTATTATAACAGTCAAACTCTTTTAATGAGTTAACAATATATAATTAGGTGACAGTGTAAAAAAACTTTATACTGATAGTAGATCAAAATTAAACTCTTAGTTTTTCAGTGAGCTCATGTTTCCCATTTAACTATATGAGTGCTGCTATAGAATTTGGATGCTCTGTAGCTAGGGGTGGAAATGGGTTAGACTTGACTTTATCTTAAATAGACCTGAGATGTTTTAAAAAATATTTGCCTTAGTCTGGCATGTTATTTATCATAGTCTTTTTTTTAGCTTGATTTGACATTTTTATGAAAATTTAAAAGTCTATCTTGGCCTAAAAACCTATTTAAAGGCCTATATTGCATAAAGGCTTTCGAATAAGCCAACATGCTCAAATTTTATAAGTTTCAAATATACCTAACATTTAACAAAATTATTGTATTGTGTATAAAATAAATAAACTATATTAATATATAACTTTATATTGATAGTGGATTAAAATTAAACTCTTAGTTTTTCAGTGAGCTCATGTTTCCCATTTAACTATATGAGTGCTGCTATAGAATTTGGATGCTCTATAGCTAGGGGTGAAAATGAGTTAGACTTGACTTTATCTTAAATAGACCTGAGATGTTTTAAAAAATATTGGCCTTAGTCTAGCATGTTATTTATTATAGTCTTTTTTTTTAGCTTGACTTGACATTTTTATGAAAATTTAAAAGTCTATCTTGGCCTAAAAACATATTTAAAGGCCTATATTGCATAAAGGCTTTCGAATAAACTAACATGCTCAAATTTTATAAGTTTTAAATATACCTAATATTTAACAAAATTATTGTATTGTGTATAAAATAAATAAGCTATATTAATATATAACTATTAAATCATATAAGTATTATAAAATTTTAATTATAAGTTATTATAATAAATAAATAGGTTGACTTGTTAAGCTTAATAGGCTTTTTTAAATACCTAGAAACCTATTTAGCTAAATAGGCTTTTAAAAAAGTCTAAGTTTAGCTTGTTTAATAAAGAAGTTGGGTCGAAGTAGGTCAAAAATAAACTAAATCGTAAGTTTTTGTTAAACCATTTAACCTATTTTCACCTCAATCTGTAGCCCATCTCGGCACGGGAAAGTTGAAAATAAAAATAGGTAATTTTTGTTTTTGTGAGACCTATTAAAATATATCTATCTTTACATATCCGGTCGTTGCCTTTATGGGACTCCTCAGCTTTTCTGTAACTATATACCAGACTGCTAAGAATTAGACAAGGCCCCTAATGGAACATGCACATGTAGTCCAAGATAAAAACACAAAAATGTTGCTACACAATGGATTAGGGAAAGTTAGACTTACAAAAAGAGTTACTATGGTTTAATATTATTATTTTTTATCTCTAATTCTTCTAATTTGATATGATTTTTAAAATTAGCATGACTCTAAAATATATATACTATTATATAAAATAGAATTTTTGAAATTTAGATAAATGTCATGTGTCACTCATATATATATTTCTTCTAAATTTCTACTTATTTGATTCATACTCTTTTGATGTTGAAATTTTAAATTATTCTTATACTGATTTTTTAATTATACTAAATAATTAATTTGATTTTTCTTAAATAATAATTTATTTTATCTCTTTGATAAGTAATTAAATATAATTTTGAATCTTATTTTTATCTTAAAATTTAAATAATAACTAATTGATCATTAATATGGCTATCCCATTATCCTATCATTTGAAAAATTATTTTCTGATGCAGAATTGTTAGTCAATCTTAGTATCCATATCAACATAAGAACGATAATAAATCATAATTGTATAATTTTCTAAAAATTAAAATTAATTGGTCTAAATGACATATAACTAAAGCAATCAATTTCTTAATTTTTAAATGGATTATCCACATATTTTTTTAAAATATAATATGGATAATACCTCCATATAGTAAATTTGTTTAGATCTTATTAAGTATATTTTTGAATATAAGAATTTGTTAATATTTAGTTTTCCTATTCCTTAAATTTGATAAATATTTTTTTGATTAAGTCATATAATGTCTCTTATATCTTTAGGTAGGTGAAATTGATTTTTTTATTTATATAAATTCATCATATAGATAGAGCAATTCTGTTTCATATATTTAAAATTTATCCTACCAACAGTTTCCTAAAACTGTTAAGAACATCATAAAGTCTAATTTTGAAAAACTATTTTTTGATTCAAAATTTTAAAGCAAATAATATCTAATTCAACGAAACAACGGCCATAAATCATAATTACAAAATTTTTCAAAAAACAAAATTAATGGGACTAAATGACATGCAACTAAAGCAATTAATTTTTTATTTTTTAAATGAGTTAACATAATATGGATAATACTTTCAAATCTTAATTTTGTTTAAATCTAATCAAATATGTTTTTGAATATAAGAATTTGTTAATATTTAATTTTTTAGATATTAAATATGATAAATATCTTTTTGTTAAGTCATATAATATCTCTTATCTGTTTGGGTGGGTGATATCAAATTTCAATTTTTTTATCAGATAGCTAAATAGTGTAACTATATTTCATATATTTGAAATTTAAAAAATCATAAGGATTTGATAACAGTCAAAAGTAGTATAAATAAGTTATGCAAAAATACAAAGCCTATTCAAAATTTATTGAACTTGCTTTGAGTTCTTGCATTTTAATAGTGGTTCCAAATGTGCTTTTCTCAATTCTTTCTTTGCTGTTCTTTACATTATTGGTTTTAGATTATTATTCTGACAATGCTTTATGCAGTGGAATATTGAGTTCTATATAATGTTTTGAGTTCTTTATTTTGTTTTTATTTAGTGTGACTGATTGAATTTGATTTTTTGTTCATTTCAGTGTTACAATGGCTGCCGGGTATAATTTTGTTAATGAAGTCCATGTTAATAATAATCAGAAAATATGGAAGCTTAAGGTAAGAATTTTATAGTTCTATAATTTTATTGGTAAATTTTAAAGGTTAGACATATTTTCTTTGTACAGTTATATCATTCTCATTTTTTATTTACTTAACATGTTGATAAAAGAGTTGAAAATATATTTAGTTACAAACTGAGTGGTTCTATTTGATTTTCCTATATTAAAATATTACATAACCATTATGCGTAGTCCAATATTGTAAAGTTGCTTGAATTTTATAATTATCATTGAACTTTTTTCTACGTAAATCTTACAAAGAAACTTACGTAAAAAACATTACAATAAATAACACATTATTATTTTAAAGTCTATACACATCTAATTTAATAAATTCGTGCATCGCATGAAGTAATAAAACTATTTATTTTCTAAAAGAAGTCATAAATAAATAAATATTAAGAATGATGATGTGATAGATGAGGGTGAGCGTGAGACTATTAAAATAAAATAAGAAAACTCCAATATTCTTTTGTATGCATTTTTAAGTAATTTTATCATTAAATTTTTTTTTCATTCACTTTTACAAAAAAATCTTTTTAAAACGATAATAAAAAAATATTTTTTTTTTAAAAAAAACTCGTCCTAAATCCTTCATTATCGTTCCGATGCGAGGGGGCTCAAGATAAAAAACTCTACCATTGCTAAGCCCAAGAGCAATTTGATTGGGTTTAAATGGAAATGCAGCCACTACTGTAGGATAAACCTCCAAGCTGCTGTAGTGCCATTGTATCATTAGCTGAAACTTACAAAGTTAGCATGTTCGTCATCTATTTAATTTAAAGAAAAAACTGGAGGCTGGTTGTGCATAGGCATAAAGATTGGCCCTGCATCTTGTATCAAGCGTCTCACACTCAACATGTATCATGTATGCAATAGCTTCCATTTTTTAAGCTGACAAACACGGATTCACCATCACACGAGTATGTCGCATATGTGATTGGAATATCTGATTCCACTGGATCACACTGAAGAATAAAACTTTACAAAGTTTAGATTTAAAACTGATGAACAAAACAAATCTAAGGCATTTGTAGACCTGCTTAATGTGATTCAGCATACATGCTTGGTATATGTCTATCTGCTTTTCATGGACAGAAAGTAAATAATTTTGATCTTTGTGAAATTCAAAGTAATTCACCACAGCCAGCGCGTACATGAGGAAAGCCTCCAGAGCCGATAAGAGGAAAGGATGAGAAAAGAAAGTTATATCTATCGTACAACAGGGGGTACATGCTCTGGAAAGAAAAGTTAAAGAGGCGTATAATGTTTCAAAATTTGAGCTGATATTAAGGCCATCAGTGCTTACTGCTCAGCTTTCAGGACAAATAGCCAAGAGAAACCAAGAATGGACAAATATAAATAGATCAAGCAAAGTATAATTTCATACTTCTTTTTTAGAGGCAGTTAAGGCCTGTTTAAGGCAAACAAAGGTTCAGACATGGGATTTTATTAGTTAACAAATATACAGAATCAGCTCATTTTTAAATTGTGATAAAAGGCCAGACATGTTGGTGTCTTTTGGTGACTTTTGAGCTTGGTCGGAGAGGAGTCGGAACAACTGATAATGTGAATAATATCACAAGGTCGACATAAAACCAGAGATTCTAATATCACAAGGTTAGGTGGACAAAGGTCAAAGGAAGACTTGGATTGATTCATGCTTACTCCGTCTCCATCTTCATCCTTGTAAGCCCCCACCAACAAATTAATTATAGGTAGAGTAGAGATTGCCTTGCAGATTACTCAACAAGTGTTATCTTAAATGATTTCTCTCAATTTCATGATCATGGGAAATTCTCGGTTAAGGTCCATAGATTTGTGCCATTTTATTTAAATAGAGAAGATTATTGGCAAATGTTGAAAGTTTGAGCCGGTTATTTGTAATTGAAACAACATAAAATTATTAGTCAACGAACGATCAAAGTTGAAGCAAGTTATTTATAATTTGACTTCTCAAATTTTGCTTTTGCTCTTTACAATTTATTCAAGCAAATACTTTTTACCGAACCAGCACATACACAAGATCAAAGTATATATCATATAACTGGGTCAAATATTTTCACTTCCATTCCTTAATATAGCCAAACGCTGCACCGTACCAATGAAGGATCTGCAAAATAATCATTAAGAAAATGTTATTCTTTGGATAGCTTACCTATTTTATAATAAAAGTCCTATTTTTGTTTATTTATTTTTGTTCCAAGTAATTTTCCTCAAACTTCTGTGGCACAAAGTAGTCAATGAAAGTATGTATATAAAATATGTACATACTGCCATGGAACATGTCCAGCAAGCAGCCAGTCCCCTCGTTCGTTTTGAAAGGTGAGCGTATAACTTGCTCCATCTTCCTCAAATTTTTGGTCTGTGCATATATAACATGTGTAGAAGCCAAAGCAAAAATCAAATCCACTATATATAGTATTATACGCCTCACAAGAAAACGGAAAAAAGTTGGTACCCTTCACTTACATTTAGCAAACATACTAATCAACGTGGTTGTAAGAGTTTGATAAGAATTGTAAAGCCTCAAATCGATCTTCCTTCCTATCGCTGTCCCTTCCATCTTAACCTTGACAAATGAAGAGTACGATCCTCTACTTCGATTCTCATTAGCTTGCATCCTATCGTTCCTGATCTGACGCCCTGCACGATGCTGCTGATGTAGTTCTTTCTTTCTCCATGATTTAATTGGTGGCCATCCCACCAAATGGTTTTCTTCTTCGTTATTCCTGTATGTACATAAAAGCAAAGATAGATGTTCTTTGAGCTATTTTCATCTGAGTTTAAGAATCTTTTTTTTAAAAAAAAATTATTCGAGAGATATATACGATCAAAATGTTCAATCGAATAAGAATTACATGCTAGTTTTAGAAGGTCGAGCAAATATGGAAAAAATAGAAGTTGAAAAGCAACTTACTTGTTTGTTGTGTGAATGTTTCTGTGTTTCTTTTCACTGTGGTCATCTTCCTCGTTTGGCTGTCCGCTCCATACCAGTAAAGGCAAAGGTTTCAAAGAATGTCCAAATGACTCTTCGAAGCTACGCTTGTTTTGGACATGCTTTTTGCTTTCAGAACAGCAACTGGGTCTACATAATTCTAAGCTCACTATCTGTTTTGACTTTATGAAGCCACGGTTGTTTAGCTCGAATCCCTCGATGGGATTGGGAGTGGGTAGAGCCAGACCTAACTGAAGCTCCATGTGGCATAAGAAGCTAATTAACACACTCAATAGACGAAGGAGAACATATATATAGGGCAAATTTTTAAGCTAGATATGGATTAGCTAGCTTAAAGTAAATGGGATTACTTGAGACCTTTGGGACTTATAAGTATACATATGTGTGCATGTGTGAGTGAGGGAAAGAAATGAAAAGGACTATTGTCTTGTGGAACAGAGATAGCTAGAGACAGCATGGAAGCTGGGTCGGCTAAAAGAGCAGCAACATTATAAGCTAGTTGAGGAATGGGAGCACCAACGTGCCACAGCCACTTTACACGCCTTCTTTTATTGGTCTCAATTTTCTGCCAATGTGTCCCCACGTATATATATAATTATATACTCTCTCTCTCTAGCTTTTTTTTCATTTCCTGGATTTATGATACTTAGTATAATGTTATGTTATAGGGAACTGTCATATTCATTAACACTACAATTTGGTGAAGATGATCATTCTGAAAAGACTTTGGGGATTGAGTTCATTAACTGTAGGAAGAATCTAATCTTGAATGATCCATAGAAAAGATAAATAAGACAGACAGATAAGGAGATGCAGAGATATAATATTATTTATCAAACTGAATAACTTGTATATGTCATGATTGATCATCTACGTTTTTTTAAATGTTAACATTGTGTGTCGCCACTTACTACTGATCAATCGTGGTGAACTTGTATCAAACTCTTGAGCCACTAAATCACAAATACTCTGCTTGACCATGAACAAACCTAACTCTGTTAATTAAGCTAGTTAATTATAAAAAAACCTTCCAAAGAAAAAAGAAAGAAACTGTAGTTCATGCACCTGTTGATTTTATTTTTTTGGCTAATTAAAATGTCCAATATGTCGGCAGATGCCCGTCAAACATATCATGATTTTAGAACTCACAGAATTTCCCTGTATCCATTGATGCACTTAGCCAGAAATTATTCGCTAGCTTCATCTTTCTTAATTATAATAACAGTGATACTTAATCTCCCTAGCTACCTCTCTGCCATTTAAACATTAAACAATTAATTAATAATGATTCTTTCTGTCGGCTTTGGTTTTATATTCCACTATTGAATATACTCCTCCATAGATGGGGGAACTTCAGGGAGACGAAGAAAGTGAAATGTGCTCGACAAAGCAACCAACAACATATCGTACAATTAGGTATGTGCTCCAAAATACTAGTGTAGTGTAGTGTAAGGTTACCAGTACAGCACAAGGGAGTGCTGGTCCAGAACTTGGCAAAGGGTAGACCTTGTGAAGCCCACGTGATGGTGCAGTGCAGATGGGCAAATTATGCTATTCGCTGAACCCCGCACGGCCATTGGAACCTGTTCTATCTAGCTCTCGTGCGGTGAAGGTTGCAAACTCAACTAGTAGGACCAAAAATGTATGATAGGTCTAATTCAATGCTGGCCCTTTACCTGGCACTGATGACTACTCTACAACTCACTCACTACATCGAATAAGTATGAGTAGATGAAATGAAACCAATCCTACTCTAGGAAAATGAAAAAAAAAAATGGAATCAAGAATTGAAAATTTGAAATGTAAACTAATAAGACGTCACTCTCGAATCTCGATGACTAAAAGAAATGCAAAGCAAAGGGAGGCAAGGTCCTGTTCTCAAGTTTGATGGAGGTCCCACTGATATGAAGCGATATGCATCAAAGCAATATGGTTTGACTCGTTTGAGTTCCCAAAGAAGAAGCTTTGCCTTTGCCTTTGATGAGAGGATAAGAAAACTGTGTCTGGCCCATTTCTGTTCAAAGTGCTTGTAAATTTATTTTTAATACATCCTTAACAATCCAACCATATCCTGATATCCCTATGTTTAGTTGCCACCAAAACATACGCTTTATAATTTCTTATGCAGGTAATTTTTGCTATCTATAACACATTTATCACTAGTGTCGAGGAGCTTTCGTAGTGGTTAAACTCGTCAAATAACTTTGGAGGAACTTTCAAGTTTCAAGTATCCATATCTGATATGCCCTCAATTGGGCAAGTAGCTTTTAACAATCTTTCTTTTTCTAATGATAAAAAGTTTAGATGATTGAAAGGTTAATATCTAATTTAAATTCAGGACATATTCTAAATTTAAACTTAAATCGTAATTAACATGATTGGAAAGTCTGATTAAACCTTTGTTTAGTATGAGAGAAATGAAGAAGAGAGAATTTAAGAAGAGAGAAATAGAAAAGAAATTGAGAAGTTATCTTGTTTAGTTAGAGGAGAAATAAAGAAGAAAGGAAAAAAAAATGATGGGTCTCACAATTTTTTTTATTTCTCTCATAAAGTGAGAAGAAATAGAAAAGAAATAAGAAGAGGTAGAAATTTGACTAATATATCTTTTTTTTTATTTTTTTATAAATAAATAAATTGGAGCAAATATATATTTATAACAAAATTTAATTTTTTTTTTCTTATTTTTTTTCTTAATTCTCTTAATCCAAACAATTTAAAAATTTATTCATTTTTTATTTTATTTTTCTTCTTTCTATTTCTTTCTATTCTATTTTTTTTTACTTTATTTCTCTCATAATTCAATGAAAGCCTAAGAGAACCAACACTACTGACAACTTTTAACAATTTGATCATGTGTGAAAACACAATAAGCTGAAGCTGCAATTGGAAGCCCCGTGGATTTTCAAGTTGTCCATAGCATAGACTAAGGAAAAGTATAATAAAACTTTCTATATGTAGACCGTAATTATTATGTGCAAACCATGATTAGTTGGTTTAATTTCTCATAACAAGCCAGAACAACTTTATTTATATGAGGGGACAAAGGCAAGACATTTTTTATCTTTGTTTTACGCGTTGTCCAACTAAACTGATACAAAATTTGGCATCAATTCACCTCTCTTACTCTTATTATTGCAGGTAAGAATCTTTTCACTGCTTTTCCTAATCTCAGTTGGATAAGATGAAAAAATCCTTTTTTTTTTTTGTCCTTTTTGTCAATGGAAAGTATCATTGTTTTGAAACGCGTCAATTACAATACTTTTAGGTCACTTCGCAAGTTTTAACAATGAAATATATCTATGTAAGTTTATGGTGATGTAATTGAACACTTCTATATTTTTAATACATTCCTAAACATCATAATAGTCTCGTGGTTATGGAAATGGAACACAATTGACGGCCCAAAGGCCCTTCAAAAAGCTACACTAGGCCAGCGATATTGTTCTGGTTCTGAAAAAACAAAAAATTGGTGGCAGGTCAAATTGACTCGTTCCTTTGTATTGGCCCCAAGCCGCGAACGAGACCACCAAATTAAGCTTACCATATAAACCTGAATTCCCCAGGGTTAAACCATCCATATTTATTTACCTTAACATAAGAGTCCCGATGAGAAGCCCAAATTACTGGAGTTGTAATGTTATTTTGATAAGTTTAGTATAATAAGTTGTTAATTATTTATTAATTATTAAATATTTAAAAATTTATTAAATATAAATAATAATTAATAAATATTAAATAAATTATTTTAAATATTAATATTTTAAAAACAAATAAGTACTAAAATAATCTCTCCAAATTAGTAGCCAACGGTGAAATCAAAATAAGAAACTTCGTGCAAAAGTGTCAAACTCATGAGAAATGACTCGGATTATATATATATATATATATATATATATATATATATATATATATATATATATATATATATATATATGGCTTAAATGGCATTGGTTTTCCAAAGTGACCAGCATGAAACCACAAAGCTTATACTTCTGTCATGATTAATTAAGTTATGTATTATGATAATTTGAGGATGTAAATATAAGGATATCTTTGCATTCTTAAATTAAGAATAAGGATGATAAATATAATGTCCAATAGCAATTTCAAATATTTTGCACTCAATTTTTTTTTCTGGTATTGTCATCCTTGTTGTGATTAGAGAATTCACAAAAAAATAATAATCTAATAACCTAACTAAAAAATTGATACGATTAAAATTGAATATGTTATAATGCTTCTAATTACATATTACATGCTCATCTCTACCTTTTGGTCATTCTCTTAATTTTCATAATATTCTACATATATACTTAAGAGAGATTAAATTTTTATTGATAAAGAGGTACTAAAAATGAGGGTGTAAGAAAAAAAAAATTTAGTTATACGATATTACTATAATTTTTCTTTTTTCTTTTTCAAATTGTAAATTATATAAACACTCACTTAAAAATTATAAATATATAAAAATAATTTAAAAATGAAATTTCTTAAAAGTAAAAAACAGATGTAAGATACAGGTTTCTATAGTTAATTTAGAATCACGGTTTTTCCCGTTATTTTTAATTATGGTAAAAAAATCAAAATCTAAGTAATTTTGGAGGAAAAAACAAATAAATGGAAGAATCTCTTTATTTTATTTTTTAAATTATAAAGTGTTCTTAGATCAATCTCGCTTTGAAGTGAATCCCTTTATTTTTGTTTGGTAATTAGTAATGAGGAACTATTAAATTTTCTTTCACTAAGTAATTAGTTAATAGATTTTAAGGATCTGAAGCGGAAGAGAGAGAATCCGGCGGCTTTTGTGAGCACAAAGTGGAGGAAGTCGAGTGGCGGCGACTCACAGCTTCGATTCGAAGAGAATTGAGATATGTCTGTGAAAGTGAAACCGTCGTATTCAACGGAGAATCGGATACTTCCAGTATCGGATCCTCCGAAGGACCAAGACGGAGATGATAAGCTCTTCAGAGGTTCCGCTATTACTAAACGACCAGCCTACGCTGCTATCTGTTACATGTCATGCGCAGGTACCGTATCCTCCATCTCCAACTCTTTTTTTTTATATCCAATTTCTTTTCTCTTTACTATATTTCCAATTTTAGAAATCTCAGGTTCTTTTATGGTGAAGTTCTCCAATGAAGGAAGATCTCTTTCCTGCTTAAATAATGGGCTAGTAAATTGGTTTAATTACCCCCTCAATTGCATAGACCGTTTCAATGTGTTTAAATTCATTTGGTTACTTGTGACTACACATACTAGACATGGAAAAGATAGGTAGTGTCTTCTTGGGTGAAACTGGAGGGAAGGGAAAATGAAAAGAAGTAGTGTGCCCTTCACGGGTTGGATATGCAAAGACCAAAGAGCACTGTTCCATTGGGCATGTGTATGTATCTCTCTGTTTTAAATCTGTTCATATACCAATTGAGGGCCGGTCGAGCTGGTAAGCTCGCTCCTCATGGGATAGGACGCAAGTTTAAATACCAGTGAGAGTCGCTCTGGTTGAGAGGCAATCCTTGTACTCTGAGCTGCCGATTGTGGATTGGTCCTAAAAGGGGGCCAAAGGGCCTCATCCATGGAGATACCACGGGGTGTCACTCAATCCAAATGGCTAATTAGGATGGTTGACTAAAAAGAAAATCTGTTCATATCTATTTTGTACTGGAAGGATTATAATACTGATAATTGGAGATGTATATCTGGAGTTTCTTTTCAATTTTCATGAATAATTTACCTTTTGGGTATTCTGAGACTGTGAGATCCATTTTGCACAAGGAATGCACCCGATATGCATGGTCTCTAGACCCATTTCTCTCTTTGCATCTTCTGATTGGTTTAAGGACATAAACAATAAGAAAACAAATCTGCAACTTATACACAAAACCTGTAGGAGATGCATGATTCAAATCTCAATTCCCCCTCCCCCCCTTATGCTACATTTCTTGTTTTCTGTAGGTGCTTCTCTAACGTGTCTTGTCTGACATGTAAGGCTTTGATCAATTTAATTACTTAGTAATCTCTATTTTTGTTTTGTAGTGCTCCTGGTGATGTTCAATAAGGCAGCTCTTTCATCTTATGACTTCCCATTTGCAAATGTCATCACACTTCTTCAGGTTGATCCCTACAGAGGTTTTCTTTCTTTCTTTCTTTTTTTCCCCATTAGATGATTACATTTCATTAATTTTTTTTGCAAATTATTGTTCTCCAATCTGTTCTTGGTACTTAAAGAATTATATTAGGCAGATATATGGTTTAAAATTAAGTGATAAGAATTATGTCTACTTTTTCCTTTACCATTATGCATTCTTTAAACACTGACCAAGTCTTTCAATCTCTCTGTCTTCAGAAACTAGAAAAACTGTACTAAAAACTAGCAATTTTATGCTCCCTTTTCAAAAAAAATTCTTTTATGAACTATTCAAACGTCAAAGCATTCAAATCTGAATAATATGAGCTCCACTGGAATGTTGGGGGGATGAGAAGGTTTGGGACTCCATTTTTTTTTAACAAAGGTCAAATGATTGGAATTGGATTATGATCAGGCTCGTAATGTATTGATGGAATGAGTGGTCTGGAATTCTCCAAATTTATTTGGAATTCAAGTAGGTCGTTTCATCCTCAAAATGATTTTGTTGTTCACATGGTTCTAATGAGCCAAGACTAGGCAGGCCGCTAATTTGTTGTATTAGGAATTTTAGGCATCTCTTGCAAAAAATTGTAAGTAATACACCTTTCTTAAAAGGAAGAACACAAACATCTTTCTCCTCGTCTAATCATTACAAGAATGGTTGGTTGATTAATAACTCCCTTCACAGTCCTTAACTTCTCAGGCATTGAGGATGGAATGCTATATAAATTATAGTGCTGCTCTAAACTTGCCTTCTTGATTTCTGTTGTTGATTCTTTTTTTTTGGTCTGCTACTCTACCTTTTCCTCCTTCTTTGCTCATCCACTCTTGTCCATCTTTCTCAACTAACACTTTGATGCTCCTTTACTATTAAGCAGAGTCTTTGTATTGATTTGAAGTTCTTCTGACTCAGTTATTAGGGATTAGCCAACTTAGTTAAAGGAATAATGCAAAAGTTATATTTGCATACATTTGAGAAGAGGTAGAAGGAAATGATATTGAATCTAAAATGTTTAGGATGCTATGCAGTGTCTAAGCTTCTGTTGACCACTTTGCCCTTGCAACTTGAATACCAATCTATTTGTTATGAATATCCATTTGATGTGTTTGACATTTTAAAACATGCTTCTATACTTCTTTCTGCTGCAGATGGTATGTTCGTGTTGTTTTCTCTATGTATTGAGGCGCTGGAGGATAATTTCTTTCACAGCAGGTGAATCTGTAATTATATCAGATAACTAAACAAAATTTGTGTCATTGAAGACTTTGAAGCACACTCTTCCTTTGGCAGGAGCATATTTACTTTATATGGTATGTCCTTCCTTCCTTTTTTTTTTAAGGACAAATTCTTAATTGTCATTATTTTCTCTTTTATTATTTTTTATTCACTCCTATATTTCTCCTTGAAAGCTAGTCACCATGGAGTCTGTTCGTGGAGTAAATGTTCCGATGTACACCACCCTTAGGAGAACCACAGTGGTATTTACGATGCTTGTAGAGTATATTCTGGTGGGGCAGAGGTATAAACCCTCTGTCATTTTCAGGTAAATTACTTTGTTTCCATTGCAGATGTAACCTGCAGTATGCCATATTTTGTTCAAATAAATCTTTGATGATTCAATGCATCTGAAATTTTGGTGACATGTCTGAAATGTATAATTTAATGTGGGAGCAATCAACTGGCTTATTTATATGCATTTTCAGGTCCTTTGGACCCTTACTACCATTTATTGTCGGGGAAATATAATTTGAATAGGTGGGATGGATTATGGAAAATGGTATTTAGGAAATTGATGATGGTAAAAGAATAATTTAAGCTAAATAGTTGCATTTAAGTGTGCAAGTTCTTATTGTTAGTGAGCACCTGAGTTATTAACTTATCAACTGTTCTGTCAAAAAAAAAAAAAGCAACTGATGCCATGCTTTGCACATGGTGGAATTGAGAAGTCTTAGCTATTGGCATATGTTGAATGGAAGAATCACATGTTAAAGATTCATTAAACTTATGAATGTTGTTAGATTAAAAAGATTGAAAGACTTTTATATTGTAATCTTCAAAACATTAAAATAATATCAAGTAAAAGGTAATTAATGTAATCAAATTTCTTTCACAATATTATTGTTGGTTTCCTATGAAAATTTGACATGCATTCCATTAAAAATAACATAACTGGTTCACTGTCCTTTTTGTTATTTACCCCTTTTTCCTTTATAACACAATGACGTTAAAGTTCAAATTGTTCTTTGAATGAGCATCTCCCTGATTCCTTCATTTAACTGAAATTTGTAAGGTTGTTATCAGTGTTGGCTTGATTGTCTTTGGTGGATTTATTGCGGGAGCACGGGACTTCTCTTTTGATGCCTATGGCTATGCAATTGTTTTCCTCTCAAACATCACCACAGCTATATATCTTGCAACCATAGCCCGAATTGGTTGTACTCCTATTCTGTCTCTATCTCTCTCTCTCATAAATTGGAAATTCTATACCTTTATTTTCTTGTAGTTAGCCTGCAGTTTCTTATTTATTTTGTATTATGTCTTTTTATCAGGAAAAACTAGTGGCCTTAATAGGCCTTATGTGGTGCAACGGTAAGCTGATAGATTGTATCAAATGTCCCATTAAACTTCCTTACCTTTTTTTTTTTTGGGCGTAATAGCATGTTCATTTTTTTATCTATTTCTGATTCAAAATACTTTTTTTTTAATTGTATTATAGGTATCATATGTGGACCAGTTCTGCTTATTTGGACATTAATTCGGGGTGACTTGAAGATGACTATCAATTTTCCTGATCTGTTTTCACTTGGTTTTATTGTATGTTCTGCTTGAGCTTTTCTCCTTTGATTAAGTAGCAGTATTCATCCTAGGTTACTGGCCAAAAGGAAATTTGTATTTATCCTTAGGAAGTTAAATAGGATTCTGGAAGTTTGTCTGGAGTAAATAATATAAGGGTAAAAATCAAATATCCCCTCCCCTTTTTTGCATTTTGCCACCCTGACCTATTTTCCACTACATTTTGATGGAAAGAGAGTTATATGCTAACGGAATAAACCACACGGGGGGAAAGTGCAAATGGGCCAAGCCTGATGGCTATCATGTGTTCCACATGTCTATTCTATTGAAATGTTGATGGAAGTTTCGGGTGTAACAAACTACTGGGGGTAATGTGGCACAATTTAAACCATGTGACCAAAATGTAAATGGGCCAAACTGCAGGGCATTTGATATTTTTAATTTTAATCCATGTGTAAAGTTTTTTACACTATCACTCAATCATATGTTGACATGTCGTTAAAAAAGTTTGACTTTTCAAGTAGTTGTTGTCAAAGTCAAACTCTTTTAATGATGTGACAATGTATGATTAAGTAATAGTGTGAAAAACTTTTACACAGATAGTGACTAAGAATTAAATCTTTGATATTTTACCCGATATAAATATAGCATAGAATAAATGCTTTTTCAAACTTGGTTGATCAGTATTTTCAATCCAGTTTTTTCATTTGATTTTTCATTCTTAAAAGTAAAACCCACATAAATTTCAGTTTTCATAGTATATTTGTTGAACTTACAGGGTCTATCCTGTCTCAAACTTGTTAAAAAGTATATCAATGTTCTATTATGGAAATTTACACTACATTTCTAATGTTCCGTGTCTGTCTTGATCTTTTAGTTTATTTGCTTTAATAAGGTGAGAATCGCGTACACATTTGTCATGCACAAGTAATCTGTTTCCAGCAATTAAAAGGTCCACATTTTTGTTCATAAAGGAACAATTGCCTTCTGTCTATAGCAATCAGCATCAAGTTTTAAACCCAGTTTCCTCTTAATTTTGATATTTAATTTTTATGTTTCTTGGGCAGGTTGTTTTGCTTTTTTCGTGCTTACTGGCTTTCTTCCTGAATTACAGTATTTTTCTGAACACAACTCTAAATTCAGCTGTGACACAGACAATTTGTGGTAATCTGAAGGTTTGTTCACTTGCTAGTTGTTTTACCTTGCATGTACAATGCACCTATTATTCTAGGTTGGCACTGATGATGCTATAAGCCCTCTCTTTCAGGGTGTTAGCATAGTAGTTAACTACTGCATGGACTTTTCTCTGCAAGGACTGATTGTGTGGGATAGGTTTTTTTATTTTATTTTATAAATTCTACAATATTGGGGGAGAAACAGGGGTGCATTAGTATACTTCTTGGCTATTCAAACTCGGAATTTGGGGAGATCTTCAAGTACATTTTGGTGTTACGAGAAAGACTGAACGGTTAATTTGCTTGTGAGCATTGATGCAGATGAGAGAGTGGGGAAGAGAGATGGGAGTACACAACCTAACTAATCAGACATGGAAGTTGGGACTGAGGGGTTTCAAACTACTTACTGTTTATTTTATTGAGAGGGGATTTAAATGGCAGTTTCGCTTGTAAACATTTCTAGAAGTCGAGAAATGAGGTTAAATTGTCGATTTTCTTTGGAAATCGTCTTCTTCATCTCAAAGTTATAGACAAGTTTGACTCGTGAAGATATGGACAATTGGGGTAAAAGAAATAGAACTTGGTATTTTAGTGCAAAATAGTTGTTTCTGATTGATTAGGCTTATATATGATATTTAGTTGACATTGGAACCCTTTAATTAGGACGTGACACTATGACTTATCACCATATGTTGGTTTTAATTGGATCAAGAATGTACCTAACTCATTTCTACAAAAGTATCCATTTTATATGTTCTAATTTTATTCATTTCACCTCATTGCCATAATTGATTGTTGTATGCTTGTTTTATGCATGGATTCTATTTATTCTGAATTGATGTCCAGGATCTATTTACTATTGGCCTTGGCTGGATAATTTTTGGTGGGCTACCATTTGATTTTGTGAGTGCTCTTGTCCCGACTGACCTGTACTTCCCATTTGGATTTATTTTTACCGTTGATAGAATGTGTTGTGTTTTTGTTGCAGTGGAATGTAATTGGGCAATCTCTTGGTTTTGCTGGCTCTGGTTTATATGCCTACTATAAGCTCATTGGCAAATAACTTGCTCATAGTCCTTCGGTGGATGTCTTTATGAATTAGGGACTACCATCATTTGCTTCGGTCATCTAGTCATTACTAACATCCCTCTAAAGAATATGAATCGATCTTAGGTCTCCCGAACATATGATCGAGCTAATCTAATTTTTTAGGAGATTTTGCTGAGTGAGAAGTTGACATTACCAACATTTTCCGGTGGATCGAGATAATACCTGCTCTCATGGCTTTGGTGTATTCAAGCTGCCATTGGTCTAGCAATGCGTTCGCCCATTGTATTTGATGAATCCTGTGCATCCCTCTCTTTGTATCGATTTTTTTTTACAAGCCCTGCATTTTAATAGCAATTCCATATTGGGGAGAGAAATTTCTGGAGTTTACATCTACCTATTCATTTTTTTTTTTAATGTTTGTAATTTATAAGATATAAGACTTGAGTCTCACATCATAAATATAAAATTCTAATGTAGATATAAAATTCTAATGTAGGGTTTATATGGCCGATACAGCTAGCTATTGGTGTATGATTCTCTCAAAGTTTGTTTTATTTTACAAAAAGATCTAGTGCTACTTGAGTTACAAATCTTGGCCCATCTACTTAAAAATGTATGGGAAAATTAATTTTAAGAATGCTTGATAAGGTATATTTAATCTTAAAGGACATAAAAAATTTAAATTATTAAGAAGGTTAATTTAAAATTTATTTAGGGAAAATGACTATTACTTTTATTGAAAATTATTTTCTCTTGTTTATCTTATATCATATCTTTTTTATGAATGATTATTTTTTTTAGTAAGTGGTCATGTGTTTTTACGGATTGACTAATAATAATAAATAAAATTCTAAATTTATAATAAGTTTAGAAGGTGATATACGAATGACAATTTTTTTTATTGAGTGGTTAAGTATTTTTACAAAATTATTAATAGTAAATAAAGTTTTAAATTTATTAGAAGTTTGGAAGACATTACATGAATGACTATTTTTTTTATTGAGTGGTCAAGTATCCTCACGGAGTGTCATTGGATATTGTCTTCTGATTTTTTTATAAATTTAAAAATTTATTTACTATTATTAACCCTAACGTAAGAATCTCAATAAAAAAAAATTATTCATAAAAAAGATAGGGTATGATGTAGATCAAAAAATAGAGAAAATCATTTTCATGAAGAGTACTTATGTCCATTAAATAAAATTAATAATTTCTCTTCCTAAATAAATTTTAAATGATCATTTTTAATAATTTAAGATTTTGAGTACTCTTAATGCCTCAATGCCTAACTCAGGTGTTTTAGAAGAAGATTTCTCAATAGCCTCAGCGTCTAACTCAGTGATAGAGAAAAGAGGAAAAATTATTATATTCAAAATATGAGTTTGATATATCTATTGTTTGAAAACATAAAGCTAATTTTAGAAATTTAAAAATTGCAGTTAATATGCAATTTTTAAAAACTGATTTCCCTTTTATTTTAAGTTATATTAAATAAATCAATTATAGAGTTACCACCACAACATAGAATTGCAATAAATACATTAAAAATAGCTACTGTAACTATATCTTCTCTAAGTCCAAATCCGTTAATGAATCTTTCTTTTTTTGGGTGCTAAGTTCTAGAGTACAAGTTAGCCATACTATCAGCCAGTAAGAACTGGGCTAAGCCAGTTGGAGGGGACGAGAGAACAATCATCGCCTAAAGCACCTGATTTGGCAAGGAAGTCTGCACATGAGTTTGCTTTTCTCAATACATGTTGCAACATAATATTCCCATGGCTGTACATCCAAGTTCTAATATCTTGAATGACCATCCCGTACAAGTGGAAGGAGATGTCCGCATAAAGAATCAAATGAACAACATCCATAAAGCCAGTTTCACAAATGATTCTATGCCATCCTCTATGATCTATCCCAAGCAACACGAAGCTAAACTCAATCCTTTTATAACTTTTATTTTACTTTTAGCAAGCTTTCCACCCATCTTAATATGTGCAAGACTAGTTTAACACAAAAATATTGCCATTCACTAAATATGTGATTTTTTATTATTATATTAGAAGTGTTTGCACTTGGATTGAGAAAGAAAATGTGGCTTGATAAAGAATCAACCATCTCATATTTTCATCACACTCAAATATTAAAAAACTTGACGCGGTGACTGTTGAGTTAGAAGATCGTTGACAACTAAATATGTGACTTTCAGTGTGTGGCGGAAGGTGTCTTCTCTTTTTGGTATATAGGGTGATTGGTGACTAATTAGTAAATAAAAACATTTATTAAATTAATCAATTGAAATTGTAAGGTTATTGAAGAGTTAAAGTAGAAGAAACAATCATCGTGAATAGCTATTTTTATATTCTTGAATCAATTTGATTTTTAATAAACCCAAATAAATAATTTTTTAAGTAATTACTTTATTTTCTATATTTTTTGAACCATAAAAAAAACAAAAACAAAACAATATTTCTACGCCATATGTTGGTACTTTGAAATGTGAGGAAAAGAGAAGAAACCAAACCCAGAAAAGTCAAGAGGCGGTTGAGACAGTTGACGGCGCGTGTAACGGTTTTCTCTGGAATATTGAGATTTGACCCCTGAGTCTAACCGTCGTTGCTGTCCCCAAAACCCTCTCTTCAACTACACCCCAATCTCTCTCTCTCTCTCTCTTCAACCCTAACTCCATTTGCACAATGCGTGTTGTTCTGCTCCAAGAATCTCTCTGTTTTCTCCCTTCTATACTATCTATGGGTGAGAGTAGGTTGACTGTGGAGGACGATTTTGCGTACAGGCCTTCTCACGAGAACCCTCGACGATCTCTGAGCATGCAGTTTTCTTCCCTCATGATCATCGACGGCATTGTTTCCAGGAAGAGTTTTTCCTACAATAGGCTTCCTTCCGAACCCCTCAGGCTCTCCGTTCTCAAATTGGACGGCTCTTGCTTCCGTAATTCGCTTCTCTTTCTTCCTTGTTCAATCCGCTGATAAAATTTTAGGCAATTTTTGGGAAGATTCTCGTACAATTTTTCTTTTTCTTCAAAGAATCTCCCCCTCATTTGTGCGTTTCCTACTGTAAAAGCCTATTTCATCATCGTTTTTTTATTTTATTTCTGGTGATAAAAAAAATTAAGGAAATGTATTTCTTTTTTCATTTTGGGGTCTTTTTCATAAATAAAAAAATGTATGTTTGAAAGGAGAGTACAGAAGATAATTTTTCCTTTTTTTTTTTGGGCAGAGGGAGGGTGAATGGGGGATGGGGAGGCTCTGATTAAGGTTCTGGTCCAGTGTTTCCTATCCATTCACTCCCCTTAACACACATGTCCCTTGATATTGAATTGATACAAGAGTTTGTTTACAGATGTTGAAGTTGAAATGACAGCAACTGTTGCAGAACTCAAGCAGGCAGTGGAGGCAGTTTTTAGTCACATGCCTCAGAAGGGGCCAGGGAAAATTTCATGGTGTGTGTATTACTCATCTTTCATACGTTGACGAAGCATGCATGATATGTAATTTTACTAATTTGATTTTGGAAAGCTTCTTGGTTGTCAAGTTTAACAATTTTTACTCTGTTGAGACCATTGTAATCTATTTTTTTTCACCGTGTTCTTCTCAGAATTTTGGTTATGAAGAATAGCGGCTATGTAGAGTATTTTGTTTTGAATTCTTGTATGATAACATTGAAATATTGGAACAAGTATAGATTGCTTTTCAACCCTTCAATTTGGATAGACATACTGGAATTTTTTGCTATCTTAGCCTCTTGGAACAGAAGCGGGATGTTATTGTTTTTTATTCCACCGTTCCTACAATTACAAGATTACCATAATCTGTTGCCTGATTCTTTTTTTCTACATTGGTTTCTGTAGGCCACATGTTTGGGGGCAATTTTGCTTATGCTATGATGGACAGAAGCTAGTTACAGAAACGGATTATCTTAGAAATTATGGCATCAAGGATGGTGATCAGGTTTGTAACTTTTAAGTTTTTCAGATTTATTGAAGAGCCAGCTTGATCTACACATACACTTGTTGATGAAATACTTTGCCGAATCATCATACTTGGAACTGCTCTAGCCTCTGTACTCCTGTAACCCTTCTCTCTAATATACGTAATTTGGAGTCTCCACAAATATACTTAATTCATTCTCTATGGATTTGGGAGAAAATTAATATGTAGGAATGCCAAAGTTGCAAAAGGAAGATCTCTGCATGGTGCATTGGCAAATTCCATGCATGTATTTGTATGTAATTATCCAAAAGATGATGTGATTAGACAAAGACAGGGGAAGAAGACATCTTTCCTCAGATAAATGGTTATTTATAATCGATGTTATTAAAAAAGATATATTGGTGATAATTATATGAATCATATGATTTTACTCTGGGTATAATATAATCTACCTAACATTGCAAAAGGACTTTCTCAACTATTCGGTGACTTGGTATGTTTGAGATTTGAATGCAACTAACAATGTATGGAAAAGGATAATTAAAACCCATTTAAATCTGGTCTTGGTCTAGCTTTATCCAAGTTAAGAACTAAGTATCCCATCATTATTAGGACTTCTCTTTTTAGTTTAACTCCTATAATGTGTTGGTTAGAAATCATAATAGTTTTTTGTTTTGGTATGTGCAGCTTCGTTTCATCCACCATGTTTCTAACAGTAGCAGTTTTCAAAAAAAGCAGTTGAAGAAACGAGTTGTCAATTTGAAACAATACAAGAGGTACGAACTTTACAATGGAACTATACACAAATATTCAGCTGTGCCTGCATGATGCAGGAACAAGATTACTCTGTTTGCCATGTTGCACTGGTTGAGTCATGGCCAGCTCTAGCTACCTTATGATTTTTATCTCTTTTTTAATAATACTGAATTGCTGCAATATACAAAGGCCAGTTACTAAAGGAAAAACATGCCATCCAAATTAATAGAAAGTTGGTTCTTCAGGCAATACATCTGTTTCGAAATTCGCTTAAAATAATACATGTTTTACCTTTTCTTTCAGTTACAAGTCACATATTGGAATAAGTAGATATTGTAGCAGGTGTTATTTTTAAAGGTATAATTGAAAATAAGAAAAGACGGCAGAGCTGTGGAGGTCTTTAAATATGACCTGCCAGAAAACTATGGGAAACTTGCAACCTCCTATCACTTATGGCTGTTATATTAGAACTTGAATGATTTTCTTTGAAAGGGTAACCACTACTAATATGGTAGAAATATTGATGGGAACCTCCTTTAGATAGGAGTTCATGCATGTTGATATGGTATTGTCCTCAAACAAGTCCTTACACTAGCTGGATGATATAAATGGAAGATGCAGGTCAACATCGCAAGTGAATAGATATCAACATAAAGAACATAGTGATGACGACAACATTGGTTTGGATGACATAGTCATAGAGAATGGGAAGATCCAGCATTGCAATGAAGAAGAAGATCGTGTTGGAAAGAACAGGTTAACTGGCTTTTGGGGAGGGTTGATCTCATACACCCGGCTGGCAGTTGTGAGAAGAGCTAGAAATGAAGGCAGGTTTTGCCCCTCAGTAATTGCCAGAGGTATACTGGGCAGTTTTAGGAACATTAGAAGGATTGTATCCTTTTGCAGGAGGCGGCACTATTCTCGGAAAAATACATGGAGAGAGTATATATAGAGTTTTCATTTTAATGATTCTATTCTATAGTCTATACACACTGTTAATAGATTTTTCAACCCTGCTTTGGTTCTTTAGTGGTAGAGACAGTAATGTCTTTATTAGACAAAATACTGTAGTTTATTCTCATATGCAACCTCTTGGCATGAGAATTATATTTCCGTGGAGTTTCTTCATGTTCCTGTTGGAAAATGGAGTCAAGACGTCAATTTTGTTCGTGACTAGTTTCTTGGCTTTCTCTCTTGTGCACGAAAAAATAAAAACACATGCACACATAGCATAATTGTGTAATGAGTTATGACTCGTCTTCGAAATTATTCCTGCCATCTAGCCTATCTTGCAAACACTAATTTAATATATGAAACTATTACTTTACATATAATTAAAAATAAAATGTAACTTATTTTCACCTCACTTATTTTTTTTACTTTCCTTAGCGAACGAGCATAGCATGAAACTTCTCTACCTAATTCTTTCAATCTAGCTTTAATTTTTTTCTTTTGTCTAAGTATAGCATTTTTTTTAGAATTTTAATCTCGTTTGGATAAGCTATTTTTGATTAAAAAAATTTTAAATTACATTTTTCATATTTTAGTGTGATTGAATAAACTTTTATAAAAAAATTAAAGTTCTAAAAAAGTATATATATTTTAGTTAGATTTTGATGCTTAAAAAAAATAATTTTAATAATAAAAAATTTTATTTAAAAATTTTAAAAAATTGTAAATATTGCATCCAATTTTTTTAATAAAAAGACCTTAAACCAGCTCTTAAAGTAGCTTTGGAATAACAAAAACAACATGGAAACTCAAAATATTTGGGCCCAAGGAGAATGAACCGGGTGGGGTGTCGAGTTAGGTAGCTAGCAATGGGCCAAGTCTGACCCAATTAGAAATGCAAAACCTTGAACTCCTTTGTGGCGTCCATCCATCCTCACCTCCAGATTCTATCATCCATGGGTGAGTCACAGTCACACAACCTCATCAATTTGTGTGGCAAAGAATTTAGATAGCCCTTCTCCCAAATCCCACTCTCCTTTCCTTTCCCATTCCCACACACGACAATCCTCACACATACACACACTCAACATACTCCAAATCTGCAATCGAGAAGCCATGGCCAACATGATTATGGCCTCCTCCAAATCTTTGATTCCAGTTTCCACCAGTTCCCCTCCCCCCACACCCAAACTTGGCATTCTCCAAGTCCAAATTCCACTCCCCAGAGTCCCAACCCTGAACATGAACCTGAAAATGAAACTCTCAAAGCCCCAAATCCTCTCCGTCAAATCTCTTTCCCTCCTTGCAGCCAGCTCACTGGCCTTCGCCCCACCCTCACTTGCAGCTGAAATTGAGAAAGCCGCACTCTTTGACTTCAACCTGACCCTCCCCATTATAATGGCGGAGTTTCTGCTCCTGATGATAGCTTTGGACAAGGTATACTTCACCCCACTTGGCAAATTCATGGACGAAAGGGACGCTTCCATTAGAGAGAAGCTGAGCAGCGTGAAGGACACCTCCTCTGAGGTGAAACAGCTGGAGGAGCAGGCAACGGCAGTGATGAAGGCTGCAAGGGCTGAGATATCTGCTGCACTGAATCAGATGAAGAAGGAGACGCAGGCTGAGGTGGAGCAGAAGCTTGCTGAGGGTAGGAAGAAAGTGGAAGCAGAGTTGCAGGAGGCTTTGGCTAACTTGGAGAGGCAAAAGGAAGATACTATTAAGTCCCTTGATTCCCAGATTGCCGCTCTTAGCCAAGACATTGTTAACAAGGTTCTTCCTACTGCTTAAGTTATCTTATCTTCCTCAATCCTCACCTTTTCTTTTTCTTTTGCTCATAGTCATATATATATATATATCAACCCACCAGGAAATTATTCTACTTTTCTGTTTCAGATTTAAATGTGTAATGTAATGAAAAGGATGTTCAATGTAGAATCTGAAATTTCACGGATTGGACCCCTCTTGCTTTTTCTTTCTTTTTTTAAATGAACAAAAAAGTTGGAAAAATGCTGTGGTCAACTTGTTATTTCTTGTTTCTTTTCATCTCTTTTCGTTATTTTTGAATGCATTTCTGTGTGAATCTTTTTTGGGGCTATAGAAACTGGCTGTGTGGATGGATGATGGAAAGAGACTGAGTTATATGTATGTTTTCTGTAAGCGTTGATAACTTTGATATGTTATGTGAAATGAAAGATGCATGTTTCTTAAAAGTTATTTCTTCGTCTGGCGGATTAACTCCGTTGATATGTGGATGTTATGTTTGGTTGTAAATCAAGTTGACGTTTGGAGTTGCATTGTGGAAAAGTCAGCTGGAGATTTGCAGAACCCTTTATCCTTATATGGTTTTTTGATTACATGGCTCGTTAGGAAGTTTTGGGTTGGGAAAATGAAAATATGCAATGCAAATATATACATTCCTCCCCTTCCGTTTTATTCATTGCATTGTTTCCAATTCCAAACAAAGATCACCGATATGAAGATCAATGTGGCCTAAGGGATTGACTTGGTCCGTGAGACCTGCAGTCAAAACCACTTGGTTCTCTACAGCTTCTCTGATCACTGATCAGTGGTCACTGGTCAGGTAAAGGGATCGCTCAATTCTCACATACGCTAAATTCCAAACAAGACGAGTTAAGATGCCAAACAACAAACTCTTCTTCTACTCGTAATGCTTTACAGGTAGCCCTTCCCAGCTCACCATTGTAAGTAAACTATGGCTTATTGGCATAAATTTGACAGCTGAAAATCATAGTCGGTTTAATTTCTTATACGTCAAACGTGTAGTTTAAAATTTTACACAAGTGTTCTATTTCAAAAAATAATGTCGCGGAAATGAGTAACTAATTTAAATAGTGCCATGAGGCATGACATAATTCTAACAATTTGAGGACTAAATTATAAATTTTTAGTTGCTTATATAATTAGTTTGTTTTTCACCACTAATATATGAAATAAAAGCTTATGATAAAAGTCCAACAACCTTAACCCAAGTTGCATAAACTATCTTTAGCAACTGCTTTTCTTTGTAAACAAACACATAGTTTCATTTAAATTTAAGTAATTTCAGTTTATTTTTTTCAATTAAACTTATTTGAGTCATGTGAATTAGTTATGTACTTTTACCTATAATTAACATTAGAGAAATGATAGTTACATACATTCACGCATCTCACTTTATCCTTATTTTCTCTCTCCATCTTTGTGCGTCTCTCTCTCCTTTTCTCTCCCTTTTCAAGATTGAAATTTTTAGATAAATAAAGATGTATGAGATATATTATTTGTATACCTATCTTACTCTTAACATTCAATTTAGAATAAACTATCAATTTCGCCTTAAAATTTTTTTAGTAATATCAGTTTAATTTTTTAATAATTTTTTAAACAAAATAATTTTCAAATGTTATTTTTAACATTAAAATAATTTTTTAATATTATTTTTGACATTAAAATAATCATTAAATATTAATTTTTGACAAAAAATTAATTTTTTAAAAATTTATTAAAAAACATTTAAAAATTATTTTATTATAAAAATTATTAAAAAATTAAACTAATACCACCTTTATCTTTTCGAGGCTAAATTACTAATTTATTCTTCAATCTAATACATGAAAAGAATTGTTTATAATCTGACAACAAATCTAAGACGCAAAGTTGAAAATATCGTACTTAATGTTCGCGTCTGTCCTTATTCTTCCTAGATTGGAGGAAACAATACTGAGCAATAATCATCATTCATCGACTCTCCAGAAAATTGTCGTAATTGGAATGTTGCGCAAAGTATAACATAGGTTGAGAAGGTTTCTTAGGTAGTTCAGATTTTTTTATACTCTTGTATCTGTATTTATAATCACTACATTTTATATTTAAATTTGTTTAACAGTTATTTTTTAAATAATCATTTAACTTCTATCTAATTATACCAAAAAATTTAGGATACTATAAAACAGTTCATATGTATTATGGAGCATTCTATCCTATCTCCTATATGAATTACTACCCTTAAGTACTTTCATAATTAAAAAAAATAGTTATTTTAATAGTTATTTTAATATTATTTATGATATTATTTTAATATAAAAAGTAATTACACCCTGAGTCCTGAAAGACATGGCCCTTTAGAACCCGCAATAAAGTGTCCCTCCACCTTTTTTGCAGCATTTTGTTTTTGGCCTTAATACTTTACTTGCGCCTGTGCCTACACAATTTGAAACCTCGAATACAGATTCATATAGGACATGCTTATTAAATGTTAAGAAGTTTATTAAATATAATTAATAATTAATAAATATTATCAACTTGCGTTGATTAAAGTGAAAGAGATTTGGTCACTTTAAACATTTTATCCTAAATTTAATCATTAAGATAGTGTGTATGAAAAAAACACAATTGAAAGGAATATCCACTTCATGCGTCTTATCATATTATATAAGATTAATTTTTTACCTTTAAAAAAAACCCAAATTTATACTAAAAATTAAGAATAATTGATAAATACTTAATAATTTATCCTAAATATAAATATAAAATAAAATGAATGGTATTGGAATAATCCTCGAACCTGCGTTAAAACGTAAATATGTCAATAATAATATTAATATGGCGTTAAACTCAGGAAGAGGACTCCACTGGATTAAATCACACATATTACATCCCATCACATCAACACCATGGGTCCCACGTTGGAAATGCCATTTCTACCCTTAACATTATATATTATCTTTTTCATTTAAATAAATAACTCCTCAGTTTTCATTCAATTCATTCTTTTTTGTTTCTTCTTCTTCTGCTCAACTTTGTTTGAATTTGTATAAACCTAGGCCTTTTCTCTGTTCACCAAGCCAATGGTTCGTAAGTGCTCTCATACTCACACACAAAAAATTTCTTCTTCTTCTTTTGTTTAGACTTTTATTTTTTGTTTGGTCAGCTTCTGATTATACTCAGTTGCAGTGAATTTTGTACTATTTATTGTTTCTAAAGTTCATATTTTGAACTCTGGTTGGTTCTTCATCAAACAAGGGAGAAATATAAATTTACATGCTTTTTTGGTTATTGTTATTTAGTTCTCAGAAGACAGAAGGTGAAGAGTTTGCATATTGATCATGGTGAATGCTTATATGCATGCATGTGTTGGCTTGCTTGGGTATTTTGGCATGTTTTTCTATCTATGTCAAAGTTATATAGTTGGGCCCGCTTAGTTCCTTCCAAAAGGAGCTTTTGGGTGGTTGATTCGGGCATTAACTACACATAAGATTGAGAATTTGAGGAACAACGAAGGGAAATGAATTTCTGGTAGTTGTGTCTTGCTCTCTTTATTCAACGATTTTTTTCCTTTGGTTCTAGTGATGAAAACACTCGAATTCGTGGCGACCCTTTATATTCATTTGATATTGATTGCCTTTCATATTGATTTGTTGATTTGTTCTGCTTTTATATACACTTGATGAATGGTAGGAATCTTCATGTTTCAAAATCAAACATTGTGAAAGGGGAAAAAATTACGGTTTCTCTTTTTTATATTGTTATGTCTTTTTTAAGTGTCAAGTAACAATGAACTGTTTTATGCATATGGGTAGACATGTGTTCAGTAGTTCAGATGTTAATTATCAGTTATCACATCTGTAAATTGTATTGGGATTTGTGCAATTTGCTGAAATATTTTATGAATATTACAACTTCAGATTGAGGAATGGCTAAACATGTCACTATGACTCCACCAGCTGCTTCTTTTGAGTATGAGCTCTTGGATGGTGATCCTGACCACCTTAGAACTGTTAAAGCCTCATCCAGCCACAAGGATCCATGGATTGAACCTAAAAGGTTGAAACTTGACAAAGAATTGGTCGGGGGCCCTTTGGTGATGTTTGGTTTGCTACTTATCATCAATCAACTGAAGATTATGATGAGTACCATGAAATTGCTGCCAAGATGTTATCTTCAATCAGAGAGGGTCATACGAAGATTGTATTAGAGAAATTTTATGAATGATATTTTCAATGCCAAATAGTGACTAGGGTTTGCTGGCTACGTGGAATTTCAATTTTAAATGGAAGGGTTAAACTTGGACTGTGCATTTTACTATCTATATGGGAGATCTTTAGCTACCTATGTGACTTCTATTTGGCTAATATATTTGTTTGTGCTCATAGATACGCATCATTATGAATTTTTATGAGGGTTCAATTGATGATAAGATGGCTAGACTCAGAGAAGGAAGGATTTCATTGCATGATGTTTTGAGGTGATGTGTTTTTTGTGTATTCAGTGAAATATGTTTATTGTATCTTTATATAGCACAGGGAGGGGAAAACTGGTCAATACTAAAGGTGTGTTACTAGCTGCAGGTATGGTATCAATCTGGCTCAAGGTATTCTGAAACTTCACTCAAAAGGGATCTGAATTCTCAACCTTAAACCATTTAATGTGCTTCTCAATGATAATGATCAAGCAATTTTGGGAGATGTTGGTATTCCC
Organism: Styphnolobium japonicum; assembly: GCA_023212625.1. NCBI lineage: Eukaryota > Viridiplantae > Streptophyta > Magnoliopsida > Fabales > Fabaceae > Styphnolobium > Styphnolobium japonicum. The sequence goes on from JALBWW010000003.1 coordinate 50,775,221, forward strand.
AGTCTTCTGCTTGGATCCTCATTCCTAAGCTCAGATATGGCTCACAAGCTTGGAACTCCAAATTACATGGCCCCAGAACAATGGCAACTAGAAGTCAGAGGCCCTATATCCTTTGAAACGAATTCATGGGGATTCGAATGCACTATTGTGGAAATGTTGACTAGTAACCAACCTTGGAATGGGCGTCTTGTTGGTAAAATATATCAATCAGTTGTTGAAAAGCATGAAAAACCCCCATATTCCAAGTGACCTTCCTTCTTCAATTGAGAATATCCTCAGTGGATGCTTTGAGTATGATTTAAGGAATCATCCTTTAATGGTAGATATTCTGAGCGTCTGTAAAAGGTTTGTATGCTTTTAAGATTTTTCTAGAAAGTTTTTGTCACAAGATAGCTTTTTTGATAGCTTCACAAAGTTATAATTCTTTTGGGTCTGGCTTATTTTGCTTAGTTGCATTAATTTTGAGTGGCTTATGTGTGAGACTAAGCAAGGTCCATTAAACCAAATTATCAACTTGCGGTGGGAATGTTGTCTTCTGCCATCTAATTCCTGCTTTATCATTATATGTTTGTTATTGTCTGTTTGTATCCAAAACATAGTACCCAAAGAAAAGGAGCCAAGGTGTGGAAACTATCAATAATACCTGTGGGTTTATAGTTCTAACACATTTGAATATGTGCTTTTATAGAACTATAGCTGGAGTGACATGGTGAGATATTCAGTTGAGTTGAATATGCACTAAGACAAAGCATTTGGTTCATATTATCTAGTTGGTGATTTTGTCAACCACACTCTAGCTTGTATATTGTGAAGGCTTGATTATAAACTCAGAACATTTAATATGGATAGCCAATTAGTTAAGAACTAGTGAAAGTGCTCTACATTTGTGCTATCACTAACTTGGGATAATTTATGTACCAGAAAGAATGAAAACAATAATATTTGAGAAAAGCCTGGAATTGTTGTTAACTAAGCATGATTATCTTTTCCCTTAATTTCTATTTATGTTCGTGAAGATAAGAAAGATCTTCTATTAAATATTACTCTATTCTTAATTGTTCTGCCTACATTGCAGCTCACTGAATGCACTAGCCAATGATGGAGGATGGAGATATCTTGGGACTGTGAGAGTTACTTTAAAATCAAGTAGCACTGGCGACACACAGAGTGGTTCCTTTCAAAAGATCATCTTCAGGTGGGTCACATGGTGCGATCTAGAAAGCCTCCCAATTCATGCAAACCTCAAAACATGGATGTCCCAGAAGGAAATGTTATTGGTTTAGAACGTAATGTAGAGTATGGTTTTGTTTTAGTGGGGGTCTATGGTTTTCATAACCCTATAAGGATTCATGCATCAACTCTTGAACGTGTCACTTATGGCCTGGCAGTTGGTGATTGGGTACGCTTGAAGGAAGAAAATGAGAAGCATTCGCCAGTCGGTATTCTACATTCCATCAATCATGATGGTGGAGTGGCTGTTGGATTTATTGGGCTGCAAACTCTTTGGAAAGGAAATTCTTCAGAACTTGAAAATGGCAGAATTTACTATGTGGGCCAATTTATTAGGCTAAAAGCCAATGCTTTAAGTCCTCGATTTGAATGGCCACCTAAAAGGGAAGGGCCCGGGGTTTCAACCTACCAAATGGGTGTCTAGTTGTCAAGTTCCCAGGGATGTTGACTTTTGGGGATGAATCAAGCACATTCTTAGCTAATCCCACGGAGGTTGATGTGGTTAATTTTAGGACTTGTCCAGGGATGATAGAGAAGTATCAACATGTAGAGGATCATCACTGAGCAGTTAGACTTGTTTTAATTGCATTTGGCCTTCTTACAATTATGAAACTAAGCATATTATTTAGAAATAAAATAGGAAGGAACATGAAGGTTAACACAATAGAGAATGAAAGTCAATATATAGATAGCCAGAATGCTAGCAGCCCTACATGGAGATCTTCCAGTGCTATAAATCATGCCCGCACAGCATGGGTTACTTCAATAGCTAACATCATTTTCAAAGAATGTGTTAACATGCCCACTGGTCGGTAGTTTTACCCCTGCTATCTTAATCTAGCCAATAACTAAAGCATGCAAAGGTTATCATTCTGGACTAGTGAAGGAATTCCATCAGCTGTTCGTCCATACTGTAGTTTGAACAGACACCACTTGAAAATGGTAATTATACGTAAATGCCAACAGGGCTGACTCTAAATTGAAAACTTGTACACATGCCTAAGAGGATTAACTAACTTTGTTCATACTTAGTTTCCACACAATGTTATGCATAATGAACACTAGAAGATTCATAATATCATTGTTGAAATTGAAAAAGCATGGAAGGAAATGAGTGAAATAAGGTGAATCAAGATATATGTTATGTATAGATTCTTGAAGCATTGTTTGTTTTCACTTCTCTCTCTTGATTCCTCATGTTTCTTGTTATATGAGGCGTAATCTTAATCCATGAGGTCTGGAAAGTATGTTTGTTGTGGTTTTAAATTAATCATTATTAATCATACATTCTAAAGATACAAATGTGATGCCAACTGCGATAAATTTCTTTGGACAAGAAATTTCCTTGCAGACCACTCTTTAAGCTAATGCCATTTTCCCAACTAATTAGAGGTGGGGTTGAAAGGGAGTCTACAACATTTTCCTTGATGGAACGAGAATCTTGTGACCACTCAAAAGTCATATTGGCTCAAGCTGTGACCACTTCATTACTGAACTCTTTTGGGGAGTTTTTCTTTAGCTGTTATATATATTCTAGTATAATTTTGAGGTACTGAAGTTGCATCATAGTTCCATTTTCTACACTTGCACATGAAATTATTAGATAGTCAAACCTCAACCAGCTAATATGCTCAATGGTGAATCCTGTGCCTGGTGAAATTGGTGGAAATCATGCGATTTTCAGTCATTTTCTGCATTAATAAAGTGAACATATGCATCCTGACATCAGTCACCTGCTCCTAGCTTTGATATTTCGTTTCAGATGATGGTCAAGGTTATTTTTCTACGATCTATATTCTAGATAGAAAAGCCTACAATATTTTTCTTCATATACACATTTTGAGTGTATTATTCTATAACAACTTCACTCATATACACTTTTTGAGTGTATTCTAGAACAGCTTCAAAGAAGAACAAATTTGAGAAACTGATAAATATTAAACTGTCGTACGGGATAAGATCTTATATCTATTTTTGTAGCTTGGTACTCCTTTTATGTTTTTGAATGCTCTTACAAACTTAGTGTAGTCATTGATGAATTTTTACCTAAGATCGTTGATGAATGCAACCAATTAGCGCAGTTGTTTTAGAAGGTTAACAGTTGGGTTCAAATGTTTGCAAAGCTGTCATCAATGAAGTTATGCTACTATTTCACCCAATCTTGGATGGAAACTGAGAGAACTTGGATTTAAATGTTCAGCATTTGATTTAATAAAGGATGGAGGAAGAAGCATCAATTGAAAATCTCACCTTCCTGCTTATATTGCCTAGAAAACATGAGGTACAAATACACTACGAATGTTACTTGCACAACAAAATAAGTTCAAATGCATCACGGCTAAGTGATTTTTGTAATGCAACATGACATACTACTTTATTCGTTAAATGAGCAAAAAAAATATTAAATTTGATTCCAACAAAATTCACATTGGTTAAGAAGGAAAATGATTATACTATATGCTAAATTGCCCTTTATTTTGTTTGGTTGTGTACTAAATTGCCCTAAAAATGATTCTCCAACAATATAGAAACAATTGTCCAAGGCCTAGCCGAGCTCCAGCCTCCGAGCCAACATTTTTATGGGTTGTGCACCGACCTAAATTGTTGTCCATTTTTTCTTAAGTTTGCTCCTTTTGATAGGCCTAAACTAATGTAGGTCCACCATTGTTCCCATTCCTAATGCAGTAATGCTGACTTCTGAATGTAAATTTCCATTGTATTTTAAATGTTTTTGACAAACACCTTATGTGTAAGACCATACTAAATATGAAAGCTTGAATGTGTGCATCATCAAATGGTAAGTCGCTTTGAATCATGTTTTTTTCCTTGCGAAACCAATTAATATATAAAGTAAACACTCAAATTGGTCATCTAAATATATCTGCAACATCTGGCATTTCAAGTGTTAGCAACATTAAATTTGTTCTACAATGATAATTAATGTCACAAATTTTGTCCTTCAATGACTAATTTGATGTTACATATATGTCTAAAGGACTAATTTGATGTATTTATAAATAAATGACATATGTGATGTCCATATATCTTTAGATAACCAAAATAGAAGTTTATTACACACACACACATAGGGTATTCCTTCAGTATCATTTGTTTCTATAAAGGTACTGGTACCCTTAGTAATTAGTGGATAATATTTAATCACATGTCCCACTTGTTGAAATATAAATATTAAAATATAAATAAAATAATTATGTTTCAATTAAGTGAGACACATGATCAAATATTAACTATTAATTATAAATGGATATCGATACCCTTATAAAAAAGAAAGGTGTCGGAGAAACCCCCTTCTCTCTCTCTCTCCCTCTATATATATATATATGATTTAATTTTGATTCATTGTCAGTGTAAAGTATTTTTACCACTGTCATCCAATGATGTTTTAACACATCATTAAAGAATTATATTTCTTAAATAGTTACTATGATAGTCAAACTATTTTAATAATGTGTCAATACATAATTAAATGATACTGTAAAAAAAACTTTGTTGTGTGCAGTTTAACACTCTTGTTGAAATGAGTTAGTCTTTATTGGCTGGTTGTTTGCCTACTATTGATCTTGCTTCTTTGGTATAAAGAAAAAAAAAAAAAACAGATCTAATGAGATTTTTTGGGTACAGATATAATGATATAGTTGCAGAGGAAGAGAGAATCTGATATTGATATGGAGGTAGGAAATTAAGAACGGATAATACCAACAAAATAAAAGGGGCCAGGGTGATAGTGGCACCTTGTCCCCCCAGATCTGCCAATATTTCAAAGTTAACAAATTTGTTAGAATATACAACACGCACATGTTTCCTAACATCTAGAAATTCCTTCATTTTGGCAGATACGGAACACAGGATAAGGATAAATAACCACTATTTCATGCGCTCATCCCTAATAAACATTATACTTGGGCAACTCAATTATTATATTCATATACGAAGTTACAAACACATGAACTCCTCACAAATCTAACATGAGAGCTTTTGCATCGATTAACATTATCGAAAAAAATATTGCTACTTATATATACTTACACTACTTTCCCACGTTACCAATTAAATGTATTAAATTTGACATCATCTTCCACACAGCTTCATCATAATGCCTTGAAATATCAAAATATTCTTCTTAAAATGCAAGCATGCAAGTACGAGATCGTTGTCTGTACTTTTTATTTTTTAAAACCCACATGCAATAACTAAAATTCAAAAAGGGAGCAGATAAAAAATATTAAAGAAACGTTCAAATTATGATAGGATCTGGTAGGCTGTTAATGTATTGATGAATATATATTATTAGGGTCTCTAGTGTCTTTTAAGACATTATTTAATAATTATTTAATAAATTCTTTAAATTATTTAATGAAATAAATTAAATATTTGTTATATTTTTAAGATATTAATTTTTAATATTTAATATTTAATATTTTTTATTTTAAATTTTTAACCAATATCCTGTCGGGTAATGATTAGCCATAAAGTGTAAAATTAAGATTTGGTTGGGATTGGGTGTAATAGGATGGTGGCTCAGCCAAGATAAGGGAGAAAAGCTCATGATATAGCCTCGTGATACGAGGTCCACGCCTAGATGTAAAATAACAATCGATAAGCAAAATCATGCGCTCACACTACGTGGGGTCCCCGATCCTAAGAAGATTTTTTGGGTACATAAAGTTTAAAGACCGGAATTTAAAGGGAATTTCAATGACGTCATTGATATTTAAAGTAAATTATTTATTATTTATTAATTATTAATTTTATAATAAATATTTAAAAAATTATTAAATATAAATAATAATTATTAAATATTAAATATTTTATTTTAAATATCAGTTTTTTGAAAAAAAGATAAATATTAAAATAATTTTTGAATTTAAATCTTTTATTTACTTAAGTTATTATAATATTAAGATGAATATGATATTTAAGATAAATTATTTATTATTTATTAATTATTAATTTGATAATAAATATTTTAAAATTTATTAAATATAAATAATAATAAATAAATAAATATTTAACAATTTATTTTTAAATATTAATATCTTAAAAAAATTATGAACACTGAAATAATATCTTTATTAACTAACATGAGAAAGTCAGTTACGAGAAAAAGAATATAAATTTTATTATAATAATATTTATTAATATTTTATATAAAGTTAATCAATTTTGATTTAGTGTTTTTTTAATAATGACTAATAAGTAACATAAGAAAACTACAATCCTAACAAAAGAGGATTTATTTTATTTTAAAGTTAAAACATATCACAAATTTCAATAAATAATTTACAATAATCCTTACAAATATATAAAAAATAACTTAGAATTAAACCTAAATTTTTTTTATTAACGCGATTTGATTCTAACTCTTTGTTACTCCTAAGAAGATCTAAATTCATCCCACAATCCTTTTAAACCACCTAATATTATAATATAACATGTGTGGCAGTATGATTGCATAATTATAACCCTTTTTTTGGGCTGTGAAATTGTATAATTATAACCACTAACAAGTTCCCATTACTATGCCACGCACCGATTGATTTATCATGATTACGTTCATGGATAGGTTCATTAGTTTAAAATTGTTGAACCTCTGTGGAGGTGCCGTCGGTGAGAAAGGTATGCCAAGGTGGCCTTAGTTGATGGTGAGAGAGGACCAATGGTGCGGTGGAATGTAAGGTCCCCTTGCTGTGGTGGTTTTTCTGGCTGGATTCTCTCCCTGCTGATATGTCACTATCTAAATCTTTGATTATTTGAATGTTTCCGTACACAATATGGGTGCTCGTTACCCTACTCTTTATAGGATTCTCATCCTCAAGATCAAACCTATAAGATTTAGATAAGTACTACCTACGTACTACAAGGTTGAGAATTAACAAAATATATGTTAAATAGTGTTAATTGGATTAATATTTATTTTATCAATGATTAATAAAAAGATTAATAATAGTTACATATATAATATATTTCATATATTTTTATTTATCTAAGTTTTATAATATTGAAAAGGAAGAGGAAAGGATAAAGGGAGAAAGAATGAGAGAGAGGAAATAGAAATAAAGTGAGATATGTGAGATAAATAGTATGTGTAAGAATTATTTCTTTAACCGAAAACTTATCAATCCAAACAACAATTTTTTTTATTATATAGATGCATTTAAAGAAATTAATTTTCTTAGATGTTAGCTTAATATTTGAACTTGAGTAGTTAAAGTAAGAGTAAATACTCTTTTTGAACTTTAAAAAATATATGTGACATCGCATTGGTCTATCATTTATCAGTGACATCAAATTGGTCATTCAATAATAATTAATATCATCAATCTAGTCATTCAAGAATTAATTTGATGTCATTATAATAATTAATTTAATGGAAAAAATATGAAATTTAAAAACTAAACTGATGTTACATATATTTTTGAAAAACTAATTTAATGTATTTATAAATGGGAAGACAATTGTTATGTCGTATATATATATTTAGAGGACTAAAATAAGTGTTTACTCTTAAAATTATAATTCGTGAATAAAAAAATTATTCTAAATTAAATTCAAGGGAAACTTTATTTTGAAGAAAATATGTTGTCATTTCATTATTGTCCTTTAATAATGAATAAGAATATAACAACATAACCGTTATATTTTTTTGATTCAAATTAGAATTTAATTTTAATTCACTGTCAGTGTAAAGTTTCTTTACACTATCATCTAATCATGTGCTGACACGTCATTAAAAGAGTTAGACTTTCTAAGTTATTGTTATGATAGTCAAACTCTTTTAATAATTTGGCAATATATGATTAGATGATAGTGTAAAGAAACTTTACATTACCGGTGGATCAAAAATAAACTCTTCAAATTAAATGCTATTTATGTTTACTTAACTTTTAATACAAGATATTAAATAAGACTTTAAATTTTATTACAATTTTTATTGATTGAAATTATTTACATGCTTGAGATAACGTAGGTGTATTTATGATTCTGCTTCATTTTTTTTAGGGCATTACTTCGGTATCTTTTTTTCTTTCTTTTTTTATATCGATACTCAAGATAAGTTGTCAAATATTTATTAATTGCTAATTATATTTAATAACATTTCAAATATTATTGTAAAATTAACAATCAATAAATACTTGACAACTCAATTTGAGTATCAAACTCATAAGGATACTATAACAACTCCCTTCTTTCTAAAATGAGTTTTTTTCATCTTTATTTATTGTATATTACGTAAATTTCTCATCATTAGTAAGTGATCTTAATGTGAAATTTTATTTTACACAGGCAATGCCTACTATAAATGATTTATTTGATAGACATGTGTAAAATTATGTTGGTTATTTTATAAATACACATATTTTTAAAGTGTTATTATAAATAAGTTAAAATATATTTTACTTCCTTCGACTTTATGTCATGTGCATTTTAGTTCATAAAATTTAAAAATGTGTAATTTACTCCCACAAAATTTATTGATGGAGCTTAAGATCCTTTCTGACCAAACACCAATGAATAAAACATACAATTGGAAGCATACAGAGTTACTTTTCAATGTGCAAGAAATTAAGTTGAAAACGATTGTTGATTTAAGTGAAAATCTCATTTATATCAACAAAGCATATGAGAGATAATGTGTTACTATTTAGATAAATTTAAAGGGAATGAATTTTGTCATCAAGAATTCTAAGCAAAGGTTTAATAGTTCTAAATATTGCTTCCATTGGCATTACTTCACTTCTTCTACCTGGAGGAAGGATGACCCATTCTAGATTTTTTATTCCATTACAATTGACAGCGTTGTCAACTTGCAATATTAAATAAGGAAGTTTAAAAGTTGAACTTCTACGCCATACAAGTCTAATTATTTGGGATGAAGCTCTAATGATTAACAAATAGGGTTTTGAAGCTTTAGATCGATCTTTAAGAGACATTATGAGATTTTTAGATGACAATAACACATAACAACCTTTTGGTGGAAAGGTTGTTGTGCTTGGCGGAGATTTCAGACAAATATTCCTTGTAATATCAAAATGATGTAGAGAAGATATTGTTGGGGCCACAATACAATATATTCATCTTACTTATGGAGTCATTGCAGAGTTCTTAAATTGACTAAGAACATGAGGTTTCAAACTGGAACTTCTACATCAAATGAAGCAACAAGTAAAGAGTTTGCATAATGGATTATTAAAGTTGAGGATTGAGATTTAGGAAGTGTAAATGATGGTGAAGCAGATATTGAAATACCGGAAGATCTTCTCATTCTACAATCCACGGATCCTATTGTTGATATTGTTCAATTCAACTATCCTAGTTTGTTGGATAACATGAAAATTTTCAAATTCTTTGAGGAAAGGACAATTCTAGCACTAACTCTAGAAGTGGTAAAGAGTGTCAATGAATACATTCTTTCTTTAATCCCTGGAGAAGCGAAAGAATATTTAAGTTCAAATTCAATTTGCATATCTGATGCAGATGTAGGTTGTGAAGTATGATGGATTACAAAAGAATTTTTGAATGAGATAAAATGCTCAAGAATTTCAAATCACAAGCTCATATTGAAAAAGGATGTTCCAGTAATGCTGCTTAGAAATATTGATCAAGTTGCTGGATTATGCAATGGGACCAGGCTAATTGTGGATGAATTAGGAAATAATGTTATTGGTGCAACAATTGTGATAGCAAATAACATTGGTGAAAAGATTTACATACCTCAGATGAACTTGGTACCATCAGATCTTGGAATTCCTTTAAAATTTCAAAGAAGGCAATTTCTATTAACTATTTGTTTTGCGATGACCATTAAGAATAGTCAAGGCCAATTATTGTCTCATGTAGGTTTATTCTTGCCTAAGCCTGTCTTTACTCATAGACAACTTTATGTTGTTGTTTCAAGAGTTAAATTGAGGAGCGGTTTGAAAATATTGATATGTGATGATCAAGGAATTCCATGTCGAATAACCAAATATGATGTTTATAAAGAAGTCTTTCAAAAGATTTAAAAAGGTGTTTCTTTCAAACTCTTTATTCTTAGTTATTGATTTTTTTCTCTTACAATTTGTTATCAAAATAATTGTGCAACATTAACCTATATTAACTTATGTTAATGTTGCAATTTAACCAAATCATTATTTGTATACTTTTCTTAAAATGAAATAATATTGACATTTTTACTATAGCCATTTCAACTTATGATATTATTGTATGTTTTGATTCTTACATTTCTTTTTAAAAAAATTATAGGTATACCTCAGTGTATTAGTTTTTTTTTACTAAAAAAATATTCATTCATTCAAATTAGTAAAATATATCGAGAACAATACAAATTCAATATCACTAAAAACGGAAAAGGATAAATTTGCGAACAAACTCACAGCACCCAGATTAATAGCATAACACGACAAATGCCTACAAATGTGACAAAATCAAAATGACCGGAATACCCATGCTTCCGAATCTGTAACGTTGATGCCCAAGTCTTGATTGAATTTATAATAGATCAAAGCTGATCTACCAATCTAAACCAAACGAACACTGCAACAAGACAGGAAATTATCGCAATAAAACGGGAAACCAAATGACGCCGCATCAAGACGAAGAACAAAATACCGTTGCACTCAGACGACGAAACACACAGAAAAATACAAAAGAAAAGCCAAATCTATGTGAAAAAACCATTTGTTTTGATAAAAAAAAGAGAAAAAACGATATAAAAGAGTAATTTTAGGCCAAAAAAGTAGTTCAAACCACCCCCTCTAATGAATGAGGAAAAAAAAAGATGAATAGATTTAGTGTATCCGTTGTTCACCAACAATTTCTTTCATTAACTATTTTTATATTTATTAAATATGAAAAGAAAAAAGGAAAATCAATTATTAGAATTATATTATAAATCAATAAATGAATATTGATAGTTTAATTCTAACACCTTTTCGATCGATAACTAATAACTATTATTGTCACTGACATAAATTCTAATATTTCATACAATATTTTTTTTATTAACTCCGTGCATTACACGGGTCAAAACACTAGTTTTACTCTTAAATGTGAACGGTTGAAAAGAATGAGCATCGAGTATCTACCTAAATATTTTTGAGAATGCAGAGAATGATAGCCGTTGGAATATGGGAAAGGAGAGAGAGGATATTGTAATCTAAGAGATGTGATAGATGGTCTAAAGGTATTAATGATCATGTTATCATGTTTTCATAGTACACTCGCGTGCGCGTGAACAGTGTATTTTTCCGCTTACGTCTCGTGGGCCTCCCATCGCAATCCAATAAAAGGCTGCACCACCTCCTCTCTCTCTGCGCGTCACTTCAACTCCTCCCATTCAAACAATTTATTCTATTATTATTAGTAAGATATAAGAATGATGTTAATTTATTAAACTTCTCTTTAATGAAAACACATAATTAATTAATATACATACATATATGTATGTATAAAAAATTAATTGATTCCATACCAATTTAAAAATAAATATAATATATTAAGATTATAAAATTATTTTCAACCTCTGTGATTTTTTTATGAGTTTAATTTTCATTCACTTTTAATGTAAAATTTTTTTCCACTGTCATTTAATCATATGTTGCCAAATCATTAAAAGAGTTTGACTATCATAACAACCACCTAGAAAGTCTAACTCTTTTAATGATGTGTTAACACATAATTAAATGATAATATAAAATTTTTTTACATTAATAATGGATTGAAATTAAATTCTTTTTTTATTAAAAAAATCTAAAAATAAAGTAACTTATGTGAGATTTGTCCAAGACAGTTTTTTTAAAAGATTTAGTGAGACTTTAAGGTGGGACTCGTGGACTCTGCATCTAAGATTTGAGCTCCAAACATCATGGCATTTTAAAATTTAAAATTAGGATGATATTTTTGTAATTAAATTTTATTTATATGTCAAATAATAATTATCTAATGCAATCATTGTCAAGAAAAAATATATAATTGATATGTCTATATTTATAAAACATTAATTATATGTTCTACAACCTTTCTGTGTGATTTTTTTAGTATAAAAATACTACCAAGCACCTTACTATATATTGAATTCAAGTCTTATAAACAATCGTGGCACATAATTTTATATTAAGTCTCTTTTAAAATAATAAATGATATTATTTTTTAATAATATAATTACTATGTATATGTCAAATTATATATATGTGTATGTACATGCTGTAATAATTGCGAAAAAATGAACATATAATTGGTATATGTAATTTCACAAAAAAATTAAGGTCAAGTGCATTTTGTCTTTCTAGTTTGTTACTTTTTTTACACTTTCCATTTTAATTTATAGACATTGCACTTTAATTTAATATTATTTATTCTATTTTTTGATATTAAAATTATATATTTATGATTAATTAATGTAAAAGGTCAAAAGTACCCCCTCAACTCCTATAGGAATCACGGGAGATCACTCAACATTTCACTAACCATTTACAATTTTACATCATCTAGTCTTCTTCCTGATCCTGTCCTTCTATCTAACTTTCATTTTTGTCATCTTCTTCTTGTTCTTTAGTTATACTACATATATATGTTTTCTATTTAGGCTTTTGCTAACAAGCATTTTAAGCAGACTAGTTAAGAATACTAAAATATAAAGTATTAAATGAAAAGTAGAAGCATTTAATATTATGTGAATTTAAAAATTATTTAATAATTTTTTAAAAGTAATTAGAAGTATTTATTGAGAAGTATTAAATGTTTCTTAACTAGTGTCTTAAGGGCACTTGTTAACAAGATCCTATTACATAATTTATTACATATAAATAGAAAATATGTAATTGAAAAAATATCATTTATCATTTTAATATACATACTAATAATTTTTTTATTAAACAATTATCATAGTACATAATTGTTATTTGACACATAATTGGTATGTATATTAAAATGATAAATGATATTTTTTCAATTAAATATTTTCTATTTATATGTAATATAATAATTTTTCAATAAAAAAATAATTGGTATGTATGTTAAAATGATAGATGATATTTTTTCACAATTATATATTTTCTATTTATTCACATGTCAAATAACAATTATGCACTATAATAATTGTTTAGGAAAAAAGATATAATTGCTGTGTATATAATTAGACAAAAAATTAATTATATGTTTAGCACCCTTTTGTGATTTTGTATTTATTGAGTTACTCTATGTAGTTTAAAAGCTGATAGATAATAATAAGAGTTAAAGAAAAATAAAAAGATAAAACAAAAAAAAAAAACAACAACAAACATGGAAGAAATAGTCATCATGAATGTTTGGCTTATTATGTATACTTCAGTATCATAATTAGACTATTTGATTTTCAGTCATTTTTTGACTTGGAGATGCCATTTTCAATTACAAGATATTTGTCATTGAAATCAATGATGTTGGTATGTTTGTTTTGGATTTTTTTCAACGCAAACGAACATTGAAAAAAAAGAAAAAAAAAGTTTGACTTTTTATAAAAGTGCTTTTATTCTATGTAATTTAAAAACTGATAGATAATAACAAGAGTTAAAGAAAAATAAAAAGATAAAACAAAAAAAAAAATAACAACAAACATAGAGGAAATATTCATCATGAATGTTTGGCTTATTATGTATACTTCAACATCATAAGAAATTAGACTATCTGATTTTCAGTCATTTTTTGACTTGGAGATGCCATTTTCAATTACTAGATATATGTCATTGAAATCAATGACGTCGAGTATGTTTGTTTTGGATTTTTTTTAACGCAAACGGACATTGAGAAAAAGGAAAAAAAAGCTTTACTTTTTATAAAAGTGCTTTTACTCTATGTAATTTAAAAGCTGATAAATAATAATAAGAGTTAAAGAAAATAAAAAGATAAAACAAAATAAAAGAAAACAACAAACATGGAAGAAATATTCATCATGAATGTTTGGCTTATTATGTATACTTCAGGGTCATAAGAAACTAGACTATTTGATTTTCAGTCATTTTTTTGACTTGGAGATGCCATTTTCAATTACTAGATATTTGTCATTGACATGAATGACATTAGTATATTTATTTTAGATTCTTTTCAACGTAAACGCACATTAAAAGAAAAGAAGAAGAAAGTTTTACTTTTTATAAAAGTGTTTTGAAAATTGTACATTTGAGATTTTAATTCTATCAAATGCAAATCAAAGAGGGTAGGCATGGTCAATTAATTAAAAACAAGTCAGCGCGTGACCACACACATCATCTAAAATCGCGTCATGCTAATCAGTAATCTTACAATGTGCTCGGATTGGCTCAACATAAATAAGCTCAAACGAAGTGTCCATACTTCAAACTGAACAAAGCCAATAGCTCAATAGAAATAGAAAACAAAACACTGAGAATAGTTTCGGAGGGAAACACAAAAAAGGCCAAAGAAGCTTTTTCCTGAACAAACACACCGAAGGAAGACACACCCTCGCTAGAGAGAGAGATTGCAGAAGCTACACAAAATGTTCGCCGAAGAGAATGGTCTAAAGGGAGACCCAAGGTTGCAAGCCATCTCCGAAGCCATCAGAGTGGTGCCAAACTTCCCCAAACAAGGTTATTTTTTATTTTATTTTTATAATGCTTTGTTCGCAGTCTCTGCTTCCTCTTCCTGCATTGACATTTTCTTTTTTAAACTTGCTATTGTTTTGTTCTTATCTTGTTTTGCAGTTTCTTTTTGACCTTTAATCGAACAGATCTGCAACTATTTATTTGCGCGCGCACACACACACACACATATATATATTTATATATTTTTGTATGTGCGTGTGTTTTGTCTTTCTTAAATTAAATTAATGATGATGATGATGAAAATTGCAGGAATAATGTTTCAAGACATAACGACATTGTTGTTGGATCACAAGGCGTTTAAAGACACGGTCGACATTTTTGTCGATCGTTACAGAGACATGGACATTTCCGTTGTTGCTGGTACTGTACTCTACTCTGAGCTCCTCTACGGTCATGTCCGCTACTATTTTTTAAAAAAGCATATTCGCACCCTTTCTTCTTTTTTTAGAAAAAAAAAAGTACATATCAATGAAGCAAATTTTATGGGCTATTGATATTAGCACCAAGATTTTTCTTTTCTTACGAGAAAGAGAGCCAAGCTTGTTCCCGCTCGTTGTCTCTATGAATTCATGTGTTTTCTTTCAATTTTCAAATCGTTTATTGGGTTTGTTTTTGGTCTTCTTTGATTCTTGCTTTTCTTAATGCTATTGCTAGCGGATGTTGCCTTTGGCTGGTTTACGTGCTAATGTAATTGGATTACATGTAGGAGTGGAAGCCAGGGGCTTCATGTTTGGTCCCTCAATTGCGTTGGACATTGGTGCAAAGTTTGTTCCTTTACGCAAACCTCGAAAGCTGCCAGGTATACCTGTGTTATGTTGAATAATTTAGACATTGCTTCTAAACTCAACATGTTTAAGTTGAAACTTGAGACTGAGAGAACCAAACTGTGGCCAAACAACAGAAGCTGAAGATCACTTTCTGTGGAATGGGAGGATGATCTTCTCAGAGTGGAAAGACCTTGTCCTACTTTGGTTGTTCATTACTTAATGTTTTACTGTTAGTAGTGGGTGTTTACATCGCCTAAAATCAATTGGCTCCAACTTTCATAATGGCTGGTTAACTGACTAAAACAGATAAACTCAAGCATCCAAGAGGAAAGTTTTGAAATGCCATATAAATATTCAATCATCATTTTAAGTAAATCCAATGTAGGTTAACTGGTTGAAGTAATTAAACTCAACCATCCAAGTTGGTATGCTAAATAAGTTTCCTAGTGCCGTATAAGTATTGAATCTTTATTTCAAGTAAAATAGATGTATGTGGTGGTACTTTTGCTTAGCTTGTCTTCTCAGTGGTCTTCCTGATCTGCATTGAGCAATCTTATCAACATATCTCCTGTTTAATGCACCAATGTTTTCAAACTGAGCCATGGCTGCATTCAATTTATGAAAACTGGATTAAAAAAAACATGTTGCTTACTTATATCCTATGTATACTAATCAATATTGCATGGATCACAATTGCCTGAGGTGAAACAGGTGATGATAAATGTCCCTTTTTGGCCTCAATTTTGCTTTTTAGTCTAATACAGGCCTAATTTGGATAAATTATAGGCTATATAGTAGGGATTTTACAATAATTTATCTTGAAGAAATGCTTATACAAATCTGAAATAGGTTATTTTCATATACTAAATATTTAAGGACCTGAGAGTAAGCTGAAAGTAACTTTTGGGTCCAATAGTCATTTTCAAGTTGTGTTTAAATTGCCTTATAAGTGCTTATAGGAATGTTTATAAGTTAAAGATCACCCATCAAAACTGGGTTATAATTACTACTTCAAGCTATTATCTATATATCAACAGCAAAATGGAAGTAAGGAAAGCCCATCTTTAAGCTTACAAGATCCAACTTGTTTCCCAAATCCACCCCCGCCCCCAACCCAGACACACACAATACACAACACATGCTGGCATAGTTGTACATGAATATTCAAATCATGCCCTAATTAGCTCCAGCTGAAAGCTGGAATAAAATCTTAATTCAATTTCAAATAAAAACTTTTAGGGTTCTGGAAGCCTTCTTCAGCCTTTTGAGTTATGTCTATCTATTTAAAGTACTAGTCCCAATTTATTAATTGGGCCTTCACATTTATGCCAAAACTTTGACATGCTTCATATTTAGGTGAAGTAATTTCAGAAAAATATGTTCTAGAATATGGAACTGATTGTTTGGAGCTGCATATTGGCGCTGTCCAGCCCGGTGAACGGGCCATAGTTATTGATGATTTGGTGGCCACAGGTGGAACTCTGTCGGCAGCAATAAGACTTCTAGGTGATTTGCAGGCTTTTATTCTTGGGGTTTACTGTTTTGGTCTATATTCTTTTCGCCTACTTCTTTATTTCACTTATAATTGTTAAAAGTACGTGGTCCCAAGTATGCTATATGGTTTTTTTCAAATTCTTATTTTGTAGAACGTGTTGGTGCTGAAGTAGTGGAATGTGCTTGTGTGATTGGTGTGCCTGAGGTTAAGGTAATGCTTCAACTAGTGCTTTTGTAAGTTGTTTGTTTTGCTAGTTGATCTCAGAAAAAATAAAAAATTTAAATTCAAATTCATGTGTTGTTTCTCATATTGATAGCTTATTGGACCATAAAGTTATTTTCTGCATAATCAGTTTCTTGTGAATTTAGTTAAAATGAACTGATAATGTTGGTTGTTCTCTCTGCTGGATTGAGTTATGATCATGAATGACCAATTTATATCCTTGTAAAGGATGTGCTTTTGGCTAATATAATATTTTTAGCTTCTAGATAATCACAAAACATTGAGAAGGGACTTGTACAAGCCAATATAATTATGCTAGAATGCTACTGAAAGGAATTCTCTATTATTAGAGCTTATACTAGTTAGGTCCAGACTGTCAGTTGCAAAGAATGTATTTGATGTATGTTGTTCCCTCTTGATTTTAAGTTTGGTATGAATCCTGTGAACTAAAGGAAGCTGAGAACTTTCTCGGTGTTTTGGTTATAGACTTATAGTTATACTTCGCCATTCTGTTTTGCGTATGGCTTGCAACTTCATGGTAAATATCCATTGGTTTATGGAGGCAGTATCATGCTTGCTATATGTGAATTTTTGTTACCGAGTTTGTATGTCTACCATCTTATGATTTCTTTTTAGATAACATGAACTTTTCCTTTATTTTAATCTTAAAAATTGTGGAAATGGTATTTTAATTGAGCTTCTCTGTCAGGACTTTCACACTTAATGGAAAGCCGCTAATGTATTTGATGTTACTGTATTTGTCATCTACCATGATGTAATTTCTTTTTGGATGATATCACTGGAAACAATATTCTGTAATATTTTTTTTATAATTATTTTCTTGAAATCATGGAAATGAAATGTAAATAAGCCTTCTCTTTCAGGGACACTGCAAGCTTATTGGAAAGCCACTTTATGTCCTTGTGGAGCCGCGTCAAGTAGATAATTGTTTTTGAGGTATGCCAAAATTTCCTGACATGGAAATTCTGTGTACATTTGACAACATATTTCAAACGTCGTAGACAACGGAGGCACCATTTTGCTAGTTGAGATACATTTTGGCAAGTAAATTTTTGTAGTAGCCGTTGAGTCCTATTGACTCCTTTTATGGCAAGATGGTAACTGGCTCAACGGTTAGCTAGTGCCTGAGTAAGTTACGTTTGCAAAAAAAGGCACATTCCTAGACTTCCCATGGTTGGTTCTGTCTTTTGATTTGTGACCAATAGGGGTGCCGCAATATGGTTGCTTTTTACCCATGGAAAAGCTCTCGCTATTTTTACCCTTTTTTGGTATCATCCTTCTATATTTTCATTAGACCTGTACAAGTTTGCCCACTGTTAATCATGCATGGAGATTTCTAAATGTATACATTCTCACGCAGATGTGAACAATTCTTCTTCGGCTGACATACAAAAGGACGCTTCGTTTGAGAAAACACAGGACAGGCCATAATGTGATCCTCTCAAGTTTTCGGTTGATTGAGTTCCCCTGCAAAGATCATCGTTGAAAATGTTCCCCCTCATATCTTTATCTTGTTGTACTTGTTAGGCTATCATGTATGGCTAACAGTTTCGAACAAAGCATTAATGAAGGGATGGATTTTTCTAGCATTTAAATGTCAATTCAAGGCCTCATTTTTTATTACAGTTTTAAATCATAGATAGAAACAAGTTTGAAATTAAAAAAAATGAAGATTGCCTTAAAATAAATAAAAAGTTAACGGAGTGTATGCTATTTTTAAGGACTCTACATAATTCATTACTGCAAATTTAGAATTGTGTGAGTCGGCTTGCTTATTTAGAAATAATTGTATTTTCAACATTTTGGTTCATACGGTTAGGCTTTTCTCACATAAAGATCATTTTTTTATGAATTTAATTTTGATGCATTGTCAATGTAAATAAACTTTAAACTATAGTTTAATCATGTGTTGACAAATGATTAAGGAAATTTGATCATCACAATAACTATTTAAGAAATTTAACTTTTTTAATGTTGTGTCAATATATTATTGGATGATAGTGTAAATTTTTTTTTCTTTTTTTTTATTCTATTTATATATATATATATATATATTTGTTTTATTTAAATTTTCATATTCTTGTCTTATGATTTTATCTTTATACTTATTTATAAGATTGGACAATTATAATATCAAATTAAAGAAAGAGATCGTAAGAGATGTTTTCATTATAAAAATATAGAATCACATCTTGACACCTCACTAATGTGTTAATAATTTTTTTAATTTAATTTTAATTAAATAATGACAAGTTGTAAATTGTAAAATTTCAAATTATAAAGCTTCATTTGTTAGTCTATTTATTTTATTATTTAGAAACACATAATAATTATTTATTAAATATAAATTTGATGAAATTTTACATAATGAGGATATATTTTAAAAAAATTAAGGCTAGATTTTGACATTATAATATAGGTAACCCATTTTTAAGGAATATTTGACAAGTAGCAAGTTTCAATCAGACTTTTATGGGAATTGTTATGGTACCTTGATTAGTTTGGTACCCAATATGAGTTGTTAATCATTTATTGATTGTTGATTTTATAATAAATGTTTGAAAGTATATTAAATATAAATAATAACTAATGAATACTTAATAACTTACTCTGGGTACCGGTATATAAAAAAAGATGAGTACCAGAGTAATCCCCAACTTTTTGTGGTCTATCCTTGGGCCGATTTTCATTTTCCCCCAAATATTGATGCTATAGAATTTATGCATCATATTGATGCTATGATAATTTTCCCAAATATTTCAAAACTGAAGGATAATAGCGAAGAACATTGCTGCCATTTCCTCACCACAACGATAAAATGCCTTTTTTTCCTTGACAATTCTATGCAATCCAACATGCCGTTGAACGCTCACTGGCAACACCAGCCAATCATTCATGGGTCTGCAACAAAAGCTTGGCCCTCTCAATGAGGGCCTCAAACGCGTACTGGCCATCAGATAACGGTGAATGTTGGCAAACCAACAATGCATGCATTAATTTTAGGCTGCTTCTTTCCTCCATGGCTCCTTCGTTTTTTCGGTCCCATTTTGCCTTATCTTATGCAGAGGCAGTGCCTCACACCTCCAATGCTTACTTTATATATATATATTACTATTCCCCCACTTTGCTTAAAGAGGAAAAGAATTCTGTCTAACCGTTACCAACAAATGGTGGCGATTTGGTCTTATTGAAAGCACCTTGGAAAAAAAAACATTTTTTGCTCGATGGGAATTTTGCTCAGAGAAGGGATGCAAGACAAGGAACGAGGAGAGACTAAAGATTGGTAAATTGACAGAAATTTCTTTACATACGAGGTTATACCATTTTAGAAGTTTGGGGCTACATAGCCTACGTTGTTAAGTTTTAGAGCACAAAATGGTTATGATTTTCTATAGTTTATCCAAACTTTAAATGTGTTATAAAAGGTTCGCATCGCTCTAATCAATCATGCATAAATTGAGGCAAACTAATTAGGTTTGGCATGGTGATAAGATACATAATTCTACATGAAAGTTGTTTAAAAGAAAATAATTCAAATGTTTTTTTTTTATTTTTTTTATTTTTGATATTCTGTCAATTAGTATTCTTGTCACTGCCTGGTATAATTCATATCGCTTCAATCTAAACAATTGTTTTTATCTCTTCTGGCCATTAAACATGTCAGATTTATCACGCAATCCAACAGAGCCGGAATCAAATTAACACGTAAGCGCCCGCCAAAAATGGACCAAAATGCAATTGTATCTAAAACCTATGGGGAAACAAAATAAAAACTATCTTGTAAAAAGATGAAGGCAAGAGCAGACATAATTTTACCTTTGATGAGTTCAGCTTTTCATTATTTGAAGTATAGGTTTACAAAAAATGTGGTGCAAGGTAAAGGCTCGTATATGTGTGCAAAGTAAAAACTCGTACAAGTGGAAATACACTAGGGGAGCTACTGCATTCAGTAAGATTAACTCACCTATTAGAAACACCAAATGATCATCGAACAGGATGAGAAACAGTAGGATCTTTGGCCAAAAGTAGAAGAACAATATATATTACCAGTTCACATATATTTCTAAAGACTTGTTACAGTTTCCATTGAAGGAGAATCATCACTTGCTGACATGTCCAATTTGAGAGCATGCCTTGCAACGCTGTTCGTCTGTTTTCTCAATCTGACATTGTCGATGAACAAATCTACTATGATCTTTCTCAGTTCATCATCACAGATTACACCATCTTTTATGTCATCGGTTTTATCTACATTGGAAGCAGCACTTTCGTAGTCCTTCCCTAAGTTTTCTACCTGATCAAATTTTAAAATTTCTGTAACTATGGTGGAGTTTGCAGCATACAAGAGATTGTCTGTAAACATGATGCATTAAAAAAATTGTTACAGCTTAACTCTAACTGGTAAAACCATAGAAAGCCACAGGAAAGAAAGATATAACTTGTACCTCTGCTAGTAGGAGGTCAATTTGATCCTCAGATATTGCTAATTGATTAAAAGCATCAGTTAATGATGATGAATTCATGATTGTCCTATCTTCGTCTTCAGTAGGAAGATTAACATTGCACTCTTGAAGCTGGTTGAAAAGAAGCCTGCATTTCTGCAGCAGTTTTCTCGAAGTAGTTTCTGCCTGCTCCCTCTTCTCTCTTTCGTGTAGAAGAAGTTTCTAAATACACGAGAAACAAAAGCAAAGCATCATCATATATATCATGCATTGTGGGTCCATAGCTTCTCTTTTTTTTTTTGGGTCTCCCACAAGGTGTGGAACTAATCCCGGCTTGGGCATCTGATGGCATGGCCTTGGCCACAAGATGCTTGTGGGATTCGAACCACTAAATTGTAGGTAAAGACAAATTATACAAAATCTTGGGAAAGGAGGAAAACTAATGAACACATGACATTATAAATAAATTCAAAATAAGGGAACAGGAAAGTCCAGAACAATATCTGATAGCAAGAACACGAAAGTGAAGAATATGTATGTTATGTGCCCAAAAAAAATACAGAATATGTATGTTAGACTTAGCCTATTAATTTAGAATAAAAAACAAGTAAATTGACAAATAACATTTTTTGGATTAAAAATTTGACAAAAATATGAAATGTCAAGAGGACGAACATCCTGCAAAATATGAAATGAGCAGACTGATAACCTACCTCAGCTTCACACTTTTCCCTTACTGACTCACTAAGCTCATTCTTCAATTTTGTTTGGGAATTACGGAGAGATTTGACCTCTTTAACCAGAACTTTAACATCTGCTTTGGATTTAGCTTCTAGCTCTCCATACTGTTTTGACAAAATTTCCAGCTGCTCTTTAGTAGCATTTAAATTCTGCAACAGTACATCTTTCTGTTGAACAATTGATTCCTTTGTCAAATTCTGACTTGAATTTCCACCCTGGTATCATGTCATGAGCCGTTATTGAAATCAGTAGGTCCTACAAAGAGAAAGGTTTAATATCTGTAAATCAAATGCAAGAATGTCATACCCATTCAGACTTTAGTCTCATCTCCATTTCCAGTGACTTTCGGCGAAGTTCCTCCATATCCCACTGCATTTGGGTAAACCTTTCCCTCTCAATCAGAATAGCCTGCTGCAAGTTCTCCTTACTTTTCTGTTTGTTAGTTTCAAGTTCTACTTCCAAATCCTTGACCTGAACAGATCCAATCAATTATGGTCACATAATTAATATCTATAAAAATTCTGGGCTTGTATGAATGTAGGGGAACCATAAAGAATTCATAGATTTCCACAGATTGCAGATATATTTATCTTCAAGTCAAGTAGGCTCTAACCATTTTCAGGTACATGTGAACTAAAATAAATTAATTTACAACGAAGAGGATGATGAAACATACCTTTGTTGCAAGAAAATCCTTTGCAGCTATTTCTTGATTTAATCTAACTATAAGGTCCTCCATATCAGTTTTTGTAGTGACTAGCCTTCGTTGCATGGTTAAAAGAATCCTGTTCAATTTATTGCGTTGATCTAGTGGAAGGACAACTTGAGCATCACCAGTAAACTGCAACTCAGCGTGGCCCATAATATCTGATCTTGAAACCAAAGCACCTCCAGGAAGATCAAGAGAGCCATCTCCAGATGAATTTGGAATCCCAGAATTAGACATGTCACTACCTCGTAAAGAGCTGCCATCACTTCCAACACTCTCATTCGAAAGCTTACGAACATGATCAATAACCTTAGCATGCTCAGGCTCAGAGAAAAGCTCAATGGCATTATTAGCTAAAAGTGAAGCATTATAGGAATTTCCATTATTTTTGTCCTTCTCTGTAACATAGTTGACATGTTTGGAATTTACCTTATGCCTAGGAAGGCCTTCCAATTGCTCTAGTATAGTCTGACCCATAAAAAGACCCTCGTCAATATTCGATATGCCATATTTCACAAGCTTTTCTATTGGATTCGTCATATCTTCATCTAATGTTAGATCATCTGTGCCAACTTCAGAATTATCATCCCGTCCAACTCTTGGAGTTCCTAGTTCAGATGCCTCATATGCAGTATCACTACCATAATCTGAGGCAATAGATGAACTGCCAGCAACTAAAGATAAGCTTGAATGGGGAGGTGATTGCACTGAATAAGCTCTGCTATTGGAAACAAGATCTGTTTCTGAATTCTGCTGGCTTGAATCTTGGAATGCTGAGAAGTGATTTAATGAGGTATAAAATGTCAAAATCTGGGAAATCTAACGACCAATGAGCATAAAACTGGCAAAACTGACATGTATGAGACACACTAAATGCAAGATGCAAAAGACAGTCACATACAAGATCTAGCAGCAGCTTCTAGTTCGAGAAATGATGCCACTGCAGCACATCTTGATAAATCAATGTCAGACAATACTTTGGTGATCCACTCCTCCAAAGAGCACCTTCTCTGTAGCAAAAGTAAATGTCTTAAAATCTACGGCTACCTATTCAACTCTTGCATTCACAATTGTCCACAACTGTACTGGTGGCTCAATCTAATTGTAATAAGAAAATTTTAAGTGGGGCTACCTAAAATTAGATGGAGCCACCTGTCCACAGTTGTGTAGATATCACTGCTCTAAAAAATATAAACAACACTGTATAAGATTCAATTAGTCAAACTTACCTATCAAAATTAAGAAACCCATTACATGAATATTTCGAGAAAATTCTTACTAAATAATTTATATTCGCTATACCTCTATATAAATAAAGAGAACATGGAGGTAGTTTTCCATCAGCGTTTTTGTGTCTTGAAAATCCATAAGTATCCTTATCCAATTCAGATATTTGTTAAATTTACCTAATAAAAATATAAGGCAGCACAGATATAAATTAACTCTGCAAAAGTTCTTTATTATTTATTTAAACTGAAATTCAAGTTCAAAGGTTATTCTAGTTGCAGTGATACAAATAAGTGGTAGTTCTTGTTGCTAAGTTGAAGAGAAAAGAGGACCAATTAAGAAGTTAGAGAGGGTATTCAATGTGCTAGACCCCCAGTTCAGAAAGTGTATGTTAGAAGGAACAAGGGAGGGGCGGGCTAGTTAGTTAGTGAGATAGATGTTGATCTCACGGTCAATAATAAGTGAGACAACAGAAATAACAGATGATATAAATAGAAAGAAAAGAAGAGTAGGGGATACGTTTTGAGATTTTCAAGAGAGTATAGTGAGGGAGAGGAGTAAGGACTGTCGAACCATCCTTACAAGTGTATAGAATACTCTTTCTTTTGTATTCCCTTGTCTTTGCCTAATTGGGAAGAGTCAAGAAGAAGGAACGAGAAGGCTATTCAGTTTCATCTGTTGTTTTCTGTATCTTTTATCTTCCAATCTTGATCAGGTTCTTGCAATTAGTATCAGAGCTCCCGATCTTGGGAGCTGTGGTGCTCATTGAAAATGGATGAGATGGAAATTCCTGGCTTCACCGAAGAGTATCTGTATAGCTGGATTTACAAGGTTGAGGGATACTGTCTCATTGGTTAAATTCCAGACTCAGAGAAGCTGTCTGTAGCAGCTTTAGGCTTGGAAGGAAGGGCCCTCGATTGACTCTATAGGTGGGGGATCCAGAACCACACAGGTCTCGTGGGACACTTTTCGTGAGGCGTTTTTGCAATAATTCCAACTGAGAAAGGAGCCAGAGAAGGAAGAAAGGAAAATATAGGAGGTTGCCAAAAGAAATCCAAAATCAGGGGAGCTCAAAGTGGATGCAATACTTCAAAAAAATCAACATCTCCCTAAGCTGTTGTAGAACCTGTTGTGATCATACCACTTAGTAAACACCAAGCAATCACAGCAAGCACACATGTGCGGAAATAGAAAGGTTGTATAGAAACCAATCCCAATAATGCAAAATAACAAAAATAAGGAAGATTAAAGAGGAGTAAAGAGAAACAACACACAAGATTTACCCTGGTTCAGCCAATATAGCCTACATCCAACATTAGAGATCATCCACTAAGATTAGAACAAGATTACAAGTGTTTTGGATCAAACTTACCAATAGGAACAACCCCCCATCAAGCTTTACAATCTCTCCACTCTCTTGAACTTTTCCTACCTTAGCAATCTCACCCTCTTAATGGTATTTCCTCTCAAGATAACCCTATTTTGATGCCTCTCACAAGTTTATCTCATTCTCTGCCTCCCTTTGAAAGTTTAACTTACTGTTTTATTACAGCAGAAAATAGAATTTATATAGCAGAACTCTGCGCCGTGGCATGGCTTCTTCGCGCCGCGGCGCCCAACTTTCGGGACCCTGAGAGCAAACTTAGCCGAAGCTTCCACGCCGCGGCGTGAACTATTCTGCATCGGGGTGTGGCTCCATGTCGCGGCGTGGCCCTGCTGCAACTTTCAAATTGGTTTTCCAAGACTTGTTCAACATCTCAAAACACCTATAAGACATCTTCACAGAACCCATGGAACCACGAAAGTGCGGAAGGAATTTCATGGTCCTCGCATAAGCATGACCAAATGGGTGAACCATTCTTAGATTTGGCCCCAGTCGGAGATTTGCAACTTGATGTTTCAACAACGATGGAGATCAAGACAAGAGAGAAAAGCCAGTCCTAGCCAATCTCGTGCAACCCACCCACTGCCTGATCCAAACAACAATCTTGTGCGAACCAACCAATCCTTTACCTCCACCTAAACTACCAGACGCGGGCCACTACGAGGAGGATGACCCCAAGTTGAAACGTTCCAACCACATGGAGAAGATGACTGGGGACCGATTGTTCAGATGGAGCAAGAAAAAGATGATCTGTTCTAGAAAGGAAAATACTGCAGTGCAAAAACAACAAGGGGACGATGAACGGAAGGAGGAGAAGAGCCTCCATGGTTTTGAGAAATTGAAGGAGAAGGAAGAAGCAAAGGATCGACACCATTGTTCTAAGGAATCGGGAGAAGAATTTGGTTCCTATCACCAACAAGAGAATAAACCAGAAAAGGAGGAAGAGAAGCATGAAGCTCCGGCCATGAGCAAGAAGAATCCGGCGCCACAGCAGCGTGGTTTCTGGAAAATCTTAGTCTCTTGTCGTCTCACGCACGAAGAGGTGAAAAGAGGAGTTGGGAACTAGGTTGGGTCAGTGGGCACCTAACCATGCTGATTAGGCCTAGCCCAAACCGGACAGCCCTCAACACAAGACCAAACGGCCCAAAAAAATCAACACAAGACCACGCAGACGCAGGTCTGGGTCTTGAGGCAATGGAGAAGCACATGGCAGAAAAATTCTTGGCGACATGCTTAGTGCAAGGGGTTCTCGTTGAGATGTCATTCTTTGGCTTGTACTCAAGCGGGGTGCAGAATCTCTACCCTCTAGGATATTGGAAGAGGAAACGAAAGAAGAAACCAATTCGTGTGTACAGGGATACGAAAGAAGAAACCAATTCGTGTGTACAGGGATGGGTGCTTTGACATGATGCATTATGGACACTGCAATGCCCTGCGTTAGGTTCGTACCCATGGTGAGCAGTTGTTTGTGGGTGTTTTCAGCGACACTAAAATCATTGCTAATAAGGTTCCCCCAGTCAACCCTCTTGAGGGAAGGTTAATTATGGTGAATGCTATCAAGTGGGTTGATGAGATTATTCCTGATGCTCTTGCTAAAAAGGCTGGCCGTCATAAACAGATAAAGCGCACAAAAGGAGTTTCCAGCACTGATATTGTTGGTCGAATGCTTCTCTGCATAAGAGAAAGGTCTATTATTGACAATCATAATCATTCTTCTTTACAAAGACAAGTCAGCCATGGTCATAGTCAAAAGTTTGAAGATGGTGGATCGGCAAGTGGAACTCATATATCTCATTTTCTTCCTATGTCTCGTAGAATTGTTCAGTTTTCAAATGGGAGGAGTCCCGAACCTGATGGGTGCACTGTATATATAGGCAGTACTTTTGATCTCTTTCATAATGAATACGTGGAGATCTGGAGGCCTGCTTGGGATCTTGGAGATTTTCTTCTTGTTGGAATACACACTGATCATACAGTCAATGCAACTAGAGGAGCACATCGTCCTATCATGAATCCTCACAAAAGAAGTCTACGTGTTTTAGCATGTCACTACATGGATGAGGTTATAATTGGTGCAACATGGGAGCTTGTGGGTATGTTTGTTGCACATGCAAGTCCTATCGAGGGTATCTGTTTCAGGGATGGTGGTTAGAAGATTGTTACATTTTGCAACTGCAGTAATTCACATGCTGTTATTCCACTGGTGTTACAGGAGAAAGAAGGGGTTGGTTACCAAACCACTGCTGAAGCTCTTGATTTGACTACTGTTAAGGCAGTAGTTGCCAGCACTGGAATAATTGCAGGGATTGGTCTTCTTGATCCTAGAGGAGAATTTGCATGTGTAGCTTTTGGTGAGGTGGTTAATCAAGGCATAATGTCTTTCCGTTTGTCCTCTTTGCTGTTTCAAGATGTGGGAATTGGAGAAGGCCAATAGGACCCCGGTGGAAGTATTTATGCTTCCAGCATAACTTGGTCCCTATGTTTCAAGCAGTGGGACCCTGGAGGATGGTCTTCAGCTGATGCTTATCCAAACCTTCACCTTGAGGACAAGGTGGATCTTTTTTTTGGGGGGTGGGGGGGGGGGAGTATTACTGGACCCTGAGACAACAGAAATAACAGATGATATAAATAGAAAGAAAAGAAGAGTAGGGGATATGTTTTGAGATTTTCAAGAGAGTATAGTGAGGGAGAGGAGTAAGGACTCTCAAACCATCCTTACAAGTGTATATAATACTCTTTCTTTGGTATTCCCTTGTCTCTGCCTAATTGGGAAGAGTCAAGAAGAAGGAACGAGAAGGCTATTCAGTTTCATCTGTTGTTTTCTGTATCTTTTATCTTCCAATCTTGATCAGATTCTTGCATAATGAAAAGACGTGGTGATAAAAACTAACTAGTCTAGGTTGAATTATCCTGTACAGAATCCAGATGCGGGAGAAAACATACTCTCATGGTTAATATGTTTCAATCTTTTTGGTAAATACATTAAAGAAGCCCATTTTGACAAGACAATGGCAGAATATAAAGAAGCAGAGTTTGAACTGTAAGGGTGTTATTTAACTCAACACAAATATAAAAGGGGCACTATGAGACATAGAAGCCTAAGAAATAGATTGCCTTCTACATGTGATTAATAGTAACCAAACTTCCATACCTTTTTATATTTATATATGCTAGTAATCTTCAGTTGCTATGCATCTAGGCCAAATAAGTTCTTATAACATTAGTTATTAAATAGACTAAAACAAGGAAATTCAAGTAAGATGCCAAATGCAGATCCATAATGTAAAAAATGCAACAACTGGTACTGTAATAAGTTAAGGCATTTCCAACCTCTTCCAACAAAGCTCGACTTTTCAATCGCAAAAGTCCCTTGGGAGGTGCTGGAGGGATATTTTTCCTGGGAAACTCCTTTTTAAGCTACAAAGACAGCAAGTGGCAAAATAGATGTCCACTAATCAGTGTAACTTAAACAAGCACAGACACTGATGCAAAATATTTATCTACTTCTCTATCTATCACACACACACACACACACACATATACATGCATGTATGAATGTATGTATTGCTAGAATGAAACTCAGTTGTCAGAATCAGGGTCATAGTACAATACATAAAAAAATCAAAAATATAAAAATGCAGTTAAAAAAGCATAAACTTACATCGGCAAACAACTTTAGAAAATCATTGAACCTTCTGAGTACTCCATGGAGCATTGTAATCCCTTCTGGTGACTGTACACCAACTTGAACCCTGTAGAACTGTCCCTTAATGATGTTAAAAATGAACATTCACAAAGATGCTACTATTCCACAACATACTATAAATGAACAGATTATGGAAAATCAGCAAATAATGAACACCTAAGCCATCTCAGTTTATCTTTTTTATAGGACAAAATTTTCTTCTACACAGGCATATGGCCTGCTTTGACGTTACAATCATATTATTTGAATTTAAACATTTGGATCCCCTTTAGTATTTCTCATAATTAGTTCAACCCCTCCCCCTAGTGATTCCTGCTAATTTTTACACAAACTAAATCCTGATAATTATAGAAAGAAACACCTATCAGGAAGAAGTAGGTTGACTGGCAATAGAGTATTACAGGGTGACAAAGCGACAAGAAGTAAAACACAAGATGGTACAGTGAAAATGAGCCCAAGAACATGGCACTAACGTTAATTAGAAGTTTAGAACTGTTTTATATTTAGAAGCAAAAGCGTCCCATCAAACTTGATAAAGAAGAAAGCAAATTAGGGATGCAGAATACGACTATAACAACAAATGCCAGAGTTAGGATGCATGTAATATTCTGAAAAAAAATGGATGCAACATTAGACAATTCTAACCATTGGGAGAGAGAGAGAGACAAAGATGCAAGGATGGTCTTAATTTTAGAAAGTTTTGTGGTTGATATGAACAGAGCCATTTACCATTGGATAGTGGATACTTAAAGTAGTAAGACCATTCACAACAATTAGAAAAGAGAACAAAAGTCACACTATGGTTCCATCTTTCAAATTCAGAGTTATACTATTATAAAAGAAACTCCCAAGCTGGTCTCTCGCTATAATTAGCCTTTAAAGTTTAGTATTAATTTGAATTAACTCCTTCACTCTTGTGCATTTATCTCACTACATCTCCTAAAAGATAGGATGAATTTCCCCACTACTTTCCTCAACCATTCAATTTTATTGTCTTACTTTCAAATCAAACAATTTAAATAACACTTTTAGACTATGAGTATATGACAATAATTTCCACTTGCATCAAATGTGAGCATACTTCTAGTCCTAATTAATCCAAACATGAAAGATGGTACAAAATAACACCTAGATATGGCCATGAATAAAAATTGGGATATTGATCAACTTTACCACTATAGGATCTGAATTCCTTGATTTTGGACGGAAGACCCAAGAAGGTATTGTGACACAATAACTCCAACCTGTACGATGATTGTGTGGCCATACTGTATCCCGCCCATTCTGTACAATATGGACTTCTGAATTAAAAAGTAAATCAAATACAAATAATAACTGCAGAAAGGGAACAAATTTCTGCATGTATAAAGGTCACAAACATACGAGCTATCAGACAATCACTGAAAATGGAAAAGGAAGGATAAATTAGCTTAGGATACCAGAAATACAACATTTCCAGAAAAGATATGCTTGTATTGGTGAATGAAGATTGAAGATGATTCATTACAAAATTGCAACCAAAAAAAAAGAATTATGATAAAGAGCCCCCGCTTATCCTAATATCTGACTATTTCAGATTTTCAAAATAATTGAATATATCTTCCTTATCGTTAAGAGTTGACTGTACTAAGCACTATGTATTTATATCAAGTAAATAGGCTAGCAATACAATGTAGTACAGGGTAGTACAAAGGACAACACATTAAACGTGCGTAATACACTCAATTCTTACCACTTATGAGATGAAGAAAACTACAAATCTTTAATTTTAAAATGTTGAAGATTAGTTTCTGAAACTAATTTCTCTGCACACCTCTATAGTCTATTCCACTAGGAAAAATGTCAAAAAATTTCAAGACATTTTCCTCATTGGAAATACTCTATTACTTCCATTCAATGCTTAGTAAACTATATAAGCCATTATCAAATGGCAGAGATTTTCTAAAAGATAAGACTGAGAAGTCAATTGCATGATGAAAAATGTAGAGTTAGATCCTTGCAGCATATCGTTTACTCACTAAGTGAGCTAAGTATTACCTGATCACATGATCACGGTTAATACTAGGCTTGTTTTCTCTTAAGAGCTTATGCTTCCACTTCAGAGAGGAACGATTCCCTTTTTGACCTCATAAGTTTGACAAATAAACAAAAGGAACCATCCAAATTTGAAGGCCATAACCACAAGACAAATGATATGATGAATGTGGTTTTGTTAATTTCAGTAAGGAAGATTGTCAAATAGATTAAAGATATGAAGTGAGAGATGAGGGAAACTTCCAAGGACACAAGAAGAAAAATTCAAGATAGAAATGCTTCTTCTACCTCTCCATCCTTGAAGTGCATTTATCAAAATCACTATGAAACATGATATCCATTTTAAAAATATTAATAATAAATAAAAATCAAATGTCACTAGATATAGATTACATCTTTGCAAGTCAAAAATCATCAACTTGGGTAAGGAACAGGAACAAGAACAAGATGGTCTCCAAATGATGAAGAAGCAATTATTTCCAGTTTCCACGGCCTAAAAGTACTTCAAACCATGGTCTCGTTTGCATTTAGATACGGAAAATGGGAAACCCTACACACTGTATCAAGTTCACACAAACGATGCTCACAAAACACAGTTCATCAATTAAATCACGACAGAGCAATCACGGAACTCAAGTCACAAACTCTTGATCGCCACTGATGAAGCGAGAAAAATATTGACCAGAAAGTGGACAATGAGGTCAAATTACCATAAGCGCACAACGTTGATCGAAGAAGACGGAACTCATTCATCCTAAAAATTGCAGAATTGTGTGGGAATAAAACTATAATTACATAAGAAATAAGAAGCTAACCCATTTTCGTGGAGGAGGACTCCAATCCATGCCGAGAGGCAGCGGCGAAGTCCCATCGTACCTGTGCTTCGGAGGACTCCGTCTCTGCATCTTCTTCTTCGAATTCGCTTTCTCTTCCTATGATTTGAAGATCATATTATTATTATTATTATTATTATTATTATTATGAGAGCTCGGTGGAACTGGAATTGGAATTGAAACTTTGAAAGTAACGGCACCACCGAGAACTAGGGCTTCGCTGATCGGATCGGACAAGCTGGCATCTGTGCCGTCACAGATACGGCGAACGGCGCACGTTAAGACTAGAAGCAGCAACGTGGCTAGGAGAAGCCGCGAGCGCAGTGCGTGTGTATTTTATTTACACGTGTCTGCTACAATGAAAACCAAAAACTCGTGTGCTGTGCTCTGTACTATGGTGCTTTTGCTTTGGAGCAATGGAAAAAGAGAAACAGTCACACCTAACTATCTTCTTCATTAATTGTCTTCACTCTTCAGCAATTGCACTGAGCTTTAGGGAATGCGAGATTCAAGTATTCGACAATCTAAAGTACACAAACGCTCACAAATTTTTCTTTTTTTAATTTTCTCGTATCGTTTTGCACGCTTTGAGGAATGGGCCTGGGCTGGACCATTAAGCTAACACTCCCTGTTTTTTTTGTTGATTTGGGCTCCAATAGCTACTTCCGAAACCACTTTCTTTTCAGAATTTTATCCTATTGC